>CM060905.1:1027814209-1029014209 GCA_030737815.1 Allium fistulosum | reverse complement strand
TCGAATTGGCTTAGTTCGATATTCTATTTAAGTAGTCTTTCAGATGTCTCAGGTCGTTTTTTGCCTGTCGCAACGGCTGGTAGGCATAGACGTTAATGGGGTGAGCCTAAAAGTAAGAGAGGAGCTTTCATGATGAAATCAATTGACATTACGCTAGCTTTTGTAGCTTCGGGTTGATATCCAATGCATGGCTTGCGATAGTCGGTGAAATCACACATGCATGTCAGAATCGGTCCAAGGGAACATATCATCATTTATTTAGAAAAATCCAACTAATTCTTTTACCATCATTGCACTAAGCCGTGATCCGATATTCAGCACCCAGAAAGGGTCGCCATGGCTGGCTGTAATGTCAACTGTCAGCTTAGCGGGTGCAATCTCGGATTCTATGAGTTCAAATATAACTATTTTGCGTAACATTCAATGTGAAATATGGTTGGGATGGTCAATGTTGATGGTTGCTCTGGTCGAATCCTAGAGTCTTGTCATGAGTTATTAAGTCTGATAGTGAAGGGCTTTGAATGCTCTAATCGATTATCTACAAATGGCCAAAGATCAGGCATAGAAGCACGTTGAAGAAAATGTCGAGCAGGGGTCAGCCTCGAGTTGCGTGAAGCTCCATAGTTGGATCTTGCTTTGAGTTTGGAGTTGTTTGTATATTCGAGTAACGCACTTTCCATTCAACGCATTCATAATCTTTTATCCGTCCTTTGAGTTGGAGTAATAGTCAGTTGCCAACGAGCTTAGGCATCGATTTAATGATTCTATCGCTAGGCATTCTTTCGGTCGTAGCCTTGAATAGTTGTAAACACTATATAAGTTTCAATATTGAGCTATCGTAGCCAGTCTTTGGATGATCACGCTTCTGCTCCCAGTCTCGGGTTGACAAATGTACTGCATGGACGGTTGAGTCTTGTCCTAGCTATATTTATACTCCCAACAAAACTCCAAAGACATAGAGTTGATAGGTGAATAGTCGGTTCATATTCGTCCTACTTCTCGCTCGTGCCCCCAAGTCTGGGGTATATACCGATAAGTAGGAAGGCCAGCTATGCCCACTTTAGCTTTACTCTCTTTCCCATTGAATCGTGGGATCAGGTCAGTTGATGGAAGGCTGAGTCTCGCCTATCCTGGATTTTATTCTGGTTTTTCATTCCAAGGGGAATACTCCGATGCGTCGTCATTTTATGGATGTAAGTTGGGTACTAGACGGTCAGCTATGTCTACTTTGGTTCATGTTCTGTAATCAGGTCTCAGGGTAAAGTTGGCTCAAGAGTAGTCGGGTCACGCTCATCCAGTTTCATACTCCTCCTGACGGATCGAAGGAGGGTGCTGGAGAATTAATGACCAAGTATTCGTAGTTTACTCTCCTTTCCACACTCTAGTGGTCATAGTTTTTCAAGGGACATTCGGGTCACACTCGTATGTGCTTGGTGCGGATCGATATTGACCCTCGATCTAAGGTATGATATAGTCGGTCGCCCATAGCTTTGGATGTCGTTTCGATTGGTTTTGTATTAAGGCCTCCTTGCGATCATTGCCTTAAGTTGTAAAGATCGCCAAGCTAGAGCTATAATGAGCTGTCGTATTCAACTTTTAGTCATTTGTACTCCTGCTCCCAGCATTGATTTGGCCAGGCCGCAAGTCGGATGGTCGAACTCCATCCTTAGCAAGTTAATACTCCTCCTGTCAATTTCAGGCCGAAGTTTGCAGAATAGAAACGGTCCGAATCCACTCCTCTATTTATCGATGTTTATATGCCACTCTGCATTCTGGTGACTTAGATTTATTCTTCCCCCGGTCGACTTGCGCCCAATTTGTGTTCATGTTTCGGTCCACGCTCCGAGGACTTAGAGATTTGTCGAACGGTTTATGCTCCAGTCCACAGTTTGGGATGTAAAGATTTTCGTCAAGTCGTTTATACTCTAGTCCGCACTCTGGGGACTCAGAGTACTCTAGTCCGCTTCAGGGACTTAGAGATTTTTCTCAAATCGTTTATACTCTAATCCGCACTCTGGGGGCTTAGAGTACTCTAGCCCACGCTCTGGGGACTTAGAGATTTTCTAAATCGTTTATACTCCAGCCCGCACCCCAGGGGTTCAGAGTACTCTAGTCCGCTTCAGGGACTTAGATATTTTTCACAAATCGTTTATACTCTAATCTGCACTCCGAGTGCTCAGAGTACTCTAGCCCACGCTCCGGGGACTTAGAGATTTTTTAAATCGTTTATACTCCAACCCGCACTCCAGGGGTTCAGAGTACTCTAGTCCGCGCTCTGGGGACTTAGAGATTTTTTAAATAGTTTATACTCTGGTCCGCACTGGTCCGCACTCCGGGGACTCAAAGTACTCTAGTCCGTGCTCCGGGGACTTAGAGATTTTTTAAATCGTTTATACTCTGGTCTGCACTCCAGGGACTCAGAGTACTCTAATCCGCGATCCGAGGACTTGGAGATTTTTTAAATCATTTATACTCTGGTCCGCACTCCGGGGACTCACAGTAATCTAGTCCGTGCTCCGGGGACTTAGAGATTTTTTGAATCGTTTATACTCTAGTCCGCACTCCGGGGACTCAGAGTACTCTAGTCTGCGCTTCAAGGACTTAGAGATTTTTTAAATCGTTTATACTCTGGTCCGCACTCTGGGGACTCAGAGTACTCTAGTCTGCACTCTGGGGACTTAGAGATTTTTTAAATCGTTTATACTCTGGTCCGCACTCCGGGGACTCAGAGTACTCTAGTCCATGCTCCGGGGACTTAGAGATTTTTGTCAAGTCATTTATACTCTAGTCCGTGCTCCGAGGACTCAGAGTATTCTAGTTCGCTTCAAGGACATAGAGATTTTCGTTAATTCATTTATACTCTAGTCCGCGCTCTAGGGACTCATAGTACTCTAGTCTGCTTCAGGGGCTTAGAGATTTTTCTCAAATCGTTTATACTTTCGTCCACACTCCCCCCACTCAGAGTACTCTAGTCCGCGCTCCGGGGACTTAGAGATTTATTAAATCGTTTAAACTCTAGTCCGGACTCCGAGGGCTCAGAGTACTCTAGTCCGCGCTCCACGGACTTGGAGATTTTTTATATCGTTTATACTCTGGTCTACACTCCGGGGACTTAGAGTACTCTAGTCTACACTCCGGGAACTTAGAGATTTTTTAAATCGTTTATACACTAGTCCGCACTCCAGGGACTCAGAGTAATCTAGTCCGCGCTTCGGGGACTTAGAGATTTTTTAAATCGTTTTCCGTGCTCTGGAGACTCAGAGTACTCTAGTACACTTCAGGACTTAGAGATTTTTGTCAAGTCGTTTATACTCTAGTCCGCACTCTGAGGACTTAGAGAACTCTAGTCCGCTTCAGGGACTTAGAGATTTTTGTTGAGAGCAGTCGTATTTCCACCTGTTTAATTTGTATTTAATTCACCATATCGAGGCTAATGTTGTCGAATGAACGATCGAACCACGTTTGCTCATGGAATGGGACTCTACTCCCAGCATCAACGATGAAACTTGAAAAATGGACGGTCGATTCTCGTCCGCTTGGTGATTATAGCTCTTCCAATCAAGTCAAAGAAGGCGGTATATGATAGATGGTTGGATCACATCCATGCTGGGGTTGGATAACTAAGTCTCGCACAATTTGCTTCATATCTCTTTCTAGAAAATGAGGATAATGGATTACTGAGTAGACAAAGTAAGTTGCATATGTTTCAAGGTGCAGTCATGTCCATGTATAGAGAGCGTTGGTTAATGAGTTGGCAGTCCACCACAGCTACTTCTAGTCGGGCTTTCGAATAACCTTTTGTGTTCAGGGTAGGATTTGATGTGTAGATGATCAAATCACGTCCACTGTAGATAGATCTCGGCGTCACTGAGCTTCAAGAAAGGCATCAGTACTTTGTCGAACTTTGTTCTATGACTCGATTTGAGTGGATGATCAAGCCATATTCATTCCAAGCCTTGCTTAGGTCTCCAAGTCAAATGTAGAGGTCGATGAATGGATGGTCGGTCATGTTGGCTTTGTATTGGGCTCTGACCGTGATGAGCTTTTCAATCTCTAGTCCTTGGCCCCAAATAAAAGGCAGATGGTTGATGATGTGCGATCGAATCATGCTTGTCTTGATCAAACTCCACAAATCCGATCAAGGTCTGCGTGGATTGGTTGGCAGCCAACTCTGAGTACTTGGTCACCTGCATCATTTTGGAAGAAGTTTAGTTCAAGTATGTCATAATTCAAAGCACAATTGAAATTAAAATAATCCAAAGAAGATTGGTATAAATCTCATTGATAAGGGGAGCAGCATCGTGTGCTCGCTATTCAACTCTACCCCTAGCCCCTTCTAGCAAGATGTCGACTGCCAACAGTCCAATTGATAATTATATTTCTTTATTGATGGGTATTCAAAGTTCCTGGTTCGCCCTTCTACAAGGCTTGCACGTACTATTGAAGCTTTCAAAGAGCATATGAGTCAAATTCCGAGGTCTTGTTTTGTCTACTGGAATTAGAGTCCTTAGCCAACGGGCCTGCATTGTTATTTTTTCTAGTCTGCTCCACTCCTCCTCACTTTGGTTCTGATTCTTTTGTAATAGAAACGATCCATGGTCGTAGGAGGCTCTCCAGCTAACTAGCTGCCAAAATATATCTAGAGGTCGACTCTCCTCAAACGCGATTAGTATGATATCCTTGTTAGCATTTGGAATAAATTGCTTAGAGCCAAACATCGGTCTACTTGGAGTCACTAAATTCGAAGTGCTAGGTCAGTGAAGAATGGTGCTTGGAGTCATCTTGGCATTTGCCTAGAGTCATATCATCTATGTTCTCCAACCTTTGGGAGTATCGTTTGAGTAGCGGTTGCTTGTTCGTTCCCTTGTTGCCATTCAGAAGCTGCCGCTTGATCCTCTATGCCCTGGTCGGTCATAGGATCTAAGGGAAGTGGATAAAATATTCCTTTATTAAGTTGAGTTCCAAATCCTAAAGTATATTTCATATATAAAGGAATAATTTTTCAGGAATTACTATAGTTATTGTTAGCACCAAAATTGGTCACTATCACCCGTAGAATTTCATGGATATCAGAGAATTAATGGAATCTAGAGAACAAAGCATAAAAGTAAATTGACACAAAGATTATATAGTGGTTCGGTAATCTCGGCCTACGTCCACTTCAAATTTCATTCATTCTTCATTTGATTACAATTACATGAGTTGTTCGATTGACTAGAATGCATTAATACAAGTTTATAAGAAAAATAGCCATGGTAGAGTATTTGGAGTAGGAAGAAGAAGATGATGAAGTCCCCCCAAAAAGTGAGAGCCTGAGCCCTCAAAAATGGCCCCCTACCCCTGTATTTATAGACGAAGGTAGCCTTCAGCCTAACTGACATCTTCAAGCCTGGACCCCTTTGGCCACTTGGGCACACCATAAGAAAAACTCAGCCCAACACACTATGCTGACCTCACTTATACACTCTTCAACTAATCAAAAATCTATGCCGACAACTATTCCACCAAGCTAACCTTCATCATTATGACATCCTATATCACCTATCCGTTGATCTTATTTACCCTGGGCTGGATATAGCTGTTAGGATATCATGCTCTGGTCATATTATTGTCGTCTCATAGCCATCTTTCTCATCAATGGCCAAGGCTGGTCCTCGTAATCACCTTTGTGTAGCCGGGCCAAAAGGCCGGATAACAGTTATATATGGATGTTTGGTTGTTGGTGAATGATAATATTTGATTATTATCAGTTGTTGTTTGTGTTTTAATAAGAAGTTGTTATTATAATATAAACAAACATAAAAAATTAAGAAATGGTTTTATATAACCAAAGTGGAATTATATATATAAGTATAAATTTATAAATATGATATGTAAATAAAAAAGGATATTTAAAAGAAATAAATAGCACTAAACTCACTTTAGTCGATAGGAAATAATTTGGGCGATGACTGAAGCATCATTAGTATTCATTTTCGAGTCTCTAAGTGATAAATTGTTACCATTAATAATTTCCTATTGAATTTTTGTTTTGTTAAAACAAGTTTTGTAATAACCCAAAATTTAACTCATAATAATTAATTCGTTAGGTAATTAAATAATAAAATAACTTTGCGAAATTATCAGGATTGAGCCACGGGAGTTGCACCATTGTGTCCATGGTAATTTTCCGGTCAATTTCCATATATAGAATGTCAAAAACCGATCTAATATGAATGGCAAACAAATTAAACAAAAATTGAGAAAGAAAAGAAAAACAAGAAAAAAAATAAAAATAAATAGCAGGTCGACCGGCCGATCGACCTAGGCACCAGGCGATCGACCGCCCGGTCAACCCGCCTCCCTTAATTACGAACGAACGTTCGTTCGAACGTTCCAGAGCTAATTGCTGACTTAATGACGTGTTTTGCATTCTTTGCCTCGATCTGGTCCTTCCATTCTTGCATCCGATGGCTCCTATTCAGCCTATGACGTGGTTGCATCTCATTCAATCTTCAAAATCCAACGGTCTGAGATCCACTTCTACCCCTATAAATAGACCCCTAAACCTAACACCTTTTCTCATTCTAGATTTTCTCCAATTGGGTTCACCTTTCTAGGAAAGACCCTAAATGGAATAATTTTTTTCCAAGGAGAAAATCGTTATAAATTAAAATTATTTTACAACTCCAAGTGGATTCGGAAAGACCAACGGAAGAGCTTAGTACAGGAGGTAAGTGATTGTAATTATTTTAGATTTCTTTAAGTAATTTAAAATAATAGGGTTTCCAATAGTTGTAGTTTTACTATGATTTTTGGAATAGCCTTTTCAGTAGTTATTTACAGTTTTTATAATTATTTTCAGTCTATTTACTTTCAGCTATTCCTTTCAGTAATTTTAGTTTATTTTTGTTAATTATAGCTTTTCTGTTTCAGTTTATTTACTGTATTTTAGTTTATTTACTATTATTTATACGTTATTTACATCTTCTTTCTACGTTTTGGATTTTCTTTTATTTTCAGTTTTCTTTTATTCCTCCTTCTTCGCGTATGGACTAGAATAGGATTAATGTGAATATGGATTAAATTGTAAGAAAAATGAAATAATGGAATATAAGATGTAAATTACAAAGACTGTAATATAAATGGAATTGGACTGAAATTATGCCTAATTGGACTGATATTATGCCTAATTATGACATTAATTAGACTGAATTAAAAAGATTGGCCTAGTTATAACTTAAAATTATAACTAAAAAGAGTAAAAGATGAAAGAGGCTTATTTTCACGCTTAGACTTGGGTTAAGTAATAAGCATGATTATAACGTAGGTTATAATAAGAAAAGGAACAGAATAAGGTTTATTTTAAGACTTAGGATAAATTAATAAGCACAGACAGTAGAGAAAAGTGTATAGGCTTATTTAAATAGTTTATCTAAGTTAATAAACAAAGATGAAAATAGGACCCATACCAAATAACATTCCCTACTAGACAAAACGGTGGTCTCACATTAGCCTGAAGTGAGACGAGGGCACGCTTATTCTAATAGTGGTAGTAATTGGTCAATTAAAAGTCCAAATCATGGGGGATTTGGATAAGGGGCGCAGCTAGATATTGTTTGGATGGCAGGCCAGTACCAACATCATTTTCCCTATTTTCTATGGACACACGGTGGTCTCACATTAGCTTGAAGTGAGACAAGGGGCATGCTTATGTTGGAGTTTGAGGTAATAAAAAGACCCAATAGGTGGAGCAAAAGGTAGCATGGTCATAGTGGCAGTTACGCGTGCAACTTCTATTCTGGTGCTCAGTAATCGCGATAGTTCCAAGCGCTTAGTATGTGTGTCTTTCGTAGATACCATTGCCTTTTATGTAGGGAGCTATGTATTGTCTAGATCCATAGTGGTTGCTTTGTGCATCTTTCGTAGAAACTATTGGCTGCTGCGTAGGGAGTTACCTAGTCTCTGGTCTGCAATAAGGTCTGCGGAGTAGCAGGCCGATCGAAGGGTAATATTAGGAATTCAGCCTAATTATAGGATTAGGAATTCAGCCTAATCGAAGCAGCTATCAAGAACAAGTGCAAACAATCAAAGTTAACCTATAGTTAATCGTATTTATTTCCAGTTTATCTCTTTTCTATTTCCTTTGTTTCCTCTTTATATACTAGAACTGTTGTAGAGTCTATTACTTTTACTTTGCCTAAAGACTCTAGCAATTACTATCATTCACCTTTTAGTCTGACCCACTCCTCTATTCCCCTCCCACCCCTTAGGCAATCAAGGGAGAGGACAATAGATTGCAGTTGCTTTGAGATTTCTTGGAGGAGTTTGCTACCATGTATTTCTTTTCTTTCATCTTTTGTTCTTTCTATGTACTGGCTTCTTATGAGAGATATTATGTACTCTGATTTTTGAGACTATGAGTTTTTCTTTCATAAAACATATTGGATTTTTAGACATGTATGTGGTATTTGGTATTTGACTTAAGCAATTATGAAGTTTTGTTCTAATTAAGTTATTACTTTAAGTTTCCGCTATTTTTATCTATTTTTGTCTTGTGAATCTTAGTCTCTGTTAGCTTTAGTTATATCTACAACGCACCACGCCTTTTAATGTGTCCTTTTGGTTATATTAAGGGGTGTGGAGGTGTTTCACTTAGTATCAGAGCCTAAGATTACAAGATTCTTAAAATTTATTATTTTTCCAAAAACTTGTTTTAAAAAAAAGTATTTTTTAGAAAAGAATTCTTAGAAATGTTTTAAAGTGTAAAAGTATTTTTTATAAAAATCCTCTCATAAGTCCAGTTCAATCTCCCTTTGACTCTTACCTAAACTATCTTTTTTTTACATAGAATGACTGATGCCCCGAACCTTCCCGAGGGCATCCCTATCCCAGCTTGGTTTCGTAGGTGCACGGGCCAATGCCACGACTGTAGAGGTGCACGGGCCAATGCCTAATCCAGCACCAGCGGGTAAGAATCCCATTAACCCACCTACCACCATTAAGTTCCCTAAGCTTTATAAAGATTTTGCGAGTTTGGGCGGGAAGACTTTTTCTGGCAACGAGATTTTTGTAGAGGTTAGAGCTTGGCTTAGGGACATAGAGAGGATTTTTGGTCTTTTGGGATTGGATGGTCAGCAATGAGTTCAGTTAGCCGCTTGGCAACTGAAAGAGGAGGCATCTTATTGGTGGGAGGTGATCGAGTTGGAGGGAAGAAATATTACTTGGGATGGATTCCGGGAGCGGTTCGATAGGAAGTTTCTGTCTCAAGCGGAAGAGAGTGTTCAGCTGGAGAGGTTTATCAATTTAAAGCAAGGGAGTTTGTCTATTAAGGAATACATCAATCAATTAAATGAGCTGTTGTGGATTAGTATGGATTTGGTGAACACACAACATAAGAAAGCTATGAAGTTTGCAAAGGGATTGAATCAACCCCTTCAGGGATTATTGTCGACTCACGTGCCGATGAGAGCTACTTATAAGTCTTTGATCGAGATGGCGCTTATGTCAGATGCAGTCAAGGAAGGAGAGTCTAAAGAGGTGATAAAGTCAGAAAGTTCAAAGAAGAAGTGGTGGGACAACAATAATAAGAAGAAGAAAGGTGACGGTCCTTAAAAGCAAATTAAGAAAGGAATAAAGTGTCGTAGTTATGGGAATATTGGACATATTGCCAAGGATTGCAGGAAGGAGAAGATGAAGGGTAAGTACCATACTTGCGGGCAACCTGGTCATATGAGTAGGAGTTGTCACAGGGAGCTGGGAGTGAGTGCACCAGTTGCGTAGATACAGGCGTTAGACGTAGCACCTTCTAGTAGCATTCCGAATAGAGGTAGGAAAGTCACAATTGAAGGTTTGATTTCTATACCTTATTTTCCCATTCGGACTTTATTTGATTCTGGAGCATCACACTCTTTTATCTCTAGCTCTCTAGTAGATTGTTTGCACTTGGACATATCATTAGTAGTAGACCCCATTATAGTTTCAAACCCCATAGGAGGATCAGCACACTTATCTATGGTTTGTAGGGGTTTGAAAATCTTTATCCTAGGCGTAGAATTTGACTGCGATGCCTATGTTTTGGGATTCTTAGGGTATGGGATGATCTTAGGGATGGATTGGCTATCCACATACAGAACTATATTAGACCGGGAGAGGAGAGTCGTTATACTTGAGACTTGCAGTGGTAGGACTCTGAAGGTATCTTGCGACTCGCAAGGGTTAGACATTTTGAGTTTTCTCTATTCCCTTGATTCATCTTTATCAGAGTTGCATTCGGTTCCCGTCGTTAGAGATTTTGCAGACATCTTTGAGGAGGTTAGGGGACTGCCCCCTAAGAGAGAGATTGACTTCAGGATTTATTTGACCGAGAATGTCAAGCCAGTAGCGGAAACCTGTGCGGCACATGGCACCTAGGGAGTGGAAAGAATTGAGCAAGTAGATCCGTGAACTTTTGGAGGAGGGATTTATAAGAAGGAGCATACCGGAGTGGGGAGCGCCAGTCGTCTTCGCCACTAAGGCGGGTGGTTCTCTACGACTTTGCGTGGACTATAGGGAATTAAATAAGCTCACTAAGAAGAACCGATATCACTCCCTAGGATTGATGATCTTTTTGACCAGTTAGTAGGCTCTTCAGTTTTCTCTCGACTTGATTTGGCCATAGGATTCAATCAGCTTAGGGTGGAGGAGGACAGTATAGATAAGATTGCGGTTAGGACACCAGACGGATTTTTCGAGTGGTTGGTTATGCCTTTTGGGCTAACCAATGCTCCTGCCTATTTCGTTGATTTGATGAGCCGCGTCTTTAGGGATGTCCTAAATAAGTTTATGGTGGTATTTATGGATGATATCTTCGTATTTTCCAACAATATGGAGTAGCATGCTATTCATTTAAAAGAGGTTCTTAGCACACTTCGTAGTCATCATTTGAGAGCTAAGTTTTCGAAGTGTCATTTTTGGAGAGAGGAAGTTTGTTTCTTAGGGCACGTAGTCTCGAAGAAAGGTTCAGCCGTTGATCCTACCAAGGTTATTGCAGTGAAAGATTGGAAGGCCTCCAAGAACATTACCGAGGTTAGGAGCTTCCTTGGATTGGCTGGTTACTGTAGGAAGTTCATTAGAGACTTTTCAAGATTTCGGTACCACTCTCTCGCCTTACTAAGAAGAATAAAGCTTTCATGTGGGACATGGATTGTCAGGATTCCTTCACGAAGCTTAAGAGAGCCCCTACTAGTGCACCAGTGTTAGTTTTACCCAATGGAGCCAAGCCTTTCACTGTATACACTAATGCATGCGGAACGGGTCTAGGAGCGGTGTTGATGCAAGAAGGTAGGGTGGTGTGTTATGGTAGTACGTAGTTGAGGACGCACGAGAAGAACTACTCTACCCACGATTTGGAGTTGGCTGCCATAGTTTTTGCACTTAAGTCTTGGAGCATTATTTGCTTGGAGAGAGGTTTGAGCTTTTTACCGACCATAAGTCTTTGAAGTACCTATTCTCGTAGAAGGACTTGAACTTGAGGCAATAGAGGTGGATGGAGTTTTTATCATATGATTTTGAGATAGCTTATACCCTTGACAAGGGTAATGTGGTTGCAGATGCATTGAGTAGAAAGAAAGCAACCCTTTGTCCTTTGTTCGTAAAGTGGAGGAGCTTGGAGTTTATTTCTACCTTTGATTTTAAGCCCTCTACGGACATTACTTCCGAATTATTGGCGATATTAGAGGTGAGGCCTACCCTTATGGATCAAATTGGCTCGAGGCAGTGGGAGGATTAGAAGCTCATGGGCATTATGGATAGGATTAGCCAAGGAGAGGTCTTTAGGCATCTCAACGTTATTCCATAGATAGCGGGGGTGGCTTAGGAGAGATGGGAGGCTTTGTGTTCCATGCGCCAGTGACTTGTTGAGAGCAGTTTTGGAGGAGGCACACCATTCTCATATGACTATTCATCCAGGTGGTGACAAAATGTATCGGGATATGAAGAGGATATTCTATTGGGGTGGTATGAAGAAAGATGTGGCGCAGTTTGTAGCTAAGTGCCTTATATGCTAAAGGGTAAAAGGAGAGCAGCACAAACCCGGTGGATTACTTCAGCCTTTAGATATACCGGAGTAGAAGTGGGACAGCATTTCTATGGATTTTATAGATGGTTTACCCCGTTCTAGGAAGGGGAATACTAGCATTTGGGTGATTGTTGATAGATTGACCAAGAGTGCCCATTAAGAGTAAGCCTACGACTTCATATTTGGCATCCTTGTATATTCGAGAGATAGTCTGACTACACGGAGTTCCATCTAGCATGGTGAGTGATAGAGATCCCATTTTCAGTAGTGAGTTTTGGAGGAGCTTACAGGAGGCGCTAGAGATGCAACTAAGACTGAGTAAGGCCTATCACCCCCAGACAGATGGCCAAACAGAGAGGATCAATAGGGTTCTTACTGCGGATGTGCATTTTGGACTTTGGAGGAACTTGGGAGGAGCATCTTCTGTTGGTTGAGTTCGCGTACAATAATAGTTACCAAACAAATATAGGAATTACACCGTTTGAGTCTTTATATGGGAGACCTTGCGAGTCCCCATCATGTTGGGTTGAGTCTACGGAGAAGTTATTACTTGGACCCAATATGGTTAGGGAGACATTTGAGAGGGTGGATTTGATTCGGTGGAGGATGATGACAGCTCAAGACAGGCAGAAGTCTTATGCGGATAAGCGGAGGAGGGACTTAGAGTTTGAGGTTGGAGACTTAATTTTATCAAAGTATCCCCGCTTAGGAAGGTGGTAAGGTTTAGTTCGAATGGAATGTTAGCCCCTAGATTTTTTGGACCATTCCCTATCGTAGAGAGAGTTGGGAAGATGGCTTACAGAGTGAAGCTACCTAATAGGCTCGCAGGAGTGCATGACGTTTTCCATGTTTCGCACTTGTGAAAGTGCTTACATGACTCGACGAAGGTTGTAGAGCCTAGTCAGTTGGAGGAGGTGAAGGTAGAAAGGAAAGCTTTTGT
Organism: Allium fistulosum; assembly: GCA_030737815.1. Classification (NCBI taxonomy): domain Eukaryota; kingdom Viridiplantae; phylum Streptophyta; class Magnoliopsida; order Asparagales; family Amaryllidaceae; genus Allium; species Allium fistulosum. The sequence continues at coordinate 1,029,001,232 of CM060905.1, read as the reverse complement.
TCGGCGTATCCCCACGAAGATTGTTGGAAGAGATATCAAGCGACTAAGGAATAAGGAGGTTCCACCGGTGAATTTGCAATGGGGAGATGATGTTGCAGACGCCACTTGGGAAGCAGAAGAGAAGATTCGTACTTCCTATCCTCATCTTTTTGATAGTAAGTTTTAGAATTTCTTTTTTTCATCTTTTGAATAGGTTCTTTCCTTTATTATCCCTTGGGAAGGTAGAACTTAGGATTTAACCTATGGATGGTAGGATTTGATGTAAACATGTTAATAGAACATGTTATGGATGATGTATGCTAGTGGTTGTAAGTGTTTGCCGGTGGATGCTATGGACGCATATAGGTACACTATGCACTATTATTCTTTAGGGATCGGCCTAACTAGGGCACTAGAGCATATGCATATGGATGTGTGCGCATTTTTTTATTTCCATGGTTGCTACAAATGGATGTCAACCGAATAAGTGGACCGCCTAATCTTTTGCATTAGTTAGGAACATTTACACTACACTAATTGCATAAGTATCATAAATTGCATTAGAAAATCTTAAGGACAATGGATGAATGGTTGATGATTGAGTAGTTGATTGTAGAATTGGATGAAAATATTTAGTACATTCTTTTATCCTTAGAGATTTCGGGGATGAAATCCCTTAAGGAAGGGAGAATGTAACAACCCTAAATTTAACCCATAATAATTAACTCGTTAGGTAATTAAATAATAAAGTAACTTTGCGAAATTATCAGGATTGAGCCACGAGAGTTGCACCATTGTGTCCATGGTAATTTTATGGTCAATTTCCATATATAGAACGTCAGAAACCGAGCCAATATGAACAGGAAACAAATTAAACAAAAATCGAGAAAGAAAAGGAAAAAAAGAAAAAAAGAAAAATAAATAAAGGGCAGGTCGACCGGCCGGTCGACCTGGGCACCAGGTGGTCGACCCGCCTCCCTTAATTACGAACAAACGAACGTTCGTTCGTTCGAACATTCCAGAGCGAATTTTGCTGACTTAATGACATGTTTTTCATTCTTTGACTCGATCTGGTCCTTCCATTCTTGCATCCGATGGCTCCTATTTAGCCTATGATGTGGTTGCATCCCATTAAATCTTCAAAATCCAATGGTCTGAGATCCATTCTACCCTTATAAACAGACCCCTAGACCTAACACTTTTTCTCATTCTAGGTTTTCTCCAATTGGGTTCACCTTTCTAGGAAGGACCCTAAACGGAATAAAAAAAAATTTCCAAGGCGAAAATCATTATAAATTAAAATTATTTTACAACTCCAAGTGGATTCGGGAAGACCAAAGGAAGATCTTAGGACTAGAGGTGAGTGATTGTAATTATTTTAGATTTCTCTAAGTAATTTAATATAATAGGGTTTCCAATAGTTGTAGTTTTACTACATTTTTGGAATAGCCTTTTTAGTAGTTATTTATAGTTTTTAGAATTATTTTCAATCAATTTCCTTTCAGATATTCTTTTTAGTAATTTTAGTTTATTTCCGTTAATTATATCTTTTCCGTTTCTTTACAGTTTATTTACAGTATTTTAGTTTATTACTATTAGTTATACGTTATTTACATCTTCTTCCTACGTTTTGGATTTTCTTCTATTTTCAATTTTCTTTTATTCCTCCTTCTTCTTCGTGTATGGATTAGAATAGGATTAACGCGAATATGGATTAAATTGTAAGAAAACTAAAATAAGGGAATATAAGATGTAATTCGAAAGACTGTAGTATAAATGAAATTGGACTGAAATTATGCCTAATTGGACTGAAATTATGCCTAATTGTGACATTAATTGGCTTGAATTAAAAATATTGGCCTAGTTATAACTTAGAATTATAACTAAAAAGAGTAAAAGACGAAATAGGCTTATTTTCACACTTAGACCTTGGGTTAAGTAATAAGCATGATTATAACGTAGGTTATAATAAGAAAAAGAACAAAATAAGGCTTATTTTAAGACTTAGGATAAATTAATAAGCATAGATAGTAGAGAAAAGTGTAAAGGATTATTTAAATAATTTATCTAACTTAATAAGTAAAGATGAAAGTAGGGCATGTACCAAATAGCATTCCCTATTAGACAAAACGGTGGTCTCACATTAGCCTAAAGTGAGACGAGGGCACGCTTATGCTAATAATGGTAGTAATTGGTCAATTAGAAGTCCAAATCACAGGGGATTTGGATATGGGTTGCAACTAGATATTGTTTGGACGACGGGCCAGTACCAACAGCATTTCCCCTATTTTCAATGGACACACGGTGGTCTCACATTAGCCTGAAGTGAGACGAGGGGCACGCTTATGCTGGAGTTTGAGGTAATAAGAAGACCCAATAGTTGGAGCAAAAGGTAGCATGGGCATGGTGGCAGTTACGCGTGCGACTTCCATTCCGGTGCTCAGTAATCGCTATGAGTTCCAAGCACTTAGTATGCGTGTATTTCGTAGACACCATTGCCTTCTGTGTAGGGAGCTATGTATCGTCTGGATCCACAGTGGTTACTTTGTGCATCTTTCGTAAATACTATTGGCTGCTATGTAGGGAGTTACCTAGTCTCTGGTCTGCAGTAAGGTCAATGGAGTAGCAGGCCGATCAAAGGGTAATATTAGGAATTCAGCCTAATTATAGGATTAGGAATTCAGCCTAATCAAAGCAGCTATCAAGAACAAGTGCAAACATTCAAAGTTAACCTATAGTTAATCATATTTATTTCCAGTTTATCTCTTTCCTATTTCCTTTGTTTCCTCTTTATATACTAGAACTGCTGTAGAGTTTATTACTTTTCCTTTGCCTAAAGACTCTAGCAATTACTATCATTCACAAGACTTTTAGTCTGACCCACTCCTCTATTTCCCCCCTCCCTCCTTAGGCAATTAAGGGAGAGGACAATAGATTGCAGTTACTTTGAGATTTCTTGGAGGAGTTTGCTACCATGTATTTCTTTTCTTTCAGCTTTTGTCCTTTCTATGTACTGGCTTATTATGAGAGATATTATGTACTCTGATTTTTGAGACTATGAGTTTTTGTTTCGTAAGACATATTGGATTTTTAGACATGTATGTGGTATTTGGTATTTGACTTATTTATGAAGCAATTATGAAGTTTTGTTCTAATTAAGTTATTACTTTAAGTTTCCATTGTTTTTATCTATTTTTGTCTTGTGAATCTTAGTCTCTGTTAGCTTTAGTTATATCTACAACGCACCACGCCTTTTAATGTGTCCTTTTGGGTATATTATGGGTTGGGGGTGTTTCAAGTTTTGATTATAAAGTTCCCAATATGATTTAATGAATATATGGAGAAAATAGTTTTTGAACTTATAAACTGGAAATAGTATAGATAAGAAATAAGTTTAGAACTTATAAATTTGAAAAGGAAAATAAAACTAAATTTTAATATGGTTGAACATTTTGGTTAAGCAAAATAAAAGGGAAATTTTGAATTTGAGATATAAAATAAAAGAATTAACTTGAGTAAGTTAAATAAATGAAGTTAATAAAATGAAGTTAACTTAAGGAAGGTTAAATGAAAGTGAGTTGTATTTGAAATGAAATAGATAAAATGAAATTGAAAAAGGATATGTAAAAACAAATTTAAATTTATTGAACGTGAATGTTAAGAAGAAAAGAAATCTAATTTTGAATTTGTTTTGTAATGAAATTAAGGAACCGAGTTAAATGAAATTGGAAATTTGACTTCTGAATTGAATATGAACTTAAGTATTAAGGTGAAATAAAAATAAGTGTTGTATAAAAATGTTTATAAACTTAAGTAAATGGAATATGGAATGAAATGTTATTGAACATGAATTGAATTGAAGTGAAGGTTAATAAGTGAATATCAAAAAATTGAATGTAAGTGAAATTAATATGGATAATTGAATTTTATTTAAACTGAATATGGATTGAATGAATGTGAAAGGAATTGAATGAAAATGAAAGAATCGGGAATAAGAATGAGATATAATAAGAAACCAATTGGAATAAATACGTAAGTTTTATGTATATTATTTTATTTGTATAACTGTTTGATGCAGATTCGGATATACGATTTCGAGGTGATTTACACCGATCTGAGTTAGGATTTTTCACTCGATTTATTGACGGCGAACCCTGGATGTGGATTTTTGATTGATTCTGATGTTCTCTATCATAGTATATGGCTATGCAATGAGAATGATGGTTTTCTAATCAAGGAACCGAATCCGAGTCCGCACTAGAGTGGTTGTGTGAATTATACTAGTTCGGAAGTTTAATTGTGTGAGAGCATGCGATCAAGTATGATTTTGCATACGGATGATGTATGTACATCGTACGGGGTTTAATAAATGAAATGTTGACATTAGAAAATGCAAATTGATATGATTATGAATTAATTGGATGAATATTATTTGGTTGATGGTTGTTCTTATTGCATTTGCTATATTTGCATATAGTTGTTGTATTAATATGTGTTATATATTGATATTACTTTCTATATACATATTCCCATTTGTTGTTGAGTGATTTTTACGTGTGGATGGTGTATGCTTCGCATTTGGAGCTCGCTATTGCGCTATATTAGTTGTATATGCTTGCTAATATAATAAAAGTACATATCCCGGATTACATATCGTACTTTTATATATTTTTTCCCTACATGATGTCTCATCCTCGAAGATGAGATGTATATTTGTGATATATATATATATATATATTGGGATTTTACTACGATTGAACCGCGCAAAGGAGATTTTTCGTAAATTTTAGACGTTGGAAATTTTTTGAGAATTTTGGAAATAATTTTGATAACTAAAATTTGGATTTTGAGTTATAACTTGGATGATATTAGTTGGTTTTTGGGAGAGTATTAGTAAATAATTATGAACTGAATTTGAAGACTTAGAAAAGTTTTATAATAAGTTTAACTAATTGATTTTGAAATGTTAAAAGGTTTAAATGAATTTGGTAATCTATTTCGACTAATTTGTTTTGAAAAGTTAATTGATATTGTGGCATTTTCTTATTGGTAATTTCGGGATGAAATTCTTTAAGGAGGGGAGAATGTAATGACCCAGAATTTCAGTCATCCGAATTTGGAATATTTAATTGATTTTAAATATTTACAAGTTAATTTTATAAGTTAAATAACTTATATTTCAAATATAATGATTTATTTGATAATTAAATTGTAAATTTAATAATTGAAATTGTTAAATAAAGGGAATCTTGAATTTAAAATGAATGAAAATGATTTCATAGGTTGTTTTAAATTCTACTTAAATTAGAATGGAGTAATTGAATTTTAAAATTGATTTAAAAGTGAATAAACTGAAATTGGGAATTTATTTGATTTAATTGACGAGTAAAAATAGTCATTTTTTGCATTGTCTCAGATATCGACGAAACCAGTTTCACTAGATCCGTAAAAGTGAATTATAGTATGCTGTCGAATTTCGTGTCGATTGGACGTATCGTTTGATCGTGCGAGTTCGAAACGCATAGAAATTTATTAAAGGAATTTAATTAAAATAATTTGGTTTTCAAAAACTATCTTCTGTATATGATGGAATTGGCTCCCGATACATATTCCACTGTGTTTTGAATAAGGGTAAAACATATAGAACGCCAGGCAGCACGCTTCGTTGGGAGTTCGGAATTTTCACGGATGAATAGTGCCAAGCGAAATCTTCTATAAATAGCCCGCAACTCTTCTCGTTTGCCAACCCTAATTTCTCAGCCGCCAAATAAAATAAAACCATCCATGGCCGAAGTTGATCGGAGTCACTAGAGGCAAAATTGGCCAAAGACCTCAACTAGAAAAACGTAGAGGGCAATAATATGAAGCTAGTGTACGGATGGATCGTCGAATGGTCAACGAATGCGATTGAAAATTGGCCGTATTTAGCGCTATAGTTTGGGTCCATCGGAGGGGAGGTCACATGTACGCGCGCGTGTTGCTAGGATGGTGGCGCGTCTGGTATAAGGTGGCGCGCGGTCGTAGGCGAGGGCGGCTGTTCGTTCCAGGCGGTGCGGCGTGGGTTGGGATGCGCGTGTTCGAACGAGCACGCGTATAAAAAAAAGAGAAAACTTCTCGTGCGCAGTTTCCTGTAGCCTTCTAGAGTTAATTTAAAACGTGGAGGAGAAAGGTTTAATTTTTAAATAAGTTTATATTTAATTAATTATATTATTAATTATCGAATATTAATTAACTCGTAACTTTCTCGTACGAGGTCCGTTTCGATTGCGACAACTTGAATTGAGTTCGTATCAGCAAGCACTACGCTATGGAGTTGGATTAGACGAATTTGGAGCTAGTAAGAATTTTGAGTTAAATTGAGTGACTGGTTATTAATTCAATCCGTAGCGCTTTGGCAATTTTTGGCATTTTTGTGAGTAAACTCACCTCTTTGGCTCGCTTATATTTTTATATAAGTGGGAATAATTAATTTATGATGATTGTTGCTTGTTTGGATGGTATACTATATATATTAGTTGGTTTGGATATATTTTTGCCTATTGGAGCGGATAAGACCCTATTGCGTTCCTTTGTAAGAGCGGATAACCCTTTGTATACGAATCCCACCTCGAAGCGGTTGATTTTATTTTTATGATTATATGCTGTATGTGATGTAGGGGACATGTTTGAGGGATCCAACAGAATTCCTCACCACTTATGGTTTGTTTTCATATATATGATGATATATGATGTTATGGATGCCATGATGATGTTTTTGATATAATTTGCTTATTTAGTGCTATGGTAGCATTGGGCCTTATTTTTGATATTTTGAGATATTGAATTGATAATTTTGATTTGAAAAGGATTTTGAAGTGATTTTGGAAGTATATATGTTTTAATAATTTTTATATTATTAAGAGGAAAGGAATTTAATTTTAATAAATAAAAAGTTAATATTTTTGGATGTTATAAAAATATAGCTTTGAGAAATACTTTGATTCGAGATTTTTGAATAAGTTTATACAAAAGATTTATAAGGTGATATTTATATATATAAAGTAGTAGATTTATAATTGGAATTTATATATATTTTGTAAATGATTTTGAAGTTGCTTGTAAATGGATTTATAAATGGATTTTATAAATAAATTACTTTAATAAAGAAATGGATTTATAAGTGGATTTTGGTAGTAAAATAGTTCTATAAATTTGGAAATGTTTTGTGTTGAGATGTAAGTATGGATTTTATTTAAAGGAATTTTGAAAGAAATGTTTTGATGGAGTTAATGTTTTAAAAAAAAATTCTTTTGGAAGTAAAGGTTTTGGAAATATAAATTCCAAATGGAAATAAATGGTTTTGAAAAATGTTTTAAAATGTGATATGGAATGGAAATATAGATTTCAACATTTGTTGTTGTAATAGACGTTTTTGGGGAAGTATGGAAGGCATAGACTATAACACCATTGTTATAGTAAATGATTTCCGAAAGGAAATATTTTATATAGTATACGAGATTTATTTATCTATATTTATTAATCGAATCCCTTTACTAAAGTTTTGGGTTGTGGTAACAATGTTTTATGCAACATTCGTTTTGACCCAATAGATTATGTTTTGACCTTCCATCGTGAAATACACGAATCAGTTCTTATGATTGCACTAAAGGCTTTGTGGGGTAGGAGCATTGCTTCCCATATTTAACACCCGTCTAGAGGCGTACGAACTCCAGAGTTATACGGTTATAGAAATCTATTTGGAATGTCTCTAAATGGTAGTGTTATAGAAATATTCTTATACCGTTGATATTAGTATATGAAAATATTTTCTAAGTGCCGAGATGAAGTGATTTGTGAATATGCTTATACGGTTGATATAAGTATATGGGAATGTTTTCCAATATGGAAAGAGATTTGAAATCATTTTTGAGGATATATTTTTTAAAGATAATTTGAAATAAATATTTGAAAATTGATTTAATTAATAAAAGTTTAATTAAGTGGTTATATATTGTTTGTTGCTTTGATAGTTAAATAACCGGCTATCAAATATTTGGCCTCTTTATCGTTGTTGGTTTGGAGAGACCGGGGTTAGACTTATCCGAGAACCACTTTGGACCAACGTATATGCGTTCGAATGTGCTGGTGTTGGAAGACATTGATATTTGGGATTTTCGTAATGAAGGACTGCTTATTGATCATTTGGGGATAAACTCCCAATATACATATAGTAGCAGTAGTCTCTTCATTATGAAATATCCAATGCAAGGACTATTCGCTACTAATCCTAGGGGTAATTCCCGACAGGATGTGGTAGGAGAGCCTTTGGTTTGTCCTGTTCCTAGACAACATGTATGGACGGATGTCCGACGTTGCATTCTTGAGATTACATCGTTAACTTTTATAAACATACATCTATTTGATGGCGGAGAAGACAAATTCTCTTAGCTTAACACCCTTCTCTGAGATGTACGAGCTCAGAGGTTGTATGTTTATGGAAGTCAACAGTGATCGATGGAATGGCATTGTGGCATTCAAAGATAATGTGCTCTGTGAATGGTAATCATGACCTTTGGCCTCACACCCGAAAATGAGCGAAACAAAGTAGATGTAGCAAGGCTATGTGGTTCGCAACCATTAGGGTATGATCATCCCTTCTAGATATATTTCTTCTCGCTATGATGTTCGGGATGTAAGTATTATGCATGTATACTATGAGGGCTCTCGGATAGGTCGGTAACGACTAGGGTGATGACATATTCGGTACTATCTAGTTAGAGGTAGGGTGGTCTTGTGTTGGTAGAGGACCATCTGTTGGGCCTCGGTACATTCCTCTAGAGATGTACTACCGGAAGGTAGTCCCTTCACTTGATCATTTGTATGAAAATCCATTCTCCACTATGTGCCTGCCAGTTTTTCTATAGAACCCGTGTTTGTGGCTAGTATTGCTGGAATTTAATCAATGTAACAATTTGGCTATTTGACTAATTATTTTTATACTAGACACTAGTATTGCTGGAATTTAATCAATGTAACAATTTTGGCTATTTGACTTATTATTTTTATACTAGACACTAGTATAATATAACATAATTTGATATGAAATTTTTTGGTTATCGTAAGGTAAAAACCCGTCCGTGTTTATGTGTGGGTGTGTCTTAAGAGATACCTTTGTTTTGATAAAGGAAAGTTTTTATAACTTTAAAATAAATTCAGTTGAGATGTTTTTCCTCATGCTGGTTTACTAGACTGATCCAAGCATTCTTCCCTTTCAATGCTCAGGTCAGACCGAGTATATTTACAGATGTAGATTTGGATACTTTGGAGCTTCAGCAGACGAGCTGGAGGTCTTCTAGTTGTATTAACGTATATGTTTATTTTCCGCACCTTTGTTGTTTAAATTAATAGCAATTGTAATGATAGGTTATAATAACTGTCCAGGCTAATGATTAATGATTGATTGTTGTACTCTGACGGATGTATATTATATTACAGTTTCTGTTTTGTAAAGATCGTTGATATGATATTATATGTTTTTCCGTTGCGATTGTGAGCTTCTGTAATTGTTTTAGTTCTTTCTGTTTTCTCTTGATCTTCTTCTCTTTCTCTTTCTTATTTTTCTCTTTTTTCTTTTCTTCTCTTTTTCTTCTCTTCTCTTCTCTCTTCTTTCTTTCCCATGACTATTGCTTTTCCGGCTTCGATTGCTTGGCACGCAATACAATGGACGTATTATTGTCAATTTTCAAGGGTCAAAAATCCGGTTTGTCACACCCACCACCAAAGAAAAAAAGATTTCTCCTTGCTTAAGTTATGACCAATGGTTTCTTGCATTATTTTTGAAATGCCTTGAATGGGACTCGACACCAAATTTGACAATTTTAATGAAAATCAGAGTGTCGTATACGTATGTTGTGTGAGTGATATTACTACTCGACATTGTTGATTTAATTAAACTTTTCTACGTCTTTTATTCAACTAATAAAGATAAATAATCCATTACAAAAGTGAACATAAATTGTGAAATTAGGTCCCATCGTCAGAGTCCAAACGTGCTATTGAAGAAGACATATAGGCTGCCTTGTGTAACGACCCGGAATTTCACTACTTTGATTTGCGCATATATAATTAATTTTAAATATTCAAATAATAGGTTTTATAATTAAAATAAAACACTTTTTAAAAATAAACAATGATGGTTAAATAGTTTTTCAACTTTGTTAACAAAAATATTTAGTTCGAAGAGAGATTGAAAATGTGAGTGAAATACGGTTTTCGAATTTCGTCGGCTAAAAGTTGTCAAAATTGTTGTGACATCATTATATACACATATGCGTACATTTATAAATAAATTTAGACATGTAAATTCATATGTGTATATATGTACACTTAAATATACATATAAGATAAGATAAGATTTTTATAAAAAGTATATATACACTAAAATAAAAAGATGCCATAATAAACATATGTAAATAGTAAGTACATTTAACATCAAATCATGTTGGCTCAAGCCATGGAAGGAGGGACAAGGCCAAAAACAGGAGCAAAGATAGGAGGGATAAGGTGGCAAGGTGGCAAAGGGAGAATGGAGGGCAAAGGATGAGGGTAGTTTAGTAAATTCAACATTACATTTTATACAAAACATTTTTTCAATTTCCTTTTCCATTTCATTTTCATTTTTCTATTTATTCCAAAGCATTCTCATCTTCCTTCTAAGTTTTAGAAATGTGTTAATGGCTTCTCTTTAAAAATTCTTAGGTTTAAATTCAAAGCTTTTACTTGTTTAAAATGATTTCAAACTTGTTTAATCTCCTCCTTTTCATTTTTAAAACTTCATTTTCCTCCCACTTCATTCGGCCAAAACTTCCTTTGAAATTGTAGCAACTCGTATATTTTACAATTATATATTTAAATGTTTTATTTAAATATAGCATCGATAGTTGAATTAAAGTCCGAAATGTGACTTTTTGTAAACAGTCTAATCTAGACTCGAGACCACTTTTATTGAGTTCAAATCGACGCTTACAACTTGTTTAAGTAAACATTATTGTGTTTGGAGTTGATTAGGATTTTGGTATTTTCATTTGGGCTTTGGGTTGTGTTCTAGCCCATTAACCCAACAAGATAACCCAAACTCTTCTATCAAATACCCTAACTCCTCTCCTCTTCATTCATTCCATTCTCTATTTCCTAACACTCTCAAGCTAAAAGAAAAATGGGAGAAAAGAAGGGAAATTAAAATTCCTAAGCCCTAGCTTTTCTTAGGAATTCAAATTCAAGTTATAAATCAAAGAGAAGCTTAGGTCAGCATCCTTTCATCTTCTCCATCTCAATCTCTCTCCAATTTTCAGAAATTCCTATAACCTAATCTAGGAAATCTTTGCATATGCTACTAGATTAGAGATTCTAGTGGTGTAGTTGAGGAGGAATTGATCTTAGCTTGTTTTAGAGCTTATCTTTTCTATTTTTGAGTTTAAAGGTGAGTTCTTGAACTCACATCCATGTCTATAACTTTGATTGTTGTTCGGTATGAATTCCTAACATTTATTTCTTATTCAATTGCTTTTGAATTGAATTGGTTTCATAAATTTTCCAAATTTTGGTATTTTGAAGTCAAAATTTATGAATACCCTAGTATGGGTGTTTACACATGTTGTTTTGGGTGAACTGAAGAGCCTTTTCGGCTGGGCTGGGCTGGGTTGTCTCTTGGCATAAATCCCTAGTCGCAGTTGCTCATTCAATCTCTTCCGAATCCGAGAAGTTGTGTAGGTTTGCCCATTTAAGGGCTTTGCAAATTCTGTCCTGCTATAGGCGACAGATGTCTGTGGATTATCCACATACGCCTGTGACCTTAGGGTTACAATTTTCCGAAACAGGGGACATATGTCTGTGGATTTCCTACAGACATCTGTGGCTATTAAATTCTGAAATTTGGCTTATTTTTATGTGGATTTCCGATATATCGATTTTTTGATTTTCCAAATAGTTATTGTCATTCAATATCAACTTTGATGATCTCTTTTCTGGATTTTTTTGTGTTTCCATTCGATGGATTAGATATCGATTTCCATGGTTTTAATTCATGTCATTGAAATGTGGATTTTTGTGATAGATTGTTTTTACAATCATTTCTGTGATTTGTCACCTTTAAATACAAAGGTTTTATACTAGTGTAAATACTAAAACTCTTTCACAAAAATGATTCCAACTCTACTTTTAATACAAAGCTCGATTTTAAAACTATTTTCCAATCTACTAGTATATACAAACCTTTACCTCATTGGTATGAGAAATCCAGTTAAACGACTTAGCAAAACAAGTGGTATGAAACGCCTGCATTTACTTTGTCGGTTAATTCTTGGACTTGTTCGATTGAGATCTTGTGAAAATTTTCGAGTGGGAATCTGCAATTTGTTTGTAAATATTTAAGTTAAGCCAGTTGTTATGGGACATGAAGCTAAACTCCTTCATTTACTAGCTTAGTGTAATTTACACTTATTGATCAATGATGATCATTTTGTGATTTAGACTTGCGATGTGCAATGTCTCTTTGTCCACGTGGGGGACTATACCCCATTCTGTGGAGCTTTGGCTCAATTTGTAGGGGTAGCGACTTATGGTCTTTTGACCATTTGTGGAGCTTCGGTTCATTTGTCTGCAAGGGGGGACTATACCCTGTTCTATGGTGCTTCAGCTCATTTTTAAGGGTTAGCAATCCATGGGATAGCGTCGATACACGTGTTGGTGAGTTTTCATGCTCCCGTTTGTGATAGGCCTTCCCCTTTGTGCTTTCTGGATTTCTAAATATTGATTTCTGGAATTTTTGTTTCACCAATTTTTGTGATTTGCATTGATAAGCATTATCAATATTTGTGATTTGGTGAATAAAATTAAAGAATATGATATTCTTTTTGGGTGTTTGAGAAAACTTGAGATATTGTATGATTTTTATTGTTATCATATATATTTGTCATATCTCTTATCCTATCTCCTCTTACATGATAATTATAGCTAGACTGATCCGTTTATATTTTTCTTCTTAAATAATACTCGGGTCAGACCGAGGTGTTTCAGGTGCTTCCACTTGACTTCTTAGCAGGGACTATCTTCTGACTTTTGGCTAACTACTTTAGCTTAGTAGTTTTTTGTCTTTCATGTATACAAGATAGATACTCTTTGGTGTATTCATATTCTTTTGTGCAGTATGTGTACCTTTTTTTTGGATGTAGTGGACCTTAGATGACCACTACTAGGATGTTCACTTCTATGTATTATATTCATATCTGTTTCTGCCTTAGAGATATGAATATATGTGCCTGATTTTATGTTATGATTATTTTATATTGTTTCCTAAGGGCATTTAGCCACTGTGTAATGGCTTTGAGTTTTTATTAAATATGTCAAATTTCCTCTTGAAATGAAATGCGTGATAACTTTCCGACATATTGGTACTCGCTCAAAGCAATTATACAATTGGTCGCTCCTCAACAGCCTTATTCTTCGCGCTAATCGACGGCATTACCCAGTAGTGTCCTTGGTTAGTGAGAGTATAGTGGTGGGGCGTCTCAAAAATACTCCAAATCAAGGTTTTCATTTTTACAAACTATATAGAATTCCCGTGGCTATAACTTTCGTTTGAATCACTTTCTCAAATTTTGAAATTTTTTGCATCAAAGGTACATTTTTTTTCTGACTCATTTTTGGACCCATATTTTCAAGCCCGAAAGTAGCACTCCTTCTTTTGATCATATCTCCATCAAAAAAAATCCAGATTGAGTAATTATTTTTTTTGAAATGATAGAGAAAATAATTTTCAAATACTTTTCGTTTGACGACTTTTTAAAATTCTGAGAGTAACATGGTCCAAATATGTGGGAAGATGACTTATTTTCAAGTGGATTGTTACGGTTTCCAAGTTTTGCAAGTCTAAAGCATTTCAAGTTCTAAAAAGTTTTGGTGAGTAAACTTTTCATCTCTTTTTGGAAAGATGTGATATTTAGTCATTTCTTACTGTTTAGTGATATATTGATCGAAGTGATGAGCTATTCTGTCGGTTGATTGGTTATGTGAATGTTTGCTTAAAATTACTAGATTAGATTTGTGGTTTGAAGGTTAAAGGTTAGCATGCATGTAAAAGTAGGATTTTGATTATGTTTGGGTTTATAGTATGTAAATGTTGTTATCGATATGTTTATGTAGTTGTTTTCTAAGGAAAGAAAGCACTTTGTTTGGTTTATCGATGATGAATTCTTTTGTGAATATATGAGCTTCGGTTTTAAAAAGAAAATTATATATATATATGTATGTATGTATGTATATGTATGTATGTATGAATATATATATATATATATATATATGTATGTATATATGTATGTATATATATATGTATGTATATATTTTAAAGTTAGATACTTTGTTAGTTTAAAAATACTTACCTTGGGTTTTGAAAGGTTTGATAGTTTTCAAGTGTAAGGTTTTCAAAGAAGAAAGTAAGGAAGCATTTTTAAGTTATGACACCAATAGCGATAGTCGCTATGGATGCAGTTTCGCTTAAAAAACCGATTTTTGAAAAATTTGGTTTTAATAACTTAAAGTGTTTTGAAATTGTTTTATAAAATTAATAATGATGTTTTGTAAAGTTAATTAAGTTTTTAAATGATTAAATTTTTATTAATTAAGTTTAAATAATTAATTAAGATTAAACAAGGTTTATTAATTATAATTAAGTAAAGGTTAGTTATTAATTAATTATCTTTTAAAGATAAGATTAATTTTATTTAATTATTAATTAAGTAAGATTAATTTTTAATTAAATATAACTTAAGTATATGATTTATTTTTAATTAATTATTAATTAAGTATAAGGTTAATTATATAAATAAATCAATTATTTAAATTATTTTTAATTAATTAAGGCTTTAATTTAAAGTATATTATTTATTTATGTTTTAATTTATTATTTTAAGTTTAATTAAAGATTATTTAATTAATTAAATGAGATTAATTAATATTTAATTATTAATAAAGGTTTAAATAATTATTGAATAATTAATAAAGGATAAATTAAGGTTTAAATTATTCATATAATATTTTATTATTGTTTAATTAGTTACTAACGGTTTAATTATTTCTTAATTTATAATTAAATTAAGTTAAGTATTAATTAAGATTGATTATGATTTAAATAAGGGTTTAACTTGTAAATAGATATTTTAAAAAGAAGTTTTAAGTTTTTAATCCTTTGTTTTCCAAAAATCAAATTGTTTTTAAGGTACTTCTTTTTCAAAGATGGTTTGAACACAAAGGATTCAAATATCGGTACGATTAAGTATAAAAACAATAGTGAATGAACTACAATGTGATTGATTGTATTATATGGACATCAAATAGCAGAATAAATCCCAGCTCTGCTATAATGTAATTGATTTGATTATTGTGGACATAGGCTAGCTAAATAAATCCCTGTTATACTTGGTTGTTTAATTGTATTGACATATGTATTAACAGAATAAATCCTCATTCTGCTATAAGTTAATTGTTTGATTGATGGACATCTATTTGGCAAGACAAAACACATCCTGCTATTGTGTTATTTGGACATGTATATGCCAGTTAGTTTATAATTGACATGTTATTTCTTGATTTAGATATGAAGTGTATTTACATATATGTTGACTTATGTAAATAAATTATTGAATGACTTGAAAGTGAAATTAAAATTAAATGGTAACTTTAACTGGTACCATTGGGATTGTGAGCCTCATTTTGGGATTTAAAGTTTATAAATGATTTTCAAGTTATATAATTATTTAATAAAGGTATTTATAAATAATAACTTGTTTATAAAAGGGGCTTTACTAAATAAATGGGTTTAATTAAAGTGATTGTCGAAAGATTTTTCTTTAAGAAGGTTTATTAAAATCGTTTTAAAAATAGGAAAATGATTTATAAATGATTTTATAGATTGTAAAGGTATTTTTAATTATGAAGTGAAATTTTAAGAAAGGAAACTTTTGTGAAGGATAAGTGGGTTGGTTTTAAAGGAAGAAATGTTTTTAAACGAAATTTGTTTGGTCATTTAATATGAAATATGAAGAGAGGAAATCTCGTATAAAGTTTGGTAATATACTTATATCATTGAGATAAGTATATAAATGTTTTCCAAGTATAAATGGGATGTAAGAGGTTTTGGAAGTAGTGTTTTGCAAAAGATCTTTTGATTGAATGTTTATAAAGTGATTTTAATTAATGGAAGATTAATGAATAAAGGCTTAGTGGATCCCATGTAGAATTAAATCAATGTTGAATGATTGTTTATTTGATAGTCAAATAACCGACTATTAAATCTGGACCAAAATGCAATTTTGAAAATATCAAGAAGAAACACGTGAGTTATGTGGCACAGTCATCCCCAATGATGTTGTACTATGCATATAAATCTCGTTTCGTTCTTCTAGGGTAAATTATAAGGAAATCCATCCACAAATGGTTAAGAGGTAAACTCCGCTCGTATCTTTATCTGCTAATTTCCTATAGAACCGGTGTTGAGTTTACTGAAAATTAATGAACGTTGTTTCGAAGAGACCGGGATCAGATATGTTATCCATAAACCACTTCGATCCAACTCAAGCGTTTCGAAATGAAGACATCTTAAAGAGTATGGAATCGAAGATGGAGTTTTGAAGTGCAAGGGTTATTTGCTTCTTACCCTGAGGGTGATTCCAAAATGGGTGTAGTGCCTTCGGTTTCGTTCAGACCTAGAACAAACTTGAATGGATGAATGTTGGCACTGCGTTGTTGCCTTGAGTGCAGTGTTAGCATTCCAAGTTGGATTTATATAAAAAGATAATTGCAGCCTCAAGCCTCATCAACCGGAAATGACTAAAACCAGGGAGATGCAGCAGGGCCATGTGGGTCGCACCCATTTGGGTATGTCATCACCAAATCTAGAATCGATATTTGAACCATTTTTATATGCTTCGGTACGGTTGCTGATCCCAACCACAGTGGTGATGTATTCGGTACTACCCAGTAAGGGGTAGGCCAGTCCTGTGTTGGCAGGAATCCAAGCGAGGTTCTCGGTGTGTTTATCTAGAGATGCACTGTGGTAGGCGGTACCCTAATAGCACAGTCATTGTATAGAACCCATTTTCTAATAAGTGTCGTATGTTTTTAGTTGTGCCCAAATACGTTGGAATGTGAGACACAAGCATTTCAGCTATTTTATTTATTTACTTTGAACCTTTAGATGTTATCATAATATCACTGAATTTTCTATAAAATGAGTTTTGGTTATCGTAAGGTAAAAACCCATCCGTGTTTTTATGCGGCATGGTCTTACGAGATACTTTTGATTTTAAAAGGGTTTTAAACATAATAATTCAGTTGTTTAAGTTTTCTCACACCAGACCGATGTCTTACCCGGAGTTTTATTTTCTTTTTCTAAAACTATTGGTTGCTCAAATATTTATCGGCAGCCAAGTAGTTCTGGTTTTTCGACGGATGCGTTTTGGAGGAGCTTGGAGCAGGAGGCTTCATCAATAGCTAGTTATTATCTTTCTTTCGGTTTGTTATATGTGTCTTATATTAGTTAGGTAGGGATAGACTGTTATAACTATCCAAGAGTAGAATTGTATTAGTATGACTCTGATGTATCATTTTTGAAATGACTTTATAAAGTATTATGTTGATTAATAAATGTTATTCCATTGCATTGTGAGATTCTGTGATTGTTTTTTTGTTTCTACTATCTTCTATCTTCTTCTTTCACCCCTAACAATTGGTTTTTCCGGCACTTGAATGCTCGATACAAAATACAGTGGACGTATTAATGTTGATTTTCAAGGGTCAAAAAACCCGTTCGTTACACCTTGATTAATGATGAAAACTTTGCAACTTAATCATATCCTCAATAATTGTCAACCATTTATTTGTGAATCCAACTCTTTTATCATGTGTATCAAAAAGTCTCTGTTAATCGAATCATATGCTTCCTCAAATCAACTCCAAATAATATTTGTCTTCTCAATACTACAAACAAATCAATTTTAGCTAAACCAACTAAAGTTCAATCTACTTCCAAGTGTAACACAAATCCATTATTCAGGTGTTTATTGCCCGACGAAGAAGCTCCCATAAAGATTAGCACGTTAATCGTTTGAAATAAATTTGATCGTTTAACTCAAATTCATCTCCTATATACGATCTTTCATCTTTGGTATATATGTTATATTAATTTATTTTTTAAAAATGGATATACATATTATATGTATGTTTGTATATACAAATTGGTCATGCATTAAAAAGTATTTTTTTAACCAAAAAGGAAAAACATGCCTTTCCCCATTGGCCTACGTAGCGTAAAGAAAAGAAAACAGAAAAGAAAAAAAATCATAAGTTCCCTTATAGACGCAAGCATACATAATAGTATAATGAATGTACATGATGTAGTATCCAATGTCTCAAGTGTAGGATGTTTGAATAGGTGGAGTCTTTGACATTTGTGACAAAATATCATGCATATAGTATCTGGACAACTCGGATGTTAGTCCATGAGAGAGCCATGAAAGGAAGGCCAAAACAACATAGGTTGAAACTAGACCAAAGCATATAATATCAAGTGTCATGTATTAAAATATTTGTATATGTGTAGTTTTATTGTTTTCTTATTTTAACATATAACACTTAACTAAATTATAATACATAAAAATACATACATAATTGAAATTGGAAATAATTTTGTTTGCTCTCGGACGAAACTAAAAGGACATTTTTTATAAAACAACATTTAATAAATGTTAATAATAACTATTGATTTGATCTTTTTACGTCATTAAACATTATTATGGCCAATAATAATAACCATAATAATTTGATAATAATATTAATTCTGAAACTTTTAACATGAAAAATATCTTTGTTTAGTTCGTAAAACAAATACATAGGTTTAAAATTATATCAAATATAGTGACAAATTCATGAAATCAAAAGGATCATTTTAAGAAAATAAATATTTTTTTAGTTGTCCAAAATAAAATACATATGTGAAGGAGATGTGGCATATTGAAACCACTTTAGGAATTTCACTTTGATAATTAAGTCTATTCCTTACATGTTGTACCATCAAAATTTCCTTCCAAAAGAAGGTCCCAAATTCCCTAAAACAATATGTACAATAAATTTTAAGAATGTATAATTTAACAATAAAAATAGAGATGAAGATAATGCTTTTGTAATTCAATAGGGACCATGTGAATGAGTATTTATAGAGATGTGTGCTTCTTCTCATTTGTAACTCGTCCATTAAGGTCACTTATTTGTGTACTAAAAAACATTAGATCCATCCTCTATTTGACTTCAACTTTTCAACTCCCAAACCCCCATAGTTGATCATACTGTATGATCTTATGGGTTTCAATCACTAAATTTGGTTGTTATTTAATTAGTTTGCGGGCTTGTTTGATTTAGTATTTGTATAACAATTTATACACTAAAATTTAAAGATCATAAATAATAAACTGAATTAGTGGATAACCACTATGTGTAACTATATACATACTAATTTATAACACATATAGGTTAATTTTTTAAATAATTAACTAAAATAGTCATGGTTGCATGACTCTTAAGTATGGCACTCAGTTCTCAGCAATATTTGAACAACTTAAACTTGAAGTATGTATTGACTTTGTTGAAGCACAATATAAGACACAAGATCATATGCTTATAGATCATCACCTACTTCGTAATTATTTTCTTGGTGACACCCTTATGAAATGATATATTATGCATGTCATGTCTCTTTATTGGAATTCTATCGCTAAGATCTAAGAGCTATATTAACGGCCAAAACTTTAATAACGTCCACAGTAACTTGCAAAGTTTTACTTTCAATGTCTTTAGGATCAATCCAATAATAATTATCGACTAGCTATATCAATAAGATTAGAGATTTTTTGACTTCGTGCTAAATTCTAATTATGATGATCCTATTCTTATATATCAAAAGGAGAAGAATTCACTCTTTAGTAGTATTTCACTTCATGTGTCTAACACATACCTGACTATAACCATACTACAATCCAATGTCAAGTGATTTATAGTATAGTCCCGATACATAAGGTCCACAGTACTCTCAAGTCAAAAGGCTGCTACACATGGTCATATGAGATCTTCTATTTTGACTTAAATATATTTAACCTATAAAAGACTCTCGGTGAGTCATTATGTTAGTTGTTCATCAACAAGTATATGTAATTAACTTCTTGGTGTCACTAATGACCATGATAAACCGATACGATCTTATGTAGAGAATTATGGACACTAGTCACATGGATGCTTCGATATCTCATTCTCAAAACACCATTGACTATATATATTTTAAACATTTATTTGTACGATCCAATACTCACTATTTGGAACCATTTCGTAACTGCGATCAACTAAACAGTTCATACTAGGGATTTCTAATCGCAAGTTGTTTGAACAAAAAATGGTACAAACACCTAAAAGAGTAAGAGAGTAGAGATTAAATGAAGAAAGTAAATGAAAACTGAAGAATAACAAGTAGAAAACAAGCACACAAAAATTTATAGTGGTTCGGCAATCTTGGCCTACGTCCACTTGAATGGTTTTATTGCTTTTGCATTAGTTTTTGTGATTATGAGTATGGGAGATTGGTAGTGATTCCATACTACAATGGAGTTTGTGTGTAACAGTAGCGTCAAGATTCTTAGAATGATGCATTGCCCATGTATTTATAGGGGTAAATGACCAAATATATCATTGATTTCGCATACAAATCCTCACTTGAATCAGGCTCTATGTAGATAGAGAAGAGTGCTATAGGAGTGCAGCTACCTTGGAGGTACCCATAGGGATCGATACTTGTTAACCCATCTTTTGGACAAAGCCGGGATACCAACAAATTGGCTAAAAAGGATGGATATCAGGATTGGAGATCAACTGGAAACATGGCTATGATCGATACCGTCAAAATTGGACCAAGCTCCAATCAAGGTGGGATCGGTAGGGAATGATAAACAAGCCTCGGTGAGGCTACACTTCAAATTTTAGGTCAATCGGAGTTCATATGCTCAAATTATGGATGGATCAATATTGGTGAAAATTGGTTTCGTATCAATATGTTTGTATTGATCATTATGGTGTTTGGTTTGGATCGATCGACATACATATCGATACATTTTGTATGGATCGAATCTACATCAATCAAGCAGCTTCGGGGGAGAAACAGGATGATGAATGTGGATTTCGTATCAATACGTACATATCGGTTAGATGGCAAAGGATGTCAATGCACTTCAAATCGATCAAGGCTGGGATCGACAAGAAGAATGAAGCAACTGATGGATACGAAGCAATGGTTACGGAGGTTTGGCAACATATTTCGTATCGATCACTTTTTGATTGATATGAAGGACATGCACGAAGGAAGCTATGCTGGATGGAAATGAAAGATTCAAGAGCCGTTTTCGTATCGATCGTGTTCGTATCGATCGATACGAAGGAAATGGTCAGGATGGAGCATAAAACATGGATCTATGTGTAAGACTCGGATCGATACGAAAGATATGGATACGGGGACCGATGGAAACGAATTGAGGGATATGGAATATGATGGATACATGACTCTTTATGGATACGAAATCACCAGCCAACTCTAGCAATCTCAATCTTGGATCGATCATAACTCTCAAACTACAAATCCAAATGTTATTAAATTTCCATAGAAGCTTGCTTATTCACTCAAGAACGTCCATGATCGATCGCAGCTCCATTGGGCTATTCCTTGGATCGATACGAAATGCACATGGATCGATCAAGATCGATCCCAAACAACCCCAGATCGATCTGGTGGGCCCACCTACGCATGAGAGAGGGTATTTCGAGTTTTAGGGCAGATATTTCCAGATCCACTCCTATAAATAGCTCCCCTATGCCTACTGAAAAAAGGACTTTTGGAAGCTCTTACGCCGTCACTCTGCTGAAACTCCATTGTAACTTGTGTGCTATTGATTGTACTGTTGTAAATCAGTTGAGAATCATCAATAGACAACAAACTATTCAAAGTGGACGTAGGCTACAATGCCGAACCACTATAAATCTTATGTCTTCTCTTACTTTCTTGCATTTTAATTTTATTATTTCTTCATTTTTATTCTCTACATCATCTGGATCTGAAATCTATGGTTGGATATTGAGGATTTGTGTGTAAACATCGGCGCTTTCACTACTTCTGGGGTTTGTCACCAATTTTGGCGCAAACAGTTTGGTGCTTTCACCGAGAATGCTAGCATTCAGGGATTTGGAAGCTTGGATTTTGGATTTAAAGGCTAGGAAACTCGGATTCTGGGAAGCAATAGCTAAGCAATCAACAAGGAGATAGAGAACGGAGAGGAGTCAGCATGAAGGAAGTCAGGAGGCTTCCTCAGGAGCTAATCAGGCCTCAATCATCATCACTAGAGATGAGATGGAAGCGATGCTATAAAAGTAAGAGGATATGATACAGAACCTACTCCGATAGGTTGGACAAGCTGGAGTGCAAAACCAAAGGAATGGAGTAGTAGGAGATACTGGAAATGAGGATCACGAAGCTATAATAGCAGGAACAGAGGCAGTCCAGAATCAGAACCAAGGAAATGGAGCAACCAGAATACAGGATAGAGTGGGACCATTGACAACAGCCCCTGAAATAGGGGGCATGCCCCCGAATCATGTTGGCTCAATTCCAGGAAGGATACTAGGCAGTGCTGTGCAGTTTGGCGTTGATCGGGATATGGATGCTCATCCAGAAGGATAGGTTTCAGGATTCCCTCGTGGACTCGAGGGGCAGGTCGGAGATACCAGGCAGAGGCTACCACTTGATGACAATGACAGGTTAGTGGACATGATCAGTCGGGCTATGAGGGGGAGGATTAGTGAATAGAGATTTGGAAGATGTGAATAGGAACCCCTTTGCTTCTACGATCAGGTAGGCTAGGAATCCACCGAATTTTAAACTCCCAATGCTGGAAATATATGATGGGGGAATGGATCCCACTGTTCAATTAACAAGATACATGAGACACATGGAAGTACTGGGAGCATCGGAGGAAGTTATGGTGCGATGTTTCCCTTTGAATTTGACGGATATAGCAGCACTATGGTTCAGACAACTGGAAAGTGCTCTATTGGCACATGGACTGAGTTGATCAAGAGGTTTATGAGGCAATTTCGGGTCACATCGTGAGACCCAAGAATGTGATGACTTCAACATCGATGAAACAATGAAAGGGAGAGGCACTTAGGGATTTCTTAACCAGATTCAATGCGGCAGTGGCTTCGGTGGATCGACCCGATCCATCGATGGTTTTGATGGCAGTAGTCTTAGGGATTGCGGATAATTCGGATTTTAAGATATCATTAGAGCAGGATACACTGATGGATCTCGAGGAGTTTTACCATGAAGCAGAGAGGTTTCTACGACAGGAAGAGGCTAAAGCTGAAAGAGAGGGGAGAGAGGCTGAAGTTTATGTGGTAAAAGGTGGAGGTCTACCTAGGGAGGATTTAAACAAGGACGATAGAGGCAAAATGAAAATGAATGATAGTGGTAACACATCGAAAAGGCAACGAACAGAATCTAAATTCTCTTCTTACAAGGATTTGATTGAAACTCTAGAAAGGATTTATTTGGATACTCGAGGATGCCTCCAGTATTGAAGGTCGGCAAAAAGGGAAACCTCCGAATACAAGCGGGCATCGGGAAAGCATTGCCTATTCCATGAGCTAGATGGGCACAACACGAACGACTGTAGACATTTAAAGGATATTTTTGAGGAGCATGTGAGGGATGGTCATTTGCAACAATACATAAGGAATTGAGCCGTGGCGGTGGAACAGGAGCAGCCACCACCCACCTCAAACGAAGATGGCACTGGATCTAGGCATTGTCATCAGCTGATTGGATTTATGGAATGGAATAAGTAATAAACCCTGAAGTAATGTGGCTAAGTCACTTACACATGTATGGGATCGAGGACAACCCCTAGGCATGCTCTGAGATGATGATAACCCGTGATGCTTGGGTTTATGAAATCTCGTTTTTTCTATTTTCTGCAAACTCTGGTTTCTTTTTTGGTACTCTAGTTATTTGGTTTTCTTGGTTTTATGGACTTTTATTTTATCAATTAAACTCTATGATGATTGGATTTGAATTAACGTAATAAATACTATAGGTGACATGGTCACGGTCTCGATCGGAGAGACGGGGCAATAACCGCGAGTTACGAGTCCTTTCACCAGAGAGCGATAGGTGGACTCGAACTTGGAATAAGGCCTCGACCGGAGAGTCGAGGCCGGAGAATATAAGTCCTCGACTTTGTCGGAGAATATAAGTCCTCGATCAGAGAGTCGAGGCCGGAGAAAATAAGTCCTCGACTGGAGAGTCGAGGCTGGAGAGTTTAATTCCTTGACCAAAGAGTCGAGGCCGGAGAGTATAAGCCTTGATCGAAGAGTCGAGGCCGGAGAAGGAAAACCATGAATGAGCCCTCGACCAGAGAGTCGAGGCTGGAATAGGATGAAATGACCCAGTAAGGTCTATGGCTTTGGATATAGACCCGGAGAGGTCCCGGTTTTGGCTAAGGACCCGGCGAGGTCCTGGATTTGGATTACAAGGTCCAGAGAGGTCCTAGAATTGGATGTCGGCCCAGAGAGGTCCTAGATTTGGTTATTGGGTTCTAGGTATGGATAGATTAGAACTCGGTTGTCGGGTTCGGATGGATATGGAATTGGCTAAGGATTTAGTTGTTGGATTCAAAATCGGATATCGACTCAAAATAGTCGTGGATTTGTATAAGGATATGGCTATGGCACTTGGATAGAATGGCTTGGTAGTGGATTGGATAATGGATCAGATGATATCGCTACGGATGGAATATGGACTTTGGATGTCGAAGTTAAAGCTATTCAAAACATGCCTTTCTACCGCAAGGCATGTTTTGGGGGGCAAAAGTTACCCCACCTTTTGGACAAGGCCGAGATATCAATAAATTGGCTAAAAAGGTTGGATATCTGGATGGGAGATCAACTTAAAGAAGGCTATGTTAGATACCATCAAAATTTTACATAGCTCCAATCAAGATGGGATCGATAGGGAATGATAAACAAGCCTGGGTGAGGCTACACTTCAAATTTCAGGTCAATCGGAGTTCATATGCTCAAGTTATGGATGGATCAATATTGGTGAAAATTGGTTTCGTATCGATACATTCGTATCGATCATTCTGGTGTTCTGTTTGGATCGATTGACATTCGTATTGATACATTTCATATCGATCGAATCTGTATCGATCAAGCAGCTTCGAGGGAGAAACAGGGTGATGGATGTGGATTTTGTATCGATACGTACGTATCGATTGGATGGCAAAGCATGTCAATGCACTTCTATCGATCAAGGCTGGGATCGATACGAAGAATGAAGCAAATGATGGATACGAAGCAATGGTTACGGAGATTTGGCAGCTTATTTCACGTCGATCACTTTTTTATCGATACGAAGGACACACGTGAAGAAGCTATGCTGGATGGAAATGAACGATTCAAGAGCCGTTTTTGTATCAATCACGTTTGTATCGATTGATACGAAGGAAACGGTTAGGATGGAGCATAAAACATGGATCTGTGCGTGAGACTCGGATCGACGTGAAAGCAATGGATACGGGGACCGACGGATACGAATCGAGGGATATGGAATGTGATGGATATGGGACTCTTCATGGATGCGAAATCACCAGCCAACTCTAGCAATCTCAATCTTGGATCGATCATAACTCTCAAACTACAAATCCAAATGTTATGAAATTTTCACAGAAGCTTGCTTATTCACTCAAGAACGTCCATGATCGATTGTAGCTCCATTGGGCCACTCCTTGGATCGATATGTAATGCACTTGGATCGATCAAGATCGATCCTAAACAACCCCAGATCGATCTGGTGGGCCCACCTACGCATGAGAGAGGGTATTTTGAGTTTTAGGGCAGATATTTCCAGATCCACTCCTATAAATAGCTCCCTTGTGCCTACTGAAAAAAGGACTTTTGGAAGCTCTTACGCCGTCACTCTGCTGAAACTCCATTGTAACTTGTGTGCTATTGATTGTACTGTTGTAAATCAGTTGAGAATTATCAATAAACAACAAACTATTCAAAGTGGACGTAGGCTACAATGCCGAACCACTATAAATCTTATGTCTTCTCTTACTTTCTTGCATTTTAATTTTATTATTTCTTCATTTTTATTCTCTACATCATCTGGATCTGAGAACTATGTTTGGATATTGAGGATTTGTGTGTAAACATCGGCACTTTCACTACTTCTGGGGGTTGTGACCAATTTTGGCGCAAACAATACCGATCCCCTATGTAGGCTGGAGCACCAATCTATACTTAGTATATTCTAGGGTTTTGCTGACTCTAGTGCTCATGGAGATCGACAGATAATTGCATTGATTCAAAAAAAGACTTTGAAAATAGGCTCTTAGCTTGAGTTAGGCATATAGGCAGAAGATGGGGTCCATCCAAGATGGAGTTGGGATTCAGTATCGATCCTTTGAGTGGGGATGGAATCGATCCACAACTTGGGTAGATTTATGAATTCTCTAATTTGGGTTGCTTCTGCTTAGAGTTCGACCCAAGAAATTCAAGTGTTTACTCAGGGCTTGATCTAAGATTTTCTGATATTTTCATGCTTTGAGTTTTCCTTCGTTTATTCGACTGTCATCTCGTGGTCTTGTCTGTAGTTGGTTTCTAGAACCTAGGATCATCTCTCCGGGCTGCTTGCCTGGATAATCGTTGAGTCTAACCTGTCCAATCTGTCTGAATATAGCCAGGTCAAAATGCTGGATAACACATGTATCAATATATTAACATTCATAGATATAAGAATATACAATAAAAACAAAAACAAGAAAGCAGAATTTCGTTTCAAACGAGGCTCATTTACAAGAGATAAGTGTAACGTAATATAATTAAATTACATTAGTACTCCTATGGTTTACCCTTAACTCTATCAACACAATGACCTCACTAAACTTCAACGGTCATTATACAGGCTGAAACAATACAAAGGGAAGTGGTACAATCATTTTTGCAAGTACCTAACTATGGAAGGATATATTAATGATCCAGTATGTCCATATGTGTTTATGAAGAGTAATGAATCTAAATATGTTATCACCATAGTATATGTTCCTAATACAAATCTAGTTGATACTATAGAAATGCTAACCAAGTTATGGAATAACCAAATAAAGATTCGAGATGAAAAAACTTTAAAACACAAAATATTCTTTTGGTCTGTAGATTGACAGCTCCAATGGAGTACTTATCAATCAATCAATGTATCCAGGACAAATCCAAAAATGTTTTAATGCAAATAAGTTTCTCTATTAACTACGCCAATGGCTATTTGACCATACACGACATGAAAAATAATCCTTTTCACCTTACAAAAGGAATTTAAAAAAATTTAGGTTGAGAAATAATTTACCATGGTGCTATTGTGTTGAATTATATCTAGTACAATATGCAGACTTGATATCACTTTTGTCGTCGATTTATTAGCTAGATCTGTGTGGCAACCCATACCTTCTGACATGCTCTATAAGCCATCGCGTCAAGAAATGCAGATCTTCAGGGTTTTTTAAACTTTAATATCATAGAGACTATGATATGTTAGTTTGCGGAAGTAAGGATCTGAAGGCTAATTTAACAAAAGAGGTGGAGTGAATAGTGTTTAATAAATTTTATGAATCTTTTTAAATTATTTTAAGATTATAGTTTAAAAAATGCAATTGACAATCATAGATGCTAACACAGATAGATATAAATGTAGTAAATGTAAAAATTAAAGAGTTAGAGAGATTACACTAGGATTTTTATACAAGTTCAGAGTTACCTTACATCTAGTCCAATACAATTTCTTTTACAGAATTTTTTATCACATATCAAAGTTTATATAATCTCGATTTCAAGGCCATGAGACACACTCTCCAGATTTTCCGAGCTCTTGGTACACTCACTGGATTTGAACGAGACACCAACACACCCACTTGGATTTAAACGGGACACCAAGCACACACACTTGATTTAGATGGGACATGTTTGTACCAAAATTGGGCACAACACTCTTTGGAAGTCTTTGAAGAGATAAAGTGAAAAAATTAAATGGAAAAAGAGGAATTATCTAACAAAAACTCCAAATTTCAGAAATGAGAATAATTAAAATGCAAGGAGACATAAGAATTTAGAGTGGTTCGGCGTATCGCCTACGTCCACTATGAAGTAGTTTGCTTTATTGATC
This sequence comes from Allium fistulosum, assembly GCA_030737815.1. Lineage (NCBI taxonomy): Eukaryota > Viridiplantae > Streptophyta > Magnoliopsida > Asparagales > Amaryllidaceae > Allium > Allium fistulosum. The sequence continues at coordinate 1,028,972,917 of CM060905.1, read as the reverse complement.
TTTCTTTCGTGTTTACAAGTGAATTCAATGGTTTACAGCAGGCAATTAAGATTTGCAGTAGTGAAATTCGTTGGTAGCAGCAGTAATTGAGTTCAGATCTGGATCTGGCGGAGTCCGGGCGTTGGAGATCTCAAAAAGAAAGAAGAACCCCTTTTCTGTTGACTTTGGGGGTCTATTTATAGGTGTAGGAGGCTGGTATTTCGCTTAGATCTCGGGAGACCCTCTCTGGCACGTGACCAGGCCCGCACGCCCAAGCCCGTGAAGTTTCGGTCCGATCCGTGATCGATACGAACAGATTTCGTATAGATCAAGATTTCATCCAACGGAGTCGAAATTTGGCGTGACATTCTTTAGCATGCACGTAGTCTTCTGTGAAAATTTCATAGCATTTGGACTTGTAGATTAGGAGACATGATCGACACGAAATGCGATTCTCGGCTGCTGTTTGGTTCGACTCACTTCTGTTTCGACTTGCTTCTGTTCGGCTCGGTGACGTGGCGCTTGAGTCTTTGGATCACTCTTCCTTTGATGCTGTCTCGAGCGAGTCGAAGCGTGCACTGGTCGAGCGAGTCGAAATGGAGCGTCCTGAGAGATTCGAGCAGTGGCTTTGCCAATGGAGTCGAAGTTGATGGAGTCGAACAGTGGTTCGAACGGAACGAGTCGAAGTTATTATTTCTAATGGTTGCGAAGCGAGTCGAAGGAGTCATTTCTGGTGGATGCAAAGCGAGTCGAAGAAGGCATCTGAGGGATGCAAAGCGGAGCGAGTCGAAGGTGCCGCTTCTGATGGTTGCGAAGCGAGTCGAAAGGAGCGAGTCGAAGGGAGCGAGTCGATCGGTGATTGGTTTTCATCCAATTTTGTATCGTTCATAACTTGAGCATACGAACTCCGATTGACTTGAGATTTGGAATGTTGACTCTCATGGCTTAGCTTGTCATGTCCTACTAATTTTGGCTTGATCCGGACTCGGACAAAATTCGTCGATATCCAGAGTGAGCCTATGTGTAACTGATCTCTAGGATGGGCCATCATTGGTTACTAGTCAATTCCTTGGTGTCATGGCCTTGCCAAAAGGCGGGATAACATTTGCCCCCCAAAGTACGTCTTGTGAAAACATGACGTACTTTGAAGTGCTGCAATCTTTATTATGAATAGCCATCGTCTTTTCGATGAAAGCTGTAATCTTCGACTGTTTTCTCTTGAAAATGCAAGCTGTTGACGGTCAACTGCTGTACCTTGTATTGTTGCGACTGATTGCTGTATGCCAGTGGTTACCCATTTGTTGTTGTAATCGTTATTGGATGAGTTTCTGATTCCTGAAAATCTGGAATATTGAATATTAGCCCGATATACATGCATATATGTTAACCTGACTCTTGTTGACGTTTGTGCGCTCTCGAGTCGTTGTCAGTTTATTTTATTTTTGAATTCTGTATCGATCCTCTCCTAAACCGATGTAAAGGACTGAAACATCGAAGACAATTTTTATTGAATTTATGGATACAGAGTAAGTATTCCGATTCGATGGAGTTGGCCTCTGGAAGCCATGATTTGATGGGTTCGATGGATGCGAAGCGCTTGTTCGACTTGAGGATGGACTCGAACTGAGCGAGTCGAAGCGGAGCGAGTCGATGTAGACTCCCCGATGGATTCGAACTGCTCGTTCGACTTGGTCTTGGGTTCGAACTGCATAGGAGTCGGAGTCGAAATGGGTTATCGATACAAAGGGTGGTCTCGTATCGATGGAGTCGAACTGGACACGGGGATGGAGTCGAAGGCAAGTGATACGAAGGGGAGCTTCGCATCGATGCACTGGAGATGGAGTCGAGATGCATGTTCGAATCCATCGGGATACGAATCGTTTATTCCTTTTGTTTCCAAGTCCATATAAATACTTTGTACTTGGCCGTTTTTCACTTTTTACCTTTCGTTCTCCTTCCTTGCCTTCGTATCGCTCAGAAACTCGAGAAGAACGAACGAAACATTCCTGCCTTCGAACCGATTCCTACCTTCAATCATTTGAACTAACTGATAGATCTAGGTAATCCAATAAGCGAATCCACGTGTACACGATGAGACTCGGGTTTTCTTAACACCAAATCAATCAGAGTCATGATCGATCGAAAGTTCTCTGGCCCCAGCTTCACGTCGATCTGGAGTACGGGTTTCGAGATGATGAGGCGAGGGCCTTCGTATCGATCGATGGTGGAGCTTCGCATCGAATCGAATGCTTTGAATACATGGATCGATATGAAGGGGTTGCACCTGATGGTCTCGAAACGATGGCTTTGGATCGAGTCGAAAAGGATGGTTTTCGATCGAGTCGAAGTGTGTAGTCTTGGGAGCAAGTCGAACTTTGTGTTCTTGGGACCGAGTCGAACTCGATGGTTTTGGGGAGAGAGTCGAACTGTGTAGTCTTGGGAGCGAGTCGAACTTCGTGTTCTTGGGACCGAGTCAAACTCGATAGTCTTGGGGAGCGAGCCGAACTGGAGGCTTTTAATCGATTCGAAGTGTTGTGCTCTGATCGATTCGAAATCCCCAGCCTCTAGTTCGAGTCGAACTTGCATGCCAACCTTTTGACCGAGTCTGACTCATACGCACACGACCATGACTTATTGATGCGAACACAGCTCTCGTGAGCGATATGACTTTGACCATTAAAAAGTTTGAAACTTCTCAGACACTTTTACCTCCGACGAGCTTCAAATTTGCATAACTGGACTTAACCATTTCACCGCATATCTGATTGCCTATCGAAGCTCGTCGATGAAACTGAAACTTATCAAAATGACAACAAACTTTAACTTGGAATGATAGCTAATAATTGGATGGTACGGTTGTGACGGTCAGCGATGACGGTCCTTTCGACTGAATTCTGAAGTCTCTTCGCTTACATGCTTCCTTCAATCCTGTTGATCTTCTCAAATAATATACAGTACTGCACTGCACAACACACTCACACACTTTACACTGGGGGATGCACGAGCGTTATTTGTCAGTTTAACAATGATTTTTTATAAGCTAGCTAGCCATGGACCCTTCAAGTTCTCAGCAGCCGGAATTCCCGAGTTCTATTCCTCCAACCATAGAGATACCGGTTATTGAAGCCGAAGTTATAGAGCCAGCTCCGGACGAGCGTCTAGGGGCTCGGTTTATTTGTACTCTAACAGATTCTGTGCCGTCGAGTATCTCCGAAGATATGCTAGGATGGATTTGCTTAAGGCACGGTTTGTCGCTTGACGACGTGCTACTTCCCAGGCCAAATGACAGGCCGCACGATCCCCTGGAGGGGTTTACCGCTTTCAATCGTCATGCTTGCACAGCGGGGACACTCCCTCCCTTCAATCAATATATAAGAGAGATGCTATCGTTTCTTGGCGTAGCTCCATCTTAGCTACATCCCAACAGGTATGCCTTGTTGAACAACACCTTTGTCCTCTTTATGGAGATCCTCTTTCGACCGCCGAAGCCGATGGAAATTAGATATTTATTCAACGTCAAGAGCCGTGGAGACAGCCCTTCTTTCACCTTCCTGGAAGCGGTCAGAAACTGCCACATCGTACTGGGCTCCTGGGGGAGGCTATGTTATTATAAAACTGAATGGTTCTACATTCGGTTCCCCCCTGGATTTGCTAGGCGGTGGTTGGATAGACGTAAGTGTTGTCATTTCTCTCTTGATTCATTGAGATGCTAGTAACTGACTTCAAAACTGACATACATTTTCCTTTTTTCTAGCCGCAATCTCCCGTCCCGACGGCGCATACTTCAGAGAGCTTGTTCGGATTCTTCAAGCATTTCCAGGCGAAGAGAGGCACAACGACTTGGTCCTGACCGACAGGAATTTGAGGACTGCTGGGCTGATAGAACGGAGGCAGAGCATTCGGCTGGAAGGGACACTTAAAGTGGTCTGTAAGAAACGGGTGAAGCGCAAAGCACCCTCAGTCGTGATCGCCAAAGAAGTTGATCCAGAAAGAACGCCTACTGATACTGAGTTCCCAGCTGGGCCTTCTGCCGATGTCCTGGATTCGGGAGGAAGAAGAAAAGGCAAGGCTGCTGCTCACAAACACCCTAAATCTGAGAGATTTAAATCTGTGGTCGTGTCTTTACTTTTCCTGGGGGTTAGAATTTCGGAGGCTCCTCCCCCGCAAGTAGAGAGTCCTTTTGCAGGGCTTGCTGATATTTCGATCCCGGATTTTGTGTCGTCTCCACACGACGCCGGGACGGAGGAGCTTGATAGTGCTCTTGAACTGAGCGGATCGCTTGCTACGAGTGCGGCCGACATTTCTGGTTGGTCGGGGGGTTGCACATGCATACACTTCACTACACTACATGATTCACAACTGTAAATCGTCCAACTTAGGAAATCACTAACTCTTTCTTCGTTTCTCATTCTTAGGTACTATGTCCGGAAGAGGATCGATGCTCGGGAATCTTCGTTCAGCCTGAAAGGCTTCTGGTTACTATGATTCTCGCAGGAGGGATTCAGATAGAGATCGCGATCGCGAATACTCTAACCAGGACAGGTATGGGCGTGACAGAGAGTATAGACATCGATCTAGATCACACTCTCCTCCTCCTAGACTTCCGTCTCCACCCCCTATTTCTGTCTCACATCCGCTTGAACCTCCTCGTCACAGGCCGTCTTCTCATTCTTCTAGACCTGAGACTCTTCTTTAGAGAATCGAAACTACAGCCTCTATGATTACTGAGCAGGTCTCAGCCGAACCCACAGGAGAAGGGGCTCTTAAGTTGGCTCAGATGAGGAAGGATTTTCCGAATATCTGCTTCAACGGTTATGTCTTCCCACCACACTTAAAGAGAATTCCATTAGGGGTGGAGAATACGGTGCACGATTACATTCACGACATATGCACCCAGTACCGAGAGTGGGCAAAGGCTGCCGAAAAAGCTTCCAAAGTGGCCTTTGAGTGAGCCAAAGCGCTCGAGAAGATGGAGACTGAGCTCGCAAAAAGGGATCGGATTATTCAGGTACTCACCGCTGAGTCCGAGTCTTCTCGGAAATCTGAGATTGAGGCCGTTAAAATGGCCGACGAAGCGAAGGCGGAAATGGAGAGGTTGGGGCAGACACACGTTGCCCTAGTGGAGGAGATATGCCACCGGAACACCTAAGTCACCGCCGAATGGAACGCGGCGGTCAAGGAGCTTAATGAACTCAAGGCCAAATTTGCTGATATGGCCAAGGAGAAAGATAACGCGAACAACACAGCCCAGGAGTCGTGCGAACAAGCTGTTCTGCTCAGGGGTGAACGGGATGCGGCTGTGGCTAAAGTCCAAAAGGTGGAGACTGAGGTCGAGGAGAGGGTGAAGTCGGCCGAGTCCAGGCTAGAGGCTGACATCGAAGACCTTCTCGTTGTTTACAATGCTAATGTGCTGAGGCACAGGGGTCTAGCCTGGCTCGATGATTTTTCGACGCATCTCTATAATGCTTGGAGCCGACTGGTTGAGGAAGAGAAAGAGGCGCATCGGGGCGAGTCCATGGATGAATTCGAACTCGAGAATCGCATTCTGACTGGTGATGAAAAGAGAATTCTCCACGAGTCGACGATTCTGCACGAGAAGGAAAAACTTGGCGCCCAGCACTTTGAAGTGGGAGAGGGTTCTGGAGTTGACCATCATGAAGCAAGTCTTGAAGTTCCAACGTCAACCCAGCCCGAATCCTCATCTACGGTCGATCCCCATGTTGTTCTTGCTTATAATCCAGATCAGCCGCAGATGTCACCGGCTGCAACGCAAGTTATCGACGCCGCTCTGCTACCTACGAGCCAAACTGAGGAAGGTATTCTGAACATTCCACATATTTTTCTTAAATCAAAATATTCGATCGAGTTAAGTCCTAACAGTTCTCTTATTCTTTGTCCAGTGATCGATGCTGCACCGGCCATGCCTCCTGCTACTCAAGAACCATATCAAACGCAGGAGGCTATCATGACCGAAGCAATCACCATGAGTACAGCTGCCCTGGTTGACGATCTGCAGGGAGGTATGATTATGTTTGACGAGCAGCTGATGCATGAACTCTTTCGTCGTCACGGTTATCCTCTTGCTGACTTGTCATCTGTTATGAGTGGAACTGATCCTACTACAAGTTCTTCGATCCCGACTGCTGATGCTTCCAGCGGGGCTCGAGCAGTAACTAAAGAGGAGATGTTTGGTCAAATCGACGCTGAAATGGCAACATCGACTCATGGTGGCAGTTTTGGAGGTGGGATGGCAGCACCAAGACCTGCTCCGCTTAGCATGATATCTCCCAGTGGCACTGTTTTCATTACCAGCGTTCCCATTCCGCCTCCTGTGCTCGATCATGTTCCTCCGACTCCACCCGCAGAGAGCATTCCTATCCACTCGAGTTCGGAGGAGGATGTTGATATAATGCCCTCGCTTGAAGACCAACCACCGAAAAGCAAAGGCTCGAAGAGGAAGATTAGCGGTAGCTCCAGCGGGTCTACACCGAGAAGGAAGCCAAGGAAGAAGAAAGATTAAGCATGTTTTCCCGGTTTGATTTTGACTTGCATTTTGTTAGCCGTGTATAGATGCGGGTTCGGCCCCTGGTAGTAGGAATTTTTGGAAACTTGTACACGAACTTCTTTTATAATCAATAGAAATGAAACTTTTCTTTTTTGTCATTGTGTATCTGTCTAAGTGTTTCAGTGTCTGAAATGCACTTGTGAAGTTTCAGTTTCCGAATAAAGTTTGTTTCTGTTCGCCAAGTTCGGGTATTGTGGACATGGTTTGTGACCGGGAAGCGAGTCGAATTTTGACGTCGCATTGCTTCAGTCGATGGTTGATGCTTAAGTCTTGCCCCCAGTCTTGGTGGTGTGTTGTAAAACATCAGTCAGCGATCGCCCTATTTTTATAGCATGCCGAGTCTAGTGCCGCTGAATGGGTGTTTGAGACAAATGGGGATTGAGTGGTTTATTCACGCTTGTTCGATCTTCGATGATCATATCCGCGCTCCGGGGATCCTTATTCGTTTACTAGCGGTTGGTCACGCCGGCTTGAGTTTCAATCATATGTCCGCTATCTGGGGACTTGGAATTGGCATTTGTACTCCGACTCGCGCTCCAGGAGTTTGAAGTTGATAATTATACTTCGATTCATGCTTCGGGAACTTGAAGTTGGTGTTTACGCTCCGTTTCGCATTCTGGGAATCCGGAGTCGATGTCTATGCTCCGACTTGCATTCTGGAAGTTCGGAGTTGTCGTTTATACTCCAATTCACGCTCTGGGAATTTGGAGTCGATGCTTATACTCCACTTCGCACTCTGGGAACTCGGAGTTGATGTTTATACTCCGACTCTCGCTCTGGGAGTTTGGAGTTGAGGTTTATACTCCGCTTCGCACTTTGGGAATACGGAGTTGACGTTTATACTCCGACTCACGCTCTGGGAGTCTGGAGTTGAGGTTTATACTCCGCTTCGCACTTTGGGAATATAGAGTTGATGTTTATACTCCGACTCGTGCTCTGGGAGTTCGGAGTTGATGTTTATACTCCGGTTCGCACTCTGGGAACTCGGAGTTGATGTTTATACTCCGCTTCACACTCTGGGAATACGGAGTTGATGTTTATACTCCGACTCGCGCTTTGGGAGTTCGGAGTTGATGTTTATACTCCGGTTCGCACTCTGGGAACTCGGAGTTGATGTTTATACTCCACTTCGCACTCTGGGAATACGGAGTTGATGTTTATACTCCGACTCGCACTCTGGGAGTTCGGAGTTGATGTTTATACTCCGCTTCGCACTCTGGGAATACGGAGTTGAGGTTTATACTCCGGTTCGCACTCTGGGAACTCGGAGTTGACGTTTATACTCCGACTCGCGCTCTGGGAGTCCGGAGTTGAGGTTTATACTCCGCTTCGCACTCTGGGAATACGGAGTTGATGTTTATACTCCGCTTCGCACTCTGGGAATACAGAGTTGATGAAGGATTGTCGTGTATCAATCCTTTTTTGACTTTGATGTGATGGCTTGCCCCCGAGCTTGGGGTTCACTTAGCGAGTGATTGGTTGCATCGCAGTCACTCTCTATTTGAATAAATCCCACCATATGGTGAAACTTAGCTCTCCGTGCATAGTGATGGTCGTATGAAGTATTTCAAGTAAATCACAGCTCTGGCTCGAAGAGGTTGCATTTTATTGCTGAAATAAGAAAGTATGGCAAAGTTAGTTGCCTTATTACAAATTATAATTTCGAAATGCATAAACAAATTACAGAAAAGGAAAGTAAACTAAATGGATAAAGATAGCCTGTCAAGTGTAATAGCGGCGAAGGTTTTCGCTATTCCAAGCTCTTGGCAGGGTAAGACCGTCGATGGTCGATAACTTGAATGTGCCATCTCCGAGCCTTCGTTCAATAACATACGGTCCTTCCCATGTCGGCTTCATATGCGAAGGAACCATATAGGTTCTTTTTAAGACGAGATCACCTAGTTCGAAGGTTCGCGGTCGGACCTTGGCGTTGTACAATCGGGCGACTCGACTTCGATGTGCAGCTGCCCTCAAATCAGCTTCTTCACGTTTCTCATCTAGTAGATCGAGAGATTCAGCAAGTAATATAGCATTTGTCTTTGGATCATAGTATGTCACATGATGAGAAGGTACTTCTAGCTCAACTGGAATAACGGCCTCTGAACCGTAAGAAAGAGAGAATGGAGTGTGACCGGTCGCAGTCTTGTGGGTTGTTCGGTAAGCCCATAAAGCCATAGGAAGTTCATCAACCCACTGGCCACCGACCTTTTCCAGTCGTTTTTTCAGGATGGATTTTATAATTTTATTAACAGCTTCGACCTGTCCATTTGCCTGAGGGTGTGCAACTGCAGAGAATTTCTATTAGATGTGAAATTGTTTGTAGAAATCTTTGAATTCAGCACTGTCAAATTGGGTTCCGTTGTCCGTAATAATGGTGTATGGGAGACCGAATCGACAGATGATGTTACGAACCACAAAGTTGATTACTTTCTTCGTTGTAATGGTAGCAAGAGCTTCGGCTTCAGCCCACTTTGTAAAGTAATCAACTGCGACGATGGCGTACTTCGCACCACCTTTTGCCAGAGGTAGAGCACCGATGATGTCGATGCTCCACATTGCGATTGGCCATGGGCTGACCATTTGTGTTATCTCAGTAGGAGGAGCTCTAGGAATTCAGGCATATTTCTGGCACCTATCACATTTCTTTGCATAGTCCAACGCATCACGATTCACGGTAGGCCAGTAATATCCGTAGCGAAGTATTTTCTTGGCAAGTGCTTGCCCCCCTGGTGTGATCGCCACATTCTTCCTCATGCACATCGCGCAACACTTGTTTAATTTCATCGTGAGCGATACACCGGAGTAGGGGAACTGAGTACCCCCTTATGTACATGAGTCCATTCCGGATGGTAAATCTTGAGGCCTTTCGAAGGACTTTTCTCTTTTCACTCCTGCGCTCCGGCAGGTTTCTGTGCTCAATGTAATTTCTGAGTGGGGTCATCCATGAATCCTTTTCAGGAACGGTTTTGCATACCCAGTTTATTTCTGTTCGGTCGATGCTTGGGGAAGGTATCGTTTCTATGGGAACGAGTCCCATTTGCTGAGCTTCACCTGTGCTGGCTAGCTTTGCCAATGAATCGGCCTTTTGGTTGCGTTCCCGAGGTATGCAATAGATGGCGTAGTAATCGAACTGATTCAATGCTTCTTGAACTCGAGCTAAGTAAGCGGCCAACCTTCGATCTCTTGCCTAATACTCTCCCCGTACTTGACACACAACTAATAGTGAATCACAATAAATTTCCACTGTGATGATTTTCAGATCTCTGGCGAGTTTCAAACCAGCTAAGAGGGATTCGTATTCAGCTTCATTATTGGTTGCATGAAAGCAAACTTCAAAGCATAGCATATAGATCGACCTTTGGGGGTTTCGAGCACAATACCAGTGCCCGAACACCGGTCGTTCGATGCACCATCGATATACAGCTTCTAGACATATTCAAGGGATTTATTGGTTTCGGGCAAGTCCTCTGGAACGGTGAATTCAGCTATGAAATCAGCGAGGACTTGTCCTTGGATTGCTCGCCTTGGAGTGTAAGTAATATCAAACTGACTCAGTTCGATGTTCCACTTGAGTAGCCTACCAGATGTATCACGCTGCGAAAGGACCTGTCGTAACGACTGGTCGATGCAAACAACTATGGGATGTGCTTGGAAATACGGTCGGAGTTTTCTTGATGCGATTACAAGGCAATAAGCCAACTTTTCTAGCTTTGGATAGTTCCTTTCAGCCCCAGTCAATCGTTTGCTAACGTAGTACACTGGCTTTTGTATCCCGTCTTCTTCTCGAACCAAGGCAGCACTGATAGCATTTTCTGATATCGCCAAGTATGCATACAACTTCTCATGATCAATAGGCTTTGACAGTATTGGCGGTGTGGATAGATGTTGAACTAGTGCTTGGAAAGCGCCCTCACACTCCGTGGTCAATTCAAAGTTTCGTTTCCCTTTTCGGATCAGATCGAAGAAGGGAATGCATTTGTCAGTGGACTTTGAAATGAACCTGCTCAATGCTGCTACCTTTCCATTGAGACTCTGGACTTGCTTTATAGTCTTGGGAGTTTTGAGATTTCTGATTGCCCAAATCTTTTCAGGATTGGCTTTGATTCCCCGGGCGTTAACGATGAACCCAAGGAACTTTCCGGATGCAACTCCAAAGTGACATTTCAGTGGGTTGAGCTTCATCTTGTATTCCCGAAGTATGTTGAACATAGTTTCCAGGTCTTTAACATGGTTGGTGGAGAGTCGCGACTTCACAAGCATGTCGTCTACATATACTTCCATGGTTTTCCCGATTTGATTGGCACACATCCGATTGACCAATCATTGATAAGTAGCCCCGGCATTCTTGAGTCCGAATGGCATAACCTTGTAACAGTAAAATCCCAGATTGGTTACGAAGCTGGTATGTTCTGATCGGGTAAATGCATTGGTATCTGATTGTAGCCTGAATACGCGTCCATGAAGGATAAGAGTTCATGCCCAGCCGTCGAATCTACTAGCTGATCAATTCTGGGAAGCGGGAAGTTGTCTTTGGGACATGCTTTATTCAGATCGGAATAATCGACACATGTTCTCCACTTTCCATTTGGCTTTCGGACGAGCACAAGATTCGACACCCATTCAGGATATAGCGCATCTCGAATGAATCCGTTCGCTTCAAGCTTTTCTACTTCTTCTTTAAGGGCGGCAGATCTCTCTGGGTCCATACCGCGCCTTTTTTGTTTGACCAGGACATGTCGCGGGTCAATGTTCAGAGTGTGACTCGTGATGTCCGGTGAGATCCCACACATGTCAGAATGTGTCCAGGCAAATATGTCAAGGTTTGCCCGTAGAAATTCAACCAATTCCTCCTGAGCTTGCTGGCTTAGTTGAGATCCAATCTTTATCATTTTCGAATCATCGTCACTATCAATTGGGACATCAATTGTCAGTTCGGTCGGGGATGCTTGACTTTCTTTAGATTCTCCTTCGTCTTCAGTTTCTCTCGGGTCAAGATCCTTGATGAATTGGCTGGGGTGCCCGGGCCTGGGCCCGGGCGTTAATTTCAATTATCGGTAAAACGGATGCAGAGAGATTCCTCAACGCCCTTTCCTTTCTCCTTTCGCTGCGCCTCCCGCAGCTCAGCAACATAACAGGTTCTGGCAGTAGCCTGATCTCCCTGGACGATTCCTATTCCATGATCAGTGGGAAACTTTAAAGTCAAACACCATGGGGCAATGGCTATCCTGAACTCAGCGAGGGCCGGTCGGCCTAAGAAACCATTGTAAAGGGATTATATGTCCAAAACAATGAACTGCAACATCCGTACTCTCCGACGTTCTCCAACTCCCAACTCTACTGGCAGTTCCACCATTCCAGTGGGTATAGTGGCACTTCCGTTGAAACCATGGACTCGAGATTGACAAGGCTTCAAGTCTGCGGCTTCCATCTTCATTTGATCATAAGCTCGCTTGAACAAAATATTCACAAAGCTTCCACTGTCAACCAAGATCCTTTTCATCCAAGCGGGACCTACTTGTGCTAAGATGACCAGTGGATCGATAGTGGGAGCTTCGACTTTATCAGCATCTCTGTTCCTGAACACGATGTCATCCGTCATCGTTTTCTGTTGCTTGGCCGGAGCCCCCTCATCAAAACTACTGCAACACTCGAAGTCCGCATGCCTGATAGAACTGGCATATGACTCCATTTCCTTCCAGCTTCGATCTGCTGGGTGAGGACCACCACTTATTGTATTGATAACCAACCTCTCGTCTGTACGAGCGGGTTCCTCCTGTCTTTCCTGATTTGGCACACGATTCTGATTTGATGGGCCCGCACCACCGGATTGCGGCGCCCGCACATACTGATCCAACTTCCGCTCACGTATCAGTTTTTCAATGAGGTCTTGTAAGTGACGACACTCATTGGTGTTGTGGCCATAACTCTCATGGAATCTACAGAATTTTCCTGTTTGGATTTGCCTCTCGGTTGGTGGTTTTGGGGCAGGTTTCTTGTATTGCATGGTATTGCAGGTCTGCAAATATACATTTTCCAACGACATGTTTAACGAAGTATAATTATCGTACATGGAAGCTCTACGCCGTGGTCCACGATCCTGATCGCATTTTTTGTTCTGATTTCTAAATTCCCTCTGCTGATTCTGTTTATTTTGGACGTTCAACTGAATTTTTCCAGATCTATCTTCGGACTGTTTAACAACGACGTTACTTTGGATACCTTCGATGTTGGGCCCTGCGTCATCCTGCTTCCTAGACTATTTCGCATCCTCCCTTCTCAGGAATTGGGCTGCCTTGGAATAGAAACGGTCCAATGATGCAGGTGGTTTCCAGCTAACCAATTTCCGAACTCGGAATCAGCATCAATCCCCTTAGTCGGTGCCATCAGGATAGAGTTATCATTGGGATTGCTTATTTCTACACACGCCACATGGAATCGCTCCAAGTAACGTCTAAGTGTTTCTCCGGGAGCTTGCGTAACACTAGACAGAGTGTTAACGTCCTTAGGCCTTGCCACATGCATACGGAATTGTTCGACAAACTTGGTGGCCATCTGGTCAAAGTTAGAGATGGATCGCGGTGGCAAACGAGTGAACCACATGGTGGCGATGCCCTCTAGGGAAATGGGGAAATTACGGCACTTTACTGCGTCATTAGCTCTAGCAGCATTCATCAGCCATTCGTATTTCAGGACGTGTTGATTGGGATCAGAACTTCCTTCATAAACTGGCAAAGCTGGCATCTTGAAGTGCCGAGGTGGTTCAGCATATAAAACGTCATCGATGAAAGGGGTATGACTTCGGGAGATTCCCCAATCGTCATTAGAGAGACCCTGACTTTCACGGATCATTTGGCGGATCATCGCTGGTATATCCGACGTTCGGATACTTGGAGTATGTTGAGCCAAGGTGTGTTCGGGTTCCACAGCGCGAGTCTGGACCGGACGCAGTCGACGGTCCGTGCCTCGCCTCCTTGGTTCAACATCCTCAGGGACATAAGGCTCAGGAGTCTGCTCTCGTTGGTTACGTTGAGGATCAGCTTGGTTTCTAGCATCATCTCCCCGTCCGGCAGTGGTGGTAGTAGCAATGTTGCCGGTAACATGGTAAGGAGCAGCTCCTCCTCGAGTTGAAGGTTCTGAGCGGAGACTAGCGGATGATCCAGCTCTAGGTTGCCCAAGGTTCGAAGCAGGTTGGTGTCCCGTGGCTTGGGTGTAGCTTACACCTGGCCGTGGACGTGTGGATCTGGTTTGGCCATCAGAGGAGGCTGAACTTTCTGTGGAAGAATGAGAACCTTGGTCTCTTCTGGATCTTCTTCACCTTTGGCGATTTAGCTGGTTAGTCAACTCTATGTTGGCGCATAGTTGTTCAGTTAGCTGCTGTCGACTTTGGGTCAACTCTTGAAGCAATGTCTGGAATTCTTGTCTAGTGATTGGACCTGATGGATCTGAAGGTCCTGCAGCATTTTGATTGGATGGAGGTGATTGCACGGGATTTTGTCGGTCCCGTGCTCCTTGTTCAGCAGCTGCAAAAGTGGTACGTGTGCTCACCATAATGAATTAATGAAGTCCTTTCTTAGATCTGATTGCAAATCTGGATAGAATGGGAGGGCTTCAAAGTTCTAGATCTGGATCTTTTTCTTAGATTTATGCAATCCAATATAGATAGGAGATCCAAAGAGCAGGAGAAAAATTGGGTTTTTCTCAGTGAAAGCACCAAAGTGTTTGTACCAAAATTGGGCACAACACTCTTTGGAATTCTTTAAAGAGATAAAGTGAAGAAATTAAATGGAAAAAGAGGAATTATCTAACAAAAACTCCAAATTTCAGAAATGAGAATAATTAAAATGCAAGGAGACACAAGAATTTAGAGTGGTTCGGCGTATCACCTACGTCCACTATGAAGTAGTTTGCTTTATTGATCTTTCTTTCGTGTTTACAAGTGAATTCAATGGTTTACAACAGGCAATTATGATTTGCAGTAGTGAAATTCATTGGTAGCAGCAGTAATTGAGTTCAGATCTAGATCTGGCAGAGTCCGGGCGTTGGAGATCTCAAAGAGGACGAAGAAACCCTTTTTTGTTGGCTTTGAGGGTCTATTTATAGGTGTAGGAGGCTGGTATTTTGCTCAGATCTTGGGAGACCCTCTCTGGCACGTGACCAGGCCTGCACGCCCAAGCCCGTGAAGTTTCGGTCTGATCCATGATCGATACGAACATATTCGTATCGATTAAGATTTCATCCAATGGAGTCGAAATTTGGTGTGGAGATTCTTTAGCATGCACGTAGTCTTCTGTGAAAATTTCATAGCATTTGGACTTGTAGATTAGGAGACATGATCGACACGAAATGCGATTCTCGGCTGTTGTTTGGTTCGACTCGCTTCTGTTTCGACTCGCTTCTGTTCGACTCGGTGACGTGGCGCTTGAGTCTTTGGATCACTCTGCCTTTGATGCTGTCTCGAGCGAGTCGAAGCGTGCACTGGTCGAGCGAGTCGAAATGGAGCATCCTGAGAGATTCGAGCAGTGGCTTCGCCAATGGAGTCGAAGTTGATGGAGTCGAACAGTGGTTCGAACGAAGCGAGTCGAAGTTATTATTTCTGATGGTTGCGAAGCGAGTCGAAGGAGTCATTTCTGGTGGATGCGAAGCGAGTCGAAGTAGGCGTCTGAGGGATGCGCAGCGGAGCGAGTCGAAGGTGCCGCTTCTGATGTTTGCGAAGCGAGTCGAAAGGAGCGAGTCGAAGGGAGCGAGTCGACCGGTGATTGGTTTTCATCCAATTTTGTATCGTTCATAACTTGAGCATACGAACTCGGATTGACTTGAGATATGGAACATTGACTCTCATGGCTTAGCTTGTCATGACCTACCAATTTTGGCCAATTTTGGCTCGATTCGGACTCGGACAAAATTCGTCGATATCAAGAGTGAGCCTATGTATAACTGATCTCTAGGACGGGCCGTCATTGGTTACTAGTCAATTCCTTGGTGTCACGGCCTTGCCAAAAGGCGGGATAACATGACACAAGCACACCCACTGGGATTTCAGGGACACCAAGCACACCCAAGGGTATTTGAATATGATTTGATAGAGTTTACTAAATCAATTTTTTGATCTTGGGTACAAATAATCCTATAACCTCTTGAATAGCACTTTGATCTTGATTTGGGAGAGAGATAAGAGATATTAGAGAGTATACAATAGAGGATCAAATCAATAGAGTTTGAATTTTATTCAGATTAAATTTGAGGAGATTTTGAGTAGAATTTCTTCTAGAAATCAAGAGAGTGAAAGAGGAGAGAAAATATGAGAAAGTATTTAAACAAAATTCGTTGAGAAAACCCCTATTTATAGAAAAACAATAGTCATGTCCATTCACAAAGAGATACGATGAAAAGATACTTCCATTTAGAATTTGAATTTTGAAAATATCGGACTATATGTCGACATATGGGTACTATATATGTCGATATGTCCTCTGTAATTTTGAAAAACATTTAATAAAAATTGTTTTGAAAATATTATGTTTTGTAGAATATTTTGATACTTTGTAAAAAAATATTTAAGCATAGTTTATACACACTTTAATCATAATTAAACAAAAGAAAACTTTATAAAATTATTTTGAAATATTTTAATATAAAGTTTTAAATAGAGGGAACTAGGAAAAAGGACAAACTTTGAAAAAAAATTAGGCTGAAGGACACCAAGTTTCATTTTTAGGCTGAAGGACAAATGCTAGTTATAATTAGCATTATATTCAACTTTTACATTATACAAAATACTAGATATATCTAGCATTATATTCAGTTTTACACTATACAAAATGCTAGTTATAACTAGCATTGTCCTTCAGCATAAAGAACAAATTTGTTGTCCTTCAACCTAATTTTTTTTAAGTTTGTCCTTGTGCCTATTTTCCTGTTTTAAATATAAATAATATATACAAAAATAATATATATAAAGTATAATGAATATATATTGAAATCAAAGTATTAATGAATGTCAAAAATATAATTTTGAATACCATACCATTTAGAAAATATAAAACCAAAAACTATACCTAAATATAATAAATTAAAAGTATATTAAAATATAAAATGCTTAAAAAACTTAATTACTCAAAATATAATAAACTTGTTAAAAAAAGAAGTTTTAAAAATCATTTGAAAACTATTTTGAAAAGATGTTTGAAAGATCAATTTGAAAATAGGGATTCTTTAAAATCATTTTTGAAAACAAGGATATTTGAAAATCATAGAATAGATTTTAAAACATTTTTGGAAAATGAAGAGAGATTATTTTGTTAAAGCCCTGTTAACTTATCTTGATATTTTGAATCTTCAAAATCATGGGTCTTTAATCTCTGGCTCTTAAATCTCTATATCAGCCTCTTGAATCTGATCTTAATATTGTACAGTCTTCTTAATAAACACCTGTCTAATATCCTACACTGTATACTATATATACCTTGATAAAAACATTAGTTCTTATATTTTATATAATGTCATTTGGTTGTTGTCATCAAAATCAATGTCAAAGGTACTAACAATCTCCCCCCTTTTGCTGATGACAACCATGTATATTAAATTGATATAACTCCTCCTGAGTTACAAAACTCCCCCTTAATCTATGCCTGGATATTTTATATATTTCTCCCTCTTTGTCATCAACAAAACAAAAACTCTCCCTAACTGAAGAACTATATAATATGTAAAAGTGATATAAGAGTGATAAAACAAAATTTATTCAAGCCAATCCAATATATATAGTCAAACCAATCCAAAGTCAATTCAATCCAATTGTAAGTCAAACAAATCAGCCTAAACCAATTCTAATCCTAAATAAGTTTATATACACCAATCCATAATTCTTATCCTAGTGTAGTTTGTTATTACTTAAGTCAAATCTTATATTATTTGAAAACATATTAATTAACTTAAACTTCGCTAGGAACTTCTACCCAACCATCGAAACCGAAAATTGGGTCTGCTTTGATGGCATCCCAATCTTCATTGTCTTTGTTGATGGCATAATCTGGATTATTGGTTGGTTCATCTTCTATAAGGGAAGGACTTATCCATCGAATATCGTCAATATGCTTTTCTTGTTCTTTTATCATCTACATTTGACTCAATTCTAGGTATCTTTTATTTCTAAGGATAAATGAAAGGATATTCTTGAATGATTGAACATTTTTACAAGATTCTCATAAATTTTTTATGTGGATAAGTCATATTTGAAAAGTTAAGTTTATAAGTGAAAAGGGAGAACAAAGAGGGTGGAAAATAATGTTTTTCTGGAGTGAATATGTTTATATAGGGGTGAAAAGTCGTTTGAATAAGTTGAAAAGATGTTAATTATTTTATTTTGAAATTTGAAATTTTTTGTAATATGTTCATTATATGTTGACATATGGGATATACATATGTCGACATATGCACCATATTTTGCAAAATCAACTTATTTTCTATATTATTGTAATTAGCCTAAACTACTGTACTTTTATGACTTTTTAGAGACTAATGACAATGTATAATAGCAAGGAACAAGATTTCATTGATAACCATAGATGAATACATGAAATTTAAATATAAACATAAAAGATACATGGATTAAAACTAGAACAATTCAAACTTGTAATGAACCTGGCTTTTCGACCCTTAGAAGTCGACACTAATACATCCTCGATATTCATTACTGAACCACTAAGTGCCGGAAAGGCAGATTGTTAGGGAAAGAAAATAGAAAGGAAAGATAAGGAGAAACTAGAGAACATGGAATCTCACAACACAACGGAATAATATATAATATAATCAAGCCTTTACAAAATCTGAGACCTATTTTTTTACATATGCATATCAGAGTTGGACGGTTATAACACCTGTCCTTACAACAGCAGACAAACTACACATACACATACACAATGGAAGATATCCAAAATACGAGAGTACGTCCTGGGCCTCCAACTCGATTTCATAGCTCCAAAGCATCTAAAGCTAACTTGGCAAACATGATCGGTCTGACCCGAGCATTATAAGGAAATAACGCCCAGGTATATCTGGAATATCAGCGTGAGTAAACTCAAATCACAAAAAAAAACTTTATTGATTTATTAACTTGAAAAATCCTTTGAAATCAAAGGTAGGTCGTAAGACTTAGCCACACATAAACACAGACGGGTTTTTACCTTACGATAACTAAAACACTTTTGTAGAAAACCCAGTGATATTATAATAATGTCTAAGGGTTCAAAGTAAAATATTAAAATAGCTGGAATGCTTGCATCTCACGTTCTAACATATTTGTAATACAACTAAAACCGTAAAGCCCATATTGGAGAATGGATTCCAACTAATGACTAGGGTACCGCCCGTCACATTACACCTCTAGAACAATATACCGAGATCGTACCTAACGACCCCTGCCAACATAGGACCAGCCTACCCCTTGCTGGATAGTACTGAATATGTCATCACCTCGGTTGTTCCCAACCGTTTTACTAAGCTCATATGCAAAAATGAATCTGGAAATATGAATGGTCATCTAGAAAGGCGATGACATACCCTAGTGGGAATGACCCACATAGCCCTACTACATTTTCGCTATTTTAGTCATTCCTGGTTGATTAGGCTTGATGCTACATTTTACCTTTCTAAATAGCAATCCATCTTGTAATGTTAACACTGCCCTCCAGGTGTCAATGCAATGCCAGCATTCATCTATACAAGTTCGTTCTGGGTCTGAACAAAACCGAAGGCACTAACTCTACTACATCCATTTTGGAATCACCATCAGGATTAGTAGTAGTAGCCCTTGCACTTCAAAGGGCACCATCTTCAATCATCATCAAGATGTCTTCCACTCGAACGTGCATGGTTGTTCGGAGTGGTTTTCAGATATAGATCCGATCTCGGTTTCTCTGTATCAACGACCGATAATTCCCGATTGACCAATTCTCAATTCTTTTGGAAGTAAGTATTCAAGTCCTCATCGAGGAGCTCGAATTTACATTCATACTTCCTAAGTCAAAATGGGTCAAACTTGATAGCCGGTTATTTAACTATTAAATAAACAAACATCCAATCATGGTTTAATTTCCATATGGGATCCACTAAGCCTTTATTAATTCTCCTTAATTAACAAAACCACTTTATAATTTTGATCAAAAGATCTTTTTAAAACACTATTTCCGAACCCCTTACATTTCCTTTATACTTGGGAAGCATTTATATACTTATCTCAATGGTAGAAGTATATTACCAAAACATTTTACTTTCATGCCTTGAAAACAAAATTATATGCTTATCTTATCAGTAAAAGTATATTTACAAACTTTTCAAAGTTTTCTTCTTTCCAAATCCCATAATAAATAACCAAACATTTCTTCCAAATAAAGCATTCCACTTATCCTTTATCAAAAATTCCCTTTTTAAAAGCTCATCTCATATTTCAATTAACTTATAACTTTCAAAATAAAGTTATAACCCACTTTTATAAACCCTTAAGTCAATTTATAAACCTCTTTCTAAATCTCTGAAATGATTTATAAACCATTTTCCTATTTTTAAAAATCTTTATATAAACCTTTCTATACTCCTTTATAAAATATCCTTTATAAATATCATTTACAAAACATCATTTCTAAAACACCTTAATAACCCTTTTGTTAGAAAAAACCTCTTTCTATAAACAAGTTATCATTTATCAATACCTTGAAAACCCATTTATAAACCCTTAGCCTCAATTAATTAAAGAATTAAAGTAAATTCAAAACCATACTTTATAAATTCCAAATGAGGCTTCGCAGTCCCAATGATACTAATTTAAGTTACCATTTAATTTCAATTCGACTCCTAAATCACATAACAATTATTTACATAGGCTATAATATATGTAAATACAGTTCATATCCAATCCGGGAATAACACGTCAATATAACTAATTGGCATATACAAGTCCAAATAACATAACAACAGGATGGTGATTTATCATGCTAAATGGATGTCCAAACAATTCAATCAATTTATAGTAGAACGGCGATTTATTCTACTTAACACATGTCCACCTAATCAAATCACTTACACTATAGCAGAATGGTGTTTTGTTCTACTAACGGATGTCATTTAATTCTCCAAATCATATGGGTTACTTAAGGGTCCGGACAAGATATCCTTTGATTTGGAATCAGTTCGCTTTAAAAAGAAAATTTATTTAAAACACATCCGTTTCAGTTTTAAATCACCTTTGAAAAGATTGAAATAGATTAATCAACTTAAACCTAATTAAATCTTAATTAACCCTAATTAAATCAAGATTAAATCATAACTAAATTCTAACTAGTCTTAATGAACTTGATTAAGTACTACTTAACTCCCTAATGCAATTTGGTTAAGGTTAAATCAAATTGTTTAAAAGTAAAACCCTAACTAATCAAATATTAATTGAATAATCCATTAATTAAATAAATAAATAATTAACCATTAATCTTAATTAAATAATTATTAATAACTTAATTACTTCTTAACCACATTAACCACTAATTAAAACTTCATTAATTAATTAGCAGTCATTTACTTAACTTAAGTGATGATTAACCTCTAATCACCTTCTTAATTACCACTTAAGTGTTAATTACCTTTTAATTAACTAACTAAGTAATTAATTAAATTAAAAAGTTAATTACTTTTTAATGTTAGTAATTATGTTTGAAAACTTTTTACAAAATAGTTTCAAATTAAAAACAAATGAAATAGAAATTCAAAACTTTAGTCGAACTGCATCCATAGCGACTATCGCTATGAGTCCAGTTCGCTTTAACATATTTTTAAAGCATAAACACCTCACTAACTTTACCATTTCATGTTTGTAAACCTTTTAGAAAGTTTTCAAAACTTTAAACTTAGATATACAAACTTTAAAAACCAATTTAAAACTTTTAACTCTTTTTAAACAAAACATGATTCCATTCGGGTCTCGGATCCGTCGCAATTACATACAAAGTTGCTAACTTTGTTTCTAACATCATGGCCTGAGTTCACATATAAAATCATACATCACATAACACACATCATCTTTACCATATACCATATATATACTCATAAAGATTCATGCTTACTAACTACATAATATCACAACCAAATCTAATGCCTAACACTATAATCAATGATTATCAACATCATAACTACCAACCTTAACACTATATACTCACCACATATAATGTCAACATATAAGCTAACCTTTATACTAAAAAGTGAGTTAGTTTACTCACCAAACTTCCGCAAAAGCTATCCGAACTTAAGCTAAACTTGCCAACGACTCACTAGCTTTGAAGAATGAAGGCTTTAGGTGCAAGCAACCCTCAAAACCAGCTTGGTCCAGGTGTATGTAGGTTTGGCCAGAGGTGTGGGCGTGGATGTAGGGCAGTAGCTTGAAGGCAGAGGAGCATCGGGTTATCATCGATTTCAACAACAATGGACAGTAAATGGGCCAAATTTCCACTGACTTTTGGAAAGGTAGATCACAAAATTTGAAAAAGTGGTCAAAATAAAGGTTTTAGGAAATTATTTCCTCTATCATGTAAAAAAATGAATCACTCATTTTTGATTTGTTTTGAAGAAGTTATGATCAAAAGAAGAAGGGTAAATTTCGGATTTGAAATTCTGGGTGAAAATTTTCTTTGCAAAGATTAGGTAATTTGACATAGCTATGATCGAAATTGGAAAAAGGGGTCAACTAGAATGTTGTAGACACAGGAATTTTAGATGATTTACAAAAAAGAAAATCACCATTTGAGGTGGGAATGAAGAAGTTATGGTTGGAGGAAGAGGAGGTAAGAAAATGAGAAATTCAAGGGCTTTTTATAAGCATGATCTCACACCTCATCATTTTGTCAAGTCACACCATCTCTTCTCTTCCTCTCTCATGTCAAATTACTCTCCTCTCTAGTTATATCACTTAAGTAATGATGGCTAATGATGAAAATATCAAGTGATATGATAAGAAATAAATATATATATTTATATATATAAGTTTATTATTTTTAAACCCATGAGTTGTCACATCACTTCTTAAACATAATTAACATAAGATAATATATTCTTAAGCATATTATTATATAGTTAATTATCTATCATATATGTGTATATATAGTGCACAAAGATGAATAATGTTTTCGAGAACTTTCCGGTGTCGAAAGGTCGAAATTTCGGAAAACGTTCTTCGGTCACATTTTCTGTTTTTCTAAGAACTATTTTATTTGGTAAACAAATTTTGAAAACGATTTTACCATCATTATTAATTATTAAAATGAGTTTATTTATCTACAAAAATTCATTTATTGTCTATATAAAATTTCCTAGTTTAAGCAACCAAACCCTGGTCGTTACAAAACTAAATGCTAGAAAATCATAAGAATACAACTAGTAAGAATTAGATGAAGATGAGGACTTCCTACTAAGTTTGCAAATAATCTATCCAAAGTACTTGTCTACTTTGTTGGAAAGTGTCAATGATTCCTTAAGCTTCTTTTGGTTATTAAGAAGCTTCTCTTGATTTTTAAGAATTTCCTTTGAGGATGGATGAGATGGTTTTTCAAAACTCTCTGAAGAAGTATCTTCCTCCTCCACATCCATTTCTCCTTCTTCCACTTCCTCCTCTTCTCTAATTTTACGCTCTTCTTCCAAAGTCAATCTTGCTTCCTTCTCCGAAACAGTTTCTTAAGGCTCAAAGATGGGTTAGATGTGCACGAGAGAGATGTTGGCCTTGTCGAAGTTTTTTCAAGGAATGGTTTCCTTTTCTCTTAGGTCAACACCCAAATATGTGAATATTCTAGATAGATACACACCATGAAAGAGTGTTGTTCCTGTGCCTAGAGATATTCTTAGAAATGAATTCATCCAAAATAACTTATGCCCAGACCATAAATTGCAAAATGTACTTTGAAAACCTCTTGAGTTGGGTTATTGTAATTTCCAGTCCTCGAGTTATGCTTTGTTGCAAAATGAGACTCAAAATTCTAGCTTAAGGACGTAAATTTTTATTCTAAACTCAAAATCATAATCACTTTAAAAAATATCATGAATAACTTCACGATTTGATTTTCAATTTTAAAAGTCAAAAGGTTCATTCCACTAGATTTGCATCCGAGAATGTTACCTAAAATTTCATAATTCAAAACAATTTGAATGCCTATAACGACCCATTTCAACTCGAATGTCGACACCAATACATCCATGGTATTCATGTGCTGAAAATCCAAGTGCTGCAAGGATGAATCGTTAGGGTGAAATAAAAAGAAAAAGAAATAGAATAAAGAAGAAGAGAACACAATATCAGAATCTCACAATGGAAAGATAATATATAATATCAAAGAAACAGTACAAAGGGGTTACCTCGATATAGAAATTTTGGAGGTACAAAAATAAGTACAACCATCAGACTGGACAGTTATAACAACCTATCCTCACAAATGATGATATATACAATATAGTAATGTAGCAGAAATAAGAATACTATGGTAGGTGAAACATCCAAATCATCTTCTCGAGCTCCAAAGAACATCAACAAAAACCGGAATTTCTCAGACTACTCGAAAGAGCACGCGAGGAATTTATGGAAAATAAAAACCAAGCGTCGGACATAAGTCTGGTATGAGAAACTCAAGAAATATGTGCTTGACATATAACAGTACTTTTGAGACCGCATAGAATGCCATAACTATTATCCCCTCAAAAGAACAACATCTAATAGGTACATAAGGTGATATAATAGATAATGACTAGAGTATATAATATAAATATTATAATATAGCTGGAATGGTTACATTGGTTACATTCAACAGCATATTAGAAGTACAATCAATTCTGATAAGCAACGTTCGCATAATCCATCGAGATCCCTTTGGTCAAGTCGAAATCCAATCTCCATGCACAAGAGTCGGATACTACCTCCGAGCACTGTATATCTCTATAGATAGAATATATCATAAGGCAAACATAATCGATCCACATCAAAATACGTGAACCTGAATACCATCGTTCCCGCCGACCAACAATCGATAAAGATACTCTAGATCTAGAGTGATAATATCCCATCGTCGGTTAGCAAAACCCTAAGCTATGCTCCTACTCTGTTTTTAGCCATTTTCGATGTCAAGGTCACATTTGGCATCTTTGACACAAGTGTTCATCACTCGAACAGAACACGAATCCCAAATTGGATCTCCATAGCTCGAACAAATCATGAAACCACAAATGGATTCCCATCAACAGATCTCGGAATTATACATGGGTTCCCATATCCTCAATAGATTACTAACAAGTACATGTGTTTGAGCATCTTTGATAGATATCTCGAATCTCCACATAGATTCCCACATCTCGAATATATCTACTTCCAAGAGATCGAACACATATCCCAGCCTTGAATTGGTTTTTGGTAAGTAAAACACTTAGAGGTCCCGATCTCTCCAAAACTGAATCAACGAGTTAGTCATTCAATGATAATGAGAATGACCGCATATGGAAACCAAGTCTTATATACTTATCACATTTATGATATTTTTATCTCACACTATCGCTCGATTTAAGAGTGAAGTCGGTAGGTTAGAGCTCTATTGCTCATATCCCTACATGAACATCAGCCTTAATTCCCATGGATAGACAAGCCTACTTAATCGGCTTTTGGTGCTAAGTATATAACTAAATGTTTTCCATAAACGAGAAACATACAAAGCACAATCAAGTCATACAAAGTACGATTAAGTCACATAAGCGACTTATAATTCCCTTTTTTGTTTAATTGATCTTTTATTGATTAAAACCTCCTTTATTAGTAAAATTTCTTTTGCTCAATAAAACAGCATTTATCAATTCCTACTATTCATTTATATTCTTTTTAATACTTCAAGAAGTATTCACATGCTTGTCTTAAATGGTATAAGTATATTCACAAATCATTAATAGGATTTCTTACTTAAAACCTTTACTCTTTTTTTTACTTCAAAAAATATTCATATACTTATCGCAAATGGTATCAGTATATTCACAAATCATTAACAAGATTCCTTACTTATAATTTCCTTCAAATTATCCTTCTTAACGATCTAAGTACTTTCACAAATCCATTTAAAAGGTTTAAGACTAATGTTACTTAAACATTGTCACTACAAACCCAAAACCATTTCACTTATGCTTATCTTTAAAACATTCTTTTAAAGATCTATTAACATTCATAAGTATAGTCAAAAAGGGTTAAAGACGAATGTAATTAACACGTTGTCACAGCAAATCCAAAACCATTTCATTACGCTTATCTATAAAATATACTTTTAAAGATCTATTTAAATTCCTAAGTGCAATAAAAAAGGGTTAAAGACGCATGTAATTAACACATTGTCACAACAAACTCAAAACCATTTCACTTATGCTTATCATTAAAACATTCTTTTAAAGATCTATTTACATTCCTAAGTATAATCGAGAAGGGATAAAGACGAATGTTACTAAAACACTATCACAATAAACCCAAATCAATTTTATACTTACATTATCTTTATAAACTTTTGTTTTAAATATCTAAATTCATTCAATCATGTGTGGTATGGACTAGTTAACTATCAAGTACTAAAGACGATTGCTTATACAAATTACGATTCGTATGCTTAGCTCGTTTCTGACATTCTAACTCAACTATTCCTCATCCAAGAGTGAAGTCAGGTAAGTTTAGGCAATGGTTGCTCCAATCTTTGCCTAGAGACTTCAGTCTTAAATCTCACAAATAAATAAGTCTACCTCGTCGGCTTTTAGTGATAAGTATAGTATTAATGATTTCCATAAACAACAAGGAATCAACACAATTAACACATTTTCGACATTTTTCACTTACCTATTCCTCGGTTAAGAAGGAAGTCTGGTAGGTTAGAGCTCTATTGCTCCATCCCGACTTGATATCAATTTTAACTCTCACAAATAGATAAGATTACTTCGTTGACTTATTAGTGTTAAGCATAGTTATTCACTTTCTTAATAAGTAATAAACAACCTTGTTAACCCATTTTCGACATTCCCGACTTAAATATTCCTCGTTCAAGAGGGAGGCTCGGTAAGTTAGAGCTCTACTGCTCTGTCCCTACTCAACATCAATCTTTAACTCTTAGAAATAGATAAGCCTACTTTGTTGGCTTTTAGCGTTAAAAAAGTTAGTTACCTTTTTAGACAAGTAAGTAAACAACAAGATTAACACGTTTCTGACATTTAAACTTATATTGTTCCTCGTTCAAGAGTGAAGCTAGGTAAGTTTGGGGACTGGTTGCTCCAAGCCTTGTCTAGACACTTCAGTCTTGAATCTCACAACCAAACAAGTTTACTTATCGGCTTTTAATGTTGAGCCTAGTCAATCACATTTGTCAAAACTTATATTTATAAAATAATACTTTAGAAATAATTGGAAATAGGTTTTAAATATCGATGTAAAATATTGCTTGAAAATAACTAATTTAGAAGTTTGATTAAAACATGTTTTACATTTTGCAGCACTTTACTTTCAAAATTCATAAATAATCATTAAAACTATTTTTAAACTTACACTCCTTTTTCCATACTCAAATACATTTTATAAGAACTTCCATAGAAATATTTTATAAAGAAAAGAAATTAAAAACCATTTAAATCACCAAAACCAAGCCAAAACGTCGCATTTTAAACACTAAAAACAGTAAGCGAGTTACTACAGCATTTATAAGTGATGTTACAAGTCATTGTTAAAACAATATTGAAAAGCACATTCTTTACGACTAGTTTTAACCACTTAAACAAATGATTGAGATTTAAAAAATTTCTTCCAAGTACTGCCATTAGGATAGTTGGAAATCATGGAAAGAAATCCTAAGAATATCTCTCCATTTATTTATAAAAATTTCCGAAAACAAGGGATTCTGAAGTGCACTTATAACAATTATTCTCATTTTGAACACTTTCAAACTTTCTTCAATTTAACACACACGTTAAACAATCATTTAAACATCAATTCAAGGCCATGACATATGTTTAAGAGGATAATAGAAGTGATATTATACAATATAAAGCTATTATTTTCTTTCAAAAGCAAGAGGGGTCCAAAGTTTAAAACCTTACTTTGTTAATGTCACTTTAACATTATATTTCAAATACAACATATATTTGCACAATATATGCTTAAGAGATAGTGAGATTCCATGCCTAACGCAATCACAAAGATATTAGAACCAGAGAACTACCTCCTTCTATCAACACAAGCATAAAGGTCCAACCTTTAGCACTTCCAAACCAAAGCC
Organism: Allium fistulosum; assembly: GCA_030737815.1. Taxonomy (NCBI): domain Eukaryota; kingdom Viridiplantae; phylum Streptophyta; class Magnoliopsida; order Asparagales; family Amaryllidaceae; genus Allium; species Allium fistulosum. The sequence goes on along the minus strand of CM060905.1, from coordinate 1,028,945,068 downwards.
AACACCTTCCTCCTCCTCCATGCTCACGGCAAATCCAAGCTCCCCCTCTTCCTCTCACCTCCTCCCACTTCTTACTTGCTAATCATGCTTCCCATGATGTCTTAGGTCCAAAGCCAAAGTTTAAAAAGGATTAGAGAAGATTTAGTTAACTTTTGAAAAAGTTAGAGAGTAATTAGTGGATTAGTGCTTAAGCACTTCCACAATTTCAACCCTCCTACTTCATCTCAAGCTTAGAAATTTTGTGATTATTTCATAACGGTGTACCCTTCTTTATATAGCCTTAGGAATGTAATGGGAAAAGAACAAACCCCCTGAAAACCCTTATGACAACCTTACACCACATAGCTTAAGTGTTAAGGATTTTTCTTATTTATTCATTTGAAAATATTTCCGTTTTACCTCATTATCCTCTTCACACCTAACTAGATAAGCTTAGGAAGCTTCTTATGGTATTAGTGCAAAAAAAAATTATTTCATTAAATTGATTTCCTAACCAAATAAGTGTATGTAAAATAATCTGAACAACTTCTGATGGTTAAAAAGCTGTTTATCGATAAACGATTTTCGGTCACATTATCGATATTTTTTCAAAGAATTTATTTTTGTAAACATTTTTTCGTAATAAGTTTACCATAATTACTTATGATTTAGAAGGAGGTTAAAAACCTTATTAAATCATTTTAATAGCATTTAATCCAAGATTAAAATATTTAAATAATTTAGATATTTAAAGACGAAGTGTTCGAAATTCCGTGTCATTCCATTATAACCCACTTAGAATATTTCATCCTCGAAATTACAACACGAGCAACAAAAAGAAACAATCACATAGAAATACTTAATAGTATTCAAAATCACTCAGCAAACAAAACTCACGGTTTGCTCAGGTTCAAAATCCTCGCATCGCACAAGGATGATAAACAACCTACTATACATATCTTACACGCTCGGGTTATTACTTAGTCGATAATTCATGCTACCTCTTAACAAATCAAAGATTCATCACCTAAACTTCATAAGACAATAAAACATAGTAGGCATACACATGGACCATCCGTACACTGCATAAGGATTGTAACGCCCCACCCCGAGACCCACATTAACAAAGAGTATTACTGGGTAATACTGTCTGCTAATGCGGAGAATAGGGCTGGTTATGAGCGACCATCTATAGCCTTGTCTTAAACATCAATTAAATACGTCGATTAAATGCTCTAATTATTTTTTTCTATCTCAAGTGGATCGATATATCCAATAAATGTTTAATACAAAACTATAGGTGGCTAACGAATCTATCAGAACAAAATACAACAACTAAATGTACATCACATCACAGAACAACGAACAATAGATATATACATATATACAGATACATCCCTAGTACAATACAAAATGATACATCACAAGTGGTTCGAAGACCACACTATATACAACAAGTCAAAAATATACATATCAGAGTCAAACAAAAAGACTTCGACACAAAAGGTGATAATTAGGTATCCAAGCGGAAGCATCAAAGACAAGCTATGTCCAAAAGCGGGTATCTAACCTGAAACAACTCGGTCTGACCAAAGTATAAAATACACGTGTCAGTCTAGCTAAAACATCAGTTTAGTAGGATAAGGGATAATATGATGCATAAGGAAAAAGGGTGATAATTCTTCTCAAATGAGAAGAAATAATTCTAAGTACATGTAGTTACTTCAAGTGATGAAGTGTCATTAAGCATACATTGTAACAGCCCTGTATTTTACAATTATTTTTAAATTGATATTTCCAGATTTAAAAGCTTTATTTATGAAAAAGAATAAATTTTGTTATTTTAAATATAAACTTTGATTTTGATATGGATTTGAATTCCAAATATGACTGAATAGAATAATTTTTCCAAAAAGTGAATTTTGGTTAAAATAGTCAAACTTTGACTTTTAAATTTAAATTTTAAATATTTGAAATTATAAATTTTATCTTTTATTATGACAATAGATTTAATAACTTGAATACTTCTTTTCGTTTCGTTGGAAACGGAGTTAAAATGTAAAAGTTATGTACATTTCAATTTTTAGTATAGTTTGTTTTATTGTGCAATTTTGCCTATTTAAATTTTATAAATCATATTTTTCTTTCTTATATTTTATTTAATATGTGTCAATATGTTAATTTATGTATATTTTCATCTTGGACTGTATATAATTGTGTAACATTGTTTCACTTTTGTTTTGGTCAGATTTATTGTATACTTTTAAAAGTTGTAATAATTAGTGTGAAACGGGAAATTTAACTTTACATTTCTTTTACGTATATTTACATCCGTTCTTAACTTTATATTAAACAATCAAATGTTATTAATTATGGTATAATAGCTATTTAATTTTTGGTTTAAAATGATACGTTATTTTATTGAAAGAAAACGTTAGCATGTTAATTTACTAATTAAGAGAAACAAATAAAGTTGTACGTTACTTTGGGCATATGTTTATTTGTTTCTTTGTCCTTGATTCTTTGTTTATTTTGTCTCTAGGCGTTAACAATGCAAAGTTTTCAGCCGTATACTTTGCTTTTGAAAGTTCGAAATCTTGCATGTGAAAATTATTTCTTTCCCTTTTCCTTCCGTTCGTTTCCTCCACTTTAATAAAAATTAATTGCTCTTGCCTTTCATTGTCTATTTGATTTGTTGTGTTATCAATGCAAACTTCAGCTGCATATATTCTCTTTTGAGAATTCAAATTCTTACCCAAAATCTTGCATAAAATCATTTTCACGTGAGTTATTATTTCCATTCCTTTGGCCTTCCATGCGTTTCCATTTATTGATATAATTAAGTGCCTTAAATTCTTTTGATTTCTTGACCGTTCAAAGCAATTTATTCTTGCCTTTCTCTACACAAATCAAGTAACAACTATTATATTATTCGTTCATAATATTATTCCACGTTCACAAAATCTCCATCCCTCAAATTTTTCTATTTGGCTTCCTTCAAGATTTGCGTGTCCATCTTCCTAGATAATGGCCGCTTGCCTCTGTTTTCTCTTTTCATTTTATTTGTTCTGTTTATTCTATCACCTTGTCTTGCTCTATTCTGTTACATGCTCATCATACCCCATGCCATTCACTACCGAAACCCATGCCCTGCTCCATGCTATCCACCATCGTGAGTACCCCTACCCATTCGACACCATGAACCACCACCGAGACCCCACGGCTCCAACCCATAGTCAGACCGAGCCCTTGTATTTGAACCAGAGAAATGAACAAAATTTTGTTTTGTCACTTTGTATTTTTGAAGTATAGTCTATAAAAAAAATGGTCGAGCCTTTGTATTGTGAAGTTTAGTTTATAATTTACCGAACCTTTGTTTTGAAAAAAAAAGAAGAAATAAAATTTTACCTTTTTTCACCTTAGTATGTTGAAGTTACAGACTACATCCCCTTCGAGCCATTTCTTTCTAGTATTCAATTCGTTTTCTTTTCGTTTTGTTTGCTTCAGTGAAAATTGATTATTCGTGCATTATTAGATTTGTTTATTTATTTTTGCTTTAGATTTGAATCTAGTTGGCGCATCCGCTAACAACTGATCGTGCTTTCCGCGTGCTTTTCGATTGATAGCGTATTCTCTTTTTGAATCGAATCTCCAGCTCCGTAGAGGTGAGTAAATTTCACATGAATATTCATACTTATATGATTGTGAAACGACCACAACTGAATGTGTAGAAAATAAATAAATAAAATGATGTTATAATTACCTGTGATTTATTTATATTTGATGATTAAAAATTTGCATAACATATCATCTGTTATATTTTGTTTTATTTTACTGTTATTCTATTCTGTTAAATCACACTGCAAGTTCCCTGTAGAATAGAATCACTATGGGTTGAAATGATACATACCCGAACGGACTTTAGAATAAGGGAAGATCGTTATGGGCTGAAATAATAGGCCTGAACGATTTTCAATTAAATTTTATTTACTTGGGATTGCAGGTTTGAAATGATAAAACCCAGATTTTCTTTGTAAACTACGGATTGAAATGATATAGTATCCGTATCACTTAACCTAGGCTAGAAAACTATATACAGGCCCGTGGTTATTTTATAAAGTGTTTTGGATATTTTTAAGTATTTTAAAAATATAAATTTATGAAATTTGATTTAAACAGATTTTGAATATTTTGAATTAAAGAAATTATGATTTTTTTTCTATGTGAAAAAAAAATGTAATTAATGAATGGTTTAACTGGATTTTTGGAATATAACTTAAGTTGGAAATTTGAAATTTTGGTTAAAAATGATGTTTAAGTTATATAAATAAAATGGATGTTAAATTTTATTTGGAAATGGTAAATGTGATAATTTGATAAAATTTGAATTTAAGTGATTTATTAGAGTATTATTGATTTTTCTATGAATTTAAGTGGTTAAATAAATGAATGTTTAAAAGTGATCTTTTAAAATATAATTGACTAGGAAATGTGAAATTTGGTTTTAATTAAAGGTTTAAGTTAATTAAATAAAATTGGAAATTTAGTTAAATTGTGAAATGGTAATTTAAATTTGAAATGTTAAGTTTATTTGTTGAAATGTGAAGAATTGGACACTTTTACACTTAAATTTATTAAGTAAATTGTTGAAAATTGGATTTGATTATAAGAAATTTATTGTGAAAGATATATGTTAAATGAATGTAAATGAACATTTTAAATGTTAAAATATGGTTTTTAAAATGTTTATGTGTTTTAAATTAAAGTTATTTAATTGCTGGAAATACACTAACACCTGAAATTACCTTTTAATAGCATTCAGAAATGCTATAGATTCTGTTTTGAACTAAAATTGTGTAAAAAGAGCTATTACAGCATTTCTGAAATGCTGTAGTTGCTGTAGTTGAACTTGTAGGCTAATATTGAAATCAGGCCTATTATAGCATTCTCTGGAAATGCTATAATGATCTGCAGTCAATGTTGAAATCAAATTTAACCCTTGTTTTGAAATCTGAACTACCGCAGCACTTCTGAAATGCTGTCTTTTCTGTTTTGAACTATATTCAACTAAAACTGAGTTTTAACAGCAGATTTAAGTGCTGTCTTTGCTGAATTAAAAATGTTTTCAAATATAACTTATAGCAATTGTTTTTAAATGCTATGAAATGCTGAAATTTTAATAATTAGGGTTTTTGACTTAGTAAACGAACTCAGAATGACTTGAAACTTTGGAAATTGAATACTTAACTTATAAGAATAATAATTCCACTTTTAAAAGGTTTAAAAGGAATAAATTTAATTGGAAATATAAACCATTTAAAGGTGATTTGAAATGACAATAAATGAGTGATATCTTTGAATTTAAAAGGATTTAAAGTTGAATATTTGGATTTTGTAAAGATATGATATTTTGATATATTGAAATGAATTGAAATGAAGTTTTGGAAAGATATGATATGTTAATATATTGAAATGGTTTGGAATTGATTTAATCTTTATTTTGATAAAGATATGGTTTGAAATGATATTTTATTTTGAAGTAAAGTATTGTTTTTAAAAGTTATAACCACGGGATATAATAACGATTGGTTGGCAAAGAGACCGGGATCGGATATGGACATACTCTCTATCGATGCCGAAAACCACTTTGACAACCGTGTACGCGGTGGAGATTCCATAATGAAGTAGGATGGTGGCGACGATCTTAAGGTATGTTACGTGGACCCAACTCCCGTGAGTTGGCATAAGGTGGCTAAAACAAGTGCGATCTCGGACCAGTTAGGTAGCACCTCTTCTCAGACACATTTCTTCGATATTATACTCTTACTTGTGATTGATTAGATGGCCATCCTCCGATTTGGGAGTGTTGTTCGAGGTGGACGGTAGTGGCTGCTATGCGCTCCATCAGTCCATGTGCGTAATTGGTATATCTACCCTGGCATTGCCTAGTTGTGCCGTGTCACCTACCATATCGAGCTTTACTACGATTATGATTTTAAGATCCGACCGCGTTAAGGTTCTCCATCCCCTTAACGCTATTTTCTATATGATTATACTTTACGTATTAGACATTATTATAATAGCAAATATTACTACATAGTAGATATTTTAACGGATCCTTAGAGGATGGGCAATCCCAAGCATCTTCTAAGTTACTTGTACCTTTATTACAGTTCACTTGAGTTGGTTTACATTGTATAAGTATGTATATCCTGACTCGAGTGTTTTGTGTTTTGCTTTACGCTCGGGTCAGACTGAGTGATACAGCATTAGAGACTCACCTTTGGAGCTGGAGTTTTGCTTTAGAGATCCAGATATCTATTCATCTTGTTATCCAGTTGACTCCAGTTGTATTCTGAGTTGTACCTGATTATTATACTGTTACTCCTGTTGCATCTTGGTATTCCTATTGTATCTAAATTAACTTTAATGTATTTATATAGTAGCTTCATGAACTACTATCTCTTTTATTTCCGCTGCATTATTTTACTCTGTGTCTGTGATCTGTGATTATATTTATTTGCTGTATATTCTGAGATTTGCCAAATTTTATTTACAACACGGTATTTTGAGCGATTCAACTCCGGCATGAGTGTCTACCTATACACTTATAATGGATGCGAATGGTTGAAAATACCGGGTCGTTACAGTTGGTATCAGAGCTTTGGCTTTGAGGCAAAACTCAGCATATGGAGTAGATTTATTTACAGAATCACTTTCGTTCGAGTTTGAATCTTTTCCTCTTGATTCGAATTTCTTTTGAATTTTTGGAACGTTCCCTGCGGTTCCAAAATTCATTCTTGTCCCTCACTATTCATCTTCTTTTGATTTTGGAGTATCACATAACTCCACTTCGAATGATCTTTATAGTGAATTGGCTGTCTCGCTAATATTCTAATTTTCTGGTAAAGGGGGAAACTCCTTTACAAATTAGAATCGATTCACTAGAGATTTATATCTATCCTTGGTTTAGATGCTAATATCTTTTATTACTCCAAACTCTATCTTTTGAGATCAGATGTAGATTTACCCGAGAGAAAAAATACGCATTTGATCTTATTCATTAAGTCACGGTTGACCCGGTTAAGGTTGCCCGCGATTTATCTAAGCTTATCCATCTTCATATGTTGATAATTAATCATCTTGTTTTGTTTCCAAAATATCTCCAAACATTTTGAATTGTACTTGTAAATCTATGTTTTGTTTTATATAGTGTGTCGTTTGAGTTGTTGATGTTGATTTGGGCTTCCGATCGATTCGTCTGATCAACGCTATCGATAGAATTTCTTAAACACTTTGACAGAACAAACTGACCCAATATTATTTTGAAAAAATTTTGTTTAATAAAATAAATTTTGATATAAGTAAATATTATGGAACTTAATAAATTGATTTAAATTGATTATTTGAAATGATAATACTTGATTTATCATTCTATAAATGAATTTATAAATAGATGTTTATAAATTTATTTGGGAACTGAAATGAATTTAAAACAAGAAATTTAAGAATTTAATTTCAGATGGATTCAAACCTTGTGTTTAAAGTTTTAAAAGGATATATTATTTAAAGTATTTCCAAGTAGAAATTTGTTTCTAAAGGATTTTAAAGTTTAAAAATTAAGTGCTCTTCTCTTTGTCGCTGGAAAATAATTTCGGTGATGACTGCATCATCATCGACGTTCATTTTCGAGTTTCGAAGTGAAGAGACCGTTCTGTAGTCTTGCTACAGCTTTGTTTTGGAAAATCTAATTGATTTGAATTTCTAAAATATGACTAGATTATAATATATATAGATATATGATTTAAATTTGATTTAACATATTATGTATATATAATTACTTATCTCTAAATGGTTTGAAAGAAATTGGAAGTTTAATTCTTAAATTTTATTTTAAAGAATAATTTCAGTTATAAAAAGAAAATCAAAAATTTGAATAAATGATTCAAACTTGAGATAATTGAATTGGAAAGTTTTACTTGTATAACACACAATTGAATTCCAATATAAACTACCTAAATTACACAGAGTTGAATATGGAATTGGATAATATACAATATAAAAGGGATTTTTATAAATAAAATTTGAGTGGTTATAATACATGTTATACACTTAAATTTTAGTTATAAAAGATTAACAGAGGGAAATAGTGAAAAAGGAATTTAAAGAGATTTTATTTAAAAAACTTAATAATCAAATTTGATTTAATATGGAACCTTAAGTCTAACCTAGGAATTTAATAAAGGTTATTTCCTGAAATGAATATGTTGTATAATAAATAATGTATCTTTGAATAGATAAAATAAAATACATTTGAATTGGACTTTTGGTAATAAAGTTTATTTAACTTGAATTCATAGTTTAATTGATGTCTAAATGAATAAATGTGTAAAGAAATTTGATTGTTATATTTTCTATGATAAATATTTTATTTATGAAATTGATATGTCTTGAAAAATGAATAATTATGATTTAAATAGTTAAAATGTATTTTAACATCACTAAAAATTGATAATTGAGAATTTGGTTTTCAAATGGAATTTTAAGTGTAACTTATTAAAGGAATATCTATTTGTGAAATGGGTATTTTAAATAAAGTGTTAGGTTATGTGTTAAATTAAGAGCTAACTAAAATAGTGAACTTTTAACTTCATAAATGAAGTATAGTTTGATTTGAATATTCCATTCATAAAAGTTTGTTTTAAATAAGTCATAAGTTAAATGATATCCAAATGAATATTTCTGATATTAAACTGATTTGAAATACTAATATATCTACTGTAGCATTTTATAAGTGCTGCTATTTTGAAAAGACAATGTTTTGGGAATTTTTATAATTGAATGAACTTAGAAATGTTACAACTTTAAAATGAATATTATTTGACCTTGAATTAAATGGTTTAAATGAAGATTATTATTTTTCAAAAGGAGTTTTGATTTTCTAAGTGTTATGTTTTTTTTAAAAGAATAACATTTCCGAAGTGTTATGATTTTAGTAGTGTGATTTCCAGATGATAAACATCCCTAAATTATTATGATTTTCAAAGCATTATGGTTTCAAATTTATTATCTTATTTTGTTTTTCAAACTACCTTTTGGTTGTCCTTATTTCTCTTATCTTGTTACAGAATGGGAAGGCTATTATTGCTTATACCAGTCCGTTTAGAAATCTTTCTGTAATCTTTGATAATCTTTGTTACTCATCTAGATCTGAACACGGTTTTTCCATTCATAGACCGTCGGTCAAGTGAAAAGGGAGATTCAGACTCTAGAGGATCTTTTTCGTTCTTATATTCTTGATTTGATCACCTCCATCTTGTCAAACTTACCTATAACAATAGTTATCAGGTGTAATTCCAATCTTCTTTTCATCTTGTCTTAATTCTATTTCATTTTATCTTTTTCTGTGTTTTCCCGTACCTCGTTCCTTTTCGAGGACGAAAAGTTCTGAGTGGGGGAGAGTGTAACAGCCTTGTATTTTACAATTATTTTTAAATTGATATTTCCAGATTTAAAAGCTTTATTTATGAAAAAGAATAAATTTTGTTATTTTAAATATAAACTTTGATTTTGATATGGATTTGAATTCCAAATATGACTGAATAGAATAATTTTTCCAAAAAGTGAATTTTGGTTAAAATAATCAAACTTTGACTTTTAAATTTAAATTTTAAATATTTGAAATTATAAATTTTATCTTTTATTATGACAATAGATTTAATAACTTGAATACTGCTTTTCATTTCGTTGGAAATGGAGTTAAAATGTAAAAGTTATGTACATTTCAATTTTTAGTATAGTTTGTTTTATTGTGCAATTTTGCCTATTGTAAATTTTATAAATCATATTTTTCTTTCTTATATTTTATTTAATATGTGTCAATATGTTAATTTATGTATATTTTCATCTTGGACTGTATACAATTGTGTAACATTGTTTCACTTTTGTTTTGGTCAGATTTATTGTATACTTTTAAAAGTTGTAATAATTAGTGTGAAACGGGAAATTTAACTTTACATTTCTTTTACGTATATTTACATCCGTTCTTAACATTATATTAAACAATCAAATGTTATTAATTATGGTATAATAGCTATTTAATTTTTGGTTTAAAATGATACGTTATTTTATTGAAAGAAAACGTTAGCATGTTAATTTACTAATTAAGAGAAACAAATAAAGTTGTACGTTACTTTGGGCATATGTTTATTTGTTTCTTTTGCCTCGATTCTTTGTTTATTTTGTCCCTAGGCGTTAACAATGCAAAGTTTTCAGCCGTATACTTTACTTTTGAAAGTTCGAAATCTTGCATGTGAAAATTATTTCTTTCCCTTTGCCTTCCGTTCGTTTCCTCCACTTTAATAAAAATTAATTGCTCTTGCCTTTCATTGTCTATTTGATTTGTTGCGTTATCAATGCAAACTTCAGCCGCATATATTCTCTTTTGAGAATTCAAATTCTTACCCAAAATCTTGCATAAAATCATTTTCACGTGAGTTATTATTTCCATTCCTTTGGCCTTCCATGCATTTCCATTTATTGATATAATTAAGTGCCTTAAATTCTTTTGATTTCTTGACCATTCAAAGCAATTTATTCTTGCCTTTCTCTACACAAATCAAGTAACAACTATTATATTATTCGTTCACAATATTATTCCACGTTCACAAAATCTCCATCCCTCAAATTTTTCTATTTGGCTTCCTTCAAGATTTGCGTGTCCATCTTCCCAGGTAAAGGCCGTTTGCCTCTGTTTCTCTTTTCATTTTGTTTGTTCTGTTTATTCTATCACCTTGTCTTGCTCTATTCTGTTACATGCTCATCATACCCCATGCCATTCACCACCGAAACCCATGCCCTGCTCCATGTTATCCACCATCGTGAGTACCCCTACCCATTCGCCACCATGAACCACCACCGAGACCCCACGGCTCCAACCCATAGTCAGACCGAGCCCTTGTATTTGAACCAGAGAAATGAACAAAATTTTGTTTTGTCACTTTGTATTTTTGAAGTATAGTCTATAAAAAAATGGTCGAGCCTTTGTATTGTGAAGCTTAGTTTATAATTTACCGAACCTTTGTTTTGAAAAAAAAAAGAAGAAATAAAATTTTACCTTTTGTCACCTTAGTATGTTGAAGTTACAGACTACATCCCCTTCGAGCCATTTCTTTCTAGTATTCAATTCGTTTTCTTTTCGTTTTGTTTGCTTCAGTGAAAATTGATTATTCGTGCATTATTAGATTTGTTTATTTATTTTTGCTTTAGATTTGAATCTAGTTGGCGCATCCGCTAACAACTGATCGTGCTTTCCGCATGCTTTTCGATTGATAGCGTATTCTCTTTTTGAATCGAATCTCCAGCTCCGTAGAGGTGAGTAAATCTCACACGAATATTCATACTTATATGATTGTGAAACGACCGCAACTGAATGTGTAGAAAATAAATAAATAAATAAAATGATGTTATAATTACTTGTGATTTATTTATATTTGATGATTAAAAATTTGCATAACATATCATCCGTTATATTTTGTTTTATTTTACTGTTATTCTAAGTTCCCTGTAGAATAGAATCACTATGGGTTGAAATGATACATACCCGAACGGACTTTAGAATAAGGGAAGATCGTTATGGGCTGAAATAATAGGCCTGAACGATTTTCAATTAAATTTTATTTACTTGGGATTGCGGGTTTGAAATGATAAAACCCGGATTTTCTTTGTAAACTACGGATTGAAATGATGTAGTATCCGTATCACTTAACCTAGGCTAGAAAACTATATACATGCCCGTGGTTATTTTATAAAGTGTTTTGGATATTTTTAAGTATTTTAAAAATATAAATTTATGAAATTTGATTTAAACAGATTTTGAAATATTTTGAATTAAAGAAATTATGATTTTTTTCTATGTGAAAAAAAAATGGTAATTAATGAATGGTTTAATTGGATTTTTGGAATATAACTTAAGTTGGAAATTTGGAATTTTGGTTAAAAATGATGTTTAAGTTATATAAATAAAATGGATGTTAAATTTTATTTGGAAATGGTAAATATGATAATTTGATAAAATTTGAATTTAAGTGATTTATTAGAGTATTATTAATTTTTCTATGAATTTAAGTGGTTAAATAAATGAATGTTTAAAAGTGATCTTTTAAAATATAACTTGACTAGGAAATGTGAAATTTGGTTTTAATTAAAGGTTTAAGTTAATTAAATAAAATTGGAAATTTAGTTAAATTGTGAAATGGTAATTTAAATTTGAAGTGTTAAGTTTATTTGTTGAAATGTGAAGAATTGGACACTTTTACACTTAAATTTATTAAGTTAATTGTTGAAAATTGGATTTGATTATAAGAAATTTATTGTGAAAAGATATATGTTAAATGAATGTAAATGAACATTTTAAATGTTAAAATATGATTTTTAAAATGTTTATGTGTTTTAAATTAAAGTTATTTAATTGCTGGAAATACACTAACACCAGAAATTACCTTTTAATAGCATTCAGAAATGCTATAGATTCTGTTTTGAACTAAAATTGTGTAAAAAGAGCTATTACAGCATTTCTGAAATGCTGTAGTTGCTGTAGTTGAACTTGTAGGCTAATTTTGAACTCAGGCCTATTATTGCATTCTATGGAAATGCTATAATGATCTGCAGTCTATGTTGAAATCAAATTTAACCCTTGTTTTGAAATCTGAACTACCGCAGCACTTCTGAAATGCTGTCTTTTCTGTTTTGAACTATATTCAACTAAAACTGAGTTTTAACAGTAGTTTTAAGTGCTGTCTTTGCTGAATTAAAAATGTTTTCAAATATAACTTATAGCAGTTGTTTTTAAATGCTGTGAAAGGCTGAAATTTTAATAATTAGGGTTTTTGACTTAGTAAACGAACTCGGAATGACTTGAAACTTTGGAAATTGAATACTTAACTTGTAATAATAATAATTCCACTTTTAAAAGGTTTAAAAGGAATAAATTTAATTGGAAATATAAACCATTTAAAGGTGATTTGAAATGACAATAAATGAGTGATATCTTTGAATTTAAAAGGATTTAAAGTTGAATATTTGGATTTTGTAAAGATATGATATTTTGATATATTGAAATGAATTGAAATGAAGTTTTGGAAAGATATGATATGTTAATATATTGAAATGGTTTGGAATTGATTTAATCTTTATTTTGATAAAGATATGGTTTGAAATGATATTTTATTTTGAAGTAAAGTATTGTTTTTAAAAGTTATAACCACGGGTTATAATAACGATTGGTTGGCAAAGAAACCGGGATCGGATATGGACATACTCTCTGTCGATACCGAAAACCACTTTGACAACCGTGTACGTGGTGGAGATTCCAGAATGAAGTAGGATGGTGGCGACGTTCTTAAGGTATGTTACGTGGAGCCAACTCCCGTGAGTTGGCATAAGGTGGCTAAAACAGGAGCGATCTCGGACCAGTGAGGTAGCACCTCTTCTCGAACACATTTCTTCGATATTATACTCTTACTTGTGATTGATTAGATGGCCATCCTCCGATTTGGGAGTGTTGTTCGAGGTGGACGGTAGTGGATGCTATGCGCTCCATCAGTCCGTGTGCGTAATTGGTATATCTACCCTGGCATTGTCTAGTTGTGCCGTGTCACCTACCATATCGAGCTTTACTACGATTATGATTTTAAGATCCGACCGCGTTAAGGTTCTCCATCCCCTTAACGCTATTTTCTATATGATTATACTTTACGTATTAGACATTATTATAATAGCGAATATTACTACATAGTAGATATTTTAACGGATCCTTAGAGGATAGGCGATCCTAAGCATCTTCTAAGTTACTTGTACCTTTATTATAGTTCACTTGAGTTGGTTTACATTGTACAAGTATGTATGTCCTGACTCGAGTGTTTTGTGTTTTGCTTTACGCTCGGGTCAGACTGAGTGATACAGCATTAGAGACTCACCTTTGGAGCTGGAGTTTTGCTTTGAAGATCTAGATATCTATTCATCTTGTTATCCAGTTGATTCCAGTTGTATTCTGAGTTGTACCTGATTATTATACTGTTACTCCTGTTGCATCTTGGTATTCCTATTGTATCTAAATTAACTCTAATGTATTTATATAGTAGCTTCATGAACTACTATCTCTTTTATTTCCGTTGCATTATTTTACTCTGTGTCTGTGATCTGTGATTATATTTATTTACTGTATATTCTGAGATTTGCCAAATTTTATTTACAACACGGTATTTTGAGCAATTCAACTTCGGCATGAGTGTCTACCTATACACTTATAATGGATGCGAATGGTTGAAAATACCGGGTCGTTACATACATAGTCTCGAAAGAGATAACTCAACATTAAAACAATAAGCATAAGCATGCCTCATATCATCGGCATAATCCCAAAACAACAATAATGGTTTAGAGAAACCATCACTCCTAAATAGGAGGATTCCCAAACTCAAACATGCCATAAAAAGGCAATCTCAAAAAAATTCTCTAAATAGAGAAATCCCAAAGCTCGAAAAAACACCACAATGGCAATCATATATATCTCCTTAAAGGAGAATATAAATCTCAAATAAATGCCATGGAATGGAAAATATCAAATCTCAAAATAAACGCCAAGTGTTGACAAACCCAAATCTCAAATATAGAACTCGATAAGGAGTTCAAGTTTCCAAAGATGTAATTGCCATATATAATGTCTCGAACGGCTCAAATGGCCAAATATGTAAAAAGGTAATACACTTGGATAATCAAAAATAAGCAATGAAATCATCTCAAAGATATAGCATGTGCTTATGGCCGAAGCCTATCAAGTACTGTTCTCACAAATATAAGGTGCCATGTCTCTTAGACAAACATCCCGAAGGACAAATAAATACGTTTCTTAGATAAACATCCCAATGGACGAAAACGTCGCAATGACAAACGTCTCTTAGACAAACATCCCGAAGGAAAAATAAATACGTCTCTTAGACAAACATCCCGAAGGACAAAAACGTCGCAATGACAAACGTCTCTTAGACAAACATCCCGAAGGACAAATGACCCGAAGGTCCAGTACTGGCAAATACGTCTCCTAGACAAATGTGTCACAAACTCTAAGATAGGAACACGAAAAGTGTTAACAGTGTGTCCCATACTACATGTTCTCACTAATCGGTTTACTAACCGCTAGCCAATGCCACACTAGAAAGCAGTAAAAATATTTGCCTCATCTCATCAGCAAATACGACCCGAAGGTCAAAACGATCAAACAGACAAGTCAGGAATTAACAGAAAAGATAAACACACGTGTCCTATACCACATGTTTTACCAAACCGTTTAATTCTCTATCTCATTCGCTCAAATAGTGCAAAAAATTGTATTTTATATATAAAATAATCTATTTGAGAAAACAATATTTTAAAACTATTTTCCGAAATCGATTTTGCAAAAAATCTTTGGAAATTCCTTTATTATTGAGAATATATAGATTTTATAGCTTGAATATAAATTAAAAATATTATATAATAATTTGAAAATAATTATTTCACTAAGCGGTTAACTCACCTTGCAATTGAAGAAGAATAACCTGGATTACAGTTGAAAGGAGAGAGCTTAGAGGTGGATTTGTCTTCAACAACCTGTTAAAGCTTAAAACAAAGACATGCAAGAACAAAAGAAGCTGCTACAGATAATTCAATTCACAAGATTGAAACTTTGACGAAATATTTTCAGTTTGGAGTTGATTACCTGTTGAATTCTCTTTAATTTGATAAAACAACAATTGGACTAAAGAAAAATGGAGATTTAAGGCTAGATTTGAAAATGGAGTGAGTTCTTTCTTTTTCTTTATGAATTTAGTTTACAGGAGATGAAAAATGAACATACAGTGGGAAACTTTTCTCACTTCTATACTACAGGTTTCCAATTAATGAGCTTGGACCCAAATAAAAGATTTAATTAGCCTAAAGAAAGAAAGAAAATCAATTTTATCACTAAATACCAATATATACCTATGTAATTATCAAACAACACTTATTTCCACCAAGTTTTAACACAATAAAATAATGTAAACATATTTTCATGTTAAATAAAATATTTTACACTTAATAAAAAGATAATTTTGGATATAAATATTTATTATTAAAAACTCTTATTTTAAATAAATAACCAACTTAACACAAATATTTACATACAACACTATTTTTAACTTCAAAAATTGCACAAAAATAATTTTCTTGTGTAATAAAATACAACAAACCATTTTCCATCAATTTTATGATCAAAACTTATTTTTAAATCAAATTTCACCTTTTTATTTAAAATAAACACATTTTAAAATCAAATACTTCCTTTAAAATTTATTAAAAGAGGCAATTGGCAATAATTACAAGAATAATTGCATTTTCACTAAATAAAATCATATTTTACTCATTATTCTCACAGATACCCAAGATAAAGTTTTCAACACTTTATTTTCACATTTTATTTTCAATATCCATTGTTTATTCCAAATAAACAATTTAAATCTCCAATTTATTTTTAATTCACAATATTAAATTATAATTACCAAAACAAGGGTTGTTATAGACTCCTCCCTTATAAAAATTGCATCCTCACAATTTCTAGAGAAGAACTGTATTCAACACAAATTATTTCATCAAGCAAAGGAAGATAGATAAGCTCGAATTTAAAATTTCTCACCCCAACACAAGATGATAGTAAACAAGATAAGATTGTTCGATTAATTTTATGGTTTCCCAAGTGCTAATATTGGGATTGACGGACCATTGAATTTCTACTAGCAATACATCATGATTTCGAAGGTGTCTTACCTTCGAAACAAGATCATAGACATGATGCCATACAAAAGATCAATCGAGTGAGATTGATTTATCAAGAGCTTCTCGAATAAAGTTGGGATTTAACAAAATTTTGTCCCGGTTTCAACTAACTAGATAATTGTCAACATGACTTTCCGTATGTCACTACAAAAAGAGCCATACTGACATTAGACTGACATAATGGATGTAAGAAAACTCGATAAGAGGTAAGTGATTTCTTCAATACCACCAACCCAAACGACCGCGTAAATGTAAATCGCTGGATAATTGCACAAAGGCAAGACAAACTCAAAGATTGGATTCTTTATACTCCTTTTTCACTAAAAAAATATTTTCAAGGTTATCAAATCCATTTTCATCATAATCAAATTCTCAAATCTCAATATTTAGAAAATTTTCAAAACCTCTTACACAAATCCAATTTAATTTACAAACTCTTCATTTAAAGTGAATAAAAAGTTTCGCTCTTAAATTCTACCAAAATATATTTTAGTTTGAAATATATATTTATACTAAACATCAACTCAATTACATTTACAAAATAGGTAGAATACACATGACCACAAAGAAAACAAGTAAATTTCAATTTCAAACCTGCTGTAAAGAAAACAAATTTTGACCTAGCAAACAACAAAATTAGAGAACTCTTATAAAATAAAAGTTGTTCTTCTAAGTCTAAGCTTTCCAGGGATATAAATATCATCAAAATTGGATTCAAGGTTTGAAAGTGATGCAAAATTTACTCTTAGCCCAAATTTCAGAAATTCTATAATAAGACAGAAATGTTTATTCACTTTCAAACCTATTTTAGATAGAATAAAAAGCAAAATCTTCCAAAGTGATACAAAGAAAATCTATAGCTTTCTAAAAGCTCTTTTATTTTCAAAATGTTTGAACTCATTTGGAGTTATAAATCTCAAGTTATTGTTGTTTTAGCAAAGCACTTTTTCAAACCAAATTTAATCTTTCAAATCAATTTAAATTTTGAAATTTTCCCAAACCATTTAGTTTCAAATTATATTTTCAAACAAGCTTTTGCTAAATCATTTATCAAATGATCTTCTTTTTCCTCGAAAAGCTAAGACATACTAAATTATGATCAATTCTATGAAATCATCATGAAAGAGAAAATTTATTTATTGGAAAAATTTTCATTACTTTCCAAAATCTATCTTTAAAGCAATTAACTAAGAAAACCCATTTTAAAAGAGATAACTAATCTCTTCTATTATCAAAAGATGATTATTGATTATTCATAAAATAAATTTTGGGATATATATATATATATATATAAAGTATTTTTTTAATTATTCTCACAATTAAAATGACTATATTACAAAATGGTTCATTTATCAAAAAAATTCAAATTCACATTTCCTCTTTGTCACAAAAAATAAATTTCCAAACTTTTCTTATTAAAACTAAATTTACCATGTCTGACTGTCTCATTATAGTGTTTAGGAAATTCTTATCGATAACGTTGATTAGGCGCATCGACCAAAATTCTTAAAGCACTCGATGAACAACCCAACACAAAAATCATTTTCGACAAAAGAACTGCCTCATATATAATTTTACAAAATATACTTTGCTTATCTCAATAAACAAAAATCCAATTTCACTTAAAAACATAACTTCTATTGAAAGATTTGAAAATTCAAATTATTGCTTACACTTAAAATTAAAGAACACAAGAAGAACTCATCGAGATATTCCCAGAATACTCGACAAGATTGACGACTAAGCTGGAGTGTTCACCAAACCGAATGGTATAATGAGCCACTCATAAGAACCATATGAGTGCAGAATGCGGTAAAAAGAACGCTATCCTCCGCAACTCGTAGCTGATGAAAATTGGTGCAAGGTCAAGCTGAAAAAGGTCCTAGCACCACTCAATAAAGTAAATAAATCCTCAATCATAAGCAACAGATACTCGTTCTAATGTTTAACTTGTTAGGCTTGCAAAGATGGATGCAGAGCCTAAGAATACCATCAAATTTCTAAGCAAAGATGACCGTGGTTCCTCACGATAAAGGCCGGACTGAATGAATTACTTAGCTTCACGCTTCAACAATTACTTCTAGGGTTTCTTATTTCCCTAGTGGACACCCTCTTGGAGGGATGGCTAACAGGCTAAAAACCAGGAATGTGATCAACACAAAACTCAATTGCCCGATTGGGTAGCAAACTCAAAATGGACTCACGTATATCAACAAAATCACAATCAACTAGAATTCGAGAAACATTATCATCATCTCGTGAGTCGAGAGAAAATAAAGATGCTTCGGAATTATTATCAACATTCCGAAGAACAAGTGATAGCTGAGCAGATGAATCAGGATGTCGAAGATATAAAACTCTATTAGAACATATAATTCCGGCATTGTATCGAACTAGCTAGTCCATACCCAAAATCATATCAAAACCTAGAAAAGAAATAACGTGTAGATTCGCACAGAAAGAAAAGCCACACAAAACAATCTCAACATCCTCACAAAGCATGCTAAGGGTTGCGGATCCCCCTGATAGGATTCGTAATCCTCAATGAAGTAACCAAGCATGAAACATCCAAAGGAATAGCATCAACGAGCTCCTTCGATATGAATGAATGCGACGCACCCGTATCGAAGAGAACTCGAATAGAATGATCATGAAACAAAATAGAGCCTTCAAGGATAGAAGGAGATGTACCTCTACATTAAGAAGACCCTCCAAAAGCATCCACTACATTTAGCTTGCCAGACTAGGTATTATTCGGAGCAATAGAACAAGTGGCAACTCGATGACCCTCCTTCTTGCAATATCGGCAAATCAAAGGCTTAGGACAATCACGAATCATATGATCGAAAGAGCCATAGTTGAAACACCCCTTCTGAATAGGAGGTGCTCCACGAGGCTGAGAACTAGAACCAACAAACTTCTTCTTCTTTTGAGGAAAAGACTTGGACTTTTGAAATGGAAACTTCTTCTTATTGGGGTTCTTATGAACCTCAGTCTCATTACTGCTATCCCTCACTTTCTCGACTGCTTCAAGGTGAAGCGCCGAGTCAACTAACTCCTCAAAAGACAACTTGAGATGGAGCATCAAAGACTTCTTCAGACCAGAAACAAACTTCAGATTCTTCTTGTAAGAGGTGTTGATATATTCAAGACCATATTTGGATAAGGCCTCAAATGAAGATACATAATCAGAAACAGAAGATTTACCTTGCTTCAACTCGAGGAAGCGATGGGCTAAAAAGGCTTTCCCAGATTCGAGAACGAACTTAAGCTCGAATTGTTCCCTAAATTATGTCTAGGTGAGAGTGGACTCATCAAGCTCGGCAACGAGAAGCTCGTACCAGTCAAGAGCATGCTCTTGCAACATACTAGATGCTACAAGAACTCGGTGGTGGTCAGAAAGATCCATGCGAGAGAAGATGTGCTAGCAAGTGTGAAGCCAGGCCTGGACCTCTAATACAGACTCGGAGCCTTTGAATGGCTTGCCTTCGAGATGGGAGAAATCACTACACATGTGCGCAAAAGCAGACTTGCGCAGAGGAGACGATGGGGTGGGAGCTAGAGGCTGAGTGCTCCTAAATAACTCCATGAACTGATCAGTAGACATATAGACTCCGTCCGGATGCGAGCCGCTGGACTGCCCAGCATCCGAGCGATGTCCTCTGCGTCTTCCAGCCATTGGCTGAAAATTAAGATAAGATAAAGATTATTCATAGGATAGATATCATTAATTCAATTATGGAATACTATGAAATTAAAATGCATTCCTAGACGTATTCCCAAATTATGTCTACCCCAAAGGACACGTAAAGGTCAAGGATACGATGATTAAGAGATTTGTAACACTTGTATTATACTTTGATGTACTGTAATATATATTATGTTCTGTGTTTATCATATTTTTTCTGAACTCAGCTCTGATACCAAGCTGTGATGCCCCACCCCGAGACCCACATTAACAAAGAGTATAACTGGGTAATATTGTCTGCTAATGCGGAGAATATGGCTGGTTAGAAGCGACCATCTATAGCCTTATCTTAAACATCTATTAAATACGTCGATTAAACGCTCTAATTCTTTTTTTTCTAACTCAAGTGGATCGACATATCCAATAAATGCTTAATACAAAACTATAGGTGGATAATGGATCTATCAGAACAAAATACAACAACTAAATGTACATCACATCACAGAACAACAAACAATAGATATATACATATATAGAGATACATCCCTAGTACAATACAGAATGATACATCACAAGTGGTTTAAAGACCATGCTATATACAACGATTCAAAAATATACATATCCGAGTCAAACAAAAAGACTACGACACAAAAGGTGATAATCAGGTATCCAAGCGGAAGCATCAAAGACAAGCTAAGTCCAAAAGCAGGTATCTAACTTGAAACAACTCGGTCTAACCCGAGTATGAAATACACGGGTCAGTCAAGTTAAAACGTCAGTTTAGTAGGACAAGCGATAATATGATGCATAAGGAAAAGGGTGATAATTCTTCTCAAACGAGAAGAAATAATTCTAAGTACATGTGGTTACTTCAAGTGATGAAGTGTCATTAGGCATATATAGTCTCGAAAGAGATAACTCAACATTAAAACAACAAGCATAAGCATGCCTCATATCATTGGCATAATCCCAAAACAACAATAATGGTTTAGAGAAATCATAACTCCTAAATAGGAGGAATCCCAAACTCAAACACGCCATAAAAGGGTAATCTAAAAAATATTCTCTAATTAGATAAATCCCAAAGCTTGAAAATACGCCATGTTGGCAATCATATATATCGCCTTAAAGGAGAATATAAATCTCAAATAAATGCCATGGAATGGCAAATCTCAAAATAAACGCCAAGCGTTGGCAAACCCAAATCTCAAATATAGAACTCGATAAGGAGTTCAAGTTTCCAAAGATGTAATCGCCATATATAATGTGTCGTACGGCTCAAATGGTCAAATATGTAAAAAGGCGATACACTTGAAAAATCACAAATAATCAATGAAATCATCTCAAAGATATAGCACGTGCTTATGGTCGAAGCCTGCCAAGTACCGTTCTCACAAATATAAGGCGCTATGTCTCTTAGACAAACGTCCCGAAGGACAAATAAATATGTCTCTTAGACAAACAACTCGAAGGACAACATCCCCAAGGACAAATATGTCGCAATGACAAACGCCTCTTAGACAAACATCCCGAAGGACAAATGACCCGAAGGTCCAGTACTGGCAAATACGTCACATAGACAAATGTGTCACAAACTCTCAGATAGAAACCCGAAAAGTGTTAACAGTGTGTCCTATACCACATGTTCTCACTAATCGGTTTATTAACCGCTAGCCATTGCTACACCAGAAAGCAGTAAAAATATTTGCCTCATCTCATTGGCAAATACGACCCGAAGGTCAAAACGATCAAACAGACAAGTCAAGAATTAACAGAAAAGATAAACGCACGTGTCCCATACCACGTATTTTATTAAACCGTTTAATTCTCCTTCTCATTCGCTCGAATAGTGCAAAAACGTGTATTTTATATATAAAATAATCTGTTTGAGAAAACAATCTTTTAAAACCATTTTCCGAAATCAATTTTGCAAACAAACTTTGAAAATTCCCTAATTATAGAGAATATATAGATTTTATAGCTTGAAAATAATTTAAAAATATTATATAATAATTATTTCAAAAGCCAATTTATTTTAAAAATTATTTCAAAATTGTTTGGAAAAATCCGTTCTCGAATTCAAATAAAAACATAGAAAAATACTCAAAACCGACAATCAAATTCATTTCAAATTCGATTCAATTTGAATTTCAAATTCACCCAAAATTTTAGCTACCCTATTGATAGGAATCATAGCCTTCAAATAAATCAGAAATATCATAAAATCGAGCAAAAGAAGTAAGAAAAACTGGCTGGAACAAGAGGTAGAACACACATGAACAAGGCACAAAAACAAGGCACCATCGGTCAACCATCAGGTCGACCTATAGGTCGACCTTAATGCACCATAGGTCCACCATACGGTCGACCTATGTGGCTAGAGGGTCGGCCCCTGTTGGTTGACCTAGGCTAAGAACTTTTCCAGGCGATTTTCACTGCTCCGGGTTGATTTTGCAGAGCAGTTTTCATATAGCAAATGAATGTTCCAGGTGATGAAATTTTGCACACTAAAACTACAACATATAGACTAATATTAGAAGAAAATTCAGCAGCATTTAATTGCCGGAATTGAGAGAAAATGATATCCATAGTGGGAACCAGAACAGTTTTTCACAGAACAAAAACACTACAGGAAAATCAATGTACAGAGGCAAATTTTATACAGATTTTGGCATTTTGAAGCTTTTGCTTTAGCTAGCATTTGTGAGAGGTTATCTCACCTTGCAATTGAAGAAGGAAAACCCGGATTACAGCTGAAAGGAGAGAGCTTGGAGGTGGATTTGGCTTCAACAACCTGTTAAAGCTTAAAACAAAGACATGCAAGAACAAAAGAAGCTGTTACAGACAATTCAATTCACAAGATTGAAACTTCGATGAAATAGTTATAGTTTGGAGTTGATTACTTGTTGAATTCTCTTTAATTTGATAAAAGCAACAGTTGGACTGAAGAAAAATGGAGAGTTAAGGCTAGATTTGAAAATGGAGTGAGTTCTTTCCTTTTCTTACTGAATTTAGTTTATAGGAGATGAAAAATGAACGTACAATGAGAAACTTTTCTCACTTCTGTACTACAGGTTTGCTAATTAATAGGCTTGGACCCAAACAAAAGATTTAATTAGCCTAAAGAAAGAAAGAAAATCAATTTTATCACTAAATACCAATATATACCTATGTAATTATCAAACAACACTTATTTCCACCAAGTTTTAACACAATAAAATAATGTAAACTTATTTTCATGTTAAATAAAATATTTTACACTTAATAAAAAGATAATTTTGGATATAAAAATATTTTTATTATTAAAAACTCTTATTTTAAATAAATAACAAACTTAAAATAAATATTTACATATAACATTATTTTTAAATTCAAAAATTGCACAAAAATAATTTTCTTGTGTAATAAAATACAACAAACCATTTTCCATCAATTTTGATCAAAACTTATTTTTAAATCAAATTTCACCTTTTTATTTAAAATAAACACATTTTAAAATCAAATACTTCCTTTAAAAATTAATAAAAGAGGCAATTGGCAATAATTACAAGAATTATTGCATTTTCACTAAATAAAATCATATTTCACTCATTATTCTCACAAATACCCAAGGTAAAGTTTTCAAAACTTTATTTTCACATTTTATTTCCAAAATCCATTGTTTATTCCAAATAAACAATTTAAATCTCCAATTTATTTTTAATTCACAATATTAAATTATAACTACCGTTATAATTTTATATTTACAGGTAATCGCCAAAACCAGGGTTGTTACATGGACCATCCGTACGCAATATCATTTCTGATCACTTGCTCGATCGCATAAATTTCAATATCTCTAGTTCGGACTCCGATCAGGTCCCTTGATTAGAAACCTCTATTCTCCTTGCATAGCCATATATTATGATAGAAAACTTTGGATCTTATCAAGAATTCGTATCAAGTGTTTACCGTCAAGAATCTAGTGAAAAATCCTTGTTCGGACCAGTGTGCATCACCTCGAAATCATGTACTCAAATACTAGATCAAGAACAGTCATGCAAATAAAATGATCTGCATAAAACTAACGTATTTATCCTATGATTTCTTAACTATACATTACCTTATATCATTTTCTTTTATCCAAATATTATGTTTCATTCAATACAAAAACCATTTATGAAACATTTCATAAAACATAACTTTAAGTTCATAAACATTATACAACTTAAGTTCATACTCATATAATACTCCACTACCTCCTAAGAGTATATACAAAATATCAAATTCAATTTTACTTAACATATGTTCAACAAATTCAAAACTTGTTTTTTTTAACTTACTAGATCCTATAGCATCGCCTACTTAGAAGCCCAAAAATGAACGCCGATGATGTTGAATTCATCAGCAAAATTATTTTCAAGCGGCAGGAGTGAGTTCAGTACATCCAATTCATGCTTTTTGGACTTTACCAAACTCATTTCAAAATGGTATCAAACATTTCGTAAATACTACTATGTACCATGATCCCGAATTCGTAACCCAATTTTCTGAATACTTACTTTCAAATTATACTACTATTATTTTTCCTAAACTTGAAAAACTTTTTCAAAGACATCGGGATTTAAGTTCTCAAAGTATCAATTAAATCTTTGTTGTTTATAAATCATGTTTTATAAACCATGCTTGTATAAAAATCACTTTCTTAAATAAATCTTTTCACAAATGTTTATTTCCAAAATAACTTATTTTTTCTCATATTAAAATAAATATCTTTAACTAAATTAAAGTTTTAAACCAACAATATCACCAAAAGCCTATAGTCAAATTGTGAAATTTAATTCACAAGGTATTAGTTTCAATGCACCCATAATACTATTTACTAACCTATGCAGTAAAAAGGTTAAAGTGCCCATAAACTGGTCGAGCGCAAATCAACAATCAACAAATGATAGTTAATGCCCATAAACTGGCTGAGCATAACTAAATTACTAATTAATGAGGGATAATATATAAACATCATTAACCCTTATATTAATTAAACTTGACAATTTACTTATATAAGTTACCTTATATAGGATCTTTAATTTTCGCAGTTATAATTACCAATAAGGTATATGCTTACAACAATTACAAATACACTTTCATTATATAATACACTCAACTCATGCTAGGGTATTCCATTAGACTATCTCCTAATGAGTCATACCCATCAAAGCCAAGGCTCTCGCTTAACCTTCAGCTTTGATACCAGCTGATGACCCGCCCTTTCGACCCTTGAATGTCGACACTAATACATCCACGGTATTCATGTGCTGAGCATCCTAGTGGCGGAAGGACGAATTGTTAGGGAGAAATAAAAAGAAAAAGAAATAGAACAAGGAAGAAGAGAACACGATATCAGAATCTCACAATAGAAAGATAATATATAATATCAAAGGAATGGTACAAAGGGGTTACTCCGATACAAAAATTTCGAAGTTACAAAACCTAAGTACTATCATCAGTTTAAACAGTTATAACAATCCGTCCTCACAAATGTTGATATATACAATATAGTAATGCAGTTGAAATAAGAATACTACGATAGGTGAAACATCCAGCTCGTCTTCTCGAGCTCTAAAGAACATCAATGAAAACCTACATTTCTCAGGCTACTCGAAAGAGCACACAAGGAATTTAGGGAAAACAAAAACCAAGCATCAGACATAAGTTTGGTATGAGAAGCTCAAAAAATATGTGTCCAGCATATAACGGTACTTTTGAGACCGCATGGAATGCTATAACGGTTCCCATAAAAGAACTACCATCTAATAGGTACATAAGGTTATATAATAGATAATGTCATGGGTATAGAATATAAATATTATAACATAGTTGGAATGGTTACATTGGTTGCCTTCAACAGCATATTAGAAGCACAATCAAATCTGATAAGAAACGTTCGCATAATAGATTTTCCATGAAGATCCCTTGGTCAAGCCAAAATCCAATCTTCATGCACAAGGGTCAAAAACTACCCTCGAGCACCGTATAAATCTAGATAGAATATACTATAAGGTAAACATAACCGGTCCACATCTAAATATGTGATCCCGAATACCTTCACTCCCGCCACCCAGCAATCGATAACCATACTCTAGATCTGGAGTGATAATATCCTATCGTGGGTTAGCAAAACCCTAAGCTATGCTCCTACTCTGTTTTTAGCCATTTTCGATGTCGAGGTCATGTTCGGCATTTTTCACACGAGTCTTCATCACTCGAGCAAAACACGAATCCTAAATTGGATCCCCACATCTTAAACAGATCACAAAAGCACACATGGATTTCTATATCACAACCGATCTCGAAATCACACAAGGATTCCCGCATCCTGAATAGATTATGAACAACTACATGTGTTCGAGCATCTTAAACAGATCTCATATCACCACATAGATTCCCGCATGTCGAACATATCCACTTCCAAGAGACATAACACGTATCTCATCCATGAAGTGGTTTTCAGTAAGTAAACACTGATCCCGGTCTCCAAGATTGAATCGACGAATTTGGTCAATCAATGATAATGAGAATGATCACATATGGAAACCAGGTCTCGTATACTTATCACATTTCCGATATTTTCATCTCACACTACCGCTCTATTGAGGGTGAAGCCATAGGTTAGAGCTCTATTGCTTATATCAATACACGAACATCAGTCTTAATCCCCATGGATAGACAAG
Organism: Allium fistulosum; assembly: GCA_030737815.1. Classification (NCBI taxonomy): domain Eukaryota; kingdom Viridiplantae; phylum Streptophyta; class Magnoliopsida; order Asparagales; family Amaryllidaceae; genus Allium; species Allium fistulosum. Next base: position 1,028,917,840 of record CM060905.1, on the reverse strand, counting down.
CCTACTTCATTGGCTTTTAGTGCTAAGTATACAACTAAATGTTTTTTATAAATGAGTAAACATACAAAGCACAATCAAGACATACAAAGAACGATAAGTCACATAAGCGACTTCTAATCCCCTTTTTGTTTAATTAATCTTTTATTAATTAAAACCTCCTTTATTAGTAAACTTCTTTTACTTAATAAAACATTATTTATTAATTCCAACCGTTCATTTGTACTCTTTTCAATACTTCAAAAAGTATTCATATACTTATCTCAAATGGTAGAAGTATATTCACAAATCATTAACAAGATTTCTTACTTAAAACCATTACTCTTTTTTTACTTCAAAACGTATTCATATACTTATTGCAAATGGTATAAATATATTCACAAACCATTAAAAAGATTCCTTACTTATAAATTCCTTCAAATTATCCATTTTGAGGATCTAAGTACTTTAACAAGTCCATTCAAAAGGTTTAAGACTAATGTTACTTAAACATTATCACTACAAACCAAAATCCATTTCACTTATGCTTATCTTTAAACATTCTTTTAAACATCTATTTACATTCATAAGTATAATAAAAAAGGGTTAAAGATGAATGTGATTAACACATTGTCACAACAAACCCAAGACCATTTAATATACTTATCTTTAAAACATTCTTTTAAAGATCTATTTATATTCCTAAGTGTAATCAAAAAGGGTTAAAGACGAATATAATTAACACGTTATCACAATAAAACCAAAACCATTTCACTAATGATTAACTTTAAAACATTCTTTTAAAGATCAATTTACATCCCTAAGTATAATCGAAAAGGGTTAATTTTCCATTAATGACTGTAGTTAGCCCTAATTTCCTATATATTAATTTTCCAATTTCGATCAATTTAGGGTTTCTGAATTAAAGATTACAAGTTGCATTAACTAGTGTCAATTTACCTAATTCCATAATTCGATTTCAAATTAAATTCTAGGGTTTAGAGATTAGCAAATTCAATTTTATCTAACAAGTTAATTACAGGGTTTCTATAATCCTAATCATTTAAAATAGTTTAAAATCAATTACATTAATCAAATTATTAATCTATGCTCACTCATCTTTAGCCTAAGCTCTAGATTTAAGAAAACCGGCCTCCAATTAATAGCTCTACTCTAGATCTCCTTAGTTTTCTCCTTGATTGCTTGCTTTATTCCTTAATTAGCTTTAGATTTGATTTGGATTTTGATTTTGATATTGATTTTGGGGTATAAGAGTTTAGGGTTTCGGTAGAAAATTTGGCAGTGTTTCCCCTACTTTTTATTTAAAAAATGAATTAGAGTTTTGCTTAGAGGTTGATTTATAAGGTTAGCTTAGAATCTAGGGCTGTTATCCTGCCTTTTGGTTAAAGTCAGGATATCAACAAATTGGCGAAAAAGGATGGATATCAGGATTGGAGATCAATTGGAAACAAGGCTATGAACGATACCATCAAAATTGGACCGAGCACCAATCAAGGTGAGATCGATAAGGTGATAAATAAGTCCCAGTGAGGCTACATTTCAAATTTCAGGTCAAACGGAGTTCATATGCTCAAGTTAAGGATGGATCAGTTTTCATGAAAAACCGTTTCGTATCGATACTTTCGTATCGATCGATATGGATACGAAATGTACACAACTCCAGAGTTTAGCATAACAACTTCAATGCTCTTCCAGGATGGATACGAATATGGATAATACACACATGCTTTATGCATTTGGTTTGGATCGATTACATTTCGTATCGATAGATTTCGTATCAATATTGATCAAATGATGCGGCATCAGATCGATATAAGAGAAGGGTTAGAGTATGGTATCGATATGAAGGAAGTGGCATTGGATGGATTCGAAGGCGTATTTCATATCGATCATTCGTATCGATCGATATGAAAGAAGTGGTCAAGGAATGGAGCGCAAAACATGGATCACAGCACAAGACTCGGATCGATACAAGAATTAAGGAGCGCGTTATCTGTGGATACGAAATGATGGATATGAATATATGGATATGAAATCATCAGCCTACACTTGCAAACTCGATCTTGGATCGATCATATCTCACAATCTACAACTCCAAATGCAATGAGATTTTTGCACAACACATAGGGAACATCCATGATCGATTGCAGCTCAATTGGAGCAGTTTATGATCGATACAAACTCACTATGGATCGATCAAGGATCGATCCTAAATGACTCTAGATCGATCATGTGGGTCCATCTGGACTTGAGAAGGAGTATTCCAAAATTCAAGGCAGATATTTCTAGCTCCATACCTATAAATAGCACCTCCATTGTAATAAAAGAGGGTCTTTTCTTTCGGCTTCTCTTTATCTTCTTCTCTTTTGGCTAGACTCTACCATTTTTGGCTATTGATATTCAAAGGATTGTAACTATAATCACAGTATAAGGGAAATAAAAGGATCGATTCAAAGTGAACGTGGGCCGGAGATAGCCGAACCACTATAAATTTCTTATGTTCTTTACTTTCTTACTCATTTTACATTTGCTATTTCTTCACTTTTACTCTCCACATTATCTGGATCTGTAATCTATGTTTGGATATTGAGACTTCGTGTGTAATCATTGGTGCTTTCACTACTTTTAGGGTTTGTGGCCATTTTTGGCTCAAACACTTTGGTGTTTTCACTGAGAAGACTAGTACCCGCTACATTAGATTTAGAGTTTAGATTTGGAAGCTAAGGGATTGGATCTTGGAGGAATCATGGTTAGGCAATCAGCTAGAAGGACATTACCAGAAAGGAGCCATCGAGAGGAAAGTCAAGAGGCTTCCTCTGAAGCTGGAGCAGATCAGGCATCCATCTACATCACAAGGAACGAGATGCGAACAATGATGGATTCCATGTATAAGAGATTATTGAAGAGCCAGCAGGAGATGCTGTAGAATCTCTTTAGGAAAGTAGGCACAACTAGAACCCAGAACACAGGAAATGGAACAACCTTATCTGCCAGCAATGTAGAGCAAGGAGTCAGAGCTATAGAAATCTCTAGAGGTTAGATCTAGAACCAAATTGAAGAACGTGAAGGGAATCAGCAAAGGCCTAGGGGCAGACCCTCGAGATCGAATATTGGGAGGCCCGTGAATGAAGCTCAATAGGCTGGGGCCAACGTAAACGTGAATGAGAAATATGAAGAGTACTACCCAGAATACCCTCCAGGACATTGGGGCAGGATGGAAATGCATATAGGAGGCTACCCCAAGATGGAGACGAGTGGATGGCTGGATTAATAAGACGGATTATGATAGGAGGGCTACTGAGTGGAAGCTTGGAGGAAGTTAGTCTGAGTCTGTTCACTCCGAATATCAAAAATGCAAGGAACCCTCCGAAATTCAAACTACCAATGCTGGAGGCCTATGATGGGAAGTCAGACCCAACTATGCATGCAACCAGATACAACAGGCATATGGAAGTGATGGGAGTATCTGAGGGGGTTATGGCAAGATGCTTCACTTTATACTTGACAGATTTGGCTGCGCTCTGATTCAGGCAGCTAGAGAATGGATCGATTAGGACATGGGGCAAACTAGTGGAACGCTTCATGAGACAGTTCAGGGTCCACGTTACATGACCCAAGAATGTAATGACATTGGCATCGATGAAGCAAAGGACAGGAGAATCCGTAAGGAATTTTCTAATGCGGTTCAATGTAGCCGTGGCTTCGGTGGATTTCCCAAATCCATCAATGATTTTGATGGCGACGATAGCAGGGATTGCAAAGGGCACTGAGTTCAAAGATTCATTGTACGGGATCCACCGCAGGATCTTGGAGAGTTCTACCATGAGGCAGAAAGGTTTATACGATTAGAGGGTGCATGTGCCGAAAGGCAGGAGGTTGACGCCACGCAAGGCGAAGGAATGTTTGGAGAAAGACGTGGGATGGATAAAGGAAAGCGAAAGCAGGATGATGGATATGATGGTTCCAACAAACAGAGGAGAGAACGGGAACCCAAATTCACTACATACATAGACTTGATGGAAAATTTGGAATGAATTTACTTGGAAACATGGGGGCAACTCTCCTATCAAAAACCACCCAGAAGGAATCCCACAGAGTGGGAGCATAGGAGCGGAAGGTACTGCCTATTCCATGAGCTAGAAGGGCATACCATAGATGAATCCCACCACTTGAAGAACATGGTGGAAGAACACATCAGGAGTGGAAGACTGCCACAGTATGTGAGGAGCTGGACAAGAGTGGTAGAACACGAGCAGCTACCGCCTGCACCAAACAGGAATGACCCTAGATCGGGGTCACGACTCGTCATCAGCTGATCGTAATAGCAAGGGCCGAGTTCAGGATTTGAACATCGGTCATCAAATAATCTTTCTGGTTTTGTTTCTAAAAATAAAGTGGCTATGCCACTTACACAAGTAAGGGAACCGAAGCGATTCCCAAGCATGCTCTGTGATGGTAATAGACCACTCTGCCCGGAGAGGCAACACTTAGCTTTTTCGGTTTTTTCATTGAATATTTGGAATTTGGGTTTAATAAATGGATTTGTATTTTGTGAAACAAATCCCTAACCAAAGAGTTAAGGGATGGATACTGGAAGTCATTTGAAAATTGACGGCTTTATGCCCCTGATCGGAAAGGCAAGGACCGGAGTGCAGGAAGTGAGTCGCTTCGCCAGAGAGCGACGGGATCAGCTTATTTAACATTGTTCCCCATTCACCAGAGAGTGATTGGATTAGGGCTCGACAAGAGCCTAGAGTGGCTGTAATCGGTTTAGGACTTCGGCCATGGCATCGCTTAATGTTTAAGGATACTGAACCGGAGTGCAAGGAGCGACACCGCTTCACCGGAAAGCGACATGATCGACTCGCTCGATGTTGTTTCCCCTTTACTGTAGATTGATAGGATGGGATCCAGCAAGAGCCCGAAGAGGTTACGATCAGTCTAGGAGGACCAGGAGATCGCTATACACGCCCACCGAGGCTGGAGTGTAAGGGATAGGTTGCTTTGTCAGAGCGCGACAGGATCTGCCTATTTAATCGTTAAGTTTGGATTGAGCTTAGCAAGGGTCCAGAGAAGGCCGTGAATGATTCGGAGAGATTGTAGGATTCAGTTATTGGCTTCCAAGATGTGAAATGGATATTGTTCAGCTTTGAATGGCTGAGGATTAGACATGGACTCGGAGCGGTCCTAGATTCGGTTAAGGACCCAGAGCGGTCCTGGATTTGGATATTGACCCGGAAAGTCACGGATTTGGTTATTGGTTACTGGATATGGATGGGATATGGATTTTGGATATCGGATTTAAAGCTATTCAAAACACGCCTTCCTATCGCAAGGCATGTTTTGGGGGGAAAATGTTATCCCGCCTTTGGTCAAAGCCAGGATATCAACAAATTGGCTAAAAAGGATGGATATCAGGATTGGAGATCAATTGGAAACAAGGCTATGATCGATACCGTCAAAATTGGACCGAGCTCCAATCGAGGTGAGATTGATAAGGAATGACAAACAAGGCCCGATGAGGCTACATTTCGAATTTCAGGTCAAACGAAGTTCATATGCTCAAGTTATGGATGGATCGGTATTCATGAAAAACCATTTTGTATCGATACTTTCTTATCGATCGATATGGATATGAAATGTACACAACTCCAGGTTTTAGCATAATAGCTTCAACGCTCTACCAGGATGGATACGGATATGGATAACACACACATGCTTTGTGCATTTGGTTTGGATCGATAGCATTTTGTATTGACATCGATCGAATGATGCAGCATCAGATCGATACGAGAGAAGGGATAGAGTATGGGATCGATATAAAGGATAGTGGCATTGGATGGATTCAGAGGCGTATTTCGTATCGATCGATACAAAAGAAGTGGTCAATGAATGGAGCGCAAAACATGGATAACAGCACAAGACTCGGATAGATACGAGAATTAAGGAGCGCATTATCTATGGATACGAAATGATGGATACGAATCTATGGATACGAAATCATCAGCCTACACTTACAAACTCGATCTTGGATCGATCATATCTCACAATCTACAACTCCAAATGCAATGAGATTTCCACAACAAGTTGCACAACACATAGGGAACATCCATGATCGATCGCAGCTCAATTGGAGCAGTTTATGATTGATACTAACTCACTATGGATCGATCAATGATCGATCCCCAATGACTCCAGATCGATCATGTGGGCCCATCTAGACTTGAGAAGGAGTATTACGAGATTCAAGGTAGATATTTCCAGCTCCACACCTATCAAAGGCACATCCACTGCAACTAAAAGGGGGTCTTTTCTCTCGGCTCCTCTTTATCTTCTGCTCTTTTAGCATGACTCTGCCATTTTTGGCTATTGATATTCAAAGGATTGTAACTGTAATCACAGTATAAAGGAAATAAAAGGATCAATTCAAAGTGGACGTAGGCCGGAGATAGCCGAACCACTATAAATTTCTTGTGTTCTTTACTTTCTTTCTCATTTTACATTTGCTTTCTTCACGTTTACTCTCCACATTATTTGGATCTGTAATCTGTGTTTAGATATTGATACTTTTTGTGTACATTGGTGCTTTCACTACTTTTGGGGTTTGTGACCATTTTTGGCACAAACAAGGGCCACTGAATCAACTCAGTTGTAAATCCAGACCAACCATCATTTACTTTACACACAAGCAATCATCTAGCCCGTCCATTCACCATGCACTAGAACGACAATCATTCGAAAAACAACATGTCGGGTCGACTGCCCTTAGGTCTAGGACAACCGCCATTGGTCGACCTGACTTTGTTTAATTTTTTAATTTTTAATTTTTATTTATCGATCTGTCGCTCATAACTCTCTCATACTGACTCGGATTACGATAAGTTATATATGAAATCGTATGAAAAATTGCTATGAACATAATGGTGCAAGTTTGGTAGCCAAACTCGAATGTCTGTTAAAATTTTGTTTTTAAGTCCTTGCTTTCATTTAATTTAATTTCTTATCAAATTTTCGTATCATTTTTTGTTAAATTTCCGGGGTGTTAAATACCCCCTTAAAAGGATTTCGTCCCCAAAATCTCTAAGGATAGAAAATTACAACTCATGCAAAGCAATAAATAAATATAGCCATCTTCTCTACCCGGATCCATGAGTAATCATTGTCCTTAAGGAAATTCTAATGCAACATGTACATATATATACGGTGTGAAATGCATGTGAAACTATACTAACGCAAAAGTATGCGGTCCGCTTATTTAGTTGACCTCCTATTATGTAGACATGCTCATGCCGTGCATCTAAATGTATGCAACATCCTAAATGATATACTAATAATTCTATATGAATACATTACCATCAAAACAAATGCACCATTCATATGCATAATATCCACTGGAATTTTACATTAAGAGTATCATGCAATTATATATGAGCGTGTGTGTACCTAATGGATATATTGTCCTACAGTGTAGAAGTATATAAATGTGAACAATACATCCATAAGCCTTCATATTCATCCATTAGCATTCATCACCAATAACATGTCCTTCGACAGGTTTACAACCATTCCTATCATCCAAAGGTTTTTACCTATAAAGGTATACCACTTAAGTCCTAACACAAGTGCTCTAAACTAATGAAGATTCAAATTGAAGACATACCATAAAAGAGTTATGGGTGGGAAGCTCAGATCTTCTCCTCTGGCACTTATGTACTCTCCGCTGAATCATGTTCCTACTGAACTTTGACAAGTCTAATCTCCTTATTACAAAGCCGCTTTGTACCATGCTCTAGACTACAAGTAAGTGCACGACAAATAAGTGACTCATGCTTAACCTCCACTTCCTCCAACTGACTCAGCTTGACTACGGTAGCTGCATCGTGTAAGCACTTTCAAAAGTGCGACACATGGAAAACGTCAGGTACCCATGCCAACTTCACTAGTACCTCTACTCTATAAGCCAACTTCCCTACTCTATCTACTATTGGGAAGGGTCCTACAAACCTCGGTACTAGATTCCCCGATGTCCTAAATCTCACCATATGCCTAATGGGTGAAACCTTCACGAATATCATGTCTCCCACTGTGAACTCTAGCTCCTTATGCCTAGCATACGAATTCTACCTATCCAAAGAAGTCTTCATTCTCATACGGATCAGATCCACCTTCTTTGATGCCTCTCTAACCATGTTCGACCTAAGAATAATCCTATCCGTCGTATCCCCCCAACACGACGGTGATCTACATGGTCTACTATACAATGCCTTAAAAGGTACCATCCCAATACTAGCCAGATAACTGTTGTTGTAGGTAAACTCTAACAGTGGTAAATGATCCTCCCAAGAATCTCCAAAAGTAATGATGCACATATGTAGCAAATTCTCCAAAACCTCATGTACAATCCTTTAGAACTCACTAGTGAAAAGCGAATCTCGGTCACTAACTATGTTAATAGGAACTCCATGTAACATAACGACCTCTCTCACATATAGAGCCAACAACGATGTTGCCATCCTAGTAGTCCTTATTAGTATGAAATGAGTGCACTTGGTCAACCAATCTACTATGATCCAAAAGCTCTCATTCCCTCTCCTACTCCTAAGTAGACCATTTACAAAATCCATAGAGATACTCTCCCACTTCCATTGAGGAATATCCAATGGCTGCAATAGTCCTTCCAGTTTCTTCTGCTCCTCCTTCACCCTTTGGCACATTATACATCTCGCTACTTGCTTCTTCATACAGAACCATTAGAAAACTCTCCTTTGTCCTTATACATCTGGTCACCACTGGGGTGAATGGTAATCCTAAAATGATGGGACTCAGCTAATACTGAATCAATCAAATCTTTACTACGAGGAACACAAAGCCTATCATCTCTCCGTAACCATCCTCTCGAGTCCATAGCATGACACCTCAAGTGACTTGATGACTCCCCTCTTCCAATTCTCTTTATAATACCTACTAGCTCCTCATCCTCCCTTTGCCTAGATCTAATACGCTCCATCAAAGTAGGCTGCACATCTTAGGCTGATAGTAATCCAAGGGTAATATCCGATGACGGTCGAAAATCAAAGGTAGATATATACTCTAAATGACCTTATTCTAAGAACAAGGGACTCAACATTGCTTGCTGTCTGCTCAAAGCATCCGCTACTCCATTACCCTAGCCTGGGATATAAGAGATATCAAAATATAGGATGCCAAGAACTCCATTCACCTATGCTATCTCAAGTTTAAGTCCTTTTGGAACAACAAATACTTCAAGGACTTGTGATCCGTATATAGCTCAAATCGCTCTCCTAAAAGATAGTGCCTTTATGACATAAATGCAAAGACAATGGCTACTAACTCATTGTCATGTGTAGGATAATTCCTCTCATGGGTCTTCAACTGTCAACTCGCATAACTCACCACCCTTCCTTCTTGCATCAATACCGCGACCAACCCCGTTCTACAGGAGTTGGTATAAACTGTAAACCGCTTCGTCCCATTCGGTAACACCAAAACTAGTGCACTAGTCAATGCCTCTTTCAACTTGATAAAAGCATCTTCACACTTTACATCTTGCGAGAAAACTAAATTCTTTCTGGTAAGATAGGCCAGTGGAGAAGAAATCTTCACGAAGTCCATAATGAACTTGCGATGGTAGCCCGCTAAACCAAGAAAACTTCTCAGCTCCATGACATTCTTCAAAACATGCCAATCCTGAACTATTGCCACCTTACCAGGGTCAACCACTAACCTACTTTCTGAGACGATATGTCTGAAAAAGCGTAACTCCTCTCTCCAAAAGTGGCAGTTAGAAAACTTCGCCTTCAACTTATGTGCATGGAGTGTCTTAAGCCTCCTCCAAATGCAAACACATTCTCCTCCTCACTCCTCGATTATACTAGGATATTGTCCACAAATACCACAATGAATTTGTTAAGTAACTCCCTAAATACTCGGCTCATCAGGTCAACAAAATAGCTAAGTTCATTGGTCAGTCCGAAGGGCATGACTAACTACACATACAATCCATCGGGTATACGAAACGTTGTCTTCTAAATACTGTCCTCGGCTACATGCAACTGTTGGAATCCCCTAGCTAAATCCAAATGAGAAAATACTCTAGCTTTTACTGACTAATCGTAGAGATTGTTTATGTAGGGAAAAGGACAATGATTCTTATTTGTTGGTTTATTAAGCTCTCTATAATCAATGTAGAATCTGAGAGAACCACTCGCCTTAGTGGTAAAAATGACGAGTGCTCCCCACTCTGAAATGCTTCTCCAAATGAAGCCCTTCTCCGGCAGCTCATTAACTTGCTTATTCAACTCTCGTCTTTCCTTTGCGGTTATATGCCTTAATGGTAAGGCGACATGTCTAGCATTCTCAATTAAATAGAACCTAAACTCGATCTCTCTCTAGGGCAGAAGACCAGTCACCTCAATAAAAACATCGGGAAATCTATAACTACAGACACTATACTAAGCTCGTCATGTGATAGGTCCAATGAATATAGATAGCTCAACATAGCATATCCTTGGGGGTCGCAAAAAACCTCTAAGCTACGTCCACTATATGTGCTCAACCTAACAACCCTCCTATCACAGTCTATAATAACACCATACATAGTCATCTAATCCATGCCTAATATGAACCCAAACCCAGAGAATCCCCATACAAAGGCATACGATCAAACTTATCTCCTGTGACAAACAACTTCAAACCCCTACAATACATAAACAAATAAGCCGATCCTCCTACGGGGTTTGACACAACTATAGGGTCTATGACTATACTAATGTGTAAATGCAAGTCATTAATAAGTTTAATAGAGATAAAAGAATGTGAAGCTCCAGCGTCAAATAATGCACAAATAGATAAACTGGAGAGAACTAACACACCTTCAATCGCTACCTTCTTACCCTTGTCCACCACTGGTTGTGCACTCGAGCTAGGGACTTCCTCTAGTGCATAACCCAGAACCACCTAAGTAGAAGTCTAGGTAGAAGATTTCAGTGGTGCTTTGCAAGCTCGCTTCACATGCCTGTACCGATCATAGTTTTAACACTTCATCTTGGAGAGATCCACCCCACAGTCCTTAGCAAAATGTCCTTACCTGCTACACCCATTACATCTCAAGTCATTCTTCTAAATCTTCCACTTTGATTCAAATCCTTCCTTCTTCTTACCCTTCTGTTGCCCCTTCTCCACAATCCTCGGAGCCTTTTTCTTTAATTCTTTCATAGAGATGGTGTTTTGCAAGGCCATCTCCATATGACTCACATAGGCAGCACCCATCGGAATATGACTCATAGCTTAATCCTGAAGTGGCTGACTTAATCCCTAGAAAATTTAAGAGCTTTCTTCTGTGTTGTGCAAATCAACTCCATACCAAACCTAGCCATCTCATTAAATTTGTTCACATACTCCTTGATTGTCATGTCTCCCTGCTTGAGATGGATAAATTTCTCTAACTACTTGCTATCCTCTGCCTTAGAAAGGAATTTCATCTCGAACCTCTTATAAAAATCATCCCAAGAAATACCAACCTCATCAGCCTCAGATTCAATAACCTCCTATCAGCTCAGCGCCTCATCTTACACCTGCCAAGTAGCTAACTACCTCTTCGTAACACAGTCAAGCTCATTAGACCGAATATCCTCTCACAAGTGTGGATTCAGACTCTCGAACCCATATAAGACTTCGTCCCCAAATACTGCTTGCCCCCGAGACTAAAGAAATCTTTGCATTGCTTAGCTAAATCTAGAGCGGTAGGTAGGCGGGCAGGCACCTCACCCATTACTCTCTCTGTGGACACTCTATTAGGATTGAGCTTGTCCTATCCCCTAGCCTGAAGGTATCGACGGAACCATATAGGGAAGTTCACACCTGGTATTTTAACTAGTTCACCAAAGACAGAGCCTACGGGATCAGACATCTTCTATCTATGAATTTTAAGATTTCTATTAGCAACTTTCATAGATGTTATAAGCAGGAATCAGAGAGATAACATAAAAATGAATCAAAGATAGCATATGCATGAAAAAGAGAGATTTTCAAATACAAAAAATTTAGAAATTGTTGAAATACTTTATATATATACACACATATTTTTAAAAAGACCATTTCTGAAAACCTTCTAGAAAACCTTTTTGAAATCCATTTTGGAAACCATTATTTTTAGTTTTCAAAATATGTCTCTCAATACGATCCTAATCCTAATGAAGATTGAACCTATGCTTTGATACCAACTGTACAACCCACACCTACTGAGACACTCCAAAAACCATCGTGTGAGAAATGTGGATCGTCGGGGTTTTAAAATTTTAACATCCCAAAGACTAAGATAAACAAATATAATCTAAGAGAAATTAACTATCAAATCTGTATCACATCGGAAAGATAAACTAACTATCTAATACGTATCACAGCGGAAGAAATAAGTCATGTAAGTATCACAAAAATATCATTCTAAGAAAATATCAAATCATAGTCTCAAAAAAATATCAGCACGTGATCTAAAATAGAGTACATAGCAAAATATCCCACATAGTCTGATATTAAAAAATAACTATACCGATATGATAAAATGATACATGAAGAGAAGATGTGATAAAAGCTGACTCCAAGAAAAGCAAGACTCTATCCAAGTATCCAAAATAGGAAAATCATCAACTGTCATGTCCGTCCGTGGTAGGGAAAAGGATGGAAAAGGAATGGGTCAGACAAAAGTCTGGTGAATGAGAACAGGAATAATAAGTGATGATTAAGTGCAATTAACTTTAAATCTACTTAAAGTGACATGTAATGTGTAGCAAGAGTCCGTGGACTCCTAAGATCAACACCTAGGGATTCTTATCTAACACAATGGATCGAACCTCCTGATCGAACCTCACACTAAGGATCGGCCAAAATGGGGAACTACTTTCTTATTATAATTATATCAACATGCCACTTATTGAACTGCACCGGGGCTCTATAGGAACTCCCATTAGTATCGGGCTCCAATTTAATTGATACCTATAAAACTTATTATACTACACCGGTGTCCACCTATACGATATTGTGCCAGAAATGTACGTACGGACCCCCTCGTTAGTCCCATACTCTCTCAAAAAGTGTCTTCGATAGTGCTGCGCTCACTTATATGGAAAGCCTCTAAGTCTATTACCAAATAAATCTCCTTAATCAACTTCGTTTATATGATATACATTGCCCATACCAATATCAAACATTGTGAAATACTTGGCCCAAATTAGCTCAATAAATAGTTCACTAATCACAAAATTTCCAATTAAAATTCATGAATTTTCTATTTAATTTGGGCCTTAGGCCAAGTTTTAATATGCCTAGTTTTAACTCGAACGGTCAACCCTGGCATTGTCGTGGTCGACCGCCACCGGTCGACCACATCAATGCTAAGTCGACCATCGACGTTGATATTTGTAGAGTTTGGATTTTTAGTTGTCAATTAATATTTATTTAACGTCATTAATGCAGGTCCATTAATGACTATAGTTAACACTAATTTCCAGTTAATTAAGTTTTAAATGTCAATAAATTTAGCGGTTGTGAATTAGGGATTAAAAGTTGCATTAACTAGTGTCAAGGTACCCAATTCCATAATTCAATTTCAAATTAAATTCTAGGGTTTGGGGATTAGCAAATTCAACTTTTATCTAACAAGTTAATTATGGGTTTCTGTAATTCCGGTCATTTAAAATAATTTAAAAACAACTACATTAATCAAATTATTAATCTATGCCCACACACCTTTAGCATATGTCTAGATCTAAGAAAACTGGCCTCCAATCAATAGCTCTCCTATAGATCTTCTTGGTCTTCTCCTTGATTTCTTGCTTACTCCTTAATTAGCTTTGGATTTGATTTTAATTGTTGGGTTTAGGAGATTCAAGGTTTCAGTAGAAAATTTGGCAGAGTTTCCCCTACTGTTCGTTTAACAAAAGACTTAGGGTTTGGTTTAGAGGTTAATTTATAGGGTTAGCTTAGAATCAAGGGCCATTGAATCAACTCAGTTGTAAATCCAGACAACCCATCATTTACTTCACACACAAGCAATCATCTAGTCGGTCCATTCACCATGCTCCAGATCGACAACCACCCGTAAAACAACTTGTTGGATCGACCACCCTTAGGTCTAGGCCGATCACCACCAGTTGACCTAGGGACTATTTGGCTCGACCTGACCTTGTTTAGTTTTTAATTTATATTTCTAATTTTTCATTTATCATTCTTTCGCTCATAACTCTCTTATACTAACTTGCGTTATGAAATAGTATGTATGAAAATTGTTCGGAAAATCGCTAGAAACACAATGGTGCAAGTCTCGTGGCCAAATTCAGATGTTTATGGAAATTTTGTTTTTAAGCCCTTGTCTCTGTTTAATTTAATTTTCTTATCAAATTTCCATTTCAATTTCTATTAAATTTCCGTGGTGTTACAAACTAATTTGGAGTGAATTAAAATATATTAGATTAGAGTCAACATGCACTATGTTATCTTTGTGGCTCAAAGAATTGGAGCTTATTTTTCTAACAGATTTGTCCTGCTGCCCCAACTTAGAGGCTACACTTAATCGAGTTAGGTGTGTGGCCTAGGGGAAATCATGTAATTTGTTATACTCGATAGCTAATCTTGTCCATAATAAAGGTGTTTAATTTTAACAATATACTTTGTTATATTATGATATAATTAATTAGTAATTAATTTAAAGTATATTAAATTGAAAATCCTTAAATGGTACGTTATGTGATAGTAATTACAATATGTTGTAATCATTAGAAATTTTTCACATCAAAATAACAAATTATTTTAAATATTTCTAGTCAAGACATCTTGAGAAAGGATATCGATTCATCTATTGAGACTAGAGTGCATAATGCTCTATAAATTTTGGACAGTGTATTACTCATGGCTATTACAGGGCACTAAGAAGTTATGTACTGATAGTTATTGGATAACTATGGAATAACCCATTCGAGAGTTTCTTGTTGGTTTATTATAACTAAGGTTAAATAAGAGATTTTGAAGTAAGAATATTACACAATTCCCTTGAATTGAGAATACCGTGGAACTTCAATGTGGATACTCAACTATCAATATAGTTAAATCATGGCATTGAGATCCATTGAGCACTTATAGTTTGGTGTGAACAAAAGGATTAGAGGTGAAGTACTATTTAATAGAGAATTCATCTCCTCAGTTATAAGAGGTTAGTATCACAATCAACTGTAGTCAACTCAATTTGGCCGGAGCATTATAGTTAATAATAAATGTTATTATCGAATCAAGGACTTTGTGTTTGGACTAACCAAGTTGAATGTGGATGAAATTATATTTTTGACCAAAACCAAAATTTATAAGTCCTAAAGTGATATAGTTTTGATGAAGAGAATTGGTGTAAATAAATATTATTACATATACCGCTTATAATAGTAAAAATTTACTTAACTAAAAAGATGTGCAATCGATAAATTTGACCGAAATATCACATCAATGCTAAGGTGATTTGTTAACTTTAATATTCAAATTATTCGATATTAATCGTTGAAATGAATTTACACGTTTGAGTCGCACATACATAATGATAGATTCTCCAAAAAAACCACATGATTTAAGTAATTTATAAAATGTTGTAAATTAGTAGAATTAGTTCATATTTAAGAAATATTACTTATTATTTAATTTATTTGATTTTTGGGAGTTGTTTGCAATTATTTGAATGCATATATAAAAGTTATATTTGCATGCATCGATATACTATATCAGTAATTTTAATCGGGTTTAAATAAAAGATAATTGCATGAAGCGATTTGTGGAAATTTATACCAATGATGGTAAGTAATTTCAGATGGACCATCTAATAGGAGAGAACTGGAGAGAGAGAAAATTATGTTAATTGATTAGAGAAGTTCTAATTAAAGAATGAGCTAAACCAAATCCAATAATTCATTTTATGTAGAAATTCATTTGTTCATTTATTTTTCTCTTCTCCCCTCCTAACCTTCCATGGCTGAAGCAAAAAAAATATTTCCATAAATTTGTCATCTTTAAATCAAATGCAAACATCAAATAATATGGAATATAAGCAGTTCATCAATTTCCTACAAGAATTGGTTGTGGATCTTGGAGGTTTGAGGAGAATTCTTCATTCAAGGTGTAAATTTTAGGCCACATCATAATGTAATTATGCAATATCATTTTGATTATATGTTACATCATGTTAGTATAGTTTGGATCTCATACCTTTTATTCTTATTTGATTATATGTTTCATCACATTTGTACAGTTTAGATTCCATATCTTATACAATGAATTTATATATGCCTATGTCATTCAGTGTATTGTTCACTTTTATTTTTTAAAATAATGTTCAATAAAAAAATCAGATTAAAAACTAATTTTATTAGTTGAAATAATTTTGTAACATATTACATATACAAATATAAGTGAACTACATATATTAGTTGATTGAAATCATTTTATGAAATTTAATATAAGTTTCATGCATATATGTTATTTTCAAAATGTGAATATATTTAGTTATTATTTTCAAAATGTGTGTGTGTGTATAATCTCAACTAAAAATTTATAAAAGGAATTTTGTATAAAATTTTGAATCTAATTTTGGACTCTTCCCAAGTCAGAGTTAGTTTTTAAAATTACAATTTTAAACTTTAAAACACATAAAACTTATCATAATTAATATTAGTATGTACAACGGTTTAAGTGTTCAAATATGTATTTGAAATGGCATTGAATGATTGCGTAAGGGAAGGGGAAAAGTCCACCTTTTCCCTTTCTTAAATTGTATTTAAACTCATTAATTGTCATCGTATAAATATAAGTATACTATTGTCATACAACGTATTATATATAAGTATAAGTAAACTATGTATGCATCTATTATCATTATTTTATATGTTTTCAAAATTAAACCGTGGACAACAAAGGAATATAAAGGGCAGTGCGGTGTAAGTCCTAGTACTTGTAAACCTACCGATTGATCATGTACATTATTGGTATGTTGCACTTGTACTATACACATATATGAATGTATTTGATATACTCGTTATAATATATTTAATTTAAATTAATTCTAAACACTTTTCTTTAGAAATTAAATAAAATAATATTATGTTTAAAACAATATTGGATTAGATCTAATAAAATATGTAGACTTCATTAGCCTAATAGATCCTAAAATAGGAAAAAAATTGAATTCTACCTATTTCACCCGTTTTTGGCTGGCCCGGTTCCGTTAATGGTATTAGTGTAATGACCCGGAATTTCGAGCACTTCGTATTTAAATATCTGAATTATTTAAATATTTTAATCTTGTTTAAATATGATCAAATGGATTTTATAACCTTATTAACCCCCTTTTAATTAATAACACATGATGGTAAACTTGTTTTTGGAAAGTATTTACAAAAGTAAATAGTTTGAACAAATATCGATAATGTGACCGAAAATCGCTTTCGACTTTTTACTCGATATAAGTTGTTTACACTTTTTAGGCTTGCCTAATTCATTAATGTGTAATTAATTAGCAACTAATAATATTTTGGTGTTTATGGTTAACTAAATTCATTTAGTGATGTCATGCATGAAGCCATGGCGTAGGAGATATTTTGGAGAAGAATTAAGGGTAAGTTAAGGAGAGTGGAGTGGAAAGTGGAGCATGTGAGGGAGAGGACTCTTGTTGACTAGCCAAAAAGGGTTTAGAAGTTAGTGGTAACCTCTTATGAAGTCTACAAATACCCACTTATGCCCACAAAAATCATTTGCCTAAGTATGAACCAAAAAATGTTAGCCTTCTTCATCCCCTTCTTCTCTTCTCTTTATCTTTCTCAAATCAATGAAAATTAAGCCCAAACTCCACCAAAATTTGGCAAAGGCCCTAAGACAACCTAGGAGCATGGAAAAGCATCTCAAATTTTGAAGGATGTTGGCATAAGGGTGTAATGATTGGGCCTTTTGACCCTCGAATGTCGACACTAATACATCCACGGTATTCACGTGTCGAGCACTGATGTGCTAGAGAGACAAGTTGTTAGGGTAAATAAAAAGAAAAGGAAAGAGAACAAGAAAGAAGATAATGCAACACCAGAATCTCACCAGCGGAATTATAGCATATAATATCAAATGATAGTACAAATTGCTACTCTAAGATACATAACATTTCAGAGTTACAGTCCTAAGTACTATCATCAGCCCGGACAAGTAACAGCCTGTCCTCACAAATCCTGATATATAAAATATAGTAATGCAGTGGAAATAAGAATACTATGGTAAGTAAAAGCATCCAACTCGTCTCCTCGAGCTCTAAAGAATATCAATGAAAACCTGCCTTCATTAGACTACTCGAAAGAGCATCCATGGAAATAAGAGAAATATGAAACAACGAGTCAAACTAAGTCTAATATGAAAAAATCAAGAAATATGCAGTCAACATATAATAGTACTTTTGAGACCATCTGAATCATCGTAACGGTTATCCCCTCAAAAGGACCAAGCCTATCTAATAAGTACATAAGGTGATATAATAAATAACATCTAGGGGGTAGAATATAAATCAGAATATAGTTGTGATGTTTGCATCTCACAACACAACAATATTTGAAGTACAACTAAACCCGCTAAGGTACATTTTCATAATGGGTTCCATTGGAGACATCCCCAAATATATTGAGGCCAGCCTTCTCACAGGGGTCAGAAACTACCTTCTGAAATCATGCGTATCACTAAATAAAATATGTCACAAAGGTAAACATAGTTGATCCACGCCCAAACACGTGATACCGAATACCAACAACTACCGCACGCAATATCCATAAGCATCTCCAAACATTTAGAGTTAATGTACCCTTGGGTTAGCTAAACCACCTAATTATGATCCTACTCCATTTTCTGTCATTACCGATGGTGAAGTGATGTTCAGTATCTCAACACACAAGTCTTCATCACTCAAATAGATCTCAAATCTTTCTATGATTCTAGCACCAGAACAGTTCAAGAGTCTCTCTATGGATCCCAACACAAGGCATTCGACGAATGCCAACTCTTTCCTCTATCTTGGAATCATCCTGAAGATAGACAATATAACACAATAATAGCATTTGAAATGTTAACGCCGACCTCTCCCTTGGACCAAATCTTAGGATAAATAGTTCAACTTTATAAATTTTCACTTCACAACCGCTTCCAAAACATAGAACTCTTATATCAGTTTTGAAGTAGCTTTTGATAAGTAAAACACTTATCCGATCCCGGTCACTTCATAACTAAATCGATGAATTTTCGATCAACTCAACTCAAGTTCTTTAAGAAGTAAATAAATGACATAAAGGAGTCCTCCTAGGGGGATCTCGTATATATAAGTTCTTAAAGCAAGAGATGATTCGTATGAATGTGTTCTCCCTGGGGGATCTCAAACCGTATCAATACGTGATGTTTACATATACTTAATTTGGTCAATTTCAATAGTTCACTAATCGACTATCAAGTACAAATTGAAACGATTGCATATAGAAACCAAGTCTCATATATTTATCGCATTTTCAACTTTCTTAATTTATTCCATCCCTCGATCAAAAGTGAAGCAGTTAGGTTAGAGTAATTTTGCTTTTAAACCCTACTCGAACATCAGTCTTAACTCTCACATATAGAATAGGCTTTTAGTGCTAAGTACATGACTAAATACTTTCCATAAACAAGTAAACACAAAGCACGATTAAGTCACATAAGCAACTTCTAATCCCTTTTTATTTAGTTAATCATTTAATTAATTAAAACCTCTTTGTAAATACTTGTACGTATAATTAAAATAACTTTACAAAAGATATACACATGTATACCGCTATTCCACTATTCATTTCTACTATTTCACTATTCATCTCAAAAAATTTCAATGCTTAGAAATGTATTCATATTCTTATCACTAATGGTATAAGAGTATTCATAAATCTTAAACAAGATTTCACATTTCCAAAAGTATATTTAAATGGGTGAAAAACAAATGTTATTGAAAACATTGTCACTATAAATCCAAAGCCACTCCATTTATAATTATCTTTAAAACTTTCTTTTAAAGATCTAATTATATTACTAAGTATAATAAAAAAGAGTTAAAAACAAACGTTGCTTGGACATTGTTTTCTATAAACCCAAAACCATTTTATACTTGTAATTGTCTTTAAAAACATTCATTTAAAAGATCTAGGTATATCTACACTTATTAAACAAGGTAATATACTTTTAATTAACTTTACAAAACCTTTTATTATAACATAAGTGTTATAATCCAAAACCTATAGATATACATAAAATACTAATTTATTTATATACTAAGTTATTTAATAAAATTCTAAAGACAACTTAAAAATATTTATATTACATAAGCATTTTAATACTTTAATAAAATAATTAACTAATTTTCTACAAGCTATATATACATAAAAATACTTATAATATAGTTTAAAACATTTATTTAAATTATTATTAAAAATATCTAATTTATGATTTATTTAAAAACTTCAAAAATTAGATTTTCTTTCAATTAAAATAAACCTACTACTTTAATAATTCATAATTAATTATTTATAATATATTTAAATTCCAAACAACTTTTAAAATACTCTGATGTAAGTTAGAAAAAATATCTAAAAAGATAGAAGGAATACACTTAAGTATAAAAGTCATTTTTGAACAATTAAAGTTCAAAACAACAACCATAGAATTTAAAAAGCGCTATCTTTGAGAGCTGCAAAAGAATTTAAATTGGGACAGTTTTGAATACTTGAAATATTTCCATTTTTCGATATGTTAACAATCATTTTGGCATCCAATATTTTTATAGTAATCAACAAACTCAATATACATCACACCCATGCTAAGAAACCCATAACGACCTCTCTAAAAAATTATATAGAAATTTCCAAATACAAAGCAATTCCTAAGTGATTCTATAGCGACTTGTCGCTGTAAAACTATTTCAATTCAAGTCTGATTCAAATCAAAGTCCAACCAACCCTATGTGCTTCATGACAAGGCTATGCAACAAGTCATAGAAAGTAATACAAGTGCAAATACATCAATTACATATGCCATTTTCTTTCCAAATTAATATTCACAAGAGATAAAGCAATAAAATATAGTAAAACAGATATTATAATATAAATAAGCATGGTATACACTTCATACACATCAAATGGTGAGTTTGCTCCCCCTTAAAAAGTACACAACCAAAAACAAGCTTCAACCTATGCAACAACTTCCTACCTCAACCAAAGCAACTCCAAAACCCAACCAACCTCCTTGTTGCTCTTGGCCTTGCCTAGAAAAGGCCATAAATGCTCTCAACCATGCAATGATGTGGCAGTGTGCACTCCATTCCTTTGATATTTTAGTTGATCGTCTATGTTGTAATGTTGTGTTAGGTCTTATACTTGAATTTGGGAAAATTTAGTCTGATTTACTTTAAGTTTCAGAAAGTTAGAAAGAAGAGAATAAGAGCATGAAGACCATTGTTTGTGTGTATAAAATGTGAAAGGGATTTATGAGCCTATATGTGCACTTATATAGGAGTATTCAATAAGTTACCATGACCTCTCCAACCTCCTATTTCTGGTCAGAACCCATCCCCCTTCCATATGACTCCATGTGACCACCTTTCCACCTCACACAAAAAAAAATCTTAACTTAACATCTTCTACATTATGACCTTCTAGAAGTTTCTAAAACTAATTTCGCTAACCATATTAAGTGAAAATATTTTAGTAGATATTACGGACTTCTTATGTTCTATGGACATGTATAAAATGTTTTAACAACTTATATTGAATAAAAAGCTATTTATCAGTAAAATGATTTTCGGTCACATTATTGATATTTCTTCAATGTATTTATCTTTGTAAACAAATTCCTAAAAAAAGTTTATCATCATTGGTTACTAATTAAAAAGGGGTTAACAAGGTTATTAAATCGATATAATCACATTAAATCCAAGATTCGAATATTTAAATAATTCAGATATTTAAATACGAAGTGTTCAAAATTCTGAATCGTTACATTCTCCTCCACTTAAAATATTTTTTCCTTGAAATTCCAATACAATAACACATAGAAAGAAAGAAGAACAATCCAATACTTAACAGTATTCAAAACACTAGCAAATAATGCTTATGGTTTGCTTAGGTCCAAAAGTTCTCTCATCGCACAAGAATGATAAATAATCTACTAAATGCACCTTATGCTCAACAGCCTTAGGTTATTACTTAGTCGATTATTCATGCTACCTCTAAACAAATCGAAGAGTCATTGCATGAACTCTCCATAAGCCAACAAAACATATTATACATACATACTTAAGCCAGTATGATGTACATGGATCATTTGTACGCTATATCAAATCTGATCACTTGCTCAATCACATAAATTTCACTTTCAAACTAGTATAGATCACTTAACCTCTCTAGTGCGGACTCTAATCGGATTCCTCGATTAAAAACTTCTATCGTCCTTACATAGACATATACTATGAAAGAAAACCTTAGGATCATATCAAGAATATATTTCAAGCATTCGCTGTCAAGAATTGAGCGAAAAATCCTTGTTTGAACTGGTGAAGATCACACATAAATTATGTACTCGAATCTTAGATCAAGAATAGTCATGCGAATAAAATGATCTATGTACAACTTACATATTTTATCCTATTTGTTTCTTAACTACACCAATTGCTTTTTAAATCACATTCAATTAAACAAATAGCATGTCTTCAATACTAAAATCATTCATGAAGCATTTCATAGAACATAACTCAAGTTTTTAAACATTTTATAAAGACATAACTTTATTTATAAAACGTTCTAGGAAAATCTATTTCACTGTATTACTCGTTTAATACTCTACCATATCTATCCTAAAAGTATATACAAAACACCAATTTCATTTTACTTTCTAAAATCCAGACGACGACCCAAAACAAATGTAACAACTCGGAATTTTGGTCGTTGTATTTCTAATATTTAATTAATTTTAAATATTGAAATATATGGATTATTTAAGTTTAATAACTTGAATTCAAAAAATAGGGATTTTTTAAATGTTTGAATTTTGAATTTAACATTTGAATGGTGATTTGAATTATCTGGATTTTGATATATTAATTAAATGGATTTAAAGGACTTATTTAACTATTTTTAATTAATAAATAATAACGATGAATTCATTTTCCAAATTTATTTATAGTAATAAATGGTTCGAATAATGATAAGAAAAATTATTTTTAATATTTCAACTTGATTTTTATTTACGTATTTTTAATTTAATTTATTTAATTTTTCTATAATTTTTTATATTGGAAATATTTAAATTTTTGCTTAACGATTTTTTGGGAAACGACGGTATTTTTATTAGTTTATAGAATCAGATAGCTAGTGTATACTATTTTTGTTTTGAGGTCGCATCGCTATGCTTAGCGCGACCATATTTTCACTTTATTGTTCAGAGTTCATATGTGAATAAAAGTTTGTGCGACGAGATGTCGAAAAACTGAAAACAAGATAACTCAACATTTAGCTTACAAATCACACCATCCTCTTTATAACCGTATACCGTTCCATTCATCTACTTTTTAAAAGCAAGAAAATATAAAACCACTCCTTTGAAAAATCATAGCAATTCAAATAAAAATCAAAAAATGGAAACTTTGAATCTTTGGGTTATATATTGGGATATCTACAAGATCGTATGTTTGTTAGAGGTTGAGGCTCTTTTTTGGTTGTTGGACGGCGAAGGCCATGGGTTGTAGATTAACTAGGTTCCACCTAGTTGAATTTTGGAGCGTCTTTTGGAGAATTCAAGGTCATCGTTGCATTTCCCATGACGAGGAGCCCCTTCCCTCAAATTTGTAGCTTGTTTGGGGGCCTCAAGTGGAATGCATCCACTCTACGGATAGAGGAAATGAGGTGATGTTGCT
Source organism: Allium fistulosum (assembly GCA_030737815.1). NCBI lineage: Eukaryota > Viridiplantae > Streptophyta > Magnoliopsida > Asparagales > Amaryllidaceae > Allium > Allium fistulosum. Next base: position 1,028,893,848 of record CM060905.1, on the reverse strand, counting down.
TTCTTGTGGTGGGGTGCCCGACCTTTAAGGTGATGGTGGTTGGGTGGAGGAGTCAAAGAGAAAGTGCATGGCGGTGGTGTTGTTGCGTATCGTGGTAGGATGAGAGAGAGGGAGGCGAAGGAAGGTGGCGACTTGGTTGCATGCTTCAGGTTTTGGAGGGAACGGGTTTGGGAAGAAGGAGGTTTAAAATAAATAGGGTAAATAATTTTAAATAAAATGTAATTAGTGGAATTTAATTGTTTTAAATTATTTGATAACTTATAATATTCAAAACTTGCTCAAATGGGGTCTAATCGAGATGAAATGTTCTACGTTGCACTCGTAATGGAGAAGGTTACACGATGGAATTGGTTTGGTTGAAAATTGGACGTCGTTCGATTTTAGTTCAAATCAGAACGTTTCGACGCTAACTGGAATTTCGGTGAGTATAACTCACATCTTTGGATAAATCAGTATGTTATTTAGTAAATAAATTTTACTATTTGAGTTTGATTGAAATTATTGACCGATTGGTTAAAATATCCACTTTGAAAAGAAATTATTATTTAAAATTTAAATATAGGAAAATTTGTAGAGAAATATGGACTTCTCGAAATTGAGATTATTAATTTCCAGTTATATTCCTATGTTTTGTTTCAGTTATAACACTGTTTTATGTTCAATACTTAACCCTTGGAGTGATAAAAATCAATAACAACATTGGTTAAGTGTTTTGGTGGCTATTGACCTCATTTTAGTATTTTGAAATACTATTAATTGTTATTTGGCTTGAAATTGGTTTTTGATTCGCAGAATGATTTTAAATCTAACCTTTGGGTTTTCTGGAATATTTTTATTTTAAGCGGATTTTGAACTCCCTATTTTACCCCAAACTTCTTATTTTTCTTTTCTAATCCTTTTAGAAATGTTTTAAAGTTGTTTAACTATTATTTAATAGTGTTTTAAAAAAATTATAATTAATTATTTTGAGGTCGTTTATCCATATTTTAATATTGTAAAAAGTTATTTATTTTAATAATTAATATTGTTCGAAGATAATTAATAATTAATATTTATTAAAATAGTTTTGTAGTTATATTAGTTATTTATTAATAACGTTTTGGCACTAATAATTATTATTTATTAATAATATTTGGAAGTTAATTATTATTTATTATAATAATTGTTATCCCGCCTTTTGGCAAGGCCGTGACACCAAGAAATTGGCTGGAAACTAAAGACGGTCCATTCTAGAGATCGATTGTACATAGGTTCACTATGGATACTGGTAAATTTTGCCTGAGTCTGGATCAAGCTACAATTAATTTGAAACGACAAGCAAAACTACGAAAGCCAGCATTTCAACTTTCAAGTCAATTGGAGTTTGTATGCTCAAGTTATGGATCGATCAAATTCTGAGAGAAGCACGTTCTGTTCGTATCCATCATTGCGCATCGATCCATTTCGTATCCATCATACCTATTCCACTTCGTATCCATCACGTCCGCTCTGTTTCATATCCATCACCTGAGGAGATTTCGTATCACTTCCACTTATACACAGTTCGTATCGATCATCTTGTACATAGTTCGTATCAATCATCTTATACACAGTTCATATCGATCATCTTATACACAGTTTGTATCGATCATATTATACATAGTCATATCAATCACCAACAAACGATACAAAACAACGCTTAAAAGGTGTCGAGAGGAAATCAATCTTCAATCGATACGAAGAGTTTAAGTTTATATCGATGCGAATTGGAGTGGAGGCTATCGATACGAAGCGGTCAATATGCCATCGATACGAAGTGGCTTCAGGGATCGATACGAAGGGAGGTGCAATAAAGCGATATGAAGAGAACACGTAAAGATGGATGACTCGGTCACTCGGCATAAAAAGTGGATCGATCCTAAAAGCTAGCGCCACGTCATCGGTCATCACGTGCCCAGAAGCGATGCGAACTCAGTAGCCTTCAACAAATTCTTACTTGCATCGATCATAACTCAAGATCTACAAGTCCAAATGCCACCAAATTTTCACAAGAGCTTACGTACAACCTCAGGAATGTTCATGATCGATCTAAATTCAATTGGGCAAAATCTTAATCGATACGAATTTCATTCGTATCGATCACGGATCGAGTCCAAACGACCGGTGATCGATCATGTGGGCCCAACCACGTGAGAGAAGGGGTCTTCCAAGATCTGGGCAAAATATTTGCTGCCTACGCCAATAAATAGCAGCCCAGGACCTACTGTAAAAGGACTTTTGGATCTTCTACGTCCAGACCCTATCGAAATTATTATCGTACTTGAATTGTACTGTTGTAACTCTTTGTGATCAACAAGCAAATATCAATAAAAGTCAGCCATTTCATAGTGGACGTAGGTCATACGCCGAACCACTCTAAATATGTGTGTTTCTGTGCGTTTTTCCTGTTTATCGATTGGTGTTTTTGTTAGATCTTCCTCATTTTCCATTTATATTCTTCATTTTATCTCTTCAAACACATTCGAAGAGTGTTGTGCCCAATTTTGGTACAAACACTTTGGTGCTTTCACTGAGAAAACCCAGTTTTTCTCCTGCTCATTGAATCTACTACCGATATCGGATTGTAAGAATCTAAGGAGAAGATCCAGATTTCAAGTTCAGAAGTTCTTTCATCCTATTCAAATTTGTACCAAGTCTAGGAGAGAACTTCGCTATCCACCATGGTCAACACTAGGACTACTTCAACAGCTGCAGATCTCGAAGGATGGGATAGACAGAACCCCGCACAACTTCCTTCTACCGACCAGAATGCTGCCGGACCCTCAGATCCACAAGGCCCTGTCACCAGGGAAGAATTTCAACTGCTAATGCAAGAGCTGACTCAACAGAAGCAACAACGATGAAGGAGATCCATAAGGGATCTGGCTTCATATTCATCCACCGAGAGTTCATCCACTTCTAACTACAATCGCCGATCCACATGCCCACGGCTAAATGGAAGGTAAACACAGGCTAATGGACATCAGCGCACCTTGAATCTTGGGCAACCGACAGTTGGCCCGTTAACCAATCATCAGACCGGACCCTCCTCCCAAGGAGGTACCGTTCCTTATCACACTACTGACAACCGCGCTGCTACCGCCGCTAATGAATTGGGAGCTGACACTCGGAACCAATCAGATCCGACCCACCGTCAATGCAACTATACTCCTGAACCTTATGTTCCTGAAGACCTAGAACCAAGGAGGCGAGATATGGACCGTCGACCGCGACCTGCCCATCCTCGCATTGTGGAACCAGACCACACCTTGGCTCAGCATGCCAGAACATTCAAATGCTGGATATCCCGACAATGATCCATCAGATGATCCGTAAAAGTCAGGGCCTCACCAATGATGACTGGGGAATCTCCTGGAGTCATACCCTTTTCACTGATGATATACTCTATGCTGAACCGCCCCGGTGATTTAGAATGCCAACTCTACCCGTTTATGAAGGGAGCTCTGATCCTAACCAGCACATCTTAAAGTACGAATGGTTTATGAATGCTGCACGAGCCGATGATGCGGTCAAGTGTCGAAGTTTCCCGATCTCCCTAGGGGGCATAATGACCATGTGGTTTACCTGTTTACCACCCCGATCTATCTCATGCTTTTACCAGTTGGCAACGAAGTTTGTTGAACAGTTTCGCATGCATGTCACCAGGCCGAAAGTTGTTAATATCTTGTCTAGCATCACTCAAGCTCCTAGAGAGACACTAAGACGTTATTTGGAGAGGTTTCACGCTACATGCGCTGAGATTAGTAATCCCAATGACAACTCAATTCTGATGGCATTAACTAAGGGGATCGATCCCGATTCTGAATTTGGCAACTGTTTGGCCGGAAAAACCCTTGCGTCATTGGACCGTTTCTATTCCAAGGCAGCCAAGTTTTAGAGAAGGGAGGATGCGAAACAGTCTAGAAAAAGGATGACGCAGGGCCCAGTGTGGAAGGAATCCAAAGCAATGTCGCTGTTAAACAAACCGGGGAGAGTTCTGGAAAGGTGCAATTGAACATACAGAATAAATAGAATTAACAGAAAGGCAATGGAAATCAAAACAGGAAACATGATCAGAATCGTGGGCCACAACGTAGGGCTCCTATGTTTGACTATTATACCCCTTTAAATACATCACTGGAAAAATGTGTACTTATAGACTTGCAATACTATCCAATATAAGAAACCCGCTCCGAAGAAATCGGCAGAAAAACATATTCGAACGGGGAAGTTCTGTAGATTTCACGATAGCTATGGCCATAATATGAACGGGTGCCATCATTTATAGGAATTATTGAGAAGTTGGTACGAGAGAGAAACTTGGAGCAGTTTGTCGGGCGCCGCATCAGGAGGTGCGGGCCCATTGAATCAAACTAAATACCAAATCAGGTGAGACCGAAGGAACCGGCTTGTACCGGCGTGAGGCTAGTGATTAATACTATTAGTGGTGGTCCTCATCCCGCTGATCGAAGCTAGAAGAAAATGGAGTCATATGCCGACTCTATTAGGCATGCGAGCTTTGAATGTTGTAGTAGTTTGGAAGACAGGGCTCCAGCCAAGCAACAGAAAATGATGACAGATGACATCGTATTTCGAGACAGGGATGCCGACAGAGTTGAAGTCCCAACCATTGATCCACTTGTCATTTTAGCTCAGATAGGTCCTGCTTGGATGAAGAGGATCTTAGTGGACAGTGGAAGTTCAGTGAACATATTTTTTAAGCGAGGTTATGATCAGATGAAGATGGAAGCAAAGTATTTGAAGCCTTGCCAATCTCGCATTCACGGCTTCAATGGAAGTGCGACTATACCCGTTGGGATGGTGGAGCTACCAGTGGAATTGGGAATTAGAGAACGCCAAAAAGTCTGGATATTACTGTTTGTTTTATTGGACATAGACTCGTCGTACAATGCTTTCTTGGCCCGACCGGCCCTAGCTGAGTTCAGGGCTGCCATTGCCCCTTGGTGTATGACTTTAAAATTCCCTACCGACAATAGAGTTGGAGTCGTTCAGGGAGACCAGGCTGGTGGATGAGCCTGTTATGTTGCCGAGCAGCGGGAGGCGCAGTGAAAAGAAAAGGGAAAGGGCGTTAAGGAATATCTCTGCGTCCGCTTTGTGGAAAATTGATAGCTAACGCCTAGGCCTAGGCCCGGGCACCCCAACCAATTCCCAAGGGATCTTGACCCGAGAGATACCGAAAGTAAAGATGAAAGTAAAGACAGTCAAGCTTCCCTGGCCGAGCTGACGATTGATGTTCCGATCGACGATAATGACAATTCTAAAATGATAAAGATTGGATTTCAACTAGACCAACAGATGCAGGAGCAATTGGTTGAATTTCTCTGGACGAACCTCGGTGTTTGCCTGGAAACATTCCAACATGTGTGGAATCTCCCCAGACATCGCAAGCCACATATTGAATATTGACACGCGACATATCCCGGTCAAGCAAAAAAGGCGTGGTATGGATCCAAAGAGATCTGCCGCCCTTAAGGAAGAGGTAGATAAACTAAAGTTGAATGGGTTTATCCGAGATGCACTATATCCGAAATGGGTGTCCAATCCTGTACTTGTCAGAAAACCTAATAAGAAATGGAGAACATGTGTTGATTACTCAGACTTGAATAAAGCTTGCCCTAAAGACAGTTTTCCACTTCCCTAAATCGATTAGCTCGTTGAATCAACGGCTAGACATGAACTCTTATCCTTCATGGATGTGTATTCTAGCTACAACCAGATACCCATGCACTTACCCGATCTGGAGCATACCAGTTTCGTCACCGATCTAGACATTATTGCTACAAAGTCATGCCATTTGGACTCAAGAACGCTGGGGCAACCTACCAACGGCTAGTTGGTCGAATGTTCGCTAACCAGATCGGAAAAACCATGGAGGTATATGTGGACGACATGCTTGTGAAGTCACGGTTGTCCACTAATCATATCAAAGACCTGGAATCGATGTTCAATTTCCTCCGAGAATATAAAATGAAACTCAACCCGTTGAAGTGTCATTTCGGAGCCGCTTCTAGAAAGTTCTTTGGATTTATCGTCAATGCTCGAGGAATTGAAGCCAATCCCGAGAAGATCTGGGCAATCAGAAATCTTGAGACTCCAAAGACTATAAGGCAAGTCCAGAGCCTCAACGAGAAAGTAGCTGCACTAAGCAGGTTCATTTCAAAATCCACTGAATATGCATTCCCTTCTTCGATCTGATCAGAAAAGGAAAACAGAATTTTGAATGGACTACAGAATGCAAGGGCACATTCTGAGCACTGGTTCAACACCTGTCCACATCACTCATTCTGTCAAAGCCTATTGATCACGAGAGATTGTACATCTACTTGGCGGTGTCAGAAAACGCAATCAGTGCTGCCCTAATTCGAGAGGAAAACCGGATACAACGGCCAGTCTATTACATTAGCAAACGACTAATCGGAGCAGAGAGAAATTATCCAAAGTTGGAAAAGCAGGCTTATTGTCTTGTCATTGCCTCAAGGAAGCTCCGTCCGTATTTCCAGGCTCATCCTATAACCGTTTACACCGACCAGCCGTTACGACAAGTCCTTACGCGGCCTGAGATGTTTGGTAGGTTACTCAAGTAGAATATCGAGCTGAGTCAGTTTGACATCACTTACACGACAAGGCGAGCCATTCAAGGACAAATCCTAGCAGATTTCATCGCTGAATTCAATATCCCGGAGGAATTACCCAAAACCAGCGAGTCTCCTAAATATGTTTGGAAGCTACATACTGATGGTGCATCAAATAACCACTGCTCAGGCATCGGAGATGTACTTGAAACTCCTAAAGGTCGATCTATATTCTATGCCTTAAAATTCAATTTCTGTGCAACTAATAATGAGGCCGAATATGAAGCCCTGCTCGTTGGATTGAGACTTGCCAGAGATTTAAGAATTATTGCTGTGGAGATTTACTGTGATTCAAAATTAGTCGTGTGTTAGGTTTGGGGAGAGTACTAGGCATAAGACCGAAGACTGGCAGCTTATCTTGCTCGGGTTCAAGAAATATTGGATCAGTTCGATTATTATGCCATCTATTCTATACCCCGAGAACGCAATCAGAAGGCTGATTCCTTAGAAAAGTTAGCTAGTACAGGTGAGGCACAACAAATGGGAATCGTTGCCACGGAGACATTATCCTCCCCGAGCATCGATCAGATGGCAACAAACTGGGTGTTTGAAGTCATTCCCGATAAGCAGTCATGGATGACTCCGTTCAAAAACTATCTCGAGCATGGGACCTTGCCGAAGCGCAGGAGTGAAAATAGACAAATTCTTCGAAAGGCTTCGCGGTTCACTATTCAGAATGGAGTCATGTAAAGAAGAGGGTACTATGTTCCTTTACTCTGGTGTATCGCCCACAATGAAATCAAATGAGTATTGCACGACGTATATGAAGGAGAATGTGGCGATCGCACCGGGGGGCAAGCTCTTGCCAAGAAAGTGCTCCGATATGGATACCATTGGCCGACTGTAAATCGCAATGCATCAGATTATGCCAGAAAATGTGACAGATGTCAAAAACACACTTGGATTCCAAGAGCCCCGCCTACCGAAATAACTTAGATGGTCAGTCCATGGTCGTTTGCAGTATGGGGCATTGACATTATCGGTTCTCTACCTCTAGCCAAAGGTGGTGCGAAGTACGCCATCGTTGCAGTTGATTACTTTACCAAATGGGCGGAAGCTGAGCCCATTGCTACTATCACAACGAAGAAAGTAATCAACTTTGTGGTACGCAACATTATCTGTCGATTTGGCCTCCCACATACCATCATTACTGACAACGGAACACTGTTCGACAGTGTTGAATTTAAGAATTTCTGTCAACGATTCCACATCCAGAAGAAGTTCTCCACGGTTGCACACCCTCAAGCGAATTGATAGGTTGAAGCTGTTAATAAAGTTATAAAATTTATTCTGAAGAAACGATTGGAAAAGCCCGGGGGCAAATAGGTCGATGAACTTCCTATGGCTTTATAGGCTTATCAGACAACCCAAAAATCCATGACCGGCCACACTCCATTCTCTCTCTCCTACGGTTCAAAAGCCGTTATTCCAATAGAGATGGAAGTACCTTCTCATCGTGTGACATATTATGATCCAAAGATGAATGCTATATTACTTACCGAATCCCTTGATTTATTAGATGAGAAGCGTGAAGAGGTTGATTTGAGGGCAGTCGTATATCGAAGTCGAGTCGCCCGATTATATAATGCCAAGGTCAGACCTTGAACGTTTGAACTCGGCGATCTCGTCCTCAAGAGAATTTACCCAGTTCCTTCACATATGAAACCGACATGGGAAGGGCTATATGTCATCGAACGAAAGCTCGGAGACGGCACATTTAAATTATTGACTGTTGACGGTCTTACTCTGCAGAGAGCTTGGAACAGCGAAAGTCTTCGTCGCTACTACACATAACAGGCTTTATTTATTCATTTATCTGCTTTTCGTTTGCAATTTGTTTATGCATTTCGAAATTTGAATTTGTAATAAGGCAACTGACTTTGCCGTATTTCCTTATTTCAACAACAAAATGCAATCTCTTCGAGCCAGAGCAGTGATTTCTAAATGCGTCATACGACCATCACAATGCACGGAGAGCTAAGTTCCATCCTACGGTGGGATTTATTCAAATAGGGAGTGACTGTGATACGACCGGCCACTCGCTAAGTGAAACCCGAGCTCGGGGACAAGTCATCACACTGAAGCCAAAAAAGGATTGATACACGACAATCCTCTAACTAAATCCAGATTCCCAAAGTGTGAACTGGAGTATAAGCTTACAAGTACGGTTTCGAAGAGGGTGGATCCGTCCACCTAACGACTTCGCCCATACTCAAACCAAGTTCGAGGAGGATGGACCTGTCCATCTAGCGACCTCACTTGTTAACTCAAGGTGGATGTGAATCGACCATCTATGACCTGATAATTCCATCGTTCCCGGAGTGCGAACAAAATTTTGAAACACGCAACAAATGTGATTGACCATCTGTTAACTAACTCTAGATTCCCGGAGTGTGAACTGGAGTATAAACATCAACTAACTCTAAGTCCCTAGAGTATGGACTGGAGTATAAATGTCAACTAACTCTAAGTCCCCAGAGTGTGGACTGGAGTATAAAAGTCAACTAACTCTAAGTCCCCAAAGTGTGGACTGGAGTGTAAACATCAACTAACTCTAAGTCCCCAGAGTGTGGACTAGAGTGTAAACATCAAATAACTCTATGTCCATAGAGTATGGACTGTAGTATAAACATCGACTGACTCTAAATCTCCAGAGTGCGGATTGGAGTTTAAACACAAACCGGGTGTGAATCGACCACCCGTAGGACAACTCCGAGCCTCTGGAGTGCCGGCCGGAGTATAAATGCAAAGTGGATGTGACCGACCACCCACGAATCAGTCTAAGTCCCTAGAGTGCGGACAAAACTCTAAATATCAAACGGGTGTGACTGACCGCCCATGAAATAACTAAAGTCCCCGGAGCGCGGACATATCTCAAAACCTTATGCGTGCGAGACCGACCGCCGATGTACAAGTGCAATCCCCAGAGTGTGGATGCAATCATCAATTGATGAGCGAGTGTGATTCAACCACCCGGACTCATCTTGTTTCAGCATCATTTCACAAAGTTAAGATCGATGAATTGAAGGCGAAAAGTGATTGCTTATCAATCTTTTCAATTTGTCCCCGAAACTGGGGGCAGAACTTGAGTCCAGCTACTGATTAAGACAGTGCAGCATCGAGATTCGACTTAATGCTCGATCGTGACCCGAAGCCATGGCTCCGGAACTTACCGACTAAACCCGGGTCCGATTCGAAGGCTAAGATTCCACAAGTACATTGAATGGAAGTTTGAACGCTGAAACACTTAAGCGAAATAAACACAAACTATTTTGAAGACAAAACAAAATTTTATTTCAACTATTCTTTGGAAGAGAAGGATAAGTACAAAATTATTCCAAAAAATCCTACTAGCAGGGGCTGAACCCGCATCTATACACAGCCCACGAAAAACAAAAGGAAATTCCTATCTATCTACCAAAAATGAGCTGAGAAGACATATCTATTCTCTCTTCTTCTTCTTCTTCTTCGACGTCGACTCGCTAGAATCACCACTTGGATGCCTCTTTGAACCCTTGCCTTTTGGCGGTTGATCTCCAATCGGGGGCATTATGGTAACCTCCTCCTCCGAGCTCACAAGGATTGGAATACTTTCTGAAGGCGGAGTCGGAGGGACGAGATCGATGATAGGAAGCGGGAGAGGCACATTGGTGTCGACGACCATGCCTCCAGGAGAAATCATTCGCAAAGGGGCTGGACCAGGGCCCGCCATCCCACCTCGGATGCCACCGGCTCGCGCAGCCGCTTCCATTTCAGCGATTATCTCCTCTTCATGCATTGTTTGGGCATCTCCAGGGATGCTAGCAGTTGGGTACGATGAGCTATCACAGGTGCGCCTCCACCCATGACAAAAGGCGGATCAACAAAGGGGTCACTATGATGACCGAGAAGTTCCTCCATCATTTACTCATCAAAAGTAAGTGTGCTTCCCTGTGCCCCATCAATTGGTGCAGTGGCCGTTGTTGTGGTCGCTTCTGTTATGATAGCCTCCTGCTTGTGATGCGGTTCTTGAGTTACAGGAGACACGACATATGTAGCTCCTATCACTGAATAGAGACAAAGAAAGAGAGTCAGCGATTACTTAAATCAACATTTCCAACTTTGAATGAGCGCAAGAAATGTTTAGAATACCTTCCTCAGTTTGGCTCGCGGGTGGCGGAGCAGCTTCAGAGACATGCTCGCGAGCTAGAAAAAAACATGGTTGATCAGGATTATATGCATGAACAAACTGAGGATCAACCGCATATGTAGATTTGGGCTAGGTTGGCACAAGAGTTTCAGAACCCACATCATGGTGCTCAACACCAGAACCCTCTCCAGCCTCCGAGTGTTGAATACTAAGATTCTCCTTTTCATATGTGATCGTGATGTCGTGGAGGACTTTTCTTTCATCTTCGCTCAGCACCCGTCTCTAGTTCGAATTCATCGATTGATTCAGCTTGATGTTCTGCCTTTTCATTTTCCACTAAGTGACCCCAAGCATTATACAAGTGTGATGGATAGTTATTGAGCTAGGTCAGGTTTCGATGCTTTAGAACATTAGCATTGTATGTGATAAGAAGATCTTCCATATCAGCCTCCAACCTGGTCTCTTCCATCTTCACTTCATTCTCAACCTTGGCCTCGGTTTCCTGAATTTTACGCGTTGCTGCGTCCTTCTCATCCCTAAGCACCACAGCCTATTGACATGCTTCCTGGGCAGCTTTTTTTGCATCGTCTTTCTCTTTGATGATTTCGGAAAATTTGGCCTTAAGCTCTTCAAGTTCTTTAAGCGCCCCGTCACGTTCGTCCATGACTGTGGTGGTGCGATGCCCCATCTCTTCAACCAAGGCCAGGTGTGTCCACCTTATCTCTTCCATTCGCCGAGTAGCCTCATCAGCCATTGTGTTGGCGTCTGTCTCTGAGTTTCTGGTGGACTCACTCTCATCATGAAGCGCCTAAATTATGCGGTCCTTTTGAGCGAGATCGGTTTCTAATTTCTCAATCGTTTTCGCCCGCTCGAAGGCCACCGTCGATGGCTTGTCTGTGGTCTTCATTCACTCTCGGTATTGGCTGTAAACGTCATGGATGTAATCATGCATATTTTGTTCCACCTCGACTGGAATTCTCTTTAACTGCGGAGGGAAGATGAAGCCATTAAAACAGATGTTTGGAAAATCTTTTTTCAGTTGGGCGATTCTGATTGTTCCCTCCTCAGTAGGCTCTGTAACAGCTTGCTCAGTAACAGTGGGAGTTTCGGTTTCTATCCTCATGCACTGTGAATCAGACCTTGGTACTTGAGCAGGCGGTCTTTGGCGTGAAGGTTCCAAGGGTTGTTTGCCATGACCGGGAGGTTGTGTTGGGGCTCAAGGTGGTGGGGAGCGTGATCGGGATCGAAGCCTATATTCTCTCTCTCTTTCTCTATCCCTCTCCCTTTCGTAACGCTCCTGGCTAGAATAACCACGATCGCGGTCTCTATCAACCTCCCTTCTATAGGACTCATAATATGGACTGGATTACCGGCGTGCCGAGCGAAGGCTACCGAGCATGGATTCCCGCCTAGTCATCATATCTGTAAAATAGAAAGAGAAGCAGAATTAATAATCTCCAGAAATGAACAACTTATGATTGGAAATCGTGTAGTGTCGTGAAGTGTATATATGCATGTGCTAAACCCCCCGACCAACCGGTATGTCGGCCACACTCGTAGGAAGTGACTTGCTTAAATCTAAAGCGCTTTGAAGCCCTTCCAATCTGGTGTCGTGTTGGAGCGAGTCCTTCGAAGGATTCTCCATCTGAGGGGAGGAGCCTCCGAAATTCTAACACCGGAGATTGGCAGGGACACAACCATAGATTTCCATCTTGAAGACTTATAACGCTTATAAGCAACTACAGAACTGTTTGGGGGACCGGCTACGGGCTCGTTTTCAGTAGGTGTATCTTCTTCATCGCCATCCTCAGCTATTACAACCCCAGGCGCTCTACGCTTAGCCTGTCTTGTTGGGGCTGCCCTAAGAGATCCCTCAAGTCTTATGCTCTGGTCTTGATCAATTAGCCCAATGACCCTCAAATTTTCATCTGTCAGCACCGAGTCGATCTCTCTCATCTCACCAGGCACCTCTTGAAGAATCCACACTATTTCTTTAAATTGGGCACCTTCGGGTCATGGTATTGCGGCTGTAAAGGAAAGAAAATATTAGATTCAATCTCGATTACAACTATCTCGCTAGCCACTAAAGAAATTGTGGCACTTACGTCTAACTAACCACTGTCTAGCAAACCCCGGTGGGCATCGAATGTAGAATCACTCTGTCTTGAAGTAGCTAAGCCTGGTCCAGGATCCAGTCACCACTTGGCAATTCCCGACTGCCTCTAAGAATGTGAATGAAGGATTATCTCCTTGACTCTTGACATTAAACAAGAATCTCACTTCCTCCGGGGTCGGGGGCCGTAAGAGATGCTCCATAAAAACAATGAATAGACTGTTCAACAATGCATACCCATTTGGATGTAACTGTGATGGAGCGATTCCAAAGAAATCTAACACTTCTCGAATATATTGGTTAAATGGAAGAACCGTTCCAGTTGTGAATGAATGTCTGTTAAAAGCGGTGAATCCTTCTGGGGGAGAGTGTGGCCTATCATTCGGTCCTGGTAGCAGAACGGCATCTAGTGGTAGACCATGTCTCAATCAGATTCTCCCCAATATATCTTCGGAAACATTGGATGGTACATAATCTTGGGGATTCGCAATAAAGATTGGTCCTAGTACCTCGTCCGGAGCTGGACCTATAACTTCGGTCGTAATGGCCGGCATCTCTATTATCGGAGGAGATGAACTTTGAGCCTCCTGCTGCTATGAACTCCCGGGTTTCATAGCTAATCAACTCAGTAAGAACCATCATTAGATGATAATAAGCCTGTGTGTTCCCTAGTGTGAAGTGCATGAATGTGTTGTGCAGTGCTACATAATACTTAAGAAATTCTATAGAATTTGAGAAAATGTTCAAACGATAAGATCTCGAGATTCGATCGGAGCGACCGTCATCGCTGACCGTCACAACCGTGCCATTCAAACTTCGGAGATTGATCCTAGTTAATGTTTGTCAAATTTCATCAAGTTACAGTTCCATCGACGAGCTTCAAAAGGCAGTCAAATATGTAGTAAAACAGTTAAGTCCAATTATGCAAGGCTGAAGCTTGTCGGAGTCAAGTGTTCGATTATGCAAGATTTCGTATCCATTAAGGTTTAACCTCAAATCGATCCCCAGAAGCTTAATTCGTATCGACCGAAGAAGTACAAATTTCATATCGATCAGAAATTCACACTTTCGTATCGATCGCCTATCAAGAATTCGTATCGATCATCGCTTCCTTAACTTCGTATCGATCACATTGCCGATGCTTTGTATCGATCGCTTTAGATAGATATGAATTTCGGCCACTCCAGATCGATACGAAGCTCCTCCTTCCACCTATCGATTCCAGATCAATGCGAGTTCCCTGTCCTGGGTCGATGCAAAAGAGATTCCTTCCATTATCCATCGACACGAGGTCAGAGCCAAGATTCGATGTGCATGACTCCTTCATATCCTTCAGCGGTCCTTCTTCTCCAAACAGCCCAAACGTCATTAATCCTTCCTTGACCTCGCTCCGACCCAACTCCGGCAACAATATCACCGGAATCGGCCATGAATTTGGATAAATTGGCTTTAAACTCGGGTCTTACTATTTTTGTGGCGGTTTCAATTTGTTAATTACCTAATTTAAGAAATTAGTTCAAGAGATTAACAGGCTGAATGATTTGGAGACGAGGATGGTTTTCTCTTCCTCTTGTTCTATCGATATGAAAGCAAAGTGTGGAGATAAAAGCAAGTGAAATTTTTCTAAGTCCAGAAAGCATTTATATTAGTTCGTACCTAAGGGAAAAAGATGCTTCGTATCCCAGTTGTTATACCGAGATAACCGGTTACCTCAATCAATATGAAAGCGGAACTTCATGACCCTCAATGCAAGCGTATCCAACTGATTCATATCCATCCGTGCATCAATACGAAAGGAACAACAAGATTGCACTATAACCGCATGACTCTATCGATATGAAACGTTTATTTCGTTTCCATCAGTGCAAACGCCATCGATACGAAAAATACGAAAAATTCTCATTTGCACTACTCAACTCCATCGATATGAAGTGTCAGTTTAATATCCATCTGTTCAAAGAACATAAAAGCTTCGTATCCATCGATATGAAGCATCCCAAAGAAACCATCATGTTCGTACCAATAGCCATCGATACGAAGCGTGCTTTCAAACATTTAAACTCGATCCAAGAAAGGATCGATATGAAGAGGAACTCCAAAACAACCATCAAGCGTTGTTGCAACTCAAATTTCACATCGATTCAAGAGAGGATCGATACGGAATTTGATACGAGAAAACTTACAACGACTCGTGAACGTGCGAACGTTAACGGGAGTCAGGTTAACATAAGTACATGTATGACGGACTAACATCCAATTTTCAAAACTCACAAGGAGTTAAATGCTCACCTGGTGACAATTACAACAACGAACAACAGTTTGCTATCATTCAATACTCAGTTACAATAGTGCACAGTACAAAAATTGGCAGTCAACAGTTCGTTATTTGTATTACTTGTATTACTGAAGATCAATCGAAGGTTACATCTTTCGACGAGAAGACAACAACTACTCAACAGGTCAGATAGAACTTTTCAGAATGAAGATTGTAGCTTTTCAAAGCACGTCATGTCCTCATAAGACGTACTTTGGGGGGAAAACGTTATCCCGCCTTTTGGCAAGGCCGTGACACCAAGAAATTGACTGGAAACTGAAGACGGTCCATTCTGGAGATCGATTGTACATAGGTTCACTATGGATACTGGTAAACTTTGCCTGAGTCCGGATCAAGCTACAATTAATATGACATGACAAGCAAAGCTACGAAAGCCAGCATTTCAAATTTCAAGTCGATCGGAGTTCGTATGCTCAAGTTATGGATCGATCAAATTCTGTGAGAAGCACGTTCTGTTCAAATCCATCATTTCGCATCGATCCATCACGTCCGCTCTATTTCGTATCCATCACTTGAGGAGATTTCGTATAACTTCCACTTATACACAGTTCTTATCGATCATCTTATCAGAGTTTGTATCGATCATCTTGTACACAGTTCGTATCGATCATCTTATACACAATTCGTATCGATCATCTTGTACACAGTTCGTATCGATCATCTTATACACAGTCATATCGATCACCAACAAACGATACAAAACAACGCTTAAAAGGCATTGATATGAAATCGATCTTCAATCGATACGAAGATTTTAAGTTTATATTGAGGCTATCGATACGAAGCGGTCAATATGCCATCGATAGAAAGTGGCTTCAGGGATCGATACGAAGGGAAGTGCAATAAAGCGATACGAAGAGAACACGTAAAGATGGATGACTCGGTCACTTGGCATAAAAAGTGGATCGATCCTAAAAGCTAGCGCCACATCATCGGTCATCACGTGCCCAGAAGCGATGCGAACAGAAGTAATGCGAACAGAAGTGATGCGAACTCAACAGCCTTCAACAAATTCAAACTTGCATCGATCATAACTTGAGATCTACAAGTCCAAATGCCACCAAATTTTCACAGGAGCTTGCGTACAACCTCATGAATGTTCATGATCAATCTCGACTCAATTGGGCAAAATCTTGATTGATACGAATTTCATTCGTATCGATCATGGATCGAGTCCAAACGACCGAGGATCGATCACGTGGGCCCACCCACGTGAGAGAAGGGGTCTTCCGAGATCTGGGCGAAATATTTGCTGCCTACGCCTATAAATAGCAGCCTAAGACCTACAGAAAAAGGACTTTCGGCTCTTCTACATCCAGACCCTACCGAAATTATTATTGTACTTGAATTGTACTGTTGTAACTCTTTGTAATCAGCGAGCAAATCTCTACTACTAATAATGAGAATTCCATGAATAGAAATTCAACCGCGTCTTTTTGAAATACCAAAAATACCCTTCGTATAAACTAAAGTTTTGCTAAGACAACTCCTATAGGATGTACGGGGATGGCTCATTAATGCACCGCGATAACACGCAAATGAAACTATTCAAATGACGACAGCTCATATGTAACACAATTGAAATGGACACTGACTGCTCATACACGAAGTAAAGAAATTCATCACAACAGCTCATAATTTATGTATACATTATTGTGATACATAATTCATCACAACATCACGAACTAAAGAAATTGTTATACAGTGTCAACTCATATATTCCAATTGTTGTGATGTTGTGATACATAATTGTTATACACTGTCAGCTCATATATTGGACAGTAAAGCAAATTTGCTGTCATTGAAAGATATGAGCACAGTATAGCAAATTTTTGTAATATTGCTAATGTTATACATAAATTGTGATACATAATTCATCACGAACTAAAAGGACTACATTGGAAGATTCCCGCTTCATCTTCTTTTTAATCTCCTAGACTCATCATCGTGACATTATTATTTCGTGGAATCCATTTTATCATATGAAAGAAAATGGTTTATTGATAAATAGCTGAAATCAAGTATGACAAAAAATAGATAATTTGATGATAGAGGATTTGACATTACACGCGACAAGCCAACATCATGCAAATGAATTACCAGCGATACACACACACATACACATATATATACATAATTCTACTATTAATAAAGAGAATTCAATCAACATGATTTACACGGTGTCCTTTGAAATTCCAAAATTATTCTCATTTGTTAATGGAATCTCACCACTCTTTTCACCTACCCACCAACGGAATTTTACTATCAATTTGTCATCGATACCACCAACAAAACAACTTGAAATACGTTGTGACTACAAAAACATTTGCACTTAAAACACACATCTATCTAAAGTAAAAAAAATTGAATATTAGATGCACGTATGTGCGTTGTAGACTAGTATCAATAAAAGTCAGCCATTCCATAGTGGACATAGGCCATACGCCGAACCGCTCTAAATCTGTGTGTTTCTGTGCGTTTTTCCTGTTTATCGATTGGTGTGTTTATTTGATCTTCCTTATTTTCCATTTATATTCTTCATTTTATCTTTTCAAACACATTCGAAGAGTGTTGTGCCCAATTTTGGTACAAACAATAATATTTAAGATTAATTATTATTGTTTTATTAATAATGTTTGAAATTATTAACTATTATATTTATAATGTTTGAAGTTAATAATTATTATTTATTAGTAATGTTTTGTCGTTAATAATAATTATTATATAATAATATTTTGAAGTGAATAATTATTATTTATTTATAATGTTTTGAAGTTATTAATTATTATATTAATGATATTTTGAGTTAATAAATTATTTTATTAATGATGTTGGAAAGTTAATTTATTATTTATTTAGGATGTCTAAAGTAAATTAATTTATCTGATCAATTGTATTTATAAATAATAAATGGATTTATAAATGGAATCTCATTTAATAAAGAGATTTATTAAAGAGTTTATAAATGAAAATGGGGTTTGGATTTATAAGAATTTTTAAAAGGCTTTATAAAGGATTTTAATTAAGAAGTTTTACAAATTTATAAACAAACTTGGAGTTTATAAAAGAAGTTTTATAAATGATTTTGGATATTTGTAGAAGAGTTTTATAAATGGTTTTGGATATTTACAAAAGAGTTTTATAAACAAACTTAGAGATTTACCAAGAGTTTAATAAATAGATTTGGAATTTTAGTAAAGGGATGTTCATGAATAAAAGAGATTTATAAAATGATTTATTGAAAAAAAATATAAAAGAAACTAAGATTTGATTTCCCTAGATTAACTTACTTAATTTTGGTTGTGTGGACATTTGTTCCATGCTTAACACCGAAGGAATAACGTTTATCTCCACTTCTTTTAAAATAATATTTGTTATAATCCTTTTGATTTGATTTTCAAAATAAGAAATCTGTTATAATGTTTTGTGAATATACTTATACAGTTGAGATAAGTTTATGAATACATTTTCTAAGTAGGGAAAGTGTAGTGTTTCTATGAATATACTTATACTGTTGAGATAAGTATATGGTTATTTTTCCGAGTATTGAATGGAGTATACAGGGTTTGTAAATATATATTTGTAAAAGTACTTTGATACAAGTATTTACAAAGTGATTTCAATTAATGAAAGGATTAATTAAAGAGGTTAGTGATTGCTTATGTACTTAACCAATATTGGTTTCCCTATGGAAATAGTCCCTGATTTGATTGTTTTTTATCGATAGTTAAATAACCGACTATTAAACCTTTGCCAATTTTAACACTATCGTTGTCGGTTTGGAGAGACCGGGATCGGATATGTTCGAAAACAACTTCGAACCGGCATAAGCGTTCTAATGGTATAAATCTGGATGATGATAGTTTCGAAGATAGAGTTCTTTGAAGTACAAGGTCTACTTGCTACTAATTCTAAGACTGATTCCAAAATGGATATAGTGGAAGTAGTGCCTTCGATTTCCTTCAGACCCACAGCGAACTTATATGGATGAACACTAGCATTGCATTGCTGCCTAGAGGGAAGTGTTAGCATTCTAAGTGGGATTTGCTAAGAGAAAAAGGTTAAAGTGTTGCCTCAAGCCTCACAACCCGGGAAATGGATAAAACAGGGTAGATGCAGCAGGCTATGTGGGTCACTCCCATAAGAGCGTGTCATCGCCTTTCTAGATTATCATATTATGGATTTGATTGTACATGAGAGCTCTCTATGAAGGTTGGGAACAACCGAGGTGATGACATATTCGGTACTATCCAGTAAAGGGTAGTTTGGTTCTGTATTAGCTGAGGTCGAAAGGTTTTTATCCTCAGGTACATTTTATCTTGAAGTGTACCATTTTGCGAAGGTAGTCCCTTACCTTGCCATTTGTTGGAATACATTCTCCAATAAGCGCCTTTGGATTTTGATTGTATACCTATTATTGTTGTAATACATACATCACAGCTACTTGATTATTGGTATTAAACCCATAGGAATTATTATAATATCACCGGATTTTTACAATAAAATGGTTTGGTGATCGTATGGTAAAACCCATCTGTGATTATGTGTGGTATGGTCTTATGTGATTCCTTTATTGTGAAAGGTTTTATAACATAAAAATCCATTTAAGGTATGTTTCTCGCATTGCTTTACCAAACTGATCGGGACATTATTTTTCTTATAATTCTCAGGTTAGACCGAGCATATTTTCAAATCTAGTTTGGATGCTTTGGAGCTTCAGGAGATGAGCTGGAGACCTCCAAGTTATATTCCCGTATATTTTATTTCCTCTACATTAGTTATTTTTATTTAATGGAATTAGTAAATACAGGTTATTATAACTCTCTAGGTCGATGATTTGTTTAGTGTACTCCGATTGATGTATGTATATTACAGTTTTACTTTATGTAAAGATCTATTGTATATTATATATTACTCGCCACAATGTGAGATTTTGTTTCGTCTTTTTCTTTCTTTTTCCCTAACAATCCGTCTTTCCAGCACTTGGATACTCGGATGTGAATACCGTGGATATATTAGTGTCAATTTTTAAGGGTCGAAAGGGCGGGTCGTTACAACAAATCTAGACCTTATAACCGAGTCAACCTTTTAGTATTCTTTAGCTGTTGAGTTAGGAAAGTAGCTAAGACGGGTAGGACAACGGTATCCAAACTTAAAACTTTAGCTACTTTCCTTAGACAACCCTAAGGTAAACACGTTTATTAATAAGCCCAATAACATCAAACGATTACTTAACATAGATGTTCAAAACAGTTTAAAAGTTATTTTAGCTTACTAACTTCTCAATAAAGTGTTATCTAAACTCATATTTACATTTTCAAAAACACTTAACTCTAAGTTTTATAATGATTCGGAAGTTTTCGACAATCCAAAATTGCTAAAAAATACGTCTTATTTTAACAAATGAAAATTATCAAACAATCATATCATAATATGGTAATCATACCACAATGTCCTAATATATATGATACATGCATCAATAATACAATGTATCAAAGTTTTTCTTATTTATTAAACAAACTTTACAATAAAGGATAAACAAGAAAAGATTTCACAATTATTCGAGTTATGCCACTACCACTTGAGCACCCTACATAACATACAAGACTCTTATTTAAGAAAGTTCATATCAAAATCTAATTTACCAACACTACGCTATATAAAACTACTCTTTATCTTGTATAAAATTTCTTTAAAGAAAACATTAGAACCAAACTCTAGGTTTTTATTTAAAATCATTTGAAACAATAATAAATCCATATACATTTTGTATACCAAATAATATTTTCGGGATTCAAATCAAAACCATTTTCAAAGCTGCATTAAATGCATCGTAAATATTAATAAGTATGATGATCTCAATTTATAAACTAATTTCCTAAATATTTACTTTAAAATCCATAGAAAATATACATATAGATTAGTAACACAAAAGCAAAACCATGGAATGGTTACTACAAAGTTGTACCACATATTCCTTTTACTAAGAAGGGTAATGTCCACGAGAAGTGCTTAGCAACTGAACACATCTCTTACCCATTTTTAGTTACTTTCGAATTATGCGAACTAGATAACATAAAAATACTATATTCCTGAACTGATTTGTAGATTTCGAGAGCAATCACAAACTCGAACAAATATTAAAACCCTTTTCAAAATATTAGTATTCACAAATACTTTCAAATAGTACTACTATTATTTCCTCCAAAGTCTTGAAAAACATTTTCAAAGACATTCATATTTAATTTCTTAAAATATCAATTTAAATCCCCTTCGTTTATAAAGCATATTTATAAACCATACATATAAAGTCAATTTCTTATATCAAATCTTTTCATAAATTTTTTATTTACAAAATATCGTATCTTTCCTTTAGATTATAATAAACAACTTTTGCTAAACTTAACTTTTAACCCAACATTGTCACCGAATACTTTATAGTCAAAATGTGAAAATCAATTCACAGGGTGTTCATTTCAATGATTCCATAAATACAGTCTACCTAACCCATGCATTAAAAAGGTAAAACTAGTCATAAACTAGTTGAACACAAACGAACAATCAACAAATAATAGTTAATGCTCATAAACAGGTCAAGCATGACTAAGCCAATCAACGAGGGATAACAAATGTACATCATTAATCCCCATATAAATTGGATTACACTATCAAGCTATACTTATATATATTACTAATGTATAAAAATTACATATACGCACTCTGTAACACCCCTAATTTTTCTTTGACATTATTCGGGAGATTTAATTAGATTAATTAAACAGAATAATGTGTGGCATGAAAAGGGGATGATATTTGATAATTAATTGGGTAAGGCCTTAACTAATCAACATATAAGATTGTTTTGACTTAAACGTAAGTAGGAGGATTTATAAGAGGGGCAAAATAGGAATAATCTTTATTTCCTAAACATAAACCCTTCCACCCACATATCCTTATTCATTTTTACGTCCACAAAAAAAACAAAAAAGTAGAGGCCATTGCTAAAGCTTTTAAAGGAAGAAAAGTTAGAGAATCAAGTTAAAGCTAAGGGGAATCAAATCAAAAACTCAAATCTCAACTCTCTTTCTCAAAACAAGGTGAATGATAGTATCCATCTCATTCATATGTGTTAAATTTTGGATTTTTGATGTATTCCACATTGATTGTTGATGATATGGTTGATTTTACCATTGTTTGCATGAATAGTGATTTATTGGAATATTTATGAAATTATTATGATAGGTTTCAAGGGAAAAACCTTAGTGAATGACCACCAAATGACTTGATTCTAGCATATGTTGTGTATTACATAATTTTGGAGACATGTCTTTAATTTCATTATTTTCGTAATTAATAGGAATATTTTTATCAATTTCCTAAGGTGAAACGGGCTTTTATTTCGGGTTTTAATTATTAAAAATAATAAAATAATGAATTTTGCCCCTAAATTTTTATATAGTAAATAAAATGCTATTTCAGAATTTTTTTGAATATTTGGGATTTTTCCCAGGTGTTTTCAATTTATTATGAATTGTCTAAGCTAGAAAGACTTAATAATTATATTAAGAGATTAATATAATTTAATGGTTTGAAAATAATTTTGGGAATCATGAAATCTGATTATAGAACTTTTTCTACAAAGAAATTGATAAAGTTTACCTCTAATCAATAGGAATTGGACAAACAATAAGAGTTGGTAAAAGGAATATACTTTATTTAACAAAATAGCAGTTTTTACGTTAATTACGAGTTTACCACTGAACCTCTTTCTCCAATGTCGGAGGAACCCTCTTTCTCTAATATCGTAAGAACCCCCTTTCCCAATGCCGGAGGAAACCCCTTTCTCCAATTCGGTGGAACCCCCTTCCTCCAATGTCACTGGAACCCCTTCCGCCACTGTTACTTTAGTACTCTTTCACCAACTATGTTTCAAAACTTAAAATATGTATAACTTTTTAACCATAAGTCCATTTCTCTATTATGGCCACTTTATGGAAAGAAAAACCATCATTTGGAAGCAATGGAATTGGTTAGATACCCCAATTCTACACCTATAAAAAGTTATAGCCCGAGAAACTATGCCTTGAGAAATGTTATTGGCAGGGCCAATAGGTTCTTAGTGATCCTATGAAAACTATATCCGGAATAGGTTATTGACAGAGATTAGTCAGCCCATGAAAACTATGACCTGAGAGATGTTATTGCAGAATCTAGTAGGTTCATAATCATATCATGAAAACTATGGTTGGATGATGTTATTGGTAGATACCAATAGTTCTTAGTAATCCCATGAAAACTATGAAATCAGACAGATAGTTCGTAAGCTTGGAATAGGCTATTAGTTAGCCTATGAAAACTAATAGGTTAATGGTGACCCAAGAAACTATAACTTGAGACAGATAATCAGATGAATGGGAATGGTAAATTCAAGATATATTGTATAACTGCATAGCATCATATTATGTTATATTTTAATCATTGTGGATGCAGGTGCATAGTATATGGTTAATTAGTTTATGTTTTAAGGTAGTAGCGAGGGAAAACCCATTTCGCTCAACGGTGTGGTCTTGCTAGATATCTATTTGGTTCGAGATGGTATATATTATTCACCCCAGACTTTTTATCTGACTCGAAGTTTATGTCTTTCCCTTAAACTCTTAGGTGCTCAAAATTAATTTGAGTAGGCTGAGGGTAAGAGTTTTTCAGGTTATTAGTTGACGAATAAGCTTCCGGAGACGTAAATAAGGCAAGCTAGCTATTTAGGAGATTCCATCTATTACCCGATGTGTTATTTGGATGTAAGGGCAAATTCATTTAATTTCCTATGTTTAGACTCTAATCAACCAAGGGGCATCTTTATATGTTGCTCTTGGCGTAATTTGTAATAAATTGTAATTTTTTTAAACGTGGCTTACGTATGGGATTATGTAACGAATCTAAAATGATATTTGTAATGCAATGTGAAATTTGTTTTAAACTGATTTTAAATTTTTTCATATTCATTTGTTTCTGGTATATCAATGTATCTAATGTTACCGCATTTGGTCACCAAAATCAATAACTATGGGTTACTGTAGCATCCGTAGTAGTTAGTTTTGGACCTCTAAATAGGGGATGTTACATGTTGGTATTAAAGCATAGGTTTATGTAAATTTAAAAGAAATTTGAACCTAAAAGAGTTCCCAAACATAACCTAATGAATCAGAGAATGAGACTGGGGTTTAGGTTAACGCTATAGTAACGTACTTGCATTTGTTATATTTATATCTATAAATATGTATCCCCCCTTTCTCTTAGACTGTTCTTCTATACCTTACTAAGGCTCGTAGGCAGATATATGAGAAAGGAAAATATGGAGGCAGGAAATGGAAGAGAAAGTCTAGGTGGAGGAAGCACCACAACTAATGGAAATGCTCGACCCAATACCAGGAGGAATCCGGGTCGACAGGCAAATGCTAATCCAAACGCAAATGCCAACGTAGGTGCTAGAACCCCAACCATAAATATGGGGATAATGGATCAGTTATTCATCAATCTGATGCAAGCTGGAGCAGCTATAGGAGCAGTCGGGGGAAATGCCGTGAATCCTATGGGAGAAAATCCTATGGCCCCAGTTGGCAATAACTACGCCAAGCTAAGTAAGGATTACACCAGTCTTGATGGGAAGCTGTAACATCCCTTATCTAGAGGCCCAAAGCTAAGCGCTACAGATGCTACAGTCATACATAGTATTAACTTCCGGCGGTTAAATATGGCTATGTTAATGGTATCTATAATCAGAAGCACTTGAATATGAAACAAAATCATAGATTTCAAAAAACAACATTTTACTGATTACATTTCAAAACACATGTTTCACATTCAAATTGCATAATCCCATACCGTTTCCCAATTTCAAATAAAATATAATTATTACATAATTACGCCAAGAGCAACATATGATGATTCCCCTTTGGTTGACCATAGTACTATATAGATATAACTGTCTTAAATACAACACAGTGGAATAAAACAAAACAAAACAGCAACTCCTAAATAGCTATCCGTCAGCCACCTACTCGTCTTCGGAAGCTCTATTCGTCAACCTACTAAAACCTGTAAAACCTCAACCCTTAGCCTACTCAAATCAATTTTGAGCACCCGAGAGTTTAAGAGGAAAAACATAAACTTCGAGTCAGACATAAAGCCTGGTGTGAATAATACTATACATCTCGGTTATTTGGTATTAAGTGAGACCACGCCGCTTAGCGGAACGGGTTTCCCCTTACTAATATCCGTTTAAAACATATTTTTTGCAAATCTTTATCCTGCAACCAAAACTGGTTAAAACTGTATAGCATTATTATGTAATCATACATATCAGGTAACAAATGAACTATCCATTCGAACACTATAGTTTTGTTTGGCTAACTACTAACCTTTGGTTGACTCGGGCCTACCAGACAATATAATCAAAATAATCTAACACATGTTAGACACTCCTTTTCTGGACAGTCTGTCCTTAACTATCTGCTAAATACTCCTCTTTTGGACGGTCTGTCCCGAACTTAACATCTCTCTAGGTCACCTGATCCTAATGGTTTTGCGGGCTCATCAATAACCTATCTGTCTACAAATATATATTCCCTTCTATATGTAATTATAATTTTAGTCTTAATGTGACAAAGCCATACACATGTTTGGGCTAAATTAGCTGGGGCTAATAGCTAATGTATAGGGCGTGACCCTATACTAGTCTCATTTGGTATTCAAATATCTGAGTCATTTTACTTAGGTAATCTTCCCTTAAATTTTCCTTGAAAACCTTTTCATCTCAAATTGATTTAAAACCTTTAAACTGAACTTAAACAAGGAAAATATATACTCTATGATTACTCTAAATCTCCTTACCATGTTATATATACTTTACTCAAATCTTTGTTGATGAAAACATCTAAACCTTTGAAAGTACCCTTTTAGAATCCATTGAAAGTACCCCATTCGAAACCAAGTAAAACTCCTCTTTCACCTAGGCCGAAAGGCCAAAAAATTCCTTTCGAAACCTTTCATAATCTTCCTTTCAATAACGTTGAAAAACCATTCCTTCGAAAGCATTTAAACCTTAGACATCCTTCTTCAAAACCTTTAAATATTACCTTTCGAATAAATTGGAAAACCTTTTATTTCAAACCTTTCAAAACCATTGGGGAACCTCTATGCCGAAAGTGGCGAAACATGCTAAAAGCATGTAAAAACTAATTTTTACTTTAAAAAGAATTTCTTTTCAACTAACCTGCCTTGTTTGTCAAAATATTATTGGTTGCTAATTTTCTTTTCTAAAAGTGCTGCCAATATTTTAGATATAAACAATCTAATTTATTTATAAAATACCTCTTCTCCTTTTATAAATATATAAAATATTTAAGTCCCATACCTTAAATAATTTTATATACCTATCAAAACACTTAGGAAAATTCTACAAAAATTCCATAAAATCATTTTTAATACGTTTTCTAACATATATTAATTCCAGACCCAAAAATTTTAATTATTTAGCCGTAAATAATTTAAAACCCAAATAAACATTTTCTACACTAGACAATTAATGTAAAATCCATATTAATTCAAAAAATTATGAAAATTGAAACCCTTCCCTAAAATATCATTTCTGATCTGTATCTAAAATTGCAAGGCATTTGGATGTCATTAAATAGGGGTTTCACATTAAAATATGTCATAAAACCTATATAATTAAGCATAAATCATCAACAAGCATATATAAAGAATTAATCATTCAAAAACATGGCATAATCATGCAAAATACTTCGGACTCGTCTTAAAACCGAAAAAAAAGGAAAAATGAGATGTAGTCATTATTCACCTTAGCTTTTGAGATTAAAGAGTTTGAGATTTGAATTGGTTTAAGTTGATTAAGCTTCCCCTTGATTCTTTTATCTTCCTCTAGTTACTTCTAATGGTGACCGGCCTCTTTGTTTAATTTTTGCAAATGATTTGAATGTGAGGATACACAGCTAAGGGTTAGGGTATTAGAATGCCCATTTTCCTATTTTGCCCTCACCTATTATACTTAACCATTTTATTTTAGTTCATTTGTTATCATGACACGGATGCCCCTATTAATCATAAATCTCAATCTCCTAAGCATCACATTATTTTATTAAATTTTGCTAATTAAATATCCTAAATAATGTTACTAAACATATGGGTGTTACAATCTCCCTCCTTAAAGAATTTGGTCCTCGAAATTACGATAAGGTACACAATAAATCAAATATAAAGGTAAAACATACCATCAAACAAATCAGGATAAGCATCTATAATCCTGCTCTCCGTCTCTCAAGTACAGTCTCTCTCATCGTCACTCCACTAAACTTTCACTAATCTGACTATCTTGTTCCTTAGCCTCTTCTCATCTCTCGCGACTATACGAATTGGCTTTAAAACTATAGTCAAGTCTGGTTCTAACACAGTCGGTGATATAGTAGACTCCGGATCTCTAACACACTTCCTTAGCTAAGAAACATGAAAAACATCGTGGACTCCTACCAAAATGCTCGGTAACTCTACTCTATGTGCGTGTTTCTCGATCCTCTCTACAATAGGAAATGGTCCTACGAATCTCGATGCTAACTTCTGATTTCCCGAATCTAGTCACACCCTTCATCGGTTATACCTTAATCAAAACATAATCTCCAATAAAGAACTCTAAGTCTTTCCATCTTACGTCTGCATAACTCTTCTGCCTAGACTGAGCTTCCTTCATCCTAGCTCGAATCAACTCTATCTTCTTTGCAGCTTCTCTAACCAAATCCGGACCAAGAACTAACCTATCCCCGGTCTAACCAATAAATTGGAGATTTGAATGGCCTTCTATACAAAGCTTCAAACGGTGCCATCCCTATACTAGTCTAATAACTATTGTTATACGAAAACTTGACTAAGTGTAGATGGACTTCCCATGATCCTACAAAATCTAACACACAAGCTCTTAACAAATCCTCCAAGACTTTGCTAACTCTTTACGTTTTCCCATCGGCTGTGGATGGTAAGTGGTACTCATCTTGAGCTTGGTTCCTAAAATCTCCTGTAGACTCTTCCAAAACTCGCTAGTGAACAAGGAATCTCTATAACTTACTATGCTACTAGGAATGCCATGAAGTCTAACTATATTCTTCATAAATAACTTCGCTAAATCAGGTACCATCCTAGTTGACTTAACTAGAATGAAATGGGTACTCTTGGTCGGTCAATCCACTATGACCCATATACTTTCAATTTTCTCTACTACATCTTGGCAACCCGTCAATAAAATCCATAGAAATAGAATCCCACTTCCACACCGGAATATCCAATGGCTGTAGCAACCCACTTGGCTTCTGATGTTCGGCTTTTACCTGTTGACAGTTCAAACACTGCTTCACCCATAAGCCTACATCCCTCTTCATACCTTCTTAGAAGAAACTTCGCTTCATATCCTAATACATCTTAGTTCCTCCTGGATGAATAGTGAACTTTGAACGATGGCATTCCTCCAAAACTTCCTTCCTAATGTCTCCCACGTTTGTAACACACAACCTTCCTTTCTTTCTCAACCACCCATTCTGGTCAAGACTAAAATCCTTCAAGTCATTGCTCTCCGTTCTTTCCTTTAACTTCTTGATCCGTTCAATTAACACTGGATCCTCCTCCTGTTTAGAAGCAATCTTTTTGATCATAACTGGTCGAACTTCTAAACAAGATAACATAACAGATCCTTCATTAGACCTAACTTCAGATCTCCACTGCACTCTACAAGTCGACAATGCTTCTAACTCTTTCCACTCTGTTATCATTTCCAACATTGCATTTTGATGCTTTCTGCTAAGTGCATCTGCAACTTTGTTGCCCTATCCTGGTGTGTATTCAATTCCAAAATCATAAGCAACAATAAACTCTAACCATCTCTGCTGTCTCATGTTCAGTTCCTTCTGAGAGAACAAGTACTTCAACGACTTATGATCCATATACAGCTCAAACCTCTCTCCCAAAAGGTAATGTCTTCACACCTTCAAAGCAAAAATCACTTCAGCCAATTCCAAATCATGCATTGGATATCTAACCTCATGCGGTCTAAGCTGTCAAGAAGCACAGGCAATCACTTTACCTCTCTGCAGTTAACACAGCTCCTAATCCAGTTCCACACACATCCATACATACTACCAAATCTGGATTTCCTTCCGAAACAACTAATACAGGTGCATGGGTCAATAAGTGTGTTAAGCTCTGAAATGCTTCCTCACACTTATCGATCCACAGAAACTTCACATCCTTTTGCGTTAGCTTGGTCATCGGCGCTGCTATCCGCGAAAAATCCTTAATGAACCTCCGATAGCATCCAACCAATCTAAGAAAACTTCTAATCTTAGTCACCGTCTCTGGTATCTTCTAATTATTAAAAGCTTCGATCTTATCTGGATCGACTGACAACCCCTTCTCTTAAACCAAGTGACCAAGAAACTTCACTCCTTCTTCCAGAAATTACACTTCGAAAACTTTGCCTTCAGCTGATTCTGCCTCAGCGTCTCAAGCACAACTCTAAGATGAACTTCATGCTTCCTTTCATCCTTAGTGTATATCAAAATATCATTTATAAAAATCAACACAAACCTATCCAAGTACTCTTGGAAAATTCGGTTCATCAAATCCACAAAGAATGCTGGCGCATTAGTTAGTCCAAACAGAATCGCTAACCATTCGTACGATCCATATCTAGTTCTAAACATCGTCAAAGGAATACTATCCTCTGCTAATCTAAGCTGATGAAAACCTGTTGCCAAATCCAACTGAGAATATACCTTGGCTCTACTCAATTAATCGAACAAATCGTTAATTCTAGGAAACGAATATTGATTCTTTATCGTCTTCTCATTCAACTTACGATAATCGATACATAATCTCAACGATCCGTCTGACTTTATAGCAAACACTACTGCTGCTCCTTAAGGTGAACTACTCGGTCTAATAAAACTTTTGCCTTCTAAATTCACTAACTACACCTTCAGCTCCTTCATCTCTATAGGTGTCATCCTACTTGGCGGTCAACTCACTAGTTCTGCTCCAAACACCAAATCTATCTGAAACTCAATAGGTCATTTCGGTGGCAATCCTACTACAGGCTTAAAAACATACGCGATTCAACTCATCTTCCAACTCCACTACACCCAACATAGCATTCACCTCACAATTAGGGCTTTCTACGATATATACAATTCGATCACTACAGTCAGGGTGTCTAAGCGATATTTCCTATCATGGCAAAATATCCTAGCATCGTACTTACCTAACCAACCCATACCTAATATAATTCCAAACCCTACAAATTAAAACACATGCAAACTGCAAACAAAGGTATGATCTAGCAAATCAAACTCCAAGTGGTCACGCTTCATCCCAAGCATCGCATACCCTCCGATCGGATTTGCAACCCTTAAGGAAGTAACTAAGTATGTGGGTTCTAGGTTAAGCTACCAAACAACGAGATATAAAAGAATGTGATGCACCAGTATCAAACAGAACGCTAACAGACATACCATGAATTAGAAGCGTACCTCCCAACACCGTCTTTCCTTTCTCCTGCATTGTTGGTCCTGATGTAGTAGGCTTCAATGCAAATACCTTACCTCTTCCATCCTTAGCAGGCTTTTTGCACCGATTCTTATAGTGGCCAATATGATCGTAGTCTAATGTTCTTCCTCTCGATCACTTCCTTTGCCTTTCCAGTACGACACTCATTCGCAAAATGCCCCTTCTTGTCGCAATTTAAGCACAAAACCTTAGACTTCCCTTCTTTGCCGCTCCACCTTTTTTAGCACCCTTCTTATGAAAGAATTTCCTCTTCTGGCCTTGCCCAGCCTGGACCTCATTCGCCTTACTCTTCTCTAGACAAGCAAGCATCTTGTAACAACCCGCATATTTTACGATCATATATTGAAATGTTTTATTTAAGTATAGCATCGTTTATTGAATTTAAAGTCTTAAATGTTACTTTTTGTAAACATACGAATCCGGACTTGAGACCGCTTCCATTGAGTTCAAAACGACGTTTACAACTTTTTTGAGTATAAACATTGATATGTTTGGAGTTGATTATGATTTTGGTATTTTCACTTGGGCTTTGGGTTTGGTTCTAGCCCACTAACCCGACAAGGTAACCCAACTCCTCTACCAAATACCCTAACTCCTCTACTCTTCATTCATTATACTCCTCGTTTCCTAACACTCAAGCTAAAGAGAAAAATGGGGGAAAAGATAGGAAATTAAAATTCCTAAACCCTAGATTATTAGGAAATTCAAATCCAAGTTCCAAAATCAAGGAGAAGCTTAGGTAAGCATCCTCTTCATCTTCTTCATCTCAGTTCCTCTTCAATTCTTGATTTTTCCAATAACCTAACTTAGTAAATATTTACATATGATCATAGATTGGAGTTTCTAGAGTTGAAGTTGAAGAGAGATTGATCTTTCTTTGTTTTAGAGCTTCCCATTCCTTGTTTTTAGGTTTAAAGGTGAGTTGTTGAACTCACATCTATGTATATAGCTTTCATTGTAGTTAGGTATGAATTTCTAACATCTATCTCATGTTCAATTGCTTTTGAATTGAATTGGTTTGGTGAATTTTCCAATTTTTGGTATTTTGAAGTCAAAATCTATGAAAATCCTTCTATGGATGTTTGACATGTTGTTTGGAGTGTATTGAAGAGCCTATAGGGCTAGGTTGTCGTTTGGCATATATCCTTAGCCGCCATCGCTCATTCGATCGCATCCGAGTTGATTGGCCATCAATGGCCTAGGCTGAATTTTTCCCTGAGCTTCAGCTCAAATGTCTAAAACACTCAGACGTCTGAGGCAAAGGAACAAACGTTCCAGACCTTAAACTCAGACATCTGAGTGGTCTAGAAAAATTCCAAACCTTCAGCTCAGACGTCTGGGGAGAACCACCAGACGTCTGGCGCTATTAAAATCTGGCATTTTGCCTGTTTTTATGCAAATTTCCATTATTATCGATTTTTGTCGATCCGGTTGGGTCTTGTCATTTATTATCGACTTTGATGACTTCTTTTCTGAATAATTTTTGGTGATAGATTGTTTTTACAATCATTTCTGTGATTTGTCACTTTAAAATACAAAGGTTTCTATACTAGTAGTAAATACTCAAACTCTTTCACAAAAACGATTTTACACTACTTTTAAATACAAAGCTCTTTTATAAAACCATTTTCCAATCTATTAGTATATACAAACCTTTACCTCATTCGTACGAGAAATTCAATTAAACGACTTAGCAAAACAAGTGGTATGAAACGCTTGCGTTTACTTCGTCGGTTAATTCTTGGACTTGTTCGATTGAAATCTTGTGATAATTTTCGAGTGGAAATCTACAATTTGTTCGTAAATATTTAAGTTAAGCCAGTGGTTATGGGACATGAAGCTAAACTCATTTATTTACTAGCTTGGTGTAATTTACACCTTTATTGATCTATGACGATCATTTTTTAGGTTTAGACTAGCGATATGTGATGTCTCATTGTCCGCGTGGGGAACAGTACCCCGTTATGTTGAGCTTCGTCTCATTTTTATAGGCTAGCGACCTACGGGCTTATGGAGTTCGGTTCATCGGGCGTACCATTGTACTACGTCGTTGCACCGGCTCTATGGGTAGCGACCCATGGGATAGCGTCCCGTTTGTGATACATGTGTTGGTGAGTTTTCATGCTCCCGTTTATGATACACGTGTTGGTGAGTTTTCATGCTTTCGTTTATGATAGGCCTCCCCCCTTTTTGTAATTTCTGGATTTCTAATTGATGTTTTCTGGAATTTGTGTTTCACCAATGTCTGTGATTTGCTTAGATAAGCTTTCTCAATATTTGTGACTTGGTGAATAAAATAAAGAATATGATATTCTTTTTGGTGTTTGAGGAGATTTGAGATATTGTATGATTTTTGTTGTTATCATATATATTTGTTATATCTCTTATCCTATATCATCTTATTTGATATTTATAGCTAGACTGATCCGTTTATTATTTTTATTCTTAAATAATACTCGGGTCAGATCGAGGTGTTTCAGATGCTTCCACTTGACTTCTTAGCAGAGACTAGCTTCTGACTTTTAGCTAACTACTTTAGCTTAGTAGTTTTTGTTTTTATACATTCGAGATAGAGACTCCTTAATGTATACATATTCTTTTGTCTAGCACTTGTACCTATTCTTTCGTGATGTAGTGGATCTTGCATGAACACTACTTTGATGTACACTCCTATGTGTTATATTCATATATGTTTCCGCCTTAGTGATATGAATATCTGCGACTGATTTGTGTTATGCTTATTTTATATTTGTTCCCGAAGGCCTCATAGCCACTGTGTAGTAGATTTGAGTTTGGATTGGATATGTTAGATTTTCTCTTGAAAATGAAATGCATGATATACTATCTGACATATCGGTTCTCGCTCAAATCAATTATACAGTTGGTCGCTCCTCAACAGCCTTATTCTTTGTACTAATTGACGGCATTACCCAGTAGTGTCCTTGGTTAGTGTGAGTATAGAAGTGGGGCGTCACACAAGTCCTCGTGTCTCAAAGGCATCTCTACAACCACATCACAAGGATCTCTGATATAAGGTAATGTAGCCCTTACCAACTCATGCTTCAACCACCTTATGAACTTCTCATTCCACTTTAACACAGTATCCACGGTAGCATACCCATACCTAGCTAACTCCTAAAATCTTCTAGCATACTTCAAAAAAGACATCTCCCCCTGCTCCAACTCAGCAAACTTCCTGAGCAAAGCAGACTGTGCCATCACAGACATGAAACTCTCCTGAAACCTTCTCCTAAACTTAGCCCATGTCATCTTCTCTTCATTTACTCCAGCCGTCACACTATTTCACCAAAATAAAGCTGCTCCCTGAATCTGTCTCGAAGCAAGCCTCCTCTTCTGCTCATCATTGAGCCCCATGTCTGTAAAGATCCTCTCACAATGCAACAACCAGTTCTCTACTTCTATATCATCCTCAATTCCAATAAAGGGCTTTTCTCCAAGCCTAGAATAATCTTTACTCAAGATAGCATAATGGTTGACCACCGGAGCTTCCTGAACTCCTACTCCGGCATTTCCTTCAACCATTCCAGCAGCAACATGCGCTTGCATCATATTTACGAAAAACTGATACATAGCTCCCATATCCACTTGTGGGACTCCAACGCCAACATTCTCTGCTTGTGCCTGACCTTGGTTCCTTCTAGTATTCGATCTGGCATTTCCATTTGTAGTGGTGCTTCCCCCAAGATTCACTCTTCCACTTCTAGCATCCATATCTGTATTCAAGCCTCGTGAGATACAGAAGAATAGCCTAAGTGAGATAGGAAACTAAAGAAATAGCGTGTACTTATATATAGTAAATACAAGTACGTTACTATAGCGTTATCCCATACCCCATCTTTTCTCTAATTCCTAAGGATTATGTTTTCAAAAATCATTGTTAGTTAAAAGTTTTTCATAAATGCTCTGATACCAAGTTATAACATCCCCTATCTTGAGGCCTAAAGCTAAGCACTACAGATGCTGCAGCTATCTATAGTATTAACTTCCGGCGACTAAATACGGCTATATTAATGGTAGCCATAATATCAGAAGCACTTGAATATGAAACAAAATCACAGATTTCAAAAACAACATTTTACTATTACATTTCAAAACACATGTTTCACATTCAAATTAAATAATCCCATAATTATTCTCAAGTTCGGATAAAATATAATTATTACATAAATATGCCAAGAGGGACATATGATGATGTGCCCTGTGTTGACCAGAGTACTATATAGACATAACTATCTTAAACACAACACAGCGGAATAAAACAAAAAAAAACAAAACAACGACTCCTAAATAGTTATCCGTCAGCCACCTGCTCGTCTCCGGAAGCTTTATTCGTCAACCTACTAAAACCTGTAAAGCCACACCCTCAGCCTACTCAAATCAATTTTGAGCACCCGAGAGTTCAAGGGGAAAAACATAAACTTCGATTCAGACATAAAAACTGGTGTGAATAATACTATACATCTCGGTTATTTGATATTAAATGAGACCACGCAACTTAGCGGAACGGGTTTCCCCTCACTAATATCCTTTTAAAACATATCTTTTGCAAACCTTTATCCTGCAACCAAAGCTGGTTAAAACTGTAAAGCATTATTATGTAAACATACATATCAGGTACCAAATGAACTATCTGTCCGAACACTATAGTTTTGTTTGGCTAACTACTAATTTTTGGCTGACTCGGGCTTACAAGACAATATAATCAAAATAATCTAACACCTGTTAGACACTCCTCTTCTGGACAGTCTGTCCTTAACTATCAGCTAAATACTCCTCTTTTGGACGGTCTGTCCCTAACTTAACATCTCCTAGGGTCACCTGATCCTAATGATTTTGTGGGCTCACTAATAACCTATCTGTATACAAATATATAATCCCTTCTGTGTGTACTCATAATTTTAGTCTTACCTATGACAAAGCCCTATACACTGAAATTTGGACTAAATTAGCTGGGGCTAATAGCTAATGTATATGGCGCGAACTTATACCAGTCCCATTTGGTATTCTAATATCTGAGTCATTTTACTTTGGGTAATCTTCCCTTAAATTTTCCTTGAAAACCTTTTCACCTCAAATTGATTTATAACTGTTAAACCAAAATTAAACTAGGAAAACATATACTTTATTCTTTACTCAAAATCTCCTTACCATGTTATATATACTTTACTCAAATCTTTGTTGATGAAAACATTTAAACCTTTAAAAGTACCACTTTTGAATCGATTGAAAGTACCCCTTTCGAAACCAAGTATAACCCCTCTTTCACCTAGGTTGAAAGGCCAAAACATTCCTTTCGAAACCATTCATAATCTTCCTTTCAAAAATAATTAAAAACCATTCCTTCGAAAGCATTAAAACCTTGGACATCCTTCTTCAAAACCTTTAAACATTACCTTTCGAATACATTGTAAAACCTTTTCTTTTAAACCTTTTGAAACCATTGGGGAACCACCCCTTTGAAACCATTCTTTAAAACCTTTCGAAAGCATTAAAAATTAAACCCTTCTAAAGCCTTTGGGTTCAAGTAAAACGTGTGGAAACACCTTTCGAAACCAGTAAAAATTAACTCCTTTGAAACCATTTGGATTCTACCTTCAACAGAGCAAAAGGGTCATAAAAAATTTAAGTCGAAAGCACTCTTTCGAAAGCATTTCCTAAGTAAAGAAGAGATGCTGTCAAAACCAACCTTCCAAAAGCATTAGAGAAGTGGCTAAGTTTTAAAAACAAAGTATACCTTCCAAAACCATTGGCGTCGAAAGGAAGAAAAGCGGCAGCTAAGGGGTTTCGACCCCGACGAAAGCATTTACTTAAAACAAGAGGCACAACCCATTCGAAACCTTTCCTTTAAAACATTTGACTCAGCCGAAAGCCAACCAAGTTGAAAGCATACCCTTCGAAAGCAAAGCAGGTGCATTTTCATTTAAAAGCAAAGACACGCTTCAACCCCTTCGATACATTTGGTCTTGACCTATTGCCTTCCGCCTCAGTCCAATTCACCTATACCAAGTTATTGATGCTTTGTGCATTAGTTTCGATGGCATGGAGGCGGCAGTACTTGGTCAAAACCCCTGTGTCGAAAGTGGCGAAACTTGCTAAAAGCATGTAAAAACTGATTTTTACTTTAAAAAGTATTTCTTTTCAACTAACCTGCCTTGTTTGTCAAAATATTATTGGTTGCTAATTTTCTTTTCTAAAAGTGCGGCCAATATTTTAGAAATAAACAATTTAATTTATTTATAAAATACCTCTTCTCCTTTTATAAATATATAAAACATTTAAGTCCTATACCTTAAATAATTTTATATACCTATCAAAACACTTAGGAAAATTCTAAAAAAAACCATAAAATCATTTTTAATACGTTTTCTAACATATATTAATTCCAGACCCAAAATATTAATTATTTAGCCATAAATAATTTAAAACCCAAATAATAATTTTCTACACTAGAAAATTAATATAAAATCCACAATAATTTAGAAAATTATGAAAATTGAAACCCTTCTCTAAAATATCATTTTTGATCTATATCTAAAGTCGCAAGGCATTTGGATGTCATTAAATAGAGTTTTTACATTAAAACATATCATAAAACCTATATGATTAAGCATAAATCATCAATAAGCATATATAAACAATTAATCATTCAAAAACATGGCATAATCACGCAAAATACTTTGAATTCATCTTAAACCAAAAAATAGGAAAAATGAGATGTAGTCATTATACATCTTAGCTTTTGAGATTAAAGAGTTTGAGATTTGAATGGATTTAAGTTGATTATGCTTCCCCTTGATTCTTTTATCTTCCTCTAGTTGCTTCTAATGGTAGCTGGCCTCATTGTTTAATTTTTGCAAATGATTTGAACGTGAGGATACACGGCTAAGGGTTTAGGGTATTAGAATGGTCATTTTCCTATTTTGCCCTCACCTGTTATACTTAACCATTTTATTTTAGTTCATTTGTTATCATGGCACGGCTACCCCTATTAATCACAAATCTCAATGTCCTAATCATCACATTATTTTATTTAATCTAGCTAATTAAATATCCTAAATAATGTTACTAAAAGTATGGGGTGTTAAAGAAGCTGTTTTTGGGAATAGAGTATGCTGTCGAAGTAAAAAACTGGTTATTGCACTGTGAAAGAATTGTCGCTGACCTGGATTAGATGATGTACAGAAGAGAAGATTTGCTTCCAAACAGTTGCAGGGAGCAGCGTTATACTTGTGGAATGGGGATACTATTGGAGTACCTAAAGAAGAGTTAACTTGGGTCGATTTTCAAAGGAGATTCGAAGAGAGGTTTCTATCCGAAGTGGAAAAGTCGACATTGATGAGGAAGTTTAAGAATATAGAGCAGGAGGAGATGTCAGTAATCGAATATGCCACAAAATTTGATGAGCTGTCTAGATACGGATATGCCATGATTGGCACCGTCATCAAGAGAAATGAAAATTTTATTCGAGGACTGAAGCCAGAGATTGCCAGGGCAACCAAGCCATACATCCGTGACCCAAGTAATGTCATAGTGGAGATAGCCATCAGGAGTGAAGAGATGCTCTCTACGTTTATTAAGGGGAAGTCGGTTGAGGATCAAGATCCTCAAGGAAAGAAGAGAAAGTTCTTTAAACGAAAAGGAGCTCAGAAAGGAGGAGCAGCCAAGAAAGGGAAGGCCGATGAAGTTTGCTACAAGTGCGACAAGAAAGGACATTTTGCTAATGAATGTCGAACTAGAAAAGGAAAGAAGGTTGTAGATAAGAAAGGAGTGAAGTGCTTCAATTATGACCAGATCGGGCATTACAAGAATCAGTGTCTAGAACCGGTTAGAGCATACAAGGGAAAAGTTTTTTCCTTAGAACCATCTTCTTCCAGACCAACAACAGCTGAGAAGGGGAAATCAATGATGGAAGGTATGCTTTTGATACATAATATACCAGTTAGGGTACTATCTGTATCGGTGCATCGCATTCATTTATATCTCAAACTTCGGTAGATAAATTATGTTTAGACCTATCATACCTACTTACTTCCTTAAGGGTTGCGAATCCAATAGAAGGGTATGCAACTCTAGGAATGAGAAATGATTAAGAAGAACTTGACTTGTTAGGTCATAAGTTTGCATGTAGTCTGTATGTTTTTTATTTCTCGAGTTTCAGGATCATATTGTGTATGGATTGGTTAGATAGATACGATGCAATAATATTTTGCCATGATAAGGAAATATCATTGACACACCCCAACTGCCGTAACCGAATTATATACTCGGTGGAGAAGTTAGACTTAAGTGCTTGTGCTTTACTGAATGCAATGAAGAAAAAGAAGAATTAGATCGGGTGTTGGTAGCAAAAGAGTTTGCAGAGGTTTTTGAGCCAATGTTAGGGCTACCGCCAAAGCGAGCTATCTAGTATTGGATAGATTTTGTGCTAGGGGCCGAACTTGTAAGTAGACCACCTAGCTGGATGACACCTACTGAGATGAAAGAGCTGAAGGTGTATCTAGTGGACTTGGAAGGGAAGAGCTATATTAGACTAAGAAGTTCTCCTTGGGGAGCAGCTGTGGTATTCGTGAAGAAGACAGATGGATCTCTAAGCTTGTGTATTGACTACTGCAAGTTAAATGAAAGGATGATTAAGAATAAGTATCCTTGGCCGAGAATCGATAATTTGTTCGATCAGTTGAATGGAGCCAGAGTGTTCTCCCAGTTGGATTTGGCAACAGGGTTCCATCAGCTAAGAGTGGCAGAGGATAGTATTCTTTTAATGGCATGGAGGACCGGATACGGGTCATATGAGTGGTTGGTGATGCCATTCGGGTTAACGAATGCACCGGCTTTATTCATGGATATGATGAACCTGGTTTTTCGAGAGCACTTGGATAGATTCGTATTGGTATTCATAGATGACATCTTAATATATTTTAAGGATGAAAGAGAGCACGAGGTTCATCTTAGAGTGATGCTTGAGATGCTGAGGCAGCATCAACTGAAAGCACGGTTTTCAAAGTGTCATTTCTGAAAGAAAGAAGTTAAGTTTCTTGGCCACGTGGTTTCAGAGAACGGTTTGTTAGTTGATCTGGATAAGATCGAAGCTGTTGACAACTAGAAGAAACTAGAGACGGTGACTAAGATTAGAAGTTTCCTTGGGCTTGCTGGTTACTACCGGAGGTTTATTAAGGATTTCTCGCGAATAGCAGCGCCTTTGACTAGGCTGAAAAGGAGGGATGTGAAGTTTACTTGGTTTGACAAATGTGAGGAAGCGTTCCTTAAGTTAAAATATTTATTGACCAATGCACCTGTGTTAGTAGTTCCAGACGGAAATCAAGGATTAATAGTGTATAACGATGCATGCGGAACTGGATTAGGAGCTGTGTTGATGGAAAAGGGTAAGGTCATTGCCTACGCTTCTCGACAGCTTAGACACCATGAAGTGAGATACCCTACTCATGATTTAGAGTTGGCTGCGGTAATCTTCGCGTTGAAAATATGGAGATACTATCTCTTGAGAGAGAGATTCGAGTTATATACCGACCATAAGTCCTTAAGGTGCCTATTCTCTCAGAAGGAGTTAAATATGAGACAGTTGATGTGGCTGGAGTTTTTAGCAACTTATGACTTTGGTATAGAGTACACACCGGGAAAAGGTAACAAGGTCGTGGATGCACTTAGCAAGAAACATCAGAATGTGGTGTTAGCCATGTTGACCGAATGGAAAGATCTTGAGGCGTTGACTACATGCAATGTGTAGTTAAGGTCAACTGCTAGTTCTAGTCAGAGTACTTCCATTTTGTCCTGCTTGGAAGTTTGATCGAGATTGATCGAAAGGACTGCATCTAAGTAGAAAGATGACACAGTTTAGCTGAGTAGATTAGAAGGCTAGAGGCTGGAATCGAGATTGATGATCTGAAGGATTTTATTCTTGATCAGAGAGGGTGGTTAAGAAAGAAGGGACGATTATGTGTCCCGAATGTAGAAAACCTATGGAAGGATGTCATTAGGGAATGTCATCGATCAAAATTTACGACTCATCTTGGGGGACCAAGATGTATCAGGATATAAAGATGAGTTTCTACTAGGAAGGTATGAAGAGGGATGTTGGCTTGTGGGTAAAGCAGTGTGTGAACTCTCAACAAGTGAAGGCCGAACATCAGAAGCCGAGTGGGTTGCTTCAACCTTTGGAGAAACCAATTTGGAAATGGGATTCGATATCCATGGATTTTATAGATGGATTGCCAAGGTCGATCCGGGGAAATGAAAGTATCTGGGTCATAGTGGACAGGCTGACCAAGAGTGACTATTTCACTCTAGTAAAATCAACTAGGACGGCACCTGTCCTAGATAAATTGTTTATGAAGAACATAGATAGACTATATGGGATTCCTAGTAGTATAGTCAATGACAGATATGCCTTGTTCACTAGTGAATTACGGAAGAGTCTACAAGGAATGTTGGGAACCGAGCTTAAGATGAGTATCGCTTATCACCCACAGACGGATATGCAGACAGAGAGAGTCAACAAGGTACCCGAGGATTTATTAAGAGCTTGTGTATTAGATTTTGGTGGGTCATGGGAAGACCATTTGCACTTGGTTGAGTTTTCCTATAATAATAGTTACCAGGCTAGTATAGGGATGCACCTTTCGAAGCTTTTTATGGAAGGCCATGCAAATCACTAGCGTGTTGGTTAGAGATAGGGTTTTCATTAATGTATCACTGATGAATGGTGTGATACAATTTGAAAAGTCAGGGAAACTAGCACCGAGATATGTTGGACCATTCCCAATCATAGAGAGGATCGAAAAGCTCGCATACATAGTAGATTACCGAGCAGTTTGGCAGGTGTCCATAATGTATTTCATGTGTCTCATCTTCGTAAGTATGTACATGATCCAGAGACTACTATCCCTCCAACTGCATTGGAAGACTTAATAATGGAATCAAATCTGACTTTTGTTACGCAACCAGTTCGGGTTGTAGCGAGAGATGAGA
This sequence comes from Allium fistulosum, assembly GCA_030737815.1. Taxonomy (NCBI): domain Eukaryota; kingdom Viridiplantae; phylum Streptophyta; class Magnoliopsida; order Asparagales; family Amaryllidaceae; genus Allium; species Allium fistulosum. The sequence continues at coordinate 1,028,851,969 of CM060905.1, read as the reverse complement.
AGAGGTTAAGAAACAAGACAATCAAGTTGGTAAAATTTCAGTGGAGCGACAATGAGCAGGACTGTACTTAGGAAACAGAAGACAAAATTAGGGATACTTATCCTGTATGTTCTATATTTGTTTTATATAGACTTTTTGCTGGTGGGATTTATTAGCCTTGTTGGCATGATTGATATTCTTGTTTGTAGTCCTTACTGAATTTCGAGGACAAAATTCTTCAATGGAGGAGCCTATAACATCCATAATTTTCTTTAACATTATTCAGAAGATTTAATTAGATTAATTAAACAGAGTAATGTGTGGCATGAAAAGGAGATGAGATTTGATAATTTATTGGGGTAGGTCTTATCTAATTAACATATAAGATTGTTTTGACTTAAACATAAGTACAAGGATTTATGATAGGGAAAAATAGGAATAAGCTTCATTTCCTAAACATAAATCCTTCCACCCTCATATCCTCATTCATTTTTACATCCACACAAAAAAACAAAGTAGAAGCCATTGCTAAAGCTTATAAAGGAAGAAAAGTTAGAGAATCAAGTTAAAGCTAAGGGGAATCAAATCAACAACTCAAATCTCAACTCTTTTTCTCAAAACAAGGTGAATGATAGTATCCATCTCATTCATATGTGTTAAATTTTGGATTTTTGATGTATTCCACATTGTTTGATGATGATATGGTTGATTTACCATTGTTTGCATGAATGTTGATTTATTGGAATTTTTATGAAATTATTATGATAGGTTCCAAGGGAAAAACCTTAGTGAATGACCTCTAAATGACTTGATTTTTGAATATATTGTGTATTACATAATTTTGGAGATGGATTTTTAATTTCATAATTTTCGGAATTAATAGGAATATTTTATGAATTTTCCAAGGTGAAAAGGGCATTTATTTTGGTTTTTTATTATAAAAAATAATAAAATAATGAAATTTTCCCTAATATTTTTATTTAGTAAATAAAATAATATTTTAGATTTTTGGTGAATTTTTGGAATTTTCCCCGATGTTTTCGATTTATTATGAGTTTTCTAAGCTAGAAAGGCTTAATAATTATATTAAAATATTAATATAATTTAATGGTTTGGAAATAATTTTGGGAATCATGAAATCTAATTATAGCAGTTTTTCTGCAAAGAAATTAATAAAGTATACCTCTAACAAATAGGAATTTGATAAACAATAAGAGTTGGTGAAAAGAATATATTTCATTTAGCAAAATATCAGTTTTACGTTAATTATGATTCTGCAACTGAACCCCTTTCTCCAATGTCGGAGGAACCCCATTCTCCAATATCAGTGGAACCCTCTTTCTCTAATGATGGAGTAACCCCCTTTCTCCAATGTCGGTGGAACACCCTTCCTCCAATGTCGGAGGAACCCCCTCCCCTTTTCTCCAATGTCGATGGAACCCCCTTTTTACAATGTCGGTGGAACCCCCTTTCGTGAAACCCCCTTTCTCCAATGTTGGAGGAACCCCCTTCTCTAATGTCACTCCAATGTCGGTAGAACCCCCTTCCTCCAATGTCGGTGGAACCCCCTCCGCCACTATTGCTTTAGTACCTTTCACCAACTATGTTTTCAAAACTTAAAATATGTATAACATTTTAACCGTAAGTCCATTTCTCTATTATGACCACTCTACGAAAAGAGAAACCATCATTCAGAACCAATGGAATATGTTAGATACCCCAATTATACACCTATAAAAAGTTATATCCCATGAAAACTATGCCTTGAGAAATGTTAATGGCAGGGGCCAATAGGTTCTTAGTGATCCCATGAAAACTGTTCAAAATAAGTTATTGATAGAGATCAATAGGTTCATAGTCAGCCCATGAAAACTATGACTGAGATGTTATTGGAAAATCCAATAGGTTCATAGTTAGCCCATGAAAACTATGATTGGATGATGTTATTGGTAGACACCAATAGGTTCTTAGTAATCCCATGAAAACTATAAAACCGAACAGATAGTACGTAAGCTTGGAGCAGGTTATTAGTTAGCCCATGAAAACTAATAGGGTAATAGTGACCCTATAAACTATAATTTGAGAAGATAGTCAGATGAATGGTGATGGGAAATCCAGGATATACTGTATAATTGCATATCATCATATTATGTTATGTTTTAACCATTGTGGATGCAGGTGCATGGTATATGGTTAATTAGTTTTTGGTTAAGGTACTAGCGAGGGGAAAACCTGTTATCCCGCCTTTTGGCAAGGCCGTGACACCAAGAACTTGATTAGAAACCAGTGACAATTCGTCTTGGAGATCGGTTACACAAAGGCTCACTATGGATATTGATGAATTTTGTCCGAGTCCGGATCGAGCCACGATTAACAAGACATAACAATCAAAGCCAGAGAAGCCAACGTTCCAAGTTTCAAGACGATCCGAGTTCGTATGCTCAACTTATGGTCGATACAAGATGAAGGAGATCCCCCCTGATTCGAATCCATAGGTGGGACCTATGTCGAATCCATCAACATCTGTTCGCTCCGAATCGATCACTGCCTCCTTGTTCGAATCAATCATATGGTCAAGCTTCGTATCCATCACTCAAATCCATGAAGACATCCTGCTTCATACCCATCAGATGCTCTGCTTCGAATCCATGCAAGGGTGGCATGTTCGAATCCATTGAAGTGCCTTCCATCGAATCCATCCAGCTACGATCGACTCCGTATCGATTAAGACACTTTGGCTATCGATACGAAGTAGGCGTTATTCGAATCCAGGGATTTTTGGTGTCTTCGAATCCATCGAGTCAAAGCAGCGAAGTCTCTGGGACGACTCGATCAAACTGGCGACAAAAGCGGATCGATACGAAGTTCGCGCTCCACGTCATCACAGAAGCATGCTCCACCATCGATTCGAAGCAATCGATTCGAACGCATCGATTCGAACGGAACAGCCTAACAAAGAATACCATTTTGAATCGACAATATCTTGAGTTCTACAAGTCCAAATGTTATGAAATTTTCACAGAAGCTTGTGCACATGTTGAAGAATGTCCACACCAAATTTCAGCTTGATTGGATGAATTCTTGATCGATTAGAATGGACTTCGAATCGATCCCAAAGTGGGCCCGAATTTCCTGAGAGCGGGCATGTGGGCCCCCTCACGTGCCAGAACTGGTCTCCCGAAATTTAGGCGAAATATCGGCCTCCTACACCTATAAATAGAGCCCTTGATCATTCAGAAAAGGGGGTCGGACAATTTTGAGAGCTAAAGAGCGTCCAGACTCTGTCAGATTTACTCAAAATCACCACTGCTGCCTTAGACTCAGATTTAGCTCATAAAGTCAGTTGTGTTACATTATAAGAAATTGTAATCTCCAAGTATCGAGCAATAAAATCATCAAACTTCATAGTGGACATAGGCGAAACGCCGAACCACTCTAAATCGCTTGTCTTTGCAATTTACTTTCTGCTATTTGGAGTTTTTGTTAGATAATCCATAGTTTTAATTTTCATTCTTCACTGTTATCTCTTCAAAAACTTCCGAAGAGTGTTGTGCCCATTTTTGGTACAAACACTTTGGTGCTTTCACTGAGAGAAAACCAGTTTTTCTCCTGCTCTTTGGATCTACCATCGATAACGGATAGCATAAATCCAAGGGGAAGATCCATATCTCTACTCCAGAATCCTTCCATTCTATTCAGATTTGTGTAAAATCTAGGAAAGGAATCCACTACTTAAGATGGTTAGTACAAGAACTACCTCTACGGTTGTTGATCAAGAAGGTCGAGATAGACAGAATCCTACACAGCAGCTACAATCTAATCAAGACAACACTGCTCACTCAGATCCCTCTGGACCAGTCACCAGACAAGGTTCCAAGCGTTGCTTCAAGAACTGACTCAAAGTCGGCAACAGCTGGCCGAACAGTTGCATGCTAATATTGAATCGACCAATCAATTAAACCGCCGAAGGCGCAGGAGGACCAGGAGGGATGATGCTTCCCACTCGTCCACTGAAAGTTCTGCTTCATCTGACTATCACGACAGATCTACACGTCCCCGATTGGACGCAACCCACACACAAGCTACCGGATATCAACCTGCCTTGACTGTAGGGCAATTGAGGGTTGGACCATCAACTAGCTTCCAGACCGGGCCCTCGTCACAAGGAGGTGTTGTTCCACAATATACCGCGGACAATCGCACTGCAACCGCCGCGGTAGAAACAAAGGTTGACACCCGGAATCTGTCAGATCCGAATAATCAACAACGTGGGCATACTCCTGAACCATACGTCCCAGAAGATGTCGAGCCAAGGAGGCGAGACATAGGCCGTCGACAGCGTCCGATCCAAACTCGCGCTGTGGAACCCGACCACACCTTAGCTCAGCATGCACAGAATGTGGCTATGCCTGATATTTCAACTATGATACGTCAAATGATTCGCGAAAGCCAAGGACTTACCAATGACGACTAGGGAATCTCCCGTAGTCATACTCCTTTCACAAATGAAATGTTATACGCTGAACCTCCTCGGCGATTCAGAATGCCAACTCTCCCTATGTACGAAGGAAATTCCAATCCCAATCAACATATTTTGAAATATGAATGGACAATGAGCGCTGCAAGGGCTGATGATGCAGTAAAGTGTCGAAGTTTCCCCATCTCTTTGGGAGGAGTCGCAACAATGTGGTTCACAAGGTTGTCACCTAGATCTATCTCTTCGTTCGATCAACTGGCTAAGAAATTTGTCGAACAGTTCCGTATGCATGTAGCCAGACCTAAAGACGTTAACACCCTATCTAGCGTCACCCAAGCTAAGGGAGAGACACTCAAACGTTATTTAGAAAGATTCCACGCGGCATGTGTAGAGATTAGTAATCCTAACGATAACTCAATCTTGATGGCATTAACCAAAGGAATCGATCCCGATTCTGAGTTTGGAAGTTGGCTAGCTGGGAAACCACCCGCATCGTTGGACCGTTTCTACTCCAAAGCCGCTCAATTCTTACGGCAAGAGGACGCGAAACAGTCTAGGAAGCAGGACGATGCGATGCCCAGAACTGAAGGAATATAAAGTAATGTGGTAGTTAAGCAGTTTGGTGAGAGTTCCGGAAAAGTTCAGTTGAACATACAGAACAAACAGACTCAGCCACGAGGCAACAATGGTCAGGATAAAAAGAGAGATCCAAATCGAGGCCTACAGCGTAGGGCTCCGATGTTCGATAATTACATGCTATTGAATACATCGTTGGAAAACGTGTATCTGCAAACTTGCAACACTGTGCAATATGAGAAGCCTGCTCCGAAGCAATCATCGGAGAGGCAGATTCAAACAGGGAAGTTTTGTAGATTTCACGAAAGTTATGGCCACAATACCAATGAGTGTCGACATTTGCAGGACCTCATCGAAAAGTTAATCAGGGAGAGAAAGTTAGACCAGTTTGTGCGGGCACCACAGTCTGGTGGAGCGGGCCCTTCAAATCAAAATCGTGCGCAAAATCAAGAAAGACAAGAGGAACCCGCTCGCACGGGCGGGAGGCTAGTTATAAATACAATAAGTGGTGATCCCCACCCAGCAGACAAAAGCTGGAGGGAAATGGAGTCGTATGCTAGCTCTATCAAGCATGCAGACTTCGAATGCTGCAGCAATTGTGAGGATGGAACTCTGGCTAAACAATAGAAAACAATGTCTGATGATATCATATTTAGAAGCAGAGATGCTGATAAGATCGAACCCCAACAATCGACCCACTGGTCATATCTGCCCAGGTAGGACTTGCTTGGAAGAAGCGAATCCTGGTTGACAGTGGGAGCTCCGTAAACATTTTGCTTAAACGAGCCTATGATTTAATGAAAATGGAAGCAAAGGACTTAAAACCTTGCCAATCTCGAGTTCACGGCTTCAATGGAAGTGCCACAATACCCACTGGAGTGGTGGAACTGCCAGTGGAGTTGGGAGTTGGAGAACGCCGGAGGGTCCGGATGTTGCAGTTTGTCGTGTTAGATATTGATTCACCTTACAATGCGTTTTTGGGCCGACTGGCCCTTGCTGAGTTCAGGGCAGCCATTGCCCCATGGTGTCTAACCCTGAAATTCCCCACTGATCATGGAATTGGAGTCATTCAAGGAGACCAGGCAGTAGGAAGAGCCTGTTATGTTGCTGAACTGTGCGAGGCGCAGAAAAAAGAGAAAAGAAAGGGCATAGAGGAATCTCTCTGCGTCCGTTTTGCTGATGATTGACAATTAGTGCCTGGGCCCTGGCCTGGGCACCACGACCAATTCCTTAAAGATCTTGACCCTAGAGACAACGAAGATAAAGATGAATCTAAAGAGAATCAAGCTTCCCCAGCCGAACTGACTGTGGATGTCCCAGTCAGTGAAGATGACGATTCAAAAGTACTAAAAGTTGGATCTCAACAGGGAAAACAGACACAACAGGAATTGGTTGAATTTCTCCAGGCGAATCTCGACGTTTTCGCCTGGACACACTATGATATGTGCGGGATCTAACCGGACATCGCAAGTCACTCCCTGAATATTGATCTGCGACATGTTCCGGTCAAGCAAAAAAGACGTGGTATGGATCCAGAGAGATCTGCCGCCCTTAAAGAGGAAGTTGATAAGTTACAATCAAATGGATTCATCCGAGATGCTTTGTATCCGGAATGGGTGTCAAATCCCGTATTGGTTCGAAAATCGAATGGAAAATGGATAACTTGCATCGACTATTCTGACTTAAACAAGGCTTGTCCCAAGGATAGTTTTCCACTTCCTCGAATTGACCAGCTCGTAGATTCAACGGCTAGACATGAGTTATTATCCTTTATGGATGCTTATTCTGGTTACAATCAAATACCTATGCATTTGCCTGATCAAGAACATACCAGTTTCGTGACCGATCTGGGACTCTATTGCTACCGAGTCATGCCCTTTGGTCTAAAAAATTCTGGAGCAACATACTAACGCTTGGTCAATCGGATGTTCGCCGACCAGATCGGGAAGACCATGGAGGTTTATGTGGATGACATGCTAGTAAAGTCCGATTTTCCACAGATCACGTCAGAGATTTAGATTCGATGTTCTGCATTCTTCGAAAATATGGAATGAAGCTCAACCCATTAAAGTGTCATTTCGGTGTCGCCTCCGGAAAGTTCCTCGGATTTATCATTAATGCTCGAGGGATAGAAGCAAATCCCGAAAAGATCTAGGCAATAAGGAACTTACAAACTCCAAGAACCATAAAACAAGTCCAGAGTCTCAACGGAAAGGTAGCAGCACTAAGCAGTTTCATTTCAAAATCCACTGATAAATGCATTCCTTTCTTTGATCTGATCCAGAAAGGAAAGCGAAACTTTGAATGGACCCTGGAATGTGAAGACGCATTCCGATCGCTGATTCAACATCTCTCCACACCACCGATCCTGTCAAAGCCGGTTGACCATGAACAATTATACCTTTATCTGGCAGTATCAGAGCATGCAATCAGCGCTGCTTTGGTTCGGGAAGAAGACCGAGTGCAGAAACCGGTCTACTATGTTAGTAAACGGCTAACAGGAGCCGAGAGGAATTACCCAAGATTAGAGAAACTGGCTTATTGCCTGGTCATTGCCTCGAGAAAGCTTCGCCCTTATTTCCAAGCTCATCCTCTTACTGTGTATACCGATCAGCCGTTACGACAGGTCCTCACGCGGCCTGAGACGTCTGGTAGGTTGCTCAAGTGGAACATTGAACTAAGTCAAATCGACATCACCTATGCTTCGCGGCGGGCCATTCAAGGACAAGTCCTAGCCGATTTCATAGCCGAATTTACTGTCCCAGAGGACTTACCCGAAACCAGTGAATCCCCCGAATACATCTGGAAGCTGTATACTGACGATGCATCAAACGACCGGTGTTCGGGCGCTGGTGTTGTGCTTGAAACTCCCGAAGGCCGGTCTATATGTTATGCTTTTAAGTTTGGTTTTCGTGCAACCAATAATGAAGCTGAATATGAAGCCCTCTTAGCTGGACTAAAACTTGCCAGAGATTTGAGAATCATCACCGTGGAAATTTATTGTGATTCACAATTAGTCGTGTGTCAAGTACGGGGAGAGTATCAAGCGAGAGATCGAAGGTTGGTTGCTTACTTAGCTCGAGTTCAGGAAGTACTGAATCAGTTTGATTATTATGCTATTTATTATATACCTCGAGAACGCAATCAAAAAGCCGATTCATTGGCAAAGTTAGCCAGCACAGGTGAAGCACAGCAAGTAGGACTTGTCCCCGTCGAAACTTTGTCCTTCCCGAGCATCGATCAAATAGAGACGTGTTTTGTGTTTGAAACCGCTCCCAATAGAGGATCTTGGATGACTCCATATCGAAACTACATCGAGAATGGGACATTGCCTGAGCACAGAAATGAGAAGAGACAAATTCTACGAAAAGCTTCACGGTTCGTCATTCAAAACGGAGTCATGTATAGAAGGGGTTATTCTGTTCCTCTCCTCCGGTGTATCGCGCACGATGAAATTAAACGAGTGTTACATGACGTACACGAAGGAGAGTGTGGCGATCACACCGGTGGGCAAGCTCTCGCCAAGAAAATACTCCGATATGGATACTACTGGCCAACAGTAAACCGAGATGCAGCAAACTATGCCAGAAAGTGCGATAGATGCCAGAAACACGCCTGAATTCCAAGAGCCCCGCCTACCGAGATAACTCAAATGGTCAGTCGCTGGGCATTCGCGATGTGGGGCATCGATATCATCGGCGCTCTACCTCCGGCAAAAGGTGGTGCGAAGTACGCCATCGTCGCCGTTGACTACTTTACAAAATGGGCTGAAGCCGAAGCTCTCGCAACGATTACAACAAAGAAAGTAATAAATTTCGTAGTTCGCAATATCATATGTCGATTTGGACTCCCGCATACCATCATCACCGATAATGGAGCCCAATTCGAAAGTGCAGAGTTCAAGAATTTCTGTCAATGGTTTCATATCCATAAAAAATTCTCGGCAGTTGCACATCCTCAGGCAAACGGTCAGGTTGAAGCTGTCAATAAAGTTATAAAATCCATTCTGAAAAAGTGACTGGAAAAGGCCGGGGGAAAATGGGTTGATGAACTCCCTATGGCATTATGGGCTTATCGAATGACTCACAAGACCGCAACCGGACACACCCTGTTTTCCTTATCTTATGGCTCAGAAGCCGTTATTCCAGTCGAGACAGAAGTTTTTTCCCATCGCGTGACTTATTATGATCCGAAAACAAACGCTATATTGCTTGCTGAATCTTTGGATCTACTAGATGAGAAGCGGGAAGAGGCCAATTTGAGAGCGACCGCACATCGAAGTCTAGTCGCCCGACTGTACAATACCAAAGTTCGACCTCGAACTTTTGAACTCGGCGATCTCGTTCTCAAGAGAATCTATCCGGTTCCTTCACACATGAAACCAAATTGGGAAGGACCATACGCGATTACACAAAGACTCGAAGATGGCACATTCAAACTATCGACCGTTGACGGTCTTGATTTGCCAAGAGCCTGGAACAGCGAGAGTCTCCGTCGCTATTACACATAACAGGCTTTATTTATTTCATTATATTTTTTCCATTTAGCAATTTGTTTCTGCATTTCGAAATTAGAACTTGTAATAAGGCAACTGACTTTGCCATATTTTCTGATTTCAGCAATAAAATGCCATTTCTTCGGGCCAGAGCTGTGATTCATTAAATACAATGTACAACATCACGATGCACGGAGAGCTGAATTCCATCCTGCAAGTGGAATTTATTCAAGTAGGGAGCAGCTGCGATACGGCCGGCCACTCGCTAAGTGAAACTCGAGCTCGGGGGCAAGCCATCACATCAAGGCTAAAAATGGGTTGATACACGACAATCCTTCACACAACTTCGTACTCCCAGAGTGCGAGACGGAGTATAAACATTCACTTAACCCGTACTCCCAGAGTGCGAGATGGAGTATAAACATTTACTAAACTCCATACTCCCAGAGTGCAAGACGGAGTATAAACATTTACTTAACTTCGTACTCCCAGAGTGCGAGACGGAGTATAAACATCTACTTAACTCCGTACTCCCAAAGTGCGAGACGGAGTATAAACATTCACTTAACTCCGTACTCCCAGAGTGCGAGACGGAGTATAAACATTCACATAACTCCATACTCCCAGAGTGCGAGACGGAGTATAAACATTTACTTAACTCCGTACTCCCAGAGTGCGAGACGGAGTATAAACATCTACTTAACTCCGTACTCCCAGAGTGCGAGACGGAGTATAAACATTCACTTAACTCCGTACTCCCAGAGTGCGAGACGGAGTATAAACATTCACACAACTCCGTACTCCCAGAGTGTGAGACGGAGTATAAACATTTACTTAACTCCATACTCCCAGAGTGCGAGACGGAGTATAAACATCTACTCAACTCCGTACTCCTAGAGTGCGAGACGGAGTATAAACATTTACTAAACTCCGTACTCCCAGAATGCGAGACGGAGTATAAGCATACATCAACTCCATACTCATCCCCAAGACTGGGGGCAGAACCAAAGCAAACACGCTAGTTGAACATTTTCCTAAGAGAAGATTGCAACGAAACGATTAAAAGACGACTGTCAAGCAATCAATTGAACGGAAATATTCAGCATGAAAGACTGCAGTTTTTCAAAGCACGTCATGTTTACACAAGACGTACTTTGGGGGACAAATGTTATCCCACCTTTTGGCAAGGCCGTGACACCAAGAACTTGATTAGAAACCAATGACAATTCGTCTTGGAGATCGGTTACACAAAGGCTCACTATGGATATCGATGAATTGTGTCCGAGTCCGGATCGAGCCACGATTAACAAGACATAACAATCAAAGCCAGAGAAGCCAACGTTCCAAGTTTCAAGATGATCCGAGTTCGTATGCTCAACTTATGGTCGATACAAGATGAAGGAGATCCCCCCTGATTCGAATCCATAGGTGGGACCTATGTCGAATCCATCAACATCTTCTCGCTCCGAATCGATCACTGCCTCCTTGTTCGAATCCATCAGATGGTCAAGCTTCGTATCCATCACTCAAATCCATGAAGACATCCTGCTTCGTACCCATCAGATGCTCTGCTTCGAATCCATGCAAGGGTGGCATGTTCGAATCCATTGAAGTGCCTTCCATCGAATCCATCCAGCTACGATCGACTCCGTATCGATTAAGACACTTTGGCTATCGATACGAAGTAGGCGTCATTCGAATCCAGGGATTTTTGGTGTCTTCGAATCCATCGAGTCAAAGCAGCGAAGTCTCCGGGATGACTCGATCAAACTGGCGACAAAAGCGGATCGATACGAAGTTCGCGCTCCACGTCATCACAGAAGCATGCTCCACCATCGATTCGAAGCAATCGATTCGAACGCATCGATTCGAACGAAATAGCCTAACAAAGAATACCATTTTGAATCGACAATATCTGGAGTTCTACAAGTCCAAATGCTATGAAATTTTCACAGAAGCTTGTGCACATGTTGAAGAATGTCCACACCAAATTTCAGCTTGATTGGATGAATTCTTGATCGATTCGAATGGACTTCGAATCGATCCCAAAGTGGGCCCAGATTTCCTGAGAGCGGGCATGTGGGACCCCTCACGTGCCAGAACTGGTCTCCCGAAATTTAGGTGAAATATCAGCCTCCTACACCTATAAATAGAGCCCCTGATCATTCAGAAAAGGGGGTCGGACAATTTTGAGAGCTAAAAAGCGCCCAGACTCTGCCAGATTTACTCAAAATCACCACTGCTGCCTTAGACTCATATTTAGCTCATAAAGTCAGTTGTATTACATTATAAGAAATTGTAATCTCCAAGTATCGAGCAATAAAATCATCAAACTTCATAGTGGACGTAGGCGAAACGTCGAACCATTCTAAATCGCTTGTCTTTGCAATTTACCTTCTGCTATTTGGAGTTTTTGTTCGATAATCCACAGTTTTAATTTTCATTCTTCACTGTTATCTCTTCAAAAACTTCCGAAGAGTGTTGTGCCCATTTTTGGTACAAACAAAACCCGTTCCACTCAGCGGCGTGGTCTTGCTATATATCTATTTTGTTTGAGATGGCATATTATTATTCACACCAGACTTTTTGTCTGACTCGAAGTTTATGTTTTTCCCCTTAAACTCTCGGGTGCTCAAAATTAATTTGAGTAGGCTGAGGGTAAGGGTTTTTCAGCTTATTAGTTGACGGATAAGATTCTAAAGACATGCAGGAGGCAAGTTGGCTATTTAGGAGATTCTATCTATTATCCACCGTGTTATTTTGATGTAAGGGCAAATTTATTTAATTGCCTATATTTAGACATTGATCAACCAAGGGGGCATCTTCATATGTCGCTCTTGGCGTATTTGTAATAAATTGTAATTTCTCTGAACGTGGCTTACGTATGGGATTATGTAATGAATCTAAAATGCTATTTTTAATGAAATGAGAAATTTGTTTTAAATTGAGTTTAATTTTTTTTCATATTCATGTGTTCCTAGTATATCAATGTATCTAACGTTACCGCATTTTGTCACTAAAAATTAATAACCATAGATGACTGCAGCATCCATAGCAGTTAGTTTTGAGTCTCCAAATGTGGGATGTTACACATTCATATGTATAATATAGTCAACTCATTCTAGGGTATCACTTACCCTATCTCTAATGAGTAATAACCCACCAAAGCCAAAGTTCTCACTTAACCTTCAGTTTTAATACCGGATGTAAGGATTGGACTTTTCAATCCTTGAATGTTGACACTAATACATAAGCGATATTCACATGCCGACCACACAAGTGCAAGATAGGCATTGTTAGGGTAAAATAAAGAGAAAACGAAAGAGAACAAGAATGAAGAGAACAAAACATCACAATCTCACCAACAGAACGGTAATATGTAATATCAAAAGATAGTACAAAGTGCTACTCTAAGATACACAACATTTCAGTGTTACAATCGTAAGTACTATCATCAGCCCGGACAATTATACGAACTTGTCCGCACAAATCATGATATATACAACATAGTAATGCTGCGCAAATAAGATTACTATGGTAAGTGAAAGCATCCAACTCGTCTCCTTGAGCTCCAAAGAATACCAACGAAAACTTGCCTTCCTTAAACCACTCGAAAGAGCATCCATGGAAAGAAGGGAAATATAAAACCATGAGTCAGATATAAGTCTGGTATGAAAAACTCAAGAAATATGCGATCAATATATAATAGTACTCTTGAGACCGTTTGAATCATCGTAATGGTTATCCCCTCAAAAGAAACATACCCATCTTATAAGTACATAAGGTGATCTAATTGATAATGTCTAGGATATAGAATATAAATCAGAAAATATTTATGCTATTTGCATCTCACAACACAACAGTATTAGAAGTACAACTAAAACCGCCAAAGTATGTCCGCATAATGGACTTCATTGGAGACATCCCCATAAATACTGAGGCCAAGCTCCTTAAAAGGGTCAGAAACTACCTTCCGAAACATGCATATCTCTAGATAAAATATGTCACAAATGTAAATGTAGCTGGTCCATTCCCAAACATGTGATACCAAATACCAACAACTCCTGCGCACAACATCCGTAAGCTTCTCTAGATATTTTAAGTTGATGTAAACTTGTGTTAGCTAAACCTCTTGCCATGCTCCTACTCTGTTTTCTACCATTACCAATGGTGATGTCACGTTCAACATCTCAACACATTAGTCTTCATCACCGGAATAGATCTTGAATCTCTCTGGATTCCAGCATCTCAAATAGTTCGTGAATCTCTCAAGGGATCAAAGAACAAATCGTCCGACGAATGCCAACTCTATCCTCTCTCTTGGAATCAACCTTAAGATAGACGGTATAACACGATAGCATCATTTGAAATGTTAATGCTGACCTCTCCCTTGGACTTAACCTTAGGATGGATAGTTCAACTCAATAACATTTCACTTCACAACCACTTCCAAAATGTAGAACTCGTATATTAGTTTTGAAGTGGCTTTCAATAAGTAAATCACTTATCTGATCCCGACCACTTCAAAACTAAATCGAGGTATATCTGATTAACTCAATTCTAGTTCTTTATGAAGTAAACTAATGATATAAAGAAGTCCTTTCTAGGCGATCTCATATATATACATTCTTAAAGCAAGAGATGGTTCATACAAACGAGTACTCCCTAGGGGATCTCAAACCTATCAATACGTGATGCTTACATATGCTTCCCAAGTTATTTTTATCAATTTCGATAGTCGACCATTCGTCTATCAGATACAAATAGAAATTATTGCATATGGAAACCAAGTCTAGTATATTTATCACATTTATGACTTTCTTAATTTTTACCATCTGTCAGTTAGGAGTGAAGCCGGTAGGTAAGAGTACTATTGCTTCTAAACCCTACTCGAACGTCAGTCTTAACTCTCATAGATAGAATAAATCTACTTCATCAAATTTTATTGCTAAGTACATGACTAAATCCTTTCCATAAAAAAGTAAACATACAAGCACAATTAAGTCACACAAAGCACGATTAAGTCACATAAGCGACTTCTAATCCCTTTTGATTTATTTAATCCTTTTATTAATTAAAACCTCTTTGTAAATACTTGTATGTATAATTAAAATACCTTTACAAAAGATATACACATGTATACTACTAATCCACTATTCATCTCTACTCGTTTACTATTCATTTCTACACTTCTCAAAACATAGCTCCACCAATTCATTCCTTCAACCAATTGTTTCGAGAACGATATTTAACAGATTCGAGCGATTTTGGATTCGTTGGGTTTATATTACAGTGAGCTTCGAGATGGTGTGTTCACTGTTAGCTGTAGCACCACTTGAGGAAGGTCTAGTTTGTATGGCAGTAGCTAGGGTTGATGATTCAAGATGAGGGAGGCTGAGTTGATCGAATCAAAGAGTACAATGGTTCTGTTGTCGTCGAAGTGCACCTTGCTCCCCCGTCCATTTGAGCTCCATTCATATCAGGGGGAAAGTGACAGTTAGCTATAGCAAAGGAGGAGGGTGTCACGATTTTGCCAGAGGCGATAGTGGTGGTTTTGAGTGCACGGTTGAAATCGTGGTGGAGCAAGGAGTCAGTTTGTAGTGGTTTGACGACGACAGGTGGTACGAGGCAAAATGCGTCAAAGGGGAAGTCGAGGAGGAGTGTTCAGTTGCTTTTCTAGTGGTGGGGCTGAGCTTATCAAAATGGTGGGGATGCGAAGCTCACGCGTAGGAGTTATCGGTTCTTGGATTCGCTGTGTGTGCTAGGAGAATTCGAAGAATGAAGTGATTAGGCCATGGGTTCGTGTGCACGGTGTCACTGTGCAGGCAGTAGAGTTTATGGAGGGAAGGTGATTTAAAAAGGTACTTAAAAGTTAAGTTAGTAATTAACTATAATTAACTAAGTTAATTAATTCAATTTCTCATATAACTCGTATATTTCCATAGGAGGTCCAATAGAGGCGCCGTTTCCACCATTACGTTCGTATCTAGATTATCTGCACGATGGAGTTGGATTCGTCAAGTTTGGAGCTAATGGGAATTTTAATAAAAATCAAATTTGGACTATTTGGAAATGCGAAAGCGTTAACTAGAGCTTGGGTGAGTTTTACTCACCGGTTGATTATATATTGTTGTATATATATAATTATTGTTGTATTGAAAATATAAACTATATAACGAACAATGCAAATTATTAATTTTGGACCCCGCCTTGTTTTGTAAAACAAGTGAGAACATTATTATTGAGTATGATATCTCTGTTGATCATCTATAACATGTATCGTGGCCTAGACTACTTGTTTACATGTTTGATATTGCTTTGTGAAAAGTGATAGTATGTTATGAATGTTAGAAACGATATAGTCGTTATAAGCGTGCTTTGAAATCCCTGATATTTTGACATATGTTAAATGAGATAAATTGTGGGAAATTTGAGAATATATGTATGTATATATATATATTAGGTTGTTTTACACACGTTTGGGTGTGTTTGACATAAACGGAATTGGTTTGGGTATTTATGGGATTTGGAAATGGAAGTTATAAATGGTGGAAATGAAACGGTCGCGATGCATGCACTTTGCAATCAATGCGATCTTCAATTTTAAAGTTAACTTTAAAAGACATCCTAGGGCTTTTTCATATCTGATTAATAAGTGCTATTAGTGTACGTATTATTGAAAACTATCAAGGTTTAAATATATTTCTAAAAATCAATTATGGATTTATAAATTGATGGTTTTAAATTATAAAACAGATTTTTATATGGGTTTAAATTAAAGGTTTTAAAAATATAGTATAAGTATTTTTAAAAGTGTGTTTTATTATATATATGATTTTAAAAGTTATTAAAGATTTTGTTTAAGAAATAAAGGATTTTATATTATAATACTTTACAAATGGTTTATACTAGATTATTAAATATCTTAGTTTTACAAATAAATTAGTATATGTAAATATCTATCTTTTTAAAGGTATTTTAATTATAGAAGTTTTAAAAAGGAAGTTTGGTATTTGTAGAAGGATATAAATGAGTTTTTGGATTATAACATTTATGTTATAATGGAGTGTTTTATAAATTGATTTAAAAGGAGTTTTGGGATTATAACACTTATGTTATAAGGAATTAATTGACTAACAAGGTATATAGCCTTGTTTAATAAGTAAAGCTATACTTAGAACTTTAAATGGATATATTAAATCTAATAGCAAGTATAAAGTGATTTTGGGTTTATAGTATCGATGTTTGTCCAACATCTGTTCTAACCCATTTAACTACACTTTTGGAAAGTAATTAGATCTTTAAAATGGAGTTTTAAAGATAACGGGATAGCAAAGCGTTTTGGGGTTTGTCACAAACAACGTTTAGTAACATTCATTTTTAAATCCTTGGAAAATATTTTGAAGTGTTAAAATATTGTAAATGAGTTTGGAAAATACTTAGATCTTTAATAATGGAATTTTAGATAAATAACAAGTATGATTTGGTTTGGGTTTGTTTTAACAATGTGTTAGTAACATTTGCCTTTAACCTGTTTTGGTTATACTTGTGAATGTAAATGGATCTTTAAAAGGAATTTTTTAAAGACAATCATAAGTGAAATGGTTTTGGGTTTGTAGTGACAGTGTTCGAGCAACATTTTTCTTAAGCCTTTTGAAATTGATTTGTGAATATACTTGTACGATTGAGATAAGTATACGAATACTTTTGGAAGGTGTTGAAATGTGTTGAAAATTAATGGAGATGTTTTAATTAAATAGCGAAGTTTAATTAATAAATAGAGTTTCATTTATAAAGGAGTTTATTGAGTAAGAATGAGTTTTACTAATAAAGAGCCTTTTAATTAATAAATGAAGATTAATTAAAAAAGGAATATGGAGACTTGGTTTCCTGTATGCGATTATTCTAATTGTATTGGATAGTTTGTTTATTTGATAGTTAAACAACCAACCATCAAATCTTAGCCAGAATATACTCTGGAAATATCTAGAAGAAACATGAGGATTATATGGTACAGTTATCTTCGAAGATGCTACACTATACGTATAGACTCGTTTTGCTCTTCTAGGACAAATGATAAGGAAATCCATTCGCTTAAACGGTTAGGAGATGATCTCTAATCTTATGTATTGTCTGTTTATTTTCAACAGAACAGGGTTGAGATTCCTAGTAAATCGATCGATTGGTTCTGGAGCACCCAGTAAGCGGGTGAGTGTACTTATATGTGATGACTTGAGACCGTAAACACTCCAAAACCATATATGTGTTCTCTGCTTTGGAAGAGGTTCATGATTTCTTCATGATTTCTTCATGATTGCTTCATGATGGATTTGCGATTGCTTTGTGATGGCTTCGTGACTGGTTTGTGATAGTTTTGTGATGCTAGAATCTATATGGAGATTCAAGATCCGTTTGAGATGCTCGAACACATGTAGTTGTTCGTGATCTATTCAGGATGTGGGAATCTATGTGTGATTCTGAGGCATGTTGAGGTATGGGAATCCATGTGTGATTCTAGGATCTGTTGAGGAATCCATGTGTGATTCCAAGATCCGTTTGAGATACAGGAATCCATGTGTGGATCCGTGATTCGTTCCAGTTGGAGCTCGTGTGGAAGATATGTTTGGGTGGTGACTCCTGCGCTGGAATGTCGGACGTAGCCTCATCATCGGTATGGCAAAAACTAGAGCTAAAAGACATAGCCAGTAAGGTTGGCAAACCCATAGGGTGCATGTGACTCCATTTCTAGAGGTACTTGTTAGGATATGCATGCGGGAGTGATGCATCCGATCTTAGCAAGACCGACTATGATTTTCCTCTGGTACATTCTATAATGACCCACATTTTCCATACAATTTAAGCGGCTAATAAACCACACATAACCCACTCAAATTGAATGGAAAGGCGGATAGTTAAAGGAAAAGAAAGAAGGAAGAAGACAAGAAGAAAAAAAAAACACAGAATCTCACAGCGAAATGAATGATCTATAATATATAACAAATCTTTACACATAAACAAACTGTATTATATGAATCTATAGACATCAATCAGAGTATACTAACTATTTCAACCTAGACCGTTATAACCACTTATCCTCACGATTGCTGATAAATACAACAATGAATGCAACAGAAAAATAACCATGTACGTGAATACGTCTTTGGGCCTCCGACCCATCTCTTGAAACTCCAAAACATCCAACTAAACCTGGAAATATGCTCGGTCTAACCCGAGCAATATTGAAAAACAATGCCCGGGTCAGTCTAGTAAAACCCACATGAGAAACACAATCAAATGGATTCTTAATGTTTAAATAAACCTTTCAAAATAAAGGTATCTCGTAATACCATGGCGCACATAAACATGGATAGGTTTTACCTTACGATAACTAAAAAATTATATCAAAAAATCCAATGATATTATAATAACGTTTAAGGGTGAAAATAATAATAATCAAGTAGCTATGATGCTCATGGGAGTACATCACAACAATATTGGGTATATAATCAAAAAATGATAAGGCACGTTCGTTAATTGTGTAGGATTTCCATGGAGGTGCCCTCAGTACTTCGAGAAATGGTCCTCCTGCACAAGAATCAGAGATATGCTTCCGAAGCAGCATACATCCCTAGTGATGTACCATAAGAAAAACATAGCTAGTCTCGCTAAGTCCGAGTGCATCGCCCCACGCATGCATGACAACTGTAAGTAACGTCTAGGTGGAGTCGACTACACCCTATGGGTATACCAACCCAACTAGCTATGCCTCCTATCTAGTTTTAGTCATTACCGCTGGTGAGGGTACGTCTGACATTCCATCTCATGCACCGCCATCAAAACAAATCATAGAATCCACATGGATTCCAATACCCCAACGAGTCTCGGAATCACAGATGGATTCCCATAACTCAAATAGATCTTGGAATCACCCATGGATTCCCATGCCCCCAACGGGTTCTGGAACCACACATGGATTCCAACATCTCAATATATCATGAAACTCCTACATAGAGTCGTATATGGTTTCGGAGTGGTTACGGTTTCGAGTCATCTCTTACGAGTACACTCTTCCGCTTCCCTGGCGCTCCAAAACCCAATCATCGATTTTTCAGAATGCTCAATACCGATTCTTTTGGAAATAATCAGATAATACATAAGAGTGGGGATTACCCCCTAACCATTAAGTGGACGGGTCTCCTTATCATTTGTCCTAGAAGAACTAAATGAGTTTATACGTACAGTATATCACTACCGACAGTAACCATACCGTATAATCCCCGTGTTTCCCCTAGATATTTCCAGAGTGAAAATCCTTCGGTGTTAAATAGGGAGTATTTCCGTACCACCAAAACTAAGAAGGATTACATATTTAAGCCAAGATTTGATAGTCGCATATTTAACTATCATATAAACAAACATTCTAAACAAGGATTACATTTCCCACGGAAACCACTAAGCCTCTTAAAATCAATCTTTGATAAATTAAATCTCTTTCCAAAACATTTATCAAAATATTCATATACTTATCTCATTGGTATAAGTATATTCACAAATCAACCCTTTCAAACTTGGAAAACCTTTTTCATATTCTTATAAAATGGTATAAGTATATTCTTAAAAACACTAAGAAAGATTATCTATTTCAAAATCATATTAAAATGATCAAACCCAAATGTCATTAAAACGAAGATATTAATAACCCAAATACCCTTCATAAATCTCCTTTCGGAAACCATTTAAAAACCAAACTTTTTTCCGATCCCAAAACCTTAAGGAAACAACTTCTTTCCAACTTCCAAAATCCATTCCCACATTTATAAACTCCTTTAATAAATTCTTTTATTAAATAAAACTCTTTATATAAACCTTTTTCTTTAAAAAAATAATTTATTTTAAAAGAACGGTTTATTATTCCTAAACATCCTTTGTAAAACAATTTATTATTTAAAAATACTTTTAAACAAACAGTTAATCCTCCTAAAATAATATTAGTGAAATAATGACTTTGAACAATCATAAATAATAAATTTTAAAGCAAGTAATATTAAAATAATAATCTTAGAACACTTAATATAGTATAACAATAACAAAACACAATTATTAAAATATAATTAAATAACATAAAACAATATTAGCATATTAATAAATTCACTTTTAAAACAATATTAACATAATAATAAACTAACTTTTAAACAATATTAATATAATAATAATAAAGGTAATAAACTTTAAAACAATATTATTATAGCAATAAACTTTAAAAAAATATTATTATGATAATAAATAACGATAAATAAACTTTTAAAATATTAATAATATAACAAACAACTTCGAAATAAAATAATCAACTTTAAAATACAAAATAATTAACTTTAAATTGTAATTTAATTTTAGTAAATAATTAATTTTAAAATAATAATAAACTTTAAAACAAATTATAAATAACTTTAAATAATATTAAAGTATAAAATAACTTTAAACCATATTTAGAATATGACTAGATACTTTTAGACAATATTTATAATATAAATAAGTTTACTTTAAGACATCGTTAATAAATTAATTATTATATAAACACTTTACTAAAATAATAATTGTATAAAAAATTTATAATTGATTAAAATTGAAATTGATTTAAATCCATAACTTTCTAAATTTGGAAAGAGACATAGCAATCACAGTGGAATTTAAACAAGCTACCATATTATTTAATTTAACTTTCAAGTTAGTAACTTGCATTTACATAATCAACATCTATGTAAATAAATTCAACAATTAATGTGACAACCCACCTTTTTGATCCCTGGGAATGACACTTAATACATCCTCGGTATTCGTGTGCCGTTGCCCAACCACCCGAAAGATAAGTTTACTTGGGGTAAAATAAAGACAGAACAAGATAAAATAGATAAACCTCACAGCGGAATGGTTACATATAATATAAAATGATAAAGTACAAAAGGTTACTCCTTATAAGGAGTTATCAAAGTTATAAAAAAAGTACTACATCTAACAAATTTGCAGCTATACATTCGGACTTTACATTTTTAAGATACAAAATACACCTACACAATTATACAGCGGAAATAAATAACTAGATAACTAAGGAGCCGCTTGCTCGATCGCTGTCTTCAAAGAGCTCCAAAGAAACCTGATATTCTCGGACTACACAAATATAATTGAGTACCGGAGAGTTTAGAGAAAATAAACAACTCGGGTTGGACAAAATGTCTGGTATGAGTAAAACTATGAAACAAATGGGATTTATTTAAACAATAATATGTAGGACCACGCCGCTAACGTGGAACGGGTTTTCATCCACATAAACAATAACCAAACAAAACAAAAATGGAAATGAACAATAGGGAACAGTCCAAACATAGGTGATGGGTACAATTAGTATAACATTCAGACTTGAAAGAATGGAAATAGTCTGAATAAAAATCCAATCTGGATAGAATGGATAAAACAAGACAACAGTCCAAACTCGATAGAATGGACTAAACAAGATAACTATCCAAACTCGATAGAATGGACAAAACCAATAATTGAACACCGCGAAGAGTGGTTGACTCTTTCCGTTGTAATTAAAGAAAACAGATTCAAAGGTTCGAATCAAATAAGAAAAGACAATTTTCCAATAATGACTAGGAGGGTGCGCCCCTCTTACCGAAAGTATACCACTAGAAATATACTTGAGAACTCCGATGGCTCTCGGAAACCTCCAAGCCGGACAACGTCAATTGTTACCAAGTACCCGAGTATTTCACATCTCAATGCACAACACCGAATCCAATCTAGAGTGGATGTGAAAATACACTAATGGAAGCAACCCCACATAGCTTGGCCCCCACTCGCTCTTTGGTTTTAGTCATCTCTGACAAAGGATATCAAAGCTCAATAGAGCAACACATCGTCTTAGAATGACGATAATAAAGAAGCTAAAATATCCAATAGCTGAGAAACCAACTATCAAGGATATAAAACGATCATATATGGAAATTAACTCTTGTATACTTATCACCACTCATCGAATTCCAACTTGTACTATTTCTTAGTTAATAAGAATATTGGACAAGTCAAGGTAGTGTTACCTTAAAGTCATGTCTCGCTATTATTCTTAACTTTCAAAATAGCGACAAGTCTACTTCTTCGACATTTAGTGCTAAGTATACAGATAAATCATTCCTATATAATTGAATCGCTTTATGGAAATTAATTCATTTCCATAAATGAATCAAACTTTTTCTTTTAAAAACCCGAATTCATGCTTGGCCTCACATTACAAGTATTATCTTTAAAACACTTTGTTAAAAGAGTTCACTAACTTCAAAGCATCATTGAAAATCATGAGTAGCATATCTAATCTCATTAGGCCTTAGTTGCCTTGATGCATACGCTGCCACTTTTCCCTTCTGCGTTAACATTGCACCTAATCCAGAACAACATGCATTTGTATAAAATTCCAGGTCTTGGTTACCTTTTGGTACAATAAGCACTAGGGCCTTTGTGAGAAACTCCTTTAGCTTCTGATACGCTTCCTCGCATTTAGCTGTCCATTGGAACTTAAATCCTTCCTTGTGAGGTTAGTGAGAGGCTGTGCAATCTTTGAAAAATCCTTAATAAATTATCGATAATATCCGGCTAACCCTAAGAAACTACGAATCTCCAAAACAATCTCAGGCCGCTTCTAGTTCTGAATAGCTTCTACTTTAACTATGTCTATTGAAATACCCTCTTTTGAAACGACATGGCCTAAGAACTTAACCTGCCTCTGCCAAAAGTGACAGTCGGAGAGTTTGGCTTTCGACTTATTTTACCTCATTGTCTCCAATACTATTCTGAGATTCATCTCATGTTCCACCTTAGATCTGGAATAGACTAGAATGTCATCAATAAAAACCAAGACGAACTTATCCATGTGATCTCTGAAGACTATTCATCAAAATGATAAAGTATGTTTGAGCGTTCATCTTTTCGAATGGCATTATTAGCTATTCATAGGATCCATATCTAGTTTTGAATGCTGTTAAAGGAATACCATCCTCAATGATCCTAAATTGGTGAAATCTAGTTGCTAAGTCAAGTTATGAAAAGATCTTAGCTCCACTCAACTAATCAAACATATTTGTGACAACCCGCATGTAACGATCTGCCTTTCTTACACCCAAAGATGACACTTAATACATCTTTAGTATTCATGTGCCGATTATTTAAGTGTTTGAAAGACAGGTCATATGGGGTGAAGAAAGAAAAGGCAGAATATAATCTCACATCATGATGAGAACTATATAATATACATATGATCTTTACAAAAATAAAAGAACTTTATTATATATACAACGTCAGAGTACACTAACCTATTATCAACATGGACAGTTATAACAGTCTATCCTTACAATTGCTGAAAAGTATAGACAGATAACAAAGCGACAAAACAACAGAAGAATATAAGATATGTGAATACGTCTTGGAGAATCTAGCTCGTCTCCTAAAAGCTCCAAAGGATCCAGCTAAATCTCAAAAATATGCATGGGCTGACCCGAGCATTATAGGAAAACAACACACGGGTCAGTCTGGTAAAACCAGCATGAGAAAAGCTCGAAAACAAATCATATGGATTACTATATTTGAAAAACCTTTCAAAATAAAAGGTATCTCATAAAACCATGCCGTACATAAACACGGATGGGTTTTTACCTTACGATAACTAAAAAAATTATTATAAAAAATTCAATGACATTACCATAATATCTAGGTTTAAAATAAATACGAAATATAGTGAACTGCTTGCATCTCACATTTCAATATAATTGGGCACATCTAAATCCGCAAAGGTCAATATCACGAACGTTATTAGTTTGGAGTGGTTAAGATAAAAAAACAACATACTTCATCAGGAACGTTATTAGTTTGGAGTGGTTAAGATGAATTCGGAAACCAGTGTCTCCAAACTAAGCAATACTTTCTGGTTAACTCAATTCTGGATTTTTGGAAGTATGAAATAAGTATTCGGGTCCTTACCGGGGAACTTGAATATACCCAACGTACTTCCTGAGTTAAAACACGTCCAGATTTGATAGTTGGTTATTTAACTATGAAATAAACAAACAACAACAATTCAGAGATTTAATTACCCATAGCAACCACTAAGCCTTAAAACAATTTTTTCATTTATTAAATTCTCTTTCTAAAAGTGGTTATCAAAAACATCCATATACTTATCTCATTGACAAAAGTATATTCACAAAACATTTGTGAAAGTTTTCTCATTTACAAATCTTATCAAAGGATCAAAACAAAATGTTATTTAAATTAGAGGTAAATATGACCTCAAACAATATTCCATCGGTGTTAAGTGTGGAACGAATGTCTATACCGCCAATATTAAGAAGGTCGGTTAAAGGAAATCAAATCTCAAATTCTTTTATAATTTACTTATATAAATCCATTTAATAAATCTCTTTTGTATATAATATTTCCTTTACCCAAAACTTTAAATCATTTTGTAGACTTCTTTTATAAATATTCAAAACCATTTATAACACTCTTTATAAATCTCCAAAATCATTTATAAAACTTCTTTATTTAAAATAAAAATCCTTTAATAAAACGTAATCCATAAAGTTCCCTTGATAAAATCAACTATTTAAAACACCTTTAAATAAACTAGTGATTATTTAAAACTTTCTTCATTTAATTATTTTTAAAGCATATTAACAAAACATTGATTTTAAACAATCATTTAAAAAGATTAAATTAACTTCAAGCATTTAATAAAATAATTGTTTAACTCTCCTTTAAATATCATATTTAAAATAAGAATAAACTTTAAACCATTTCAAAAGAGATAAAATGAAATATTGGACTTTTCAAAATCAGAAGGAGGCTTAGTGACCAATGGTTCATTTGATTAAGTTTAACTTATCCAAGTTATAATATGAGTATTTGCATAGAAATCTAATATGAAAAAGGAATCAACAATCCACAATCAATACCATATAAATAAATGTTCAAGTTACCAAAATGGCGGACGGGGATTTATTTCTGCTTAAATAGATGTCATTATAATCTACTTGGAAAAATTATGGTAGAACTGCGACCTATTTTATCAAACCAATGTCAAATACAATTTAATTAGCAGAACGGTGTTTTATTTTGCTAAACATATGTCACTAGGTTTCTTACCCATTTGAAGTTATTTAAGGGTGATCGATAAAAAAATCCCTTGGATAAAATATTTTTTAAAAGAAAATTTCTTTAAAACAAAACCCATCTTTAAAAGAATAAAGTGATTTAAAATTTTCAAACTTTATTTTAATAATTAAATAATATTTGAACTTTTTCTAAAAAATAATTAAACCTTTAATTAATAATTAAATAATAATTAACTTCTAAATAAATAATTAAACCCTAATTAAACATTAATTAATTAATTATTAAATAATAATTTAAACTTTTAAATAATAATTAAATATCAATTAATCTCAATTAATTAATTAATCAATCCTTAATTAAAACTTAAATAATAAGTTAAACCTTTATTTAAAAATAACTAAATCATAATTAAGTTATAATTAAAATTTAATTTAAATTTAACTTGATTAACAAATAATTAATAATTAAACCCTTCCTAAATAAATAATTTAATTAATCCTAATTAAATAATAATTAATCTATAAATTATTAATTAAATAATAATTAACTCTTTATTAATTAACAAATTGTAATTAACTTACTTAAAAATAATTAAGTACTAATTACCCTAACTTAATTAATTAAATAATCATTAAATAAATACGTAATAATTGCTTTTAACCATTTAAAATATGTTTGAAAACACTTTTCAAAAAAGACACTTAAATCAAAACATTTTAAATTCAAAAAAGTTTGTTTTTCACGAATTGCATTTATAGCGACCATTGTTGTACGACCTGAAAGTTTAAATCTTGTTTTATACTCTAAATAGCTTTCAAAACTCTATCTTTAAAATTATCTTTATACCTTATGAACAATGTTTGAAAACTAAAGGCGAGGTTTAAAACTTTTATAAAATTTCCTGGCAACTTAAAGTTAGAAAAGAACCCACTTATACAAGGAATTTCGATGTCGCCATACAAACAATTCAAATGCTAAGTTCTTGAACATAGAGGAATTCAAGCATGAACACATCACATAAACGTGTCGTCACAACATACACTACCAAAATCCTAATTTTTATTCTACTAACCTTTAGTTTTATTTCCAAGCTTACAAACCAACATTACATACCACATACATAAACAATACATATATACATACAGGATACATCTCAATCATAAATTCCAACAAACCGAGCCATGATATATCATCCACAAAGTAAGCATCATATTTAAATAAATAAACAGTGATTATTTTCATCATCTAAAGCTAAAACTTTAGTAAGAAAAGTAAAACTTCTCTCACTAAAAAGCTATCCACTTCAACGCAAATTCCTTACGAACTAGAATAGAACCTAGAACTATGCTTTTCCTTAGGGAAGATGGAGTTTTTGGTGGCCTTAAGTGGAGAATAGGGTTCGACCTAGGGCTTTATGCTTGGCCTAGGAAGAAGCAAGGGTGTGTGCTTGAGCTTGGAAGGGAGAGGTGATGAAACAATGTTCTTAAGAGTTTTATAGTGAAAAACAAGATTTTAAATTTTTAAAACCATGGAATCCATCGAAATACATTTAGAAAGCTTGTAGGAATTTTAAAAAAGTGAGAACGAAAGGGGAAAATGGAAAAGAAAATTATGAAAATTGGTTTTATATGAAATATTTATGGTAAATTACCACTATGCCCTCATGTCCTTTACCCTCCACACAAGCTTGCCACATCCCCATCCTTGCCTCCCTATGTAATGACCCTAATTTTGACTAATAATATTTAGGATATTTAATTAGATAAATTAAATAAAATAATGTAAATGCTTAAGGGATTGGGATTTGTATAATATAAGTTAGCCGTTCCTAATTAACCTATAAGCTAAAGAGAATTAAAATGAAGTAAGAGGAATAAGATGAGGGCAAAATAGGAATAAACTAAGTTCTTATACCCTAAACCCTTCTTACTTTCATTCCTTACCTATTTCAAACATTTGCAAACAAAAATAAAAACGTTCAAAAGCTTGATCGACTACTATTAAGGAAAAAAAAGGAAGATAGGCAAGGATTCGAGTAGGAAGATTAAGAAAATCAATCCAAGAGCAAATCTCAACCTCCTTAATAACAAGTTAAAGTGAATAATAGGTTTACATCTCATTTTTATTGATTTTGGGTTCTGGTTAATATCTGAATTTATTTTGCAAGTAAAATGCAAGGATCTAATAGTTTAAATGGATATATATATATATATATGCTTGTTGATGAATTATGTTGGTTCACATAGATTTTATGATAAGTTTTGATTCGAAAAACCTATTAAAAGACATCAAAATGGCTTGTGTTTTTGATATATGCTCAAAAACATTATTTTAGAGATGGGTTTCATGTTTCATAATTTTCTAAGTTATTGTTGATTTATTATGAGTTTTCTATAAAAGAAAATGGCTAAAATTGGGTTTAAATTATTTTCAGCAGTCATATTTTAGCCTTGGGTCTGAAATTTAAATATGTTAGAAAACATATTAAAAATGATTTATGGGAATTTTTGGAGAATTTTTCTAAGTATTTTATTATGGATATAAAATTATTTAAGGTATGGGACTTAAATGTTTTATATGTTTCGAAAAGGTGAAGGGATAATTTGTTAAATGTTTTAAATTGTTAATTACTGAATTCGGTAGCACTTTTAGAAAAAGAATTGGAAACCAATTATGTGTTGACAAATAAGTCAAGTTAGTTGGAAAGAAATTACTTTAAAAGGCTAATAATCAGTTTTGCAAGAAATTACTGCTTCACCACTTCCAGCAGCTACCTTTCGACCTCATACTTCTACCCCTGACCAAGTTAAAACTAATACACATGGTATCAACTCTTTGGTACGTAGTGGACTGGAGAAAGGCGGAAGGTATAGTGTCGAGACCATGCTTTCGGGGTAGATGCTACACCTATTAACTTTGAATTACTTATGTTCATAAAGGATGCTTTCGAGGGTGTTATATTAACTTTTGACTTAGTCAATATGCCAGTATTTACATAAAAAGGACTTTCGAAGGGGTTGCCCCTTTTTTTTAAAAATAAAGCTTTCGAAAGGGTTCGAAACCCATGCTGCCGCATTCAACTCTTCGAATCAATGCTTTCAAAAGGGTGTTTTTCCTTTAAACTTTGAAACCACTTCTCCATGCTTTCGAAAGGGTTGGTTTCGAAATCATCCACTTTCTTTTACTTAGGAATAATGATTTCGAAAGAAATGCTTTCGCCCCTCTTTTAAGACCCTTTGTTCTATTAAAAGTTAAACCCAAAGGTTATGAAAGGAATGGTTTATATGGTTTCGAAGCTATGTTCCACAAACTTTTATCTAAACTCGATACTTTCGAAAGGTATATAATGTACGTTTTGAAAGGGAGATTTCCCAATGTTTTCGAAAGGTTTATTTTGAGTATTTGAGTGGAAGGTTCCAATGCTTTCTAAAGGCATGTTTTAAAGGTTTTTGAAAGAGGATGTCTAAGGTTTTAATAAAGCTTTCGCAAGAGTTGATTTCATTGATTTTGAAAGATACTGTTTAAGGCTTAAAACAAAGGTTTCGAAGGTGATATCTTGGATTTAAAGCCTAATGTTTTCTAAGTTAAAGAAGGACTTTATCTTGTTTTAAAGGGATAGAGAACCCTATTGATTTAGGTTTTCATCAACATTGTTTTGTGTAAAGCATATATCATGGCAAAGGTATTTGAAGAAAGCAAAGAGTACATTTTCCTTGTTTAAGTATGATTTAAAAGGGCAAAAACAATTTGAAAGAAATGTTTTCAAGGAAAATTTGATGGGGTAGTTAACCCTAAGTAAATGGCTTAGATATTAGAATACCAGATGGGACTGGTGTAGGGTCTCGCCCTATACTTTAGCCAATAGCCCCTAGCTAATATAAGTCCAAAATTCCAGTGTGTAGAGCTTTGTCATAGGTAAAACTAAAATGATGTTACACATAGAAATGAATATACAAAGTAAAGATAGGTTATTGGTGAGCCCGCAAAACCATTAGGATTAGTTGACCCTGGGAGAAGTAAGTTAAGGACAAACCGTCCAAGAATGTGTCTAATAGAAGTTAGATTATTTATTATGTCTGATAGGCCCGAATCAGCCAATGGTTAGTAGTTAGCCAAACAAAACTATATTGTTCGAACATATAGTCCATTGATTACCTGATTTACGTGCATATATGATATTGCTACTGTTGCTTTAATTGGTTTGATTGCAGGATTCTAATTTGCAAAAAGATATTTTTTAAATGGATATTAGTGAGGGGAAACTCGTTCTACTAAGTGGCGTGGTCTCACTTAATTTCCACAAATCGAGATGTAATAGTAATATTTACACCAGGCTTTATGTCTGACTCGAAGTTTATGTTTTCCCCTTAAACTTTCGGGTGGTAAAAATTTAATTTGAGTAGATTGAGGGTTAAGGTTTTTCAGGTTTAGTAGGTTGGACGAATAAGCTTCCGAAGACGTGCAAGAGGCAAAGTTGGCTATGTAGGAGCTATTTAGTTTTGTTTCCACTGTGATGTATTTGTGACAAACATGTTTAGGTAGTACTCTAATCATCCAAGGAGGCATCTTGATATGTCATTCTTGACATACTTTGTAATAATTATATTTGATCTAAACCTAGGAATCTTTTGGGATTATGTATCCGAATATGAAATATATTTTTGAAATGTAATCAGAAAAGCTGTTTTGAAATCTATGTTGATTTAATTTCATATTCATGTGCTTCTGATATTACGGATACCATTAACATTACCGTATTTTATCGCCAAAAGTTAATACTATGGATGACTGCAACATCTGTAGCGCTTAGCTTCGGGGCTCAAGATGAGGATGTTACAACTTGGTATCAGAGCATAGGTTTATGGAAAACTTAAAAGAAATTTTAAACCTGAAATGGTTTTGAAAACATTATTCTAAGGAATTAGAGAAAAGATTGGGTCAGGGGATAACGCTATAGTACCGTACTTGTATTTGCTATATATAAGTATACGCTTTATCTCTATTCTCCCATCTTTCTTTGGCTATTCTTTTATATCTTAAAAAGGCTCGAATGTAGATTTTATGGATGTAAGATATGGATGCTAAAAGTGGAAGAGTTAACATTGGTGGGGGAAGCACTACAGCTAATGGGAATGCCAGATCAAACACAAGAGGGAACCTAGGTCAAGCTCAAGCTGCTAATATGGGTGTTGGAATGCTGCAAGTTGATATAGGAGCTATGTATTAGTTCTCCGTTAATATGATGTAGGCTGGAGTTGCTGTGGGTTTAGTTGGAGGAAAATTTGAAGGAGGAAATCAGGGAGCTCCGGTGGCCAATAACTATGCAGTATTGAGTAAAGATTATGCCAGGCTGGGAGGAAAACCATTTATCGGAACCGAGGATGCAGTTAAAGTGGAGAATTGGTTATTTTATTGCGAGAGGATTTTTGCTGATTTAGGGCTTAATGATGAGCAAAAAAGGAGACTCGCTTCTAGGCAGTTATAGGGAGCAACACAATACTGGTGGAATAGAGTTACTATGGGAGTCAATGAGGAGACCATGACTCGGGCTGAGTTCAGAAGGAGGTTTGAAGAAAAATTTATGTCGGAAATTGCAAAGTCAACTCTGCTCAGGAAGTTCATTGAGTTGGAGCAAGGAGACATGTCAGTGCTCGAGTATGCAACCAAGTTTGAGGAGCTATCGAGATACGGATATGCTATGGTTGATATAGTTATTAAAAGAAATGAGAAGTTTATTCGCAGGTTGAAACCTGAGCTTGCTAAAGCCATACTATCACTTATTAGAGATTTATGTGATGTAGTTGGTGAGATGGCTTTGAGGCAGGAAGAGATGCTTGCTTTTCTTGAGGGTAACAAAGCACGGGGAGCTCAAGGAGGGCAAAACCAAAAGAGGAAGTTTTTCCATAAGAAGGGAGCTCAGAAGAGTGGAGCTGCGAAGAAGGGAAAGGCGGAAGTTATCTGCTATAAATGTGACAAGGAAGGGCATTTCGCCAATGAATGTCGCTCAGGAGTTGGGAAGAAGGTGATCGGGAAGAAGAATATTAGATGCTTCAACTGCGATCAAATTGGACATTATAAGAACCAATGTAGGAGCCAGCCAAGGATGGGAAAGGGAAAGTGTTTGCATTGGAGCCAGCTACCTCGAGATCAACAGCAGCGGAAAAAGGAAAAGATGTGTTGGGAGGTATACTTTTGATTCATGGTATGTCAGTTAGAGTTCTATTTGATATAGGTGCATTCTTTTATATCTTATTGTTTGGTAGATAATCTTAACCTAGAACCCTCATACCTAGTTACTTCCTTAAGGGTTGCGAATCCGATAGGAGGTTATGCGACTCTTGGGATGAGATATGACCACTTAGACTTTGAATTGTTAGGTCATGTATTTGCTTGCAGTTTGCATGTGTTTGATTTTATAGGGTTCGGAATTATTTTGGGTGTCGATTGGTTAAGTAAATACGATGCAAGAATATTTTTCCATGATGGGGAAATATCACTTAGACACCCCGATTGTAGTGATCGGATTAAATACTCTATTGAAAGCCATAGTTTTGAGGTTAATGCTTTGTTAGGTGTTGTGGAGGTAGAAGACAAGTTGAATCGAGTTTTCGTTGTCAGAGAATTCGCAGAGGTCTTTGAGCCCATAGTAGGGTTGTGGTCGAAACGAGCTATTGAGTTTTAGATAGATTTAGTACCAGGAGCAGAACCGATGAGTAGACCGCCAAGTAGAATGACACCTACCGAGATGAAGGAGTTAAAGGTGAAGTTGGTGGATTTAGAAGGTAAGCATTTTATCAGACCAAGCAGTTTGTCTTAAGGAGCAGCCACGATGTCTGTAAAGAAACCGGACGGATCGTTAAGGTTATGTATCGATTATCGTAAGTTGAATGAGAAGACGATAAAGAATCGATATCTGTTGCCCAGAATTGACAATACTTTCGACCAGTTGAGTGGAGCCAAAGTATTTTCCCAGTTGGATTTAGCAACATGGTTCCATCAGCTTAGAGTGACTGAGGATAGTATTCCTTTGACGGCGTTAAGAACCAAAAATGGATCGTACAAATGGTTAGTAATGTCGTTCGGACTAACTAATGCTCCAGCATTCTTAGTAGATTTGATGAACCGACTTTTCCGAGAGCACTTGGATAGGTTTGTATTGGTATTCATAGATGAAATTTTGATAAACTCTAAAGATGAAAGAGAGCACGAAGTCCATCTTAGAGTGGTGCTTGAGACGTTGAGGCAGCATCAACTGAAAGTGAAATTTTTGAAGTGTCATTTCTGGAAGAAGGAGGTGAACTTTCTTGGTCATGTAGTCTCAGAGAATGGGTTGTCAGCTGATCCAGCTAAGATCGAGGCAGTGAATAATTAGAAGAGACCTGAGACAGTGACTGAGATAAAGAGATTCCTTGGATTAGCTGGTTATTATCGGAGATTCATCAAGTATTTTTCACGGATAGCGGAAACGATGACTAAGCTAACACGGAAGGATGTGAAGTTCTTTTGGACCGATAAGTGTGAGGAAGCATTCTAAAGATTGAAACACTTATTGACTAATGTACCAGTGTTAGTTGTTTCAGAAGGGAATTAGGACTTAGTAGTGTATACGGATGCATGTGGAACATGATTGGGAGCTGTGTTAATGCAAAGGGGTAAGGTGATTGCATATGCTTCTCGACAGCTTAGACTGCATGAAGTTAGATAACCAATT
Source organism: Allium fistulosum (assembly GCA_030737815.1). Classification (NCBI taxonomy): domain Eukaryota; kingdom Viridiplantae; phylum Streptophyta; class Magnoliopsida; order Asparagales; family Amaryllidaceae; genus Allium; species Allium fistulosum. Next base: position 1,028,818,573 of record CM060905.1, on the reverse strand, counting down.
CATGATTTGGAATTAGCTACGATAATTTTTGCATTGAAGGTGTGGAGGCATTACCTTTAGGGAGAAAGATTCGAGTTGTACACGGACCGTAAGTCGCTGAGGTATTTATTTTCTCAGAAGGAGTTGAATATGAGACAACAGTGGTGGTTATAGTTTTTAGCCGCTTATGACTTCAGTATTGAATACACACTAGGAAAAGGCAATAAGGTTGCAGATGCACTTAGCAAAAAACATCAGAATGCAGTATTGGCAATGATAGTTGAGTGGAAAGATTTAGAAGCATTGACCGTATGCGGAGTATAATGGAGATCTAAGAGTAGTTCTAGCAAAGAAACTGCTATATTGTCATGTTTAGTAGTTCGACCGGTGATGATCGAAAGGATTGCTTCTAAGCAAGGGGAGGATCCATTATTGGCTGAATGGATCAGAAAGTTAAGGAATGGAATGGAGAGCAATGACTTGAAAGATTTCAGTCTTGACCAGAATGGGTGGTTAAGGAAGAAAGGAAGACCGTGTGTTTCGACTGTGGGAAACATTAGGAAGGAAGTTCTTGGAGAATGCCATCGCTCAAAGTTCACTATTCATCCGGGACGAACTAAGATGTATCGGGACATGAAAAGAAGTTTCTTCTAGGAAGGCATGAAGAGAGATGTAGGCTTATGGGTGAAGCAATGTTTGAACTGCCAACAGGTAAAAGTTGAACATCAAAAACAAAGTGGGTAACTTCGGCCTTTAGATGTTCCAATCTGGAAATGTGATTCTATCTCAATGGATTTTATAGACCGGTTGCCAAGGTCGAATCGAGGAAATGAAAGTATTTAAGTTATAGTGGACAGATTGACCAAGAGTTCCCATTTCATTCCAGTAAAGTCAACCAGGACGGCAACTGTTTTGGCTAAATTATTCATGAAGAATATAGTTAGATTGCATGGAATTCCTAGTAGTATAGTAAGTGATAGAGATTCCTTATTCACTAGCGAGTTCTAGAAGAGTCTAAAGGACACTTTGGGTACCAAGCTCAAGATGAGTACCACTTACCATTCACAAACAGATAGGCAAACGGAGAGACTTAACAAAGTCTTAGAGGATTTGTTAAGAGCTTGTGTGCTAGACTTTGGGGGATCATAGGAAGACCATCTACATTTAGTTGAGTTTTTGTATAACAATAGTTATTAGACTAGTATAGGGATGGCACCATTTGAGGCTTTGTATGGAAGACCATGCAAATCTCCCGTTTGTTGGTTAGACATCGGGGATAGGTTAGTTCCTGGTCCAGATTTGGTTAGAGAAGCTGCAGAAAAGATTGAGTTCATTCAAGCCAGAATGAAGGAAGCTTAGTCTAGGCAAAAGAGCTATGCTGATAGAAGACGGCAAGACTTAGAGTTCTCAGTTGGAGATCATGTTTTCGTCAAGATATCACCGATGAAAGGTGTAACTCGGTTTCGAAAATCAGGAAAATTGGCGCCGAAATTCATTGGACCATTTCCTCTTGTAGAAAGGATTAGGAAACTTGCGTATAGAGTAGAGTTACCAAACAGTTTGACAGGAGTCCATAATGTTTTTCATATTTCTCATCTAAGGAAGTGTATTTGAGCTCGAGAAACTACTATTGCACCGCCTGTTAGATGATTTAGTAGTGGAACAGGATATGAATATAGTTAGAAAACCAGTTCGTCTAGTCGCGAGGAATGAGAAGAGACTAAGGAATAAGACAGTCAGATTAGTTAAAATTTGGTGGAGTGACGACGAGAGAGACTGTACTTGGGAAGCTGAAAGCAAAATTAGAGATACTTATCCTGACTTGTTTCATGGTATGTTTTACCTTGATGATTGATTGTTATGAGTACCTTATCGTAATTTTGATGACGAAATTCTTTAAGGAGGGAAGTCTATAATGACCCTAATTTTGACTAACAATATTTAGGACATTTAATAAGATAAATTAAATGAAATAATGTGAATGGTTAAGGGATTGAGATTTGTATGATCATAAGGTAGCTGTGCCTAATTAATCTATAAGCCAAAGAGAATTAAAATGAAGTAAGTAAGAGGAATAAGATGAGGGTAAAATAGGAATAAACTAAGTTCTTATACCCTAAAACCTTCTTACTTTCATTCCTTATTTATTTCAAACATTTGCAAACAAAACTAAAAACGTTCAAAAGCTTGGCCGGCCACCATTAAGGGAAAACAAAAGGAAGATAAGCAAGGATTCGAGTAGGAAGCTTAAGCAAATCAATCCAAGAGCAAATCTCCACCTCCTTAACAACAAGCTAAGGTGAATAATAGGTTTACATCTCATTTTCATTAATTTCGGGTTCTAGTTGAGATCCGAATTTATTTTGCAAGTAAAATGTCAGGTTTTGATAGTTTAAATGGATATATATATATATGCTTGTTGATAAATTATGTTGCTTCATATAAATTTTATGATAAGTTTTGATTTAAAAAACCTATTAAATGACATCCAAATGGCATGCGGTTTTTATATATGGTCAAAAGCATTATTTTAGAGATGAGTTTCATGTTTTATAATTTTCTAAGTTATTGTAGATTTATTATGAATTTTCTATGAAAGAAAATAGCTAAAATTGGGTTTAAATTATTTTTGGCAGTTACATGTTAGCCTCGGGTCTGAAATTGAAATATGTTAGAAAACATATTAAAAGTGATTTGTGGGAATTTCTAGAGAATTTTCCTAAGTATTATTATGGATATAAAATTATTTAAGGTATGAGACTTAAAATTTTTATATGTTTCGAAAAGGTGAAGGGCCAATTTGTTAAATGTTTTAAATTGTTAATTACTGAATTCGACGGGACTTTTAGAAAAAGATTTTTGAAAAAGAATTGGAAACCAATTATGTGTTGACAAATAAGGTAAGTTAGTTGGAAAAAAATTACTTTAGAAGGCCAATAATCAGTTTCGCAAGAAATTATTGCTTTAACACTTCCAGCAATACACATGGTATCAACTCTTTGGTACGTAGTGGATTGGAGAAAGGCTGAAGGTATAGTGTCGAAACCATGCTTTCGAAGGGGTAGATGCTACACCTATTAACTTTGAATTACTTATATTTATAAAGGATGCTTTCGAGGGTGTTATATTAGCTTTCGATTTAGTCAATATGCTAGTGTTTACATAAAAAGGACTTTCGAAGGGGTTGCCACCTTTTTGTTTTAAAATAAAGCTTTCGAAACCTATGCTGACGCATTCAACCCTTCGAATCAATGCTTTTGAAAGGGTGTTTTTGCCTTTAAACTTTGAAGCTGCTTCCCCATGCTTTCGAAAGGATTGGTTTCGAAACCATCTACTTTTTTTTACTTAGGAATAATGCTTTCGAAAGAAATGTTTTCGCCCCAGTTCTTTTAAGACCATTTGTTCTATTAAAAGTAAAACCCAAAGGTTAAGAAAGGAATGGTTTTATATGATTTCAAATCTATGTTCCACAAACTTTTACCTGAACCCAATACTTCCGAAAGGTATATAATGTAGGTTTCGAAGGGGAGATTTCCCAACGTTTTCGAAAGGTTTACTTTGAGTATTTGAGTGGAAGGTTCCAATACTTTTGAAAGGCATGTTTTAAAGGGTTTTGAAAGAGGATGTCTAAGGTTTTAATAAATATTTTGCAAGAGTTGATCTCATTGATTTTGAAAGATACTGTTTAAGACTTAAAACAAAGGTTACGTAGGTGATATCTTGGATTTAAAACCTAATGTTTTCTAAGTTAAAGAAGGACTTTAAATTTTTTAAAGGGATAGATAACCCTATTGATTTAGGTTTTCATCAACATTTTTTGTGTAAAGCATATATCATGGCAAAGGTATTTGAGTAAAGCAAAGAGTACATTTTCCTTGTTTTAAGTATGATTCAAAAGGGCTAAATCAATTGAAAGAAATATTTTCAAGGAAAATTTGATAGGGTAGTTAACCCTAAGTAAATGACTCAGACATTAGAATACTAGATGGGACTGGTGTAGGGTCGCATCCTATACTTTAGCTAATAGCCCGTAGCTAATATAAGTCCAAAATTCCAGTGTGTAGGGCTTTGTCACAGATAAGACTAAAATGATGTTACACATAGAAAGAAATATACAGAGTAAAGATAGGTTACTGGTGAGCCCACAAAACCATTAGGATCAGTTGACCTGGGGAGAAGTAAGTTAAGGATAAACCATCCAGGAGTGTGTCTAATAGAAGTTAGATCATTTATTATGTCTGGTAGGTCCGAGTCAGCCAATGGTTAGTAGTTAGCCAAAAAAACTATATTGTTCGAACAGATAGTCCATTGATTACCTGATTTATGTGCATATATGATATTGCTACTATGTCTTTATTCAGTTTGATTGCAAGATTAAGATTTGCAAAAAGATATATATTTTTTAAAGGGATATTAGTGAGAGGAAACCCGTTCCAGTAAGTGGCGTGGTCTCACTTAGTATTAGCAAACCAGGATGTAATAGTATTATTCACATTAGCTTTATGTCTGACTCGAAGTTTATGTTTTCCCCTTAAACTTTCGGGTGCTCAAAATTTAATTTGAGTAAATTGAGGGTTAAGGTTTTTCAGGTTTAGTATGCTGGAGGAATAAGCTCCCGAAGACATGCAGGAGGCAAAGTTAGCTTTGTAGGAGCTATTTAGTTTTATTTCCACTATGATGTATTTGTGATAGACTTGTTTAGTTAGTACTCCGATTATCCAAGGAGGGCATCTTTATATGTCTTTCTTGGCGTAATTTATAATAATTATATTTGATCAAAACTTGGGAATCATTTTGGGATTATGTATCCGAATATGAAATATTGTTTTGAAATGTAATCAGAAAAGATGTTTTGAAGTCTGTGTTGATTTTATTTCATATTTATGTGCTTCTGATATTATGGATACCATTAAAATTACCGTATTTTGTCGCCGGAAGTTAATACTATGGATGACTGCAGCATCTGTAGCGCTTAGCTTTAGGCCTCAAGATAGGGGATGTTATACCCTACGCCTCATTTTCCTATGAAATTTTGTCCATCCCTTCTTGTTTTAGGCCAACATGCATTAATAGCATGTGTACTTGTTGTTTAAACATGTTTCACTTTAACTTTTTCACTTAATTATAATTTTAATGCATAAAAGGTCACATCAACTTATATAAACTTAAGTATATAAATTTGTTTATATACATGTGTAATATATAACTCTAACTTATATATAAATGTATGTGTTTGTTTATACAATAGAGCTTACAACTTCTCTGACAACTTTTAGTTGACGAAAAGTCAGAAATTCGAAAAACGAATTTTGGTCACATTTTCGATTTTTCTTCGAACTAAATATTTTTGTAAACAAATTTTAAAAACTATTTCACCATCATTATTTATTATTTAAAAGATTTTTATTTTATTTATACAATCTATTATTTGAATATTTAATGTTAATTAAATATTTCAAAACTAAAGCAGTGAAATTCCAAGTCGTTACACCGCACCTCTAGATGTGCACCGATCCGAAGCTCAGTGTGGCTTTTGGCTACGTATCGTGTTGAGAATTGTGAATCATTAGGGTTAACCTTTAGCATTTCAAAGACTAAGACAAGCAGATATCATCTAAAATATACTGAACTTTCAAAACTCACAACGGAAGGAATAAAACAGATATAACATAGAAAAATGTCCATCTTAGAAAAATGTCCAAATCACGGTCTCAGAAAAAATCAGTACGTGATCCAATATAGAGTCCATAGAAAAATATCTCTCAAAGTATGATATAAGGAAATAAAATGTATTGCCATGATAGAATAATATGTGGAGAGTAAATATGATAAAAGCCGTCTCCAAAGATAAGAACAACTCTTCAAGTATCGAGAATGAGCCAATTACTTGTTGCATTGTCCACCTGTGGTGGGGAAAAGATGGAAAAGGAATAAGTCAGACAAAAAATCTAGTGAATGAGTACAAGTTTAATATGTGACGATCATGTGTAGATATATATATATATATATATAGTATTACTCTAAATGACGTGTGGTGTGCTACAAGTGTCTCTAAATCCCTAAGGTCCAATACCTAAGGGCTCTTATCTAACACGAAGGGTCGAACTACAATCGAACCACACACTAACAGTCGACTAACGTCACTAAAGTAACCCAATAAGAAAAAACTGCCCATTGGTGACTGTGGGAACTGCTCTTCCATAAATACCTATATCATCACTACTCTTGGAAAGGGAAAACCTCAAAATGCAAACTCACTATGTGACTCATTGTATGCACCCGTATCCATTTCTCGACCATAGTGCTAAATGCCTCTTATTTTACTGCACCAGCATCACCTATACCACGTCGCGTCAGAACCGTATGTACAAAAACCCTCATTAGTACCAGACTCCTTTTCTACTCTATAGCCTCTTATCATTTTGCGCTGAGCTTGACTATTCATATAAAATCTGCCATTAGCACCAAGCTCACTCAACTGATGTCTCCATCAGTGTTACGCATCCACCTTGGAACTCCCCCTGAGTATCTATGAAATACATCGCCCTAGTCAACTCCCAACTCGCAATCTGCAAAATACGTTGCCCTAGTCAACTCTCGGTTCTCAATTGGGTAACTATTACCTAATACCACAATGACCTACTGTCCTTCGATAAGGAACTGACTTCCCTACTATCCCTAGCCATATACTTAGCCAAAATAAGCTCGAACAAACAGTCCATTTATATAACTTTTAACCAAAGTTATATAATTTTATTATCCATCTTGGTCCTTAGGACGAGGTTCAACATTTGCACTTTTCGTCATGAACAGTCGACCCCTGGACCTCTTCGGTCAACTGTTAAGATACCAAGGTCGACCGATCGCGTAGTAAAATTAGGGTTTTTTATATTGGTTCGTTGTCGATTTCTAATTAATGGATAATTACTGGTACATCTATGTGGTTAGCAGTTATTAGTGAACCCTAATTACTAGATGACCAATCTAATTATCAATTTGCAATTCAAATTAGGGTTTATTGGTTTAGGGTTTGCAAATTCAAGTGTAAAATGAGGTGTGTGTATATATCAATATCAAATTAACAGCTTACTGTAATTTTTATTCTAAAATTACATATTTCAAATTAGGATTTTACTTATTCAATTTGGGTTTCTAACATCCTAAATCAACTAAAATAGTCTAAATCTAACTGTAATAATCATCTTATCAAAAAAACTAACTCACCTCAAGCCTAAGCTCTTCCTCCCAGATTTTCCTGGGAATCGCCCCTCTATTCGCTAGCTCCGCTTGCTCCACCTTGATTCTAGTGCTTGTGGTTTTTTAGGTTGATTTTATTTGATTTTTAAGAAATTTTTATAGTGAGGGAAGAGAGAAAATTTTGGCAGAGTTTTGTTACTCTATAGAGTTATGTGAGAATTAAGGTTTGATTAGTCTAGTATTTATAGGGTTTTCAAACTAATCTGGGTTGTTAGATTTAGGTTAGTGAATATTTTCTGAAATCAGGTTCGCTCATCAACAACGTGCGTGCAAAGTAATCCATTCGAACCGTTCAAACACGTCACAGGAAATCCGAAACGTTCGATTTTACAAAGCATAGGTCGACTACTATGTGGACCCATTTCTTCGACTCTCAGAAATCGACACTAATACATCCTCGGTATTCACGTGCTGCATATCCAAGTGCTGGAGAAGCGGATTTTTGAGGGTAATAAAGAAAATAAAGACAGAACGGAATCTCTTATATATTATTTCAACATATAATCATTACAGCGGAAATTTAAATACATTTATCAGAGTTTAAAAATGGACTGTTGTATATATCTGTCCTTACAAAGGCATAATACAATACTACTCAAGTATGGTGGAGACAATCTTCAGAAAAAATCTTCTAACTCCATGCTCCAAGCTCTTCCAGATTTGTTCGAACTAAACCTAACTACCAGGCTGCCCAAGGAAAATTAGGGCACCCAGAGTTTAAGGGAAAAGGAAAATAAACTCCGGGTCAGTCATGGACTGTGCAGTCAATTCCCCGATATTGCCCCGATATATCCTGTAGCGGACTTTTGGGGCAACGATATTCCTATAAAGCAGCCCAATATAGCAGATCCGCTATTTATCCCCGATACTGTGGCAATAATCCGTTATATCCCCGATTTTGTTGCCCCGCTATATCCCCCTTTCCTATAAATAAACATTTTTCTTGATGTCTTGCTTTTAAGTTTTATGGTAACTTCAAAGTTGATGTAACAATGATATACATTGTTGGTTATTATAACTAGTTCTAACTTTTTAAGTGTCAACTTTGTTTATCTTTACTTTATTATAACTTGTTTTGCTTGGTGGGAAATAATAAGTTATACGTTTTCTATTTTTAATGTAGAAAGTTCATCATTCCTCTTTTTAAAGTCGTCCGCTATATCCTGATATATCCTCGATATATCTCCGCTACAACTTTTTGCACCTCAAACGCTATAAAGCGATATGGCGCTTTAACTGCACAGGTCATGGGATTGTTGTGAGAAACTCAAAATACGCAGTTTGAAAAGAAAAAGGTATCTCATAAGACCACGCCCACACATAAATACGGATGGGTTTTTACCTTATGTTAACCAAAACATTTGCTACGCAAAATCATTTGATATTAGTTTTAATTACATTACTTTGAAAACATTTGCAAGTAAACTTATAAATCTTAGTCAAAATTGTTACCATATTAAATTCCGGTATGTTAGGCTCTACAAACAAAACTCTTACAAGCTCGTTTGGGAATGGATTTCCATACAATGGCAGGTAAGGGACCACCTCCGTACAGTACATCTCTAGAGGAATGTACCAAGGATACACAAACAATCCTCTGCATCTAGCAAGACCGGCCTATCCCTATTTGACACTCATACATGGCCTGGATAGGACCGAATATGACATCACCCCGGTCATAACCAACTTATCCGGGGCTCCATAGCATACACCACATACTCGACATATAGAGTAATCTAGAAAGGTGATGACCATACCCTAAGAGTTGCGAACCACATACCCTTGCGGCATACCCTTTTTAAGCCATTACTGGGTGATGAGGTCTGAGGTAGCGATTACCTTTCAAAAAGCACATTCCACTTTTAATGCCACATTGCCATCCCATAGTCACACAACTGATTTCTACACACATATAACTCCTGAGCTCGTACGTCTCAAGAAAGGGTGTTAAGCTAAGATAAGTTGCCTTCTCCACTACCGGACAGATGATACGTTCATAGAGATCAATTTACGTAACTAGAAATGCAATGTTAGACATTCGTTCATACCAGTTGCCTAGGAACAAGACAACCAAAGGCACTCTCCTACCATATCTTGTCGGGAACTAACCCTAGGATTAGTAGCGAGAAGTTCTTGCATCGAAGATTTTGAATGAAGAACTACTACCACATAATATGATATGGAAACTTCCCCCCGAGGGTCAGAGACAAGTAGCCTTACATTCCATCTTCCAAATCATATCCATGTCTTTACTTTGAATACAAAACTAGTTCGAACTGGTTTTCGGATAGGAATCACCCCAAATCCGACCCCGGTTCCTTCGAACCAATCATCAATAAAAAGATGTTCTGTGAATAGGGAATCATTATTTAATTAATTAATTTCTTTTTACCAAAATATCATTTGGAGATGTACATATATTTCTTAAACATTCTTTCCGGTATATACAAAATCATTAAACCACTCTTATCAAATCCTTTGATTACTTTAAACCTTTTTAAAATGGGAATAATTCGAAATCATTTCATTTTTTCACTTAGGAAAATATTTCCAGATCATTTCTTTTAAATCTTAACATAAATTTCTTAATTCAAAACTCAAAATTTTGATTGAGTTAAAACCATGTAATCTAAGATGTTAATCCAATAAACATTAAGTGAGCAGAATCTATAGAAATCATCTAATTCTACACAATATCAATTTATGTATTCAACAAATACTTGGGCGGAATAACGGTGAAATCACCTTTTAAATTCCACGAACAGTACGAGTTCCCTCTTCGGGCTTTAACACTGAGTACAAGAAGATTATCCTCATAATATCCAAGTTGTTTAAATTTGGAAAATTATATCCTTTATACTTTGTAAAGCTTTGATCCGAGTAAATCAAATTCACTATCTCATCCGATGGGCCAGTCCGGATAGCCAAGGAGAGCAGGAAACTGGTTTCCAAACTCAAGCCTAAATATCATCTCTCTGACACTCATAAGGCGGTCTAGTTATTTGATCGACTCTAAATCGTTTGATATTTAACCATTCCATAAATCCTTCAAATCAACTTTAAAATACTTTATTATCATTTGAAAACATTTACAAAAGATTTGGAAAAGAACGGTTGTGTTTAAAATTATATTTCAAAAGTTATAGAGAAGTGCTGCGGAAAGTGCTTTTTAAGATATATTGATCAAAACGACATTTTATTATTTGGAAATTCATCTTTATACCTCAAATCACTTTTAAAAGATTTTTAGAATTTATTTCATATTTTAAAAAAAATCATTTTCAAAGAAATCCTTTTATGGATTCCAAACTGCAAAACCGTGATTTTTTCAAAAACTAGTTTTACTCATATTTCAAAATTCATTTATCGAAATCTCGATTTTCTTTGTTTGAAAACTATGGATATAATAGTTCGGCAAATTCTTGTCTCGAATAATTCCAACTATATTTCATTCTATATACTCTTTTGACTTTTATGGCGCGAAATCGTGAACTGCACTTACGCGATGTGCCTATTTTAGACTAAATTTTCAATTACCTTTCAAACTTCACCAAAACACGTTTATAAAATATTTCAAACTCATTTTAAAACCTTTTAAACAGGTTTAACATTCCATATACACCAATTCATTAGATAAAGGAAAGTGATTTCCTTTGTGCTTATCGACATGTATTTCCGTAACTTGCATACGTACATACATACATATGTACATACATACATATACATATATATATATATACGACATTCATATTAAACTACCAAACTTGATGATCAAAGCATATTAAACATCCATTGCAAACATCATATCATCATCCAAAAATATAATATAAGTAAGAGTTTCTCACTTTTAGTTATATGTTGCTAATTACTTTTTCAAACATTCATCAACCAAACATCCAAACATCATTAATATCCAAATATTTATTTTAAACATTTATAACTACTTATAACGGTTTAAAGTTAGAGTTCTCATCATTATCGCTTCCTAACTTCGCTAAACAGACAATAGCTCCGCTACAATCGCATGGAAGCTTTTGGAATTGGTCCTTCGACTCTTGAGAAGGCTCGGCCAAAACTTCAAGAGGATGGGCCATAGTATGGAAGAGAAGTGGTAGAGCTTCGACCATGAATTCACTAAACTAGACCCAAAAATTGGCCAACTTATCTCGGATTTTTGGACATTCTTCTCTCTAAATTTGGAAAATTTATCAACATAAAAGTTGTAAAAAATTCTTTTCTATACATTCACAAAAAATGAATAATCCAATTTGGATTATTTATAAGGAAATTATGGCCAAGAGAAGAAGAGGTATTCTTGGATTCACGAAAATCAAACCCGAGAATGGGTCGACTTCTAGCTAATTTTGGGACATGTAACTCATAGAATTATGAAAAGTGGTCAAAAGAAAAGTTCTTGAAAATTCATTTCTCTACAACTTGAAGGAAAGAAACACTTGATTTTGATTTTTTATGAGGAAGATATGATCAAAAGAAGAGAGGGCATTCTCAGAACTAAAATTATGAGCCCGAAAATGCAATGGAAGGAAGTGGGTTTTGAGTATGGCTAAGCTTAGAATGGAAGGAAGTGTTAAACTAGAAAGTTATAGCCACTAAAATTTTGAATGGTTTGAATGAATGAATTTCCTCATTTCGTTCAGATATGAGGAAATTATGGAGGATGAAAGAATGAGTTGTGGAGGTGCTATTTATAAGACAAGAAAAGGAGAGAAATATCTACACTTACATCATCCCCCTCATCACCACCACATGCTTCATCTCCATTATCCATGTAGCTGAAATGACCACCCTCTCCATGTGCATACTCAAGTGTGTACTTTTATGTGTAAGTGTTGATCTTTGTAAAAGCTTAAGTATTAAGTAAACTTAAAATATCTTAGATATTATCATGTGTATATGTATATATATGTGTACATGTATATGTGTATGTTTATATATGTTCATGTGCATGTTAGGATATGTATGTGTATGTTTTATATGTGCACATGACACAAAAACAAGGTTGCAATGATTTAAAGCAACTTTCGTTCGTCAAACCATTGAAAATCGGGAAGCCGATTCCCGTTCACATTTTCACTTATATTTTAAATTACATATAAATATAAACAAAATTCACAAATAAATTTCTTATCGATTTTAACTAATTAAAATGATCATATTTAATTTATAAAACCATATAAATTAATATTAACAATTATTTACAAAAATCGTTATTATATCGATAAAGCGATATTGACTTTTCCTTATATTTTCAAATCAAATATATACCTTTATAAAACTATTATAATGATTTGTTATCATTTTATAACTATTCAAAATGAATTATCATCAATCAAAAATATTTATTTGAATAATTAAAACAATTATCAAATCATTAAATCTCAATTAAATTCTAATAAATCAATTTATTAAATATAAGGGCATTAATAACGATGTCAAAAACACATTTTATTTTCAAAAATAATTTAATTGATTTTATTTAATATTCTTGTTAAGTTATAAAATAAGCGTATGTATCTAGCTCTGTGTGCGACGTTTTACGATTATAAAGCCGTTTACCGATAAAATGGTTTTCAGCCATTTTATTGATTTAAATTTCAAGGAAAATATTTTTGTAAATATTTATTAAAAATAGGATTATTATTTATTATCACTCAAAACCATATTATTTGTATTATCAACCTTTTATTTGAAAAAATTTAATAATAAATATAATTTATCAAAGTGATAAATTTGCGGGTCATTACAAACTTCACCCCTTAAAAGAATTTTCGTCCTCGAAATTACCCAAAGCAAAAACCCAAAGGTTTGCCGAAAAATATATTTTTAAACTTACATCTGTATGAGGTATATAGATCATCCGTACATAATATCTAATTCGACCTTCTATTCGAATTCATAACTTTACTTCCGAACTAGTGTTGATCCCCTAATCCTTTAGTGAGGACTCTGACCAAGCTTTCTAATCAAAACTTTAGTTGTTCCTTGCATAGCTCCCAACTATGATAGAAAACTCAAGTATCCAACCACAAACCCTCATCAATGTTTGTCATCAAGAATCGAGCGATTAATCCTCTTTCGGATCAGTGTAAACACTTCCAAGTTCCATACTCGAATCTTAGATCAAATTATGCGACGAAATAATCCACATACTTCATATGAATTTATTAACCTTTCCAAAATTCTTATGAAAATACTTCATAAAAATTTCATCTTTTATTCAAACTTTTATAAAGATACTTCTTTAGAAATAACCATTTTACATTTTTATTTCAAAATATTTCTACTTAAAGGCACATTTTGTTTCAAAATGCAATTCAAGTGTTTAAAAACAAATGTTGCTAAAACATTGTTTGCTACAAACCCAAAACCATTCATTGATAACTTTAACCATTTCTTTTAAAGATCAAAGCATATCCATGCTTATCAATTAAGATAATACACTTTGATAAAAATTGATGATTATCAATTAATTTATCAATTAATGATTCGCCTCGTTCTTTTTAACTTTAGAAATTATGTAGATTGAGTAACTCAAAAATGATACCAAGGAACTGGGTACCACCAATAATATTGCACATTTCTTTAACAAGAAGGGGAATACTTAAGAGAAGCGTTCACCATCCAAACACATCTCCTGCCCATTTTTAGTTACTTTCGAGCCACTTGGATCAATTAATCATAAGATAGTTTTTACGTTTTCAAAATTCCATTTTAGAAATAGTACTATTATTATTCCTTTTCCAAAAATCATTTGAAATTCCTTTCAAAATACTAGAATTTAAATTCTCAAAGGTTCCTTTACAAAGCACGTTTTATAAATCCAGTTCATAAAATCATATTCATAAGATTTATTTATCTTAAATAAATTCCTTTAATAGACATTATTACTTATTGAATACCCTATAGTTAAATTGTGAAATTAAATTCATGAGGTATTCATACTTAAACTTTTAAATTAAACAACCAATCAATCAATGATAATAATTGGGTATTATCATTTTTTTAATCAAATAACTATATTAAAAAATATTTTTTATATTCAAAGTATAATCCTAGATAAAATAATTTCATTTACACATTTTCAAAACCAAAATCATTTGTATATAATATAAACAAATACGCGCTCATATATGCTCAGACTCATTCTAGGGTGTTACTAATCCTATCTCTAATGATTTACTCATCCTAGGGCATTACTAACCCTGACTCTGATGAGACTTTACCCTACCAAAGCCAAGGTGTTTGCTCAACCTAAGCTCCGATACCAAAATGTGAGGACCCATTTCTTCGACTCTCGGAAATCGACACTAATACATCATCGGTATTCATGTGACGCAAATCCAAGTGCCGGTGAAGCGCATTCTCAAGGGTAAGATAGAAAAAAAGACAGAATAGAATCTCTTATATGTTATTTCAACATATAATCATTACAGCGGAAATTAAAATACATTTATCAGAGTTTAAAAATGGATAGTTATATATATCTGTCCTTAAAAAGGCGGAATACAATACTACTCAAGTGCGGTGGAAACAATCTTCATAAAAAATCTTCTAACTCCAAGCTCTTCCAGATTTCTTCGAACTAAATCTGACTACCAGGCTGCTTGGGGAAAATTAGGGCACCCATAGTTTAGAGAAAAAGAAAATAAACTCCGGGTCAGTCATAGGATTGGTGTGAGAAACTCAAAATACGTGGTTTGAAAAGAAAAAGGTATATCATAAGATCATGCCTACAGATAAATACAAACGGGTTTTTACCTTATGATAACCAAAACATTTTCTATGCAAAATCATTTGATATTACTTTTAATGACATTCATTTGAAAACATTTGCAAGTAAACTTATTAATTTTAGCTAAAATTGTTACCATATTAAATTCCGGTATGTTAGGCCCTACAAACAAAACTCTTACAAGCTCATTCGGGGAATGGATTTCCATACAATGGAAAGTAAGGGACTACCTTCTATATAGTACATCTCTAGAGGAATGTACCGAGGATACGCAAACAATCCTCCGCAACTTGCAAGACCGGCCTATCCTTATTTAGCACTCATACATAGCCTGGATAGAACTGAATATGACATCACCCCGGTCGTATCCAACCAATACGGGGCCCCATAGCATACACCACATACTCAACATATATAGAGTAATCTAGAAAGGTGATGACCATATCCTAATGATTGCGAACCACACAGCATTGTGGCGTACCCTGTTAAACCCATTACCGGGTGATGAGGTCTGAGGTAGCGATTACCTTTCACAATGCACATTCCACTTTGAATGCCACATTGTCATCCTATAGTCACACAACTAATTTCTACATACATATAACTCTTGAGCTCGTACATCTCAGGAAAGGGTTTTAAGCTAAGAGAAGTAGCATTCTCTACTACAAAATAGATGATACATTCATAGAGATTAATTTATGTAACTAGAAATGCAACGTCAGACATTCGTCCCTACAAGTTGTCCAAGAACAGGACAAACCGAAGGCACTTTCCTACCACATCCTATCGGGAATTACCCCTAGGATTAGTTGCGAGAAGTCCTTGAATCGAAGATCTTGAATGAAGAACTATTGCCACATAATATGATATGGGAAATTTCCCTCAAGGGTCAATGACAAGCAGCCCTACATTCCATCTTCCAAATCATATCAGTGCCTTTACTTTGAATAAGTAAATTAGTTCGAAGTGGTTTTCGGATATGATTTACCCCAAATCCGACCCCGGTTCCTTCAAAACAATCATCGATAAAAAGATGTTCTATGAATAGGGAATCATTCTTTAATTGAATAATTTCTTTTTATCAAAATATCTTCTAGAGATATATATTTCTTAAACATTCTTTCCGGTATATACAAAATCATGGAACCTCTCTTATCAAATCCTTTGATTACTTTAAACCTTTTTAAAATGGGAATAATTCGAAATCATTTCATTTTTTCACTTAGGAAAATATTTCCAAATCATTTCTTTTAAATCTTAACATAAATTTCTTAATTCAAAACTCAAAATTTTGATTGAGTTAAAACCATGTTATAGAGTGCTACGGAAAGTGCTTTTTAAGCTATATTGATCCAAACGACTTTTTATCATTTGGAAATTCATTTTTATAGCTCAAGTCACTTTTAAAACATTTTAAAAGATTTTTAGAATTTATTTCATATTTTTAAACAATTTTAAAATATCATTTTCAAAGAAATCCTTTTATGGATTCCGAACTGCAAAACCGCGATTTTTCCAAAATCTTGTTTTACTCATATTTCAAAATCTACTTATCGAAATCTCGATTTTCTTTCTTTGTTTGAAAACTAGGGATATAATAGTTTGGAAAATTCTTATCTCGAAGAATTCAGAGCTATATTCCATTCTATATACTCGTTTGACTTTTATGGCATGATATCACGAACTGCCGTTACGCGACGCGCCTATTTTTGACTAAATTTTCAATTACCTTTCAAACTTCACCAAAACACTTTCATATGTTTGTAAAACATTTCAAACTCATTTTTTAACCTTTTTAAACAGGTTTAACATTTCATATACACCAATTCATTAAATAAAGGAAAGTGATTTCCTTTGTGCTTATCGACATGTATTTCCGTGACTTGCATATATATATATATATATTCAACATTCATATTAAACTACCAAACTTGATGATCAAAGCATATTAAACATCCATTGCAAACATCATATCATCATCCAAAAATATAATATAAGTAAGAATTCTCACTTTTAGTCATATGTTACTAATTACTTTTTTAAACATTCATCAACCAAACATCCAAACATCATTAATATCAAAATATTTATGTTAAACGTTTATAACTACTTATAACAGTTTAAAGTTAGAGTTCTCACCATCACTGCTTCCTAACTTTGCTAAACGGACAATAGCTCCACTATGATAGCATGAAAGATTTTGTAATTGGTCTTTGGACTCTTGAGAAGGCTCGACCAAAACTTCAAGAGGATTGCCAAAAGTATGGAAGAGAAGTGGTAGAGCTTCGACCATGAATTCACTAAACTAGACCCGAAAATAGGTCATCTTATCTCGAATTTTCGGACATTCTACTCTCTGATTTGAAAAGGTTATCATCATAAAAGTTGTAATAAATTCTTTTCTCTACGGTTTCAAAAAAAGAATCATCCAATTTGGATTATTTATGAGAAAGTTATAGCCAAGAGAAGAAGAGGTATCTCGGATTCACGAAAATCAAACCCGAGAATAGGTCGACTTCTAGCTAATATTTGGACATGTTACTCAAATAATTATGAAAACTGGTCAATAAAAAAGTTATTGAAAATTCTTTTCTCTATAATTTGAAAAAAAGAAACACTCAATTTTGGTTTGTTACAAGGAAGGTATGATCAAAAGAAGAGAGGGCGTTCTCGAAACTAAAATTCTGGGCCCGAAAATGCAATGGAAAGAAGTGGGTTTTGAGCATGGCTAAGCTTAGAATAGGAAGAAGTGGTCTACTAGAAAGTGGTAGCCACTGAAATTTTGAATGGTTTGAAAAAATTAATTTTCTCATTTCGTTTAGATATGAGGAAGTTATGAAGGATGAAAGAATGAGTTGTGGAGGGGTTATTTATAGGAAAAGAAAAGGAGAGAAAATATCTACGCTTACATCATCCACCTCATCATCACCACATGCTCCATCTCCATCATTCATGTGACTGAAATGACCACCCCCTCCATGTGCATACTCAAGTGTGTACTTTGATGTGTAAATGTTGACCTTTGTAAAAGCTTAAGTATCAAGTAAACTTAAAATATCATAGATATTATCATGTGCATATGTATATATATGTGTGCATGTATATTTGTATGTTTATATATGTTCATGTGCATGTTAGGATATGCATGTGTATGTTGTATATGTGCACATGACACAAAAACAAGGTTGCATTGATTTAAAATAACTTTCGTTCGTCAAACCGTTGAAAATCGAGAAACCGATTCCCAGTCACATTTTCACTTATATTTTAAATTACATATAAATGTAAAAAAACATCAAAAATAAATTTATTATCAATTTTAACTAACTAAAATGATCATATTTCATTTATAAAATCATATAAATTAATATTTACAATTATTTACAAAAATCGTTATTATACCGATAAAGCGATATCGATTTTTCCTTATATTTTCAAATCAAATATATTGCTTTATAAAACTATTATAAATGATTTATTATCATTTTATAACTATTCAAAATGAATTATCATCATTTAAAATAATTATTTGAATAATTAAAATAATTATCAAATCATTAAATCTAAAATAAAATTTAATAAATAAATTTATTAAATATAAGGGCATTAATAACGATGTCAAAAACACATTTTATTTTCAAAAATAATTCAATTGATTTTATTTCATATTATTGTTAAATTATAAAATAAGCGTATGTATCCAGCTCTGTATGCGATGTTTTACGATTATAGAGCCATTTATCGATAAATAGTTTTCGGTCATTTTACCGATTTAAATTTTAAGGAAAATAATTTTATAAATATTTATTCAAAATGGGATTATTATTATTATTTATTATCACTCAAAACTATATTATTTGTATTATCAACCTTTTATTTGAATATTTTCAAAAATAAATATTATTTATCAAAGTGATAAATTTGCGGGTCGTAACAGCTACTCTCCCTAGGTCGATCGCTATCGACCAACCATCGACCCCCATGGATCAATCGGTTCCCATGTAAATTTATGAATTTTAATATTTTAATTTTATTTTCAATTCTTCTAATGTCCGTAACTTCTCCATACTAACTTCAATCACGAAATGTTATATATGAAATCGCCCAAAAAATCGGTAGCGAACGCGGTGGTATAAGATTCGTAGTCAAATTCAAACGTTTATGAAAATTTTCTTTTTAGTCCTTTCTTTTATTTTAATTTAGTCTTCTTATTAATTTTCCGTTAAATTTTCGAGTTGTTACAATATAATCGATTCTGGGAAGGGGATGCTTGTTTTTGATAGTCAACTCATTCAGCCTTCTATAATCAATGCATAGCCTGAGAGATTCGTTTGCCTTCTTCACAAATACAGCTGCAGCGCCTAGGGCGAACTACTTGACCTAACAAAATGCTTGGATTCCAATTCTAATAGCTGCTTCTTAAGTTCCTCATTTTTCTTTGTAGACATCCTTGTTAGAGATCGACTCATGGGTTGAGTTCCAGGACCTAAATCAATTCGAAAGTCGATAGCTCGCTTAGGAGGTAAATATGTAATTGGTTCGAATACATCTTTGTATTCTCTTACCACTAGAATCTTAGTAATTTCATCTTTGTCTCTCACCTGAAGAGCAAATAATGATCCATCTAAATCTTGATCGATATCCCCAAGAACTAAACTAACTCGATTAGTGGAATCTGGATGGCTTAAGTTAGAGACTCTCTTAGGGCAATGGAGATGAGTCTCGCAATAGTTGAGCTAATCCATTCTCAAAATAATTCTGAATCCTAAGTATTCAAATACATGCAAGTCACAATAGAATATCAATCACATAATTCAAATTCTACATTCTTGCTCATTATCCGAAGGGCTGCGTATCCTCTGATAGGATTTGCAATCCTTAGAGATGTAATTAAGCACACAACCTCCAAATCAAGTTTATCAACTAGTTCCTTTGATACAAAAGATTAAGATGCTCTCGTATCAAAGAGAACTTAATAGGAATTACTTTGAGTAAGATCGTACCTTCCAAGACAATAAGAGATTCCTTTTCACATAAGAAGTGCTGCCAATCATCTCCATAGCTTCAACTTTCCACTCTTCTTATTAGTAGTTGGACGAGTATAGCTAAGATGTCCCTACTTATTGCAGATCCTTCACTTCTTCCGAAATGAAAAGGGGGGCTTGGTACACTTGATTGCATCTCTGCCACGGACCTTGTACTCTGATATGCTAGGTTTCACCTAGCTTTTGCCCTGAATCCTGGTCTTCTGCTTCCGAAAAGGGAATCTCACTTCTATCTAATAACTTCCTTACTCTTTAGCTCATCCACACTCCTTTCCTTTTCCTCTTCTTCCAACCTTAGTGTTGTGTCCACCAGCTTCTCAAAAGTAACTTCTACTTGAGGTAGAAGGGCCTTCCTCAAAGCTTTATTCAGCGCAGACACAAATTTCTGGTTCTTCTTCAGTGGAGTATTGAGAGGTTTGTTCCATACTTTGACAAAACTTCAAAAGTGGAAACATGCTCTGCTAGGGGCATACATCCTTGTTTGAGATCTATGAACTTTATAGACATTCCCACCTTCCAAGCTTCTAGGAGGAATTTCTGCTCAAAGCAACCCTTGAATTCATCCTAAGTTAGCTCTGCCCCATCCGTCTCCATAACCAAAAGCTCATACCAATCTAATGCTCTCTCATGAAGCTGGCTTGAAGCTATCTGAACCTTCTACTGATTAGCAATGCCCATCGACTGAAGAAGTGCTCCACGTCTTAAGCCAAGCCTGTACTCCTATCACTCCCTCTATGACCTTGAAGGCCTTTCTTCCAAGGCTAGCGTAATTGCTGCACAGCCTAGCAAAATCAATTGAGGAGTAGGAGCATTGGGAGTTATGGAAGCACCAGACTGTTAGATGCTCCTCACAAGCTCCATTAGCTACTCTGTGGTCATATAAACTACCCATATCCACTTGACTGACTTGGGTCTGCACAACCAGCACAAGGACTGGCCATTTCTCACTACTACATGGAAGTGAGATTCAGATTAAAATATAAACAAAAGATGATAATAATATATATATATCATACAAATAACAAATACGCACCTAGATGATTACACCCTGTAATCATCATGTACGCCTAAGTGATATATATATATATAAGTAATCTACCTAATAACCAAGGGATAAGTAATCCTAAGTCCATCTAGGCCACTGACTTATGTCTCTTTGTAACATGTATTATTCTAACCTTGCTCTGATAATAATTTGAAACACCTCTACCTCTGTTCTCATACTATCCGAGTAACACTATTGGATAATACAGAATGAGACGATATCGTGGTAAACATGTGAGTATTCCTTTGGACTAACATCGATACATATCATATAATACTCACCATAGAGGTACACGATCTCAGTATAAAGCAATAAACACGTGCCCCTCCAGGACAAACAATAAATAATCATAGAGAATAAATAGAGAACACAGAGTCAATATGCAGCAGATTATATATATATAACATGCTACATAGTCCGGTAGGGCTACAAAATGATAGTCTCTAGCCTTGTATATACATACATTATCAAATGCAAACTACTAAATACATCATAACATATACAACTGTGAGGTTACAAAAATACATAGGGAATGTATCATCCTATATATAACTACTAGCCTCTCCAAATGCCTAAGTGAGTCTAGCTATCAACATGGTACTTGTTCCTACAACATCTCAGACTGACCCGAGTATAATAGCATATGGGTCAGACTATGTCTGAATCCAATTTAAGTGTGATATAATGACAACAATAGACCCAAGGTAATATATGAGTAAAACAATACACATATACATAACATCTATCCATATTTTTGTACTATAATGGCTACCTTCCTATTACAAATGAAAATATGATACCAAAGGACGAGTATGGATAATACGAGGACTGACTACACCTTAGACTCATGATCTCTAGCATAGTACTCATCACATAGGAATATAAATAGCATATATCTAACTATCATATACACCGGAACTAGACGGGAGACTAAATTCACATCTGCTTGCTCCAAGAGCCATACGTGTGTCCGTCTGGCATGAATCCTACAGTCTTCAATTATCTCCCCTTGCATTGTGACTAGATCCACCTATGTGCTCATCTACGCAAGGACTCAACTCAGTCACAACCCGACACATTTCCTTATGGTAACAGATTGTTGGCCTAGGTAATATAAGGGCTTACGCATAGAGCGATAACACACAGTTATAAGATAAGGTGTCACAGATTTGAAGCACAACCCTACAATCAGACCGCCAGGGTGGATACTGGACTAATCTGGTTCACTCCTGAATCATAAAGGAAGTTAGACAAAGACAGACAGACACATAATATCTATACTCAATGGCTAGCATATAGCTCTAAACATAAGCTGGCACACGACTCTATACATTTGCCAACACACGGCTATACACTAACACAAGTATATAATATTGCTCGCTACAACAAGCCCCATTATACCTAACAAATTCCCTTTTGAGTGACATTTACTTATAATGAACAACCAAACATATAACACTACGACGTCTCATACCATCGTATTTTATTCGAATATTTATTCAATGCTCATAAAATACACTCAATCCACCTATATATTTCTATGCAACAAGTCCGATGAATAAACAGAAAAGTAATACTGAAACTTCCATACCAGACGGTATTATCAGTCCGTTTATTCAAATTTCTCGCTAGATAGAAACGTAAACACACGTATATATAATAATAGTGATTATATAGATATACATAAATATATTTTTCAAAAGGTAATATTATCTTTTACAAAAATACACTATTAAATTAAATAACATATTTTGACATTCAAATAAATATACAAACACCATAGAATACTTTTACATATCCATAATGTAAGTTTAAAATCATTATCAAACATCATATGCAATTTGATACTTTAAAAATAAGAATTTACCAAATCTTTATAATAATTATTAGTATAATATTATTAAACAACTTCATTTAGTTATCAAACAACTTAAATTATATATATATATAGCTAAGTATAGAATATAAGTATGAAGTAATATATTATGTTAATATTTTATTATATTATGTTTTAATTTTATTTTAATTATTTATATTATAAAAAAATAGAGCACATAGGCGCTGACCGGTCACAACCACCGGTCGACTGGTAGTGGTCGATCGGTAGTGGTCGACCGGTCGAGCTTTCTGTGTCGCGTATTTCTCTGCCTGTACTTTCCCGATTCAAATCATCTTCTTCTCCTACTCGATCATTTCCTTCTACCGTTGAGCACATATAATTTTGCATCATAATACTATGATTCAAACATGTCCAAATAATCATCGATTACCCGATATTAATCGATTCAAGATCAGAGAAAGGGAAAACTAAGTTATAGCGAGGGTTTAATATTGATGCACAACCAGTGCATCACTAAACATATATCACAACCACATCACAAACATAGTAAAGTGAGTGAAATACTCTCCTTGAATTGAAGAATACCAAAAGCTTTGCTAACCTCTTCTTGCTTCTCTCCTTACTTCTCTTCTTGCTTCTACTGTATACTTTTGCTAATTTGGTGTGGAGGAGTGTTAAGAAACTTGAATTGAATTATGGGAATTTATAAGATTTTATTTATATTTTATTTCAATTTTCAAAGTGGTAGAGGTAATTAGGCTTTTGATTTTCTAAAGTAAAGTAATTGATCATGTATGGTTATATTTACAAGTGGAGGTGAAACGTCTAAAGATAGAAATCTCTAAACTTAAAGAAATAATGAAACAAAGCAATTAAGTTATGGGTTTAGTAAGTGTTTGGACTTCGATTTACTAACCAATTCAATTTCTTTCCTTTCCTTTTCTAGTTTATAAAATAATTACATCTTCAAGCCCACTACAAAACTAATTTATACTATACTAAATTTCTTACTAACAAATCAAATTATCAACTATTATATATAATTATTTTCTATAATTTATTTATTTAATTTATTTATTTCATTTAAAGGCATTATTAATTAAATTCAAATTTCTTTAATAAAATATTTTCAATCATCAAATAATCTCAGACTTATAAAATTTAATTTAACATTTCATTCCCATTAATTAATTTACATTTTTTTGTTTTAAAATAACCGAATAATTAAATCAATATTCCTTTCGTCTTTAATTCTTTTCAATTTAATAAATATTCTTCATCAAATTTCCAAATCATTCCCATAATTCTATATTTATTAATTTAAAACACATTTAATTAATTAATCTTTATTATTAATTTATTAATTTATTGCTTCTTGACAACAAGTTGTTACAATTTGATACACTCGTTATAATATATTCAATTTAAACAAAATGTAAACTCCTCTTTAAACAAATTAAATTAAATAAGATTTTATTTAAAACTGTATTAGATTGGATCAAATAAATCCTTTAAATTTCAAGGGCCAAATAGATACAAAAATAAAAATAAAAATGAAATCTACATATTTCACCCCGTTTCGACTAGCTCGGCTCCTTCTACACTAATATTGGATATCTCTATGGCCTTAACATAGTTCATTCACAAACAAGATATTTGTTTATGTTTGGCTGGTCTGTTATCTCCTCCTGATCAACAAATCAAAATTTTGTGGGTGCATCATATGACCACATTAAGATTTTAGCTCTCCATGAAGCAAGTCAAGATTGTGCATGGTTAAGGTCCATTGTCAACCACATATGATGTACTTGTACATTTTCAATGATAAATAAAGATCCGATTATATCATATAAAGATAATAATGCATGTATAACATAGTCAATGACCTCTAACTTAAGTGTTCAGGGTGTGATGCTTTAAATAGATATTCTAAAGATTACGGATTCAAGCTCCTAATACATCAAAAAGAGTGTTATGCTTAAATATAGTATTGCTAATTTAATATATAATGAGTGAAAAGTAGGAACACGTCCTTCTTTTTAAATATTATTTGTTTTGCATCCCTTCCTTTTAGAAACTATTTTATACATCTCTATTTTTATTTTTTGCGTTTCAAATTTAAGAGTAATCCTCGAAACATGCATTGCAGACGGTTATGAGTTATGAACATATACCTTAAGAGCACGTGGTAAGCTTCTCTTGAATTTCATCTATTTATGTTCAAAAAATAGGAATGTATTTTATATTAAAAAAAATTGTAGGGAGTTAAATCTTATGCCAAAATTTAACGTAAATCAAAGGTGGTTATATTAGTGGTGATAGAACCAAACAAGTTTCTCCAAAGTTCTACTACACACAAGCTCAAGAAAAATCTAAAGAATAAAAGTAGATACGCTCAGATGATATTTCGTCCCTTTATTTACTAAAGAACGTCAGTTTCAACATTCAAGGAATTGGTTCATGCTAGTGACATGTGGAGGGTATCTGATCCACAATAGGGTCAGTCCACGCTTAATCTGGCGAGCACTACGTTATGAATATTCCACT
This sequence comes from Allium fistulosum, assembly GCA_030737815.1. Lineage (NCBI taxonomy): Eukaryota > Viridiplantae > Streptophyta > Magnoliopsida > Asparagales > Amaryllidaceae > Allium > Allium fistulosum. Next base: position 1,028,793,107 of record CM060905.1, on the reverse strand, counting down.
CTTTTTCTGTGATGTAGGTTTTATTCTTTATCTATTGGGTTCTTCTGGCAAAAGCTTGAAACGGGTCAATTTATCCTAAAAGGTTATCAATCAGGGGAGGTGTTATAATACTCTAATCCACAGCACAAATAAATTTATTCCACAGCCAGAACAATTTCTATGGCACTCCATTCTATTCTTTAAACCTGATTGTATGTTACAAAGAAAGAAGAGCCCGCAGTTCAATGATAATCTTCTCGTCTAACCAAACAATATAAAAATGTACAATTGCATCAAACACTACCAACGATGTAAGACCCAAATCCCCAAACAGTAAGTGCAAGTGCAAGGATTTTAAAACCACTCATTGGATCATGCAAAAATATAACCGCAGCAATACTGGTAACTGGCACTCTGACTGCATTCACAACTCCAGCAAGTACGGTCGAGGCCAGAAAAAGGACGGCCGTTGCCCCTAGAACTCCCAGCTGAAATGTGACTGCCGACCAGAACAGAACCATTATGTACGAAAGCTGTCCATGTTTGAAGTTCTTCGCTTCTGTGCTCATGCTTTTGAAATCTCCGCTTATAACCGTGCCTACAACGGTGAATATCATTGCACATAGTGATACCATCACCTAGTTTGCATTTTCGTACAAATAATAAGTTAGGGGCTTCTTCTTTTAAAACCAAAATCAAAACGACGTTTTTGATATCCAAAAAGAAGCAACTTTTAGTGTTATTTTTTGGCCTTTATTTGGAAGAAAACATTCCAACTAAACTGATTAATATACTGACAATTGGATCAACACCTAGTGTTATACAATTGATTAATATCAAAATCTTCTCATAGAATCGTAGTTCAACAATTTATAGCATACTCCAGGTATGAAAATTTTGTTATTTTCTAACTATAAAATAATAGCAAAACCTTTAGAGTGATTAGGTTCCAATTCTCTAGGTATCTATTACCAGTTTTATTTTAGCTTTGTTTTAGTAATAATAAAAGTAAAAATGAAATCAAACTCTGTTATTTTCCACTCAAGCTATTAGTAGTGTTGATATTGTTTATATTGCAACACATATTGTCAGTTTGTTCTTCGGTACACAGGCACTGGTGAAAAATGTCACATATTAAATTCAAAAGATTTTAAGATATATGATAATGGCAGTTTTACTCAAGGTACGACTAATGTTATCATTTTCATGATTATAACTTAGCATAGATTTTCCGCTAATGATACGAATGGCTTTGTTGTTATTATCTATGTTGTAACACATATTCAATTTGTTTTATGTTGTAATCTTGTACAAGTTAACATAATTGTGTTGCATGTCAAATTCAAGAACTTAGAGGCACGATTATAGAGTTTTACTCAAGAATAATTTATCATTTTCTGTGTCATAACTCAAGTTCAGTTTCTTCACTACCAAGGATAATATAATTATATTATTTTCCACGTTATTACTTTGCAGTTCTAGATTCCCAAATTAGTTTGAAGAACCTGAAAGGCTTTTATTATTTGTGTTTCTACTTTCTACATTATTTATTGACAATACTGCCTTTAGACCAATAGTCATAGTTATAAAAGCATTGATTGTAGAAGTTGCATATTAATAATTTATAGAGGAAAATGCTCTGTGTTGACTGTACCAAAACAGGTGAAATAACAACCACCTAACAACACTCTTAATCTATGAACACCTTTGTCCAAAAGTAACAAAATACAGAGAACTCTCTGTGAACATCGTACAGACTCCTCTACCTCTAATTTATATTACTTTATTCTATGTTATAACTTATAAAAGCAGTGATTGTAGATGTTGCATACCAAATTCAAGTTTTTCTTTGGCACTTCGACTATTACATGTTGCTAGAAGAATCAAGTGAAGATCATTGACTACACAACCAGATATTTTACTAGTATTACCAGTAAACATTAGCATCCAATTCAAGAATTAACAACATACCTGTTGCTCTAACACGACAAGAAATGATCTTCTTCCCATAACTTTGACAAAAACAAGCTCTGAAAGTGCAAATATCAGGCCATGAAGGGCCGACCCCAAAATATCCCAAGCAAACGCCCAATTATATTGGGAATCACTAACACCCGGGTACCTATCTGACCCGGAATCGAGCCCAATAACCACAGCACCTGCAGTAATCACCACAACAGCATTAACAGCCCCAACACCCATCTTATTGTTCACTATAAAGTATCCGAAAATGGAAGAGAAGGCCAACGAAGAAGCAGCAAGCAAAGAAGCTGTGCTTGCAGGCAGGTAAGCATAAGCCCATGCATACATCAAGTTATCAGCTGCGCTTAGGAAGCCTAGACAGATGTACCACAGAGATAGTTTTAGAGTGAGCTTAGTTGGAGGTAGTTTTAGGATGAAGTAGAGAGGGATGAGGACGAGGAGAGTTAAGGGCCATCCAGAGACGGACATGAGTGAGATGATCCACTTGCTTTGGCCTCCATTGGAGTAGTAGATCCGGGATAGGATGCTCGATGCAGGGAAGGCGGTTAGCATGAAGAAGATGTTGATGGAGAGGAGGATCCATGTTGATGGAGTTCTGGTTTTGTATGTTTGTTGAAGTTGGGTTGTTAAGTTTGAGATTGTTTCGGAGAGGCTGTGGGGTTGTTTTGTTGCTTCTTCTTCTTCGATCGTTGTTTCTGATGAAATTTATGTAAATGTTAGTGTTTGATTACTGACATTAACGACTTTTTAAGTGCAAAATAATCTATAACTCGTATGCATCAAACACTTCTCATTGAAGTTTTTGGTATGAATTATGTAAGTTGTTGCAAACAGATCACTATAACAACCTTATTTTGTTTTTGGTATGAAGTTTACTATGCTCTTAAGCTTTGAAAGTTGGAATTTGGATGATTGAAGAAGTAAAATTTCCCATTAAACAGGGATTACTTGTTTTGGTATGAATGAAAATCGAGTTTTATAACAAATATAAATATAATCAAAGAATATAATTGGGTTTTGGAGTTTACTAACTTATTTGATTTCAACGAACATCAATTCCAATCCCTAAAATCAGCAAAAAGCAAACAACATTTTCGTTTAACAAAGTTGAATTTTCTATAATTTCCAGACGATACTAAAATGTTTAACAAAATAATTGAATAAAAGTAAAACAGATATAAAATCCCAAACCTTGAAAAGGAAAAAAAAGAACAAAAACATCCAAAAACAAAAATAGTCGAACCGGAATTTAGATTTCGGTGTAGAGAGGAATCGACATCCATTGGCCAACAGGAAGAAGAAGAATGGTTTTTAAATTTCTTATTTCGGTAGCGGTAACATTTACTGACAATGTATTTCGTGTGTGAGACAGATGAAAATTAAGATGATAAAATAGATGGCTAGCTCTATTTGCACCTCCAAATTTGCCTTACACACCTAGTTTAGTTAAAGAAAAACTACATCCACTATTTTCTTTTAAGCCCCCGGTTTATTCCATAAATACTCTTTTATTTTCAATTTCTAACGTCAGTTTTTAAAATAAAAATCACGTTCGGAATGAACTTTGTTTTATATAAAACCTTACTTGGAACGAGCAATGTTCCGTATGAAACCTTGTTCGGACCGAGCAAGGATTTGTAAGAAACCTCGCTCGGAACGAGCGAGGTTTTGTATGAAACCACACTTAAACCAAGCTAGGTTTTTTAAAAAATGTGTACACTTCAACAGAGCGTAGTTTGTTAGATTACCTCACTCGCTTCAAGCTTGGTTTGTTATGTTTCCTCACTCGCTCCATACTTGGTTTTTTGTGTTTTCTCACTCGCTTGAAGCTTGGTTTTTTGTGTTTTCACACTCGCTTGAAGCTTGGTTTTTTGTATTTTCTCACTTGCTCCGAACTTAGTTTTTTAAAGACCTAACTTTTTGTTATTTCTATGATATACACCTATAGGGTTGAGGATAATTTTGTCAAAATAATTTTTTTTAAATTTACCGAGGGGTGAAAAGCAAAACAAGGGGTGGTAATAGACGCTCCCAAAATAGATAGAGAAGGGAGTGCATACAAACAAAACTAGTTGTGACCAATGGTTGGTTTGGTTTGAAATCAATCAAAAATATCGAAACAAAAATAATCATTCAAGAAACAAAAACCAAACCAAGTCAAAACAATATTTTACAAAACTGAAACTAATCAAACCGACATATTTGGTTTGATTTGATTGGTTTATTTGGTTTACCCGGTTTGTCTTAAAATGAATTAGATCTTCTAGTTGACAAAATTAAAACAATTAATTGGGTCTTTGTGATGCAAACATTTTAAAATACAAACTCATCTTCTGAAAATATTAACATGAATTAAAAAAAAAGTAATATTGTTAGGAAAATATTGTAAATAATAGCATTGTCCTTAATAATTATGTTATTTTAAACAAATTAATTTTAAATTTGTTTTAATTGGTTGGTTTGGTTTTCAAATATTGAAAGCCAAACCTGATCAATAAACCAAAAAAATATAAACCAAAATCAATCAATTAACTAATACAACCGAACAAAATCGATCAAGCTTCATTGGTATAGTTGGTTTATTCGGTTTTAACCAATAAATGCTCCTTCTTGCGTGCAACATTTCTGTTTTGAAAATACTTACTGGATAATTTTATAAATTTATGTATGAAAGAATCATTGAAGGTCCAAAGTAGGGAAGTGTTTACTAAAATTCTATAATTTGCTACCGATTAGATATTGAGAGATTAAAGGTCATTGAACCTGTTATATTTTTCTCAAAAATTAAAGAATTAAATAGTACTAATACACTTGCAGTAAATATTTTTGTAAGTGGTTACAAAAAGGAGATGGCTTGATCTATCCCATGACAAAGTAAGTAGGTATTAAATTAGATTATTTTTGTAATTCCTTAAAAAAAATTTCTATTTTCCATTTATTATTATTTTTTGTTTTTAAGTTTGCAATTTCTCATTCTAGTTACTTGCATATTTAGATCTTTCTCTAATATCAAGTTCTTCAACAAATGCAAATGCAACGTACCAGTCGAATGATCACAAAAGCACCATCTTCGATGTCAAATATGTCTTCGATCGGAGTAGGACCTCAAATGAAACCATAAAATCTTCATCCAATACAATAACCTCCATTTCCTCGGGTTGTTCCATTGTCCATAGTATTTGGCTGGATTACTATAGAGTTGTGCAGTTAAGCCCCATTAAATCCCGCAAAATCCCTACTATAGCGCATATCACTTTTCGACCGCTACATTATTTCAATTTAGTGTTATTAAATAATAGCTCCGCTTTAAGCTTCACTATACCCATTAAATCAAGACTTTTTAGCACATGTTTTAACAATATTAGTATACAAAAGTTGATTTGACTAGTTTTTTATTTTAAACAAATTAACAAAGTTAGGGTAAAAACAATTTTAAATAATAAGTGTTGAATATAAGTTAGAAATCTATTGCAGCACTCAAGTCTAGCCTGTATAAATTATAATATTTTTAGCTTTGTTATATAAGATTAAATAATGTTTTTTTCAACACAAATGAAATGGCGTGAGAATAAGAATAAATTAACTTTAAATATTTTGTTTTATATCCAATGAAGCTTTTTGCACATCCGCTATTCTTCATTATATTCTTATTTTATTTTCCTATAACATTTTGCATGTTCGCGCTGTAGAACTATTAAGAGCTTTAATTCAATGACTTTAGAATAATTCGAGTGTCTATAAAAAAAAATTGGGATTTACAATTATATAGCAAAGTTCAATATGGCAACTAAACAACTATTGTCAGTAGATGAAGGAAGAATAAACTCGACATTTATGCAAGTGTTTACAAAAATGACGTGACTTGACATTCACGACATGGAGAATAGGTGGAAAGAGGGGTGAGTAATATGAAGCCACGTCATTTTTGTAACCACCTGATTATTTGGTCCGTGAGATTTCCTACAAACTATAAATTTATAAACTAACCAAAGAATTGAATGGACAATCAAACTACTCATGGGCTACTTGACGAACAAATAAGATAAAACTTTTACACCTTGACAAATGTCTAAATCTTCTTTCCCAATCAGAATATATTTATTCTAACGGAGCTTTGATTTTGATAGAGTTAAGGATGTTCTAACTTTATTATATAATTTGATTATATAACTTAATTCTTATGGCGAATCTTATTTAAATTACAGATGTACTTTAATTTGAAACTTTTGAAATTACCAAAAAAAATACCGTCTGATATAGTTTGAGAAAGGACGTGTGTGTCATTTTATCAAAGAACTACCCATGTCATGTCCTATTTTAGCAGCGTTACTGTGACGACCCGCATTTCAGAAAGTTTAAATTGACAATAGTCCACACATGTCCAACTTAAACAATCGGAACATAGATAATTATTGAGGTTAATTTGAAAAAATAAGAAAATAAGAAGAAAACAAACATAGAATCTCGCAGCGGAATGATAAAATGTAATAATCAAATAAACAGTTCATGAAGCTGTTTATACTATACATTTGATTATAATCTATACAACATTTATCAGAGTTATATATACAACATGAACAAATAAAATAATGCAGCGAACAACACGATGCAAGGAATAATAATAGTAATAATATATCAAGTCTTCGACTTCGTCCTTCAGAATAAATCTTCAATTAAGCTAAAAACTCAAGGTTGATCCGAACGTAATGAAAAGGCAAAACACCCAAGTCAGAACTAAAATACTCTTATGTAAGTCAAATCAATATCACGAAATATGAGTGTAACAGCGTCAGAGATATTTACGGGATTTTACATCTCATATCCAGTGTATAACGTGCATGCAATAACTCAAGAGATGTTACGAGATTTTCCATCTCCTAAAGATCCGTTAAACTATTTACATATGATAGTATACACTATAGTAGGTAATGTCTATCAGTAACATAAATATCAAAATAGTGTTAAGGCTTTGCATTGGTCCACTTTAACACATTTTTATAGGTACAATACTAAACCAAAGCCGTAATGGGCTCGCATAAGGATAAATATGACAAGGCACGTGAGGCAATGCCCAAGGTAGGATTCTACCAGTTTACCCTTTCTGGCTGGTCGTAACCCATCCGTGGCCGACCGCGACTATCAATCCAAATAAAAGGGTGCACCAATCGAATACGAAATCATAATAGTAATACAAGGGATCAACGTCGCTAGAGGTAGCTAACCTCATTGACTAGACATAGGCACCTGTTTTAGTCATTTTAATTATGACACAAGTGTCAAAGCTATCCATCATCGTTTTCTTACTTCATTTCAGTAAACGTTCGCTAATTCAACCACTACATTCTGCATATCATCCACCACGTACACAGTTGTTAAAGTGGTTTCAATATTGATAGAGAGTATGCCAATAAGAGACCCCGGTCTCTTTAACAATCAAACATCGTTTTACACACCGGTTGGTACTTTTACAATTCGAAAACAATTCATCCTTGATATCAAAATATCATATTCGCTTCAAAATCAATTTCACTTCAAAATTACCATATTCGCTTCAAAAATCATATTTTTACTTCAAAATGTCAATTCAGTTCGATATATCGATTTCACTTTAAATTTTTTGATTCGAATTACAATTTAGGTTATAACTTCACTTTAACCCATTTCGCACTTAAATCCAAGATCTAAATATAACCATTCCACCCTTTTGACCAGTTTGAATTTTTAGAAGATAGTTTATATAGTTCTAAAATAGTTAAAATAGTTTAATAGAAAATAGTTTGAGTGTTGAAAATAGTTTTTATAATAAAATAGTTTGGAAAATCAAAATAATTTGAATATTTAAGAAGATAGATTTTAAACCGTTTATATTAAAATAATTTATTTGAAAATAGTTTCAAAGTCAAACTAATTCAATTCCAATTTTTCCAATTCAAATCAATTTCAAATTCCATTTCGATTTAATCGATTCAATTCCGATTTCTAGTCGAATTTTACTTCGATTCCAATTTCAATTCAAATAAATTCGATTTCGATTTTGAATTACTTCAATTTCGCTTTCAATTCCAATTGATTTCAATTTCAATTCCAACTTGAATAAATTTCAATCCAATCCCAATTTAATTTCAATTTCAATTCCCAATTAATTTCAATTTCAAATTAATTTCAATTTCGATCCAAATTAATTTCAATTTCAATTTCAACCATCCGATTCAATGATTAAATTTCAACTCAATTCTCAAATTTAAACCATTTCGATTTATATCAATTTCGAGTTCGATCTTTAAAATATCGATTCAAATCACTTAAATCAAATTAATCTTCAATATCCAATTTAAAATCCAAATCTTCAAATATAATTCAATTTCGAGCTCAATTTTGAAATATCGTTTTATATCATTTTTACTTAGAAATATTCCAAAGTTCGAATAAAAGTCCAATATTTAAAACAAATCAACTCAAGTTCGAAAATAATTCGATTTCCATAAATTCGAATTTTTATTTCTTAAAATCAAATCATTTAAATAATTTCAAAACAAAATTTTTAAAATCATTTAATTTAACCAATCCAGTGTCCGTATATAATTTTCTATCTTATGGCCAAGTGAATCAATTATTTCAATTTAATTTCAGAGATGGATATATATCATTTCAATCTAAAATAAATGTCATAGATATATATCATTTCAACATATTTCTTAATTTATTCGAAATAATTCGATTAACAGTTTATATACTGTAAATAATATACAAGATGATAACAAGATATATGTAAAATAAATAAACATCCAATCATTCAAATATCAACCAATTTTCATCCATCATAACCAACATCCAAACAGTCAATAATCGCAATAATTAACCAATTATCGATAATGGGGAATTTTACTAGCAGTTTAATTCAAATTTTAACTTAACTGTTAATTCAAATTTCTATATCGATTTCCATAACAGTTAAATTTACCAAACAACAATCAATAATTTAAATCACTTCAGAATTCCAATTTAACTAACATAAAATATTTTAATCAATCGTGAGCATATAAACACTCACCTTTATTTGAAATTGAAAATGTTTCCAGCTTCAAATAAATTTCAACTCGATCCCTTCTCGTAGACGACGTCGATACGAATCCGCTGCAATAAACCACACTTGAATCCGATCTCGAACTCAAACGGTTTTAATTAGCATAACGATAATTATAAAAATTAATTAACTTAAATACAAAATTAACCAACCTTAATCCTTATCTCTTGCTACAGTACCTCGCATGCCTGCTCTTCCTCAATCCCGCTCGTCCTCTTTCTAGTCGTGACTCGTGGCATCATTCTTTGTTTTTTTACGCGATCGATCACTGCGTCGTCGCCGAGCCTGCATCTCGCCGCCTCAATGCCTCCACCATCGCACGCTTAGAGGTCGCCTCGCTTATAGCCGCGCCCAATCATCCCTTGGTCGAGCGATTCGAAGCCCTAAACCCCAAAGCCGAACAGACGAACGCGAGCTCCACATCGTTGCCGTCTCTCTCCCCTCGTCTACCGCACCTTCCATTCCTTCTTCAATCGCGTCTTCCTTTTTTTTCTTTTAAATCAACCTGTTGCTTTTTTTTTGAAAGCTGTGATTCGAATAAGAGGGGAGAGGGAGATAAAGTAGGGGAAAGGAAGTGGGGCTTGGTGTATGAGATCTGGCTTAAGAATGGATGTATATTCTTTAGAAAATATCGTGCTTTTAAACGCCTGAAATTCCAAACTCCAAAATGAAGCGTGCCGCCTGGCGTTTTTAATATTTTACCCCCATTTCGAACAAAATGGAACTAGTTTAAAGGCTTAATTCGATCGTATGCAGAAGATAGTTTTTCAAAATCAATTTATTTCAATTAAATTATGAAATTAATTTCTACGCGGTTCAAGCTCGTACGGCCAAACGACAAGTCCGATTGCTACGAAACTTGAAATCCTACAATAATTCACTATTACGGATCCGATGAAACCACAAAGATAATGTAATGACCCAAGATTTTAGGAATTTATTCTGAAAAATATAAATGAATTCAAAATAATTTTTGAATAAATTTTGAAAGGGGTTTGATATAGCTTGACAGTGTATCAGTATGTGTGTACATGTGTGCACAGGAAATGCACATGAACTAAAGCTAAAAATCCCTGAACTCTAAGAATAAATACATATTGATATGTATGGGAATATATATATATATGTAGATTAAATCCTTAAAAGCTGTATGCATAAGTAATATATATATATATATGAATGCTACTGAGTATTTTTGAGTGTACATGTACATGTGTGTGTCAGTACAAAATAATGTGTAAATATATACAGATGAGTATACTAATTAATTTAGTAAGCTTTATATACATATATACATGTATATATAGATATGTTAATAAGGTACTAGAGTTCAAATCAGCAAAATAAAATATACCAACATATTTTAAATATAGGCAGAAATAAAAAGAATGAAGATATAAAAAGGAGTAATCCTCTTATAAATAAATGAAGGAAGTACATACCATTTACATGAAAGCTAAAAATAGAAAAAAATAAGATAAAACAGAGAAATACTTGGTATAGGCAGAATTAGGAAGAGTATTTGATAAATAATAAAATCAAGTCACACTTTTAGCATGATAGTAGACAAAGGAAAAAGTATTTTCTAGAAAAGCAAAAATCTGAAATTAACCAAAAAGATATAACCACTTTTCTCTTCACAAACTCAAGCCGGGGAGGGTAAGATTTTGGGTTTGAAAACTAAATACAAATGGCATAATTTCTGATGGGCAAAAATGTCTTTAGCTAGTGCCTTAAACCCTAAGAAAAACCCTGCATAAATAGGCAGTGAGAGGAGAAACCTTCTTCTTCCCGGATAACTCTTGAGAAAAATATATAGATATTATATAAATATAATACAAGTGAAGAAAAGATTTGAAGGCAGAGGCTTACCAGTCAACTAGGAAGTGAAAGAGAGCTAGGTGAGAAAACTCACTCAAAATCTAAGGCAATAAGTCCTAATGTAGGCAGCCAGTTATAAGTAATTTTCGTAAAAGTGTATTTTCATATGAGAATGCTTATTTGTGATTTTAAAACCGAAAATGTTTTGATTCTCTTTGGTTGTTCTACTTGTTTTATTATAAGAAAGTTTTATGTGTTGTTAGTATACATATATGTTTTATGAACACAGATCTCTGATATGTAAATGTTTAGGAACATAAACAAATACCCAGGAAAATAAATGTTGAATATAGGCAAGTAGTATTGGTTTTGGCTTAACTCAGAGAAATGAAAACATATTGAGCTGCAATATACTCATGTATAAGTGCTGAGGCTTGAGACAAAAAGGAATTAGGGGTGCAGTAGGGTTGCCTATGTGCTGATGCTCCTAATTTAATAAAAATGTATAAAGATTCATACACATAGCAAACAAATTTTGTGGTTCAGTGAAACTTGGTCAATCTAAGTTTAACTCAAGCACAAATACTTGTAAAAGGAAAAACTCTCTTAAAAGCCATAAGCCACTGTTAGTTGCCTTTACTTCTTTAAAGTACCAGAAAATATGTATGCAGATGTAGAATCCCATTTAAATAGATAACAATGTCTGTTTGCCTAATTATCTCTGCTTGGTTATGATTAATATGAGATGCCATGATATGGATGTTTTAGTTAGGGAAATGGATCACTGATTGGTTTATTCCTGAAATATCAAAAGAGTTATTATTAACTTAAAACCTGTTTAGGAAATGGGGGTCAAGAACACTGCAGGAATGACTTGTTTTCTTGAGTAACACAAGTTGACACATGGCTTGTTTAAGTCCTGAGATCTTCGTGTAATGGAGTGAATTAGTCCATTACAGTGTGTCCATTGATTCAACTAATTGCAGATGAGACCAAGATAGATAAACATATATCAAGATAAGAGAATTTGATATAAAGAGGAACTAGAGTTTTCCTGGAATGAAATCTGGATTGTGAATAAATGATTTAATTCATTTTGGGTGATTTCCTTGATGTATGGATGTTTACTTGATTCATGATTAAATTATATGAAAGTATGAATGTACCATGTTTTTCTTGAGGTTCCTGGAAGGACAGATTAAAGTGTGCACCTTCACACTGACACAGAACATGCACACATGAATTACCTGTTTTATAAAGGCAGAGTTATATACAACTATCCATGTTTAACTTTAACTTGGCTTTCAAATTGTTTTAGTGGATTTTCTCATACCAGACATGTGTCTGACCCTAGTGTGCTATTGGCATATGGGGTGTCCCATTTAATATGGGGCAGCTTCAAATGCATTTTCAGGGATTGCAGCAACTAAGTAGGAGTAGGAGCAAGGCTTTGAGAAGAAGATTATAGCATGCTAAACTTAGTTAGATAAGAGCCTAAATGTTGAAATCTGAATGTATTGATAATTTAAATTGCTACTTGTATCAAGTATTGAATATTGGATGGATATTTTGTTAAGTATTTTGTTAAGAGATTGACTTGTATCTGGAATCTATAAATCTAGTTAAATATCTGATATGTTAAAGAAGTTAATCAAAATCTTGTAAGTAGATCTAGCAAGAACACTATGTAAAAATGGAATGATTACATTTTATAAATGTATTAGTCAACCTTGAGTCTTTAGAAAGGATTTAAGTTTTGGGAAATCTGGATAGTTGATTCTCAGAAAAATTAAATGGTTTTATGACATATGTATACAAAAGATAATAAGCATAGGGAGAATGTCTTTATATGACTGCAATGTTTCCATAATTCAACTTGTTTTATACAAATGTTTCATGCCTTATTTTTAAATAAAGAAAGAATCTATAATATGGGAGTTGAAAGCCAGATCCAAAATAGTTGCAGTTATATACACACATAAACATGTTTTGTACAGATATTAACACACCTTTTCCTTTGTATTTTTAATAGGAATCTGAATTTCATTTCACTCAGGTTGTTAATCAAATGCATTTTAAGACCAGATGGGTTACACCAGAACAAAGAGTCTGGTTGAACCATGTGATTGACACCCATGGTTACAGGAAACCCACTCGAGTTTGCACTTCATTTAATTTAAAGCATACTGACATCAAAGAATCAAGATGTTGAATGTGTTAGATCACTTTAAACTATTCCATGGAAAAAAAAAGAGAGCCTGTATTCCAAACAGATTTTATAAGAAAAATCAAACATGGATAATGATAAACACTTCTATCATTTTTCAGAACCCAAGCACCAAACCATTAATTTATAGACAATCATATCACAATTATCTGGTTTCTAGAATTTATACTCCCTAGAGAATTTAGCAAAGAACCAAGAGTTTAAATATATATATATATAGGTATTCATGCATGAATGGAATTTTTATTGCATATAACACTGAACTATGTGTGGATTGATTAAATTCAATCAATCCAATATCCTCTTGTTTTCCAGAACTCTGATTCAAACAAGAGAGGCATATACATCCTCACATGTATATGCATATCTTTGTGAATGTACTGATATATTTATATTGGTTAATTATTTTGATCCTGGATATATTTTGTTTATTGGAAAAAGAAAATGACCCTGGGAAATATATTTGTTAATGAATGATATATCTATATATCATCTCTGTAAAAAAAAATCCTAATGAAATTAGGGTAGACATAGGAGGGTCATTTCATTTGGTATCAGAGCTATGTTATTCAACATAGTAGAAGTAAAGATCAAGTTCTTAGATAGAAATAAAATTTAAAGGAACTAGATATATATATCAGTGTTTTCAGTGTGAAAAAAAAACCACTGAAATAATAAAATTACCAATCAAACTAACCAGCTATGTAAATTATTATTAGCAAACTATGGTAGGGAGACCACCAAATCAGGGAGCAGGATCTTCCCATGCACCACCAATGGTCAATCTGCAAGACTTGGTGAGAGCATTTAGGGATGGGGCAAGACAAAGGCAAGAAAATCCCTATGAAGAACTCTCAAAATTACTTAAGACATATACTCATTTAGGAGGCCAAAGCTTTGAAGGGACAGAAAGTATTATGGAAATTCAAACATGGTTGAGAACATTGGAAAGAATTTTCAATGACATGCAACTTGATGATCAAAGAAAGAGGCAAGTGGCTTCAAGACAGCTAAAAGGAGTAGCTTTAAGCTGGTGGGAAGTAATCATTGCAGGAAGAAATGAGAATGAAATCACTTGGAATCAATTCAAAGAGATGTTGGAAGCAAGGTTTGTACCAGCATCAGCTAAGACTACCTTGCTAGAAGAATTTATTAGACTTAGGCAAGGAACCATGACTATCACAGAATACACTCAAAAGTTTGAGGGGCTTTCCACATATGGAGCAATGCTTGTGGCAGATGAGGCATCCAAAAATGATAGGTACATAAAAGGTTTGAACCCAGGACTTAGCAGAGCCATGTTACCCTATGCAGACAGGACTTTGGACCATGTGATAGACTTAGCTTTGAGGTTGGAGCAACATGACAAGGAAAGGGAGAAGTTCAGAAATTTTAAGAACAATAATACCAAGAAGGGTAAGGGGAGGTATCACCCTTATGACAAGAAGAAGGAAGAGGCCAGTAACAAAGGCACTGGAGATGTCAAAGCTAAGGAAACCAAGAAGAAAATTGTGTGCCATCAGTGTGGAAAGGAGGGGCATATCAAGCCTAGGTGTCCAGAATTGAAGGGAGGAGCTTTCAAGTGCTATCTATGTGGGAAAGAGGGGCATATGAAGAGGAATTGTCCTGAGTACAAACAGCAGGGAAAATTGGCAAATTTGGAAGGAAAAGGCAAAGCCACAGTGGAGAGTAACACTGAAAACCATAGCCAAGTGGAAGGTACATTACTTATTTGTACCATACCCATAGCAGTAGTATATGATACTGGGGCAACTCACTCTTTAATTTCTTATGAACTAGTTAAAATGCTAAAACTGAATTGCATATTGGTTGAAACCCCATTGCATATACAAAGTCCACTGGGGAGTTCTAGTGTTTTAAATATGATTTGTGTGGATGTGGAATTAAACATAGGAGGAAATATTTTTATTTCCAATTTATATGTTTTGAATTACCCAAACATAGGTGTTATATTGGGGGTAGACTGGTTAAGGCAATTTAAAGCCATAATTAATTTAGACTCATCCACCATATCATTGCAAAATTCTAGAGGTCAGAGAATCACAGTTTTATGTGAAGTAGCTAAGGAAGGAAAACTATATCATTTAGTTGACTCAGAAAAAGACTTCAGTGAACTAACCATTGAAGAAATTCCCATAGTCAATGAATATTTGGATGTGTTTGGTGAGTCAAGGATGTTCCACACCATAGACCAGTAAAGTTCCAGATCAATCTAGTTCCAGGAGCAAGCCCAGTGATTAAAAAGCCAACTAGAATGGGGCCAAATGAACTAAAAGAATTAAAGAAACAGTTAGAAGAATTGGAAGAAAAGGGTTTTATAAGACCAAGTAATTCTTGCTGGGGAGCACCAGTAGTATTTGTTAAGAAGCAAGATGGCTCCTTAAGGCTCTGTATAGATTATAGAGAATTAAACAAAGTAACTATTAAAAATAAATACCCATTGCCAAGAATAGATGATCTTTTTGATCAATTAGCAGGGGCAAAAGTATTTTCTAGACTAGATTTAGCATCTGGTTTTCATCAAATGAAGGTGGAAGAATCAAGCATCAAGTATACTGCCTTTAAAACTAGGTATGGGTTGTATGAATTTTTGGTTATGCCATTTGGCTTGACCAATGCACCATCATACTTTGTAGATTTAATGAACAGAACCTTTAGAGATTATTTAGACAAGTTTGTGCTTATTTTTATAGATGACATTTTGATTTATTCCAAAACAGTGGAAGAACATAAGCATCATTTGCACCTGGTTTTGTCCAGATTAAGGGAAAAAGATTTAAAGGCAAAATTTTCAAAATGTGTATTTTGGAAAGAGGAAGTACATTTCCTTGGCCATGTTATATCTGCCCAAGGAATTTCTGTGAACCCCAATAAAGTAGTGGCTATTCAAGCATGGAAGAGGCCAAGCACTGTGAGTGAAGTGAGGTCATTTATGGGGATGGCAGGGTATTATAGGAGGTTTATAAAAGATTTTTCAAAAATTTCTACACCACTCACTAACCTAACCAGGAAGAACCAAGCTTTTGTTTGGTCAGAAAAATGTGAAAAGTCTTTTGAACAGTTGAAGGAGGCATTGGTGAATGCTCCAATTTTAAAGGTACCTCATGGAAATGAAGAATTAGTTGTATACACTGATGCTAGTGGATTTGGCTTGGGTGCAGTGTTGATGCAACAAGGCCAAGTCATTGCATATGCATCCAGACAACTTAAACCCCATGAAGTAAGGTATGCCACACATGATCTCGAATTAGCAGCTGTGATCTATGCTTTAAAACTTTGGAGACATTATTTGTTAGGCACAAAGTTTGAACTTTACACTGACCACAAGTCTCTAAAATATTTATTTTCACAAAAAGATTTGAACATAAGGCAACATAGATGGGTGGAGTTCTTAGCTGCCTATGACTTTGACATACTCTATACACCAGGCAAAGCAAACAAAGTTGCAGATGCTCTAAATAGACAACATGCTAAATTGGCTATGATGATGATAGAAGAATTTAAGGGCTTGTCTTTGCTAACTGAGTTAGAAATTGGGGAGAATGGTTGTGTGCACATTGATGAGCAGATGCATGGTGCACAAGAAGATAAAGGGAAGTTAAGCTTAATGACACTTCAACCAGATTTAATTCTGAAGGTAGGAAAAATGCAAGAACAGGATGCCAACTTATTAGAGAAGAAAATGCTCCTCTCAAGAGGGGAGGAAGTGATGAATCACCATATTGATAAAAATGGTTATATGAGATACCAAAATAGGATGTGTGCACCAGAGGACACAGAACTGAAGAAAGAGATATTGAATGAATATCACAGAAGTAAATACTCCATACACCCAGGCAGCACAAAAATGTACCAAAATTTGAAAAGAGACTTCTGGTGGAAGGGGATGAAATCTGATGTAGCTAAATACATTGCCAAATGTATGACTTGCCAACAAGTCAAAGCTGAAACCCAAAGGCCATCAGGGTTGATGCAGCCTCTTAGTGTACCACAGTGGAAGTGGGAAGACATATCTATGGACTTCATAGATGGACTGCCTAGATCTAAGAGAGGTAATACAAGTATATGGGTGATAGTTGATAGGCTAACCAAGGTAGCACACTTCATCCCAGTCAAGTCAGAAAGGACAACACCAAAATTAGCTCAAATTTTTATAAAGGAAGTGGTAAAGTTACATGGCATTCCCAAAACCATTGTGAGTGATAGGGATACCATCTTCACTTCAAAATTCTGGAGAAGCTTTCAAGAAGCAATGGGAAGTGAACTATGTTTAAGTACTGCCTACCATCCTCAATCAGATGGGCAGACTGAGGTAGTAAACAAAGTTTTGGAGGACATGTTGAGGGCATGTATACTGGATTTTGGGGGCAACTGGGAAGATTATCTTCATCTACTTGAATTTACATACAACAACAGCTACCAAAGCACCATAGGAATGGCTCCATTTGAAGCCTTATATGGTAAACCCTGTTTGTCACCTGTTTGTTGGGTAGAAGCAGGAGAAAGGTCTATTTTAGGACCTGAGTACATACAAGAAACTAAGGAGAAAATTGAGTTGATAAGAAGAAGAATGGCAGCAGCCCAAGATAGGCAAAAGAAATTTGCAGACATGAGAAGGAGGCAGGTAGAATATGAAGTGGGAAATTTTGTTTTCATCAAAATCTCACCTATGAAAAATGTGCTGAGGTTTGGAAAACAAGGCAAGTTAACCCCAAGATATATTGGACCATACAAAATTCTGGAAAGAATTGGTCCCTTGGCATATAAGTTGGAATTACCAGAAAACATGCAGGGTATACATGATGTTTTTCATGTATCACAATTGAGAAGGTGGGTCCATGACAAGGCAGAAATTCTTGAGACCCCAACCCAAGTGCAGATAAATTCTAATTTGATTTATGAAAAGGATCCAGTGGGAATTTTGGCAAAAGATGTGAAGAAGTTGAGGAATAAATCTCTAAAACTTGTAAAGGTACAGTGGAGTCTTGATCCTAGTGATTGCACATGGGAATTAGAAGACAAAGTTAGGATGAATTATCCTAAGCTATTTTCAGATTAAAGGTAATCCTGATTCTTGATTGTTTTCTTTTTTTTTAGATGCATATGTTTTTAGTTATTATAGAACTAAAAATCTATTTGGTTGAGAATGTACTTGTTCTCTGAATTAAGTTTAAAATTTATTTTAAGCTTAGGAAAATTGTGGGACACAATTTCTAAAAGGAGGGGTGTATGTAATGACCCAAGATTTTAGGAATTTATTCTGAAAAATATAAATGAATTCAAAATAATTTTTGAATAAATTTTGAAAGGGGTTTGATATAGCTTGACAGTGTATCAGTATGTGTGTACATGTGTGCACAGGAAATGCACATGAACTAAAGCTAAAAATCCCTGAACTCTAAGAATAAATACATATTGATATGTATGGGAATATATATATATATGTAGATTAAATCCTTAAAAGCTGTATGCATAAGTAATATATACATATATATATATATATGAATGCTACTGAGTATTTTTGAGTGTACATGTACATGTGTGTGTTAGTACAAAATAATGTGTAAATATATACAGATGAGTATACTAATTAATTTAGTAAGCTTTATATACATATATACATGTATATATAGATATGTTAATAAGGTACTAGAGTTCAAATCAGCAAAATAAAATATACCAACATATTTTAAATATAGGCAGAAATAAAAAGAATGAAGATATAAAAAGGAGTAATCCTCTTATAAATAAATGAAGGAAGTACATACCATTTACATGAAAGCTAAAAATAGAAAAAAATAAGATAAAACAGAGAAATACTTGGTATAGGCAGAATTAGGAAGAGTATTTGATAAATAATAAAATCAAGTCACACTTTTAGCATGATAGTAGACAAAGGAAAAAGTATTTTCTGGAAAAGCAAAAATCTGAAATTAACCAAAAAGATATAACCACTTTTCTCTTCACAAACTCAAGCCGGGGAGGGTAAGATTTTGGGTTTGAAAACTAAATACAAATGGCATAATTTCTGATGGGTAAAAATGTCTTTAGCTAGTGCCTTAAACCCTAAGAAAAACCCTGCATAAATAGGCAGTGAGAGGAGAAACCTTCTTCTTCCCGGATAACTCTTGAGAAAAATATATAGATATTATATAAATATAATACAAGTGAAGAAAAGATTTGAAGGCAGAGGCTTACCAGTCAACTAGGAAGTGAAAGAGAGCTAGGTGAGAAAACTCACTCAAAATCTAAGGCAATAAGTCCTAATGTAGGCAGCCAGTTATAAGTAATTTTCTTAAAAGTGTATTTTCATATGAGAATGCTTATTTGTGATTTTAAAACCGAAAATGTTTTGATTCTCTTTGGTTGTTCTACTTGTTTTATTATAAGAAAGTTTTATGTGTTGTTAGTATACATATATGTTTTATGAACCCAGATCTCTGATATGTAAATGTTTAGGAACATAAACAAATACCCAGGAAAATAAATGTTGAATATAGGCAAGTAGTATTGGTTTTGGCTTAACTCAGAGAAATGAAAACATATTGAGCTGCAATATACTCATGTATAAGTGCCGAGGCTTGAGACAAAAAGGAATTAGGGGTGCAATAGGGTTGCCTATGTGCTGATGCTCCTAATTTAATAAAAATGTATAAAGATTCATACACATAGCAAACAAATTTTGTGGTTCAGTGAAACTTGGTCAATCTAAGTTTAACTCAAGCACAAATACTTGTAAAAGGAAAAACTCTCTTAAAAGCCATAAGCCACTGTTAGTTGCCTTTACTTCTTTAAAGTACCAGAAAATATGTATGCAGATGTAGAATCCCATTTAAATAGATAACAATGTCTGTTTGCCTAATTATCTCTGCTTGGTTATGATTAATATGAGATGCCATGATATGGATGTTTTAGTTAGGGAAATGGATCACTGATTGGTTTATTCCTGAAATATCAAAAGAGTTATTATTAACTTAAAACCTGTTTAGGAAATGGGGGTCAAGAACACTGCAGGAATGACTTGTTTTCTTGAGTAACACAAGTTGACACATGGCTTGTTTAAGTCCTGAGATCTTCGTGTAATGGAGTGAATTAGTCCATTACAGTGTGTCCATTGATTCAACTAATTGCAGATGAGACCAAGATAGATAAACATATATCAAGATAAGAGAATTTGATATAAAGAGGAACTAGAGTTTTCCTGGAATGAAATCTGGATTGTGAATAAATGATTTAATTCATTTTGGGTGATTTCCTTGATGTATGGATGTTTACTTGATTCATGATTAAATTATATGAAAGTATGAATGTACCATGTTTTTCTTGAGGTTCCTGGAAGGACAGATTAAAGTGTGCACCTTCACACTGACACAGAACATGCACACATGAATTACCTGTTTTATAAAGGCTGAGTTATATACAACTATCCATGTTTAACTTTAACTTGACTTTCAAATTGTTTTAGTGGATTTTCTCATACTAGACATGTGTCTGACTCTAGTGTGCTATTGGCATATGGGGTGTCCCATTTAATATGGGGCAGCTTCAAATGCATTTTCAGGGATTGCAGCAACTAAGTAGGAGTAGGAGCAAGGCTTTGAGAAGAAGATTATAGCATGCTAAACTTAGTTAGATAAGAGCCTAAATGTTGAAATCTGCATGTATTGATAATTTAAATTGCTACTTGTATCAAGTATTGAATATTGGATGGATATTTTGTTAAGTATTTTGTTAAGAGATTGACTTGTATCTGGAATCTATAAATCTAGTTAAATATCTGATATGTTAAAGAAGTTAATCAAAATCTTGTAAGTAGATCTAGCAAGAACACTATGTAAAAATGGAATGATTACATTTTATAAATGTATTAGTCAACCTTGAGTCTTTAGAAAGGATTTAAGTTTTGGGAAATCTGGATAGTTGATTCTCAGAAAAATTAAATGGTTTTATGACATATGTATACAAAAGATAATAAGCATAGGGAGAATGTCTTTATATGACTGCAATGTTTCCATAATTCAACTTGTTTTATACAAATGTTTCATGCCTTATTTTTAAATAAAGAAAGAATCTGTAATATGGGAGTTGAAAGCCAGATCCAAAATAGTTGCAGTTATATACACACATAAACATGTTTTGTACAGATATTACCACACCTTTTCCCTTGTATTTTTAATAGGAATCTGAATTTCATTTCACTCAGGTTGTTAATCAAATGCATTTTAAGACCAGATGGGTTACACCAGAACAAAGAGTCTGGTTGAACCATGTGATTGACACCCATGGTTACAGGAAACCCACTCGAGTTTGCACTTCATTTAATTTAAAGCATACTGACATCAAAGAATCAAGATGTTGAATGTGTTAGATCACTTTAAACTATTCCATGGAAAAAAAGAGAGCCTGTATTCCAAACAGATTTTATAAGAAAAATCAAACATGGATAATGATAAACACTTCTATCATTTTTCAGAACCCAAGCACCAAACCATTAATTTATAGACAATCATATCACAATTATCTGGTTTCTAGAATTTATACTCCCTAGAGAATTTAGCAAAGAACCAGGAGTTTAAATATATATATATATAGGTATTCATGCATGAATGGAATTTTTATTGCATATAACACTGAACTATGTGTGGATTGATTAAATTCAATCAATCCAATATCCTCTTGTTTTCCAGAACTCTGATTCAAACAAGAGAGGCATATACATCCTCACATGTATGTGCATATCTTTGTGAATGTACTGATATATTTATATTGGTTAATTATTTTGATCCTGGATATATTTTGTTTATTGGAAAAAGAAAATGACCCTGGGAAATATATTTGTTAATGAATGATATATATATATATCATCTCTGTAAAAAAAATCCTAATGAAATTAGGGTAGACATAGGAGGGTCATTTCAGCTAACAACAAGTCACCACAATACAAAGCATTGGAATCGATCCATGAGTGGATCTTATGGATCGGTACCGATCCATGCCAATGGATCGGTAGCTTTTGTTGACATGGCTATGCCTTCTCAAGGATAACTACTTCAAGATTGTGTGGAACGTGGTGGAGATCGTGGTTGAGCATTTCCCGACAACCTAAAACCATAAATAGGGGGCGGTTCATTTTCGGGGATCTTTTTACTTCCTAGAAATTATTACATATTTCTTTGTAATCACCTATGGAGTGGTATCGATCCATAAGAACTGTACCTGTAAAACAATAATATAATCAATAGAATCTCAAGTAGACGTAGGCAATAGTTGGTCGAACCACTTCAAACGTTTGGTGCCTTTTTTTTACTCATTTTTCATTTAAATTTGTTCATTTTCGTTCTCTACTTAATTTTTTGGTTGTTTGTGCCACTTTTTGGTACTAATATTTTGGTGCTTTCACTAAAAATGTGATTCTCAGTCCGTTTGAATCCATCATCTACTATTGGATTTTCTAAATCCAAAAGATAGATCTAGTTTCCTTTGTTTTTGTTATTTTGAACTACTCATATTTTAAGAAAATCTACACAAGTTGCTTTCTACCCTAGCCCTTAAAAGAGACCGAACCACCACTTCAAGAGCTATAGAAGATGTTGAGAATGCCGATTCCCAACATGTTAAGGAGGTTGCACAACCAACCGTTGTAGAGGTTCAGAACCCAACAGACGTGATTACCAAGGTTAGGATGGACCGCATAATGAAGTAGATGGAGGACAAGCTCCAAGAAACCCATGATGAGTTGAATTAGAAAATGAAGCAAAGCTTGGATTTGTTGAATTAACTAACTAACAAGGTTTTAAATATCGGATTTCGGTCACGTTTCGTCTCGAGATTTTTACACAAGTTATCTCGTATCGGGAGAGATCTCGGACGAGATGAGTACGTATCGGGTGTACATCTCGGATTGACATCTCGGATCTTATAATGCATCTCGGGAATATCTCGGATGTACTTATGTGTTTAAAATTGATGTGTCAAAAATTTATTTAACGATTATAACTTTCTTATTAAAAATAAAAATGGTAACATACTTGATTTACATGAACAAAGAAATATTTTTAGAAGAGTAGTAGCTTGATTGGCTTAATTGATTTGGTAATGAATCTAATGATTGAATAATATCCTTTTATTTGAACGTAATAAAGAAGTGAAACCTTTCGCTATGACTCATTAAGATAAAAAGTAAAGAATATGTTCAAGAAGTTGGTAAATTATAATTGGATTGAGTAGTTTCTTTTGAATCAATATGAAAATAAAAATTATTATGGAAAATAAGAAAAATGTATAACTTCGGGTGAGATCTCGGATTGAGATTTTGATCCATATATCGGGTGAGATTTGAATATCTCGGACGAGATGAGTGTCGAGGGAGATATGGAGGAGATTTGATGTCTCGTCTCGTTTAAGTGTGAAAATGAGATCTCGGGCGAGATCTCGGGCAAGATATAGGAGATTTAAAACCTTGCTAACTAATAGCCGTAGGAGAAGCATAAGGGATTTGATACCTTCTGGTTCAGAATTTGATAGTTCCTCATCATCGGAGGAAAGGCAGAGGGAAGGAAAATAGAATATGCTTAGAAAAGGGACTAGAAAGTCAAAACAAAGACCAGGACTAAACCACGGAAAAGGTTTATGGATCAGTCATCAAGAGGGATTGGTACTGAACCATCTAACCTTAGTTCGAGTGGTTGGCTTTCGAGTGACGGGGCTGGTTTGGCTTTTGGTTGTGCTATGGATGGTTAGAATGTCGTAGATTAGGCGACCACTGTAGATCCCACGCGAAGAGAATATGTACATGAAATTGTTGAACGAACGATTCTCCTGGAGTCAGGGGAACCCAGGTATTGTGAAACTAAACGAGAGTATTTGCCGGGCCAAATACTTAGAGTTGATCATGATTACCATCGTTCAGTAGGTCCATCTAAGCCGGATTTCACTGAGATGGTAAGGAGACTTATCAGTGAGAGCCAACATTGGACTAATAATGATTGGGGTTCCTTGCCAAATTTGAATCCGTTTACGGAAGATATCCCATGCGAGGAATACCCAAGGAGATTTGTGATGTCAACGATGTCGTTGTATAAAGAGAAGATGGATCTGAGGCAACATCTGATGAAGTATTACTGGCATGTGGATTTTGCTAGAGCCACTGATGTTGTGCAATGTCGTTGTTTCCCAATTTTTCTGAAGGGAGTGCCGATGATGTGGTTCACCCGACTACCATCGAGATTCATATCGTCTTTTAAGCAATTGGACAAAAGTCCATTGAGCAATTCCATATGCACACTACCTGTCCAAAGGACATCATGCCACCATCCAACTGCTTCTAGGGAGTAGGAGAGTCTTTGAAATTTTTTTGCAAAGGTTTAATGCTGCAGTAACCGAGGTGACCAATCCTTAAGAGAATATTGTGTTGATGGCGCTGATCAAGGGAATTCATCCCGATACTGATTTTGGGAGGCGATTGAAGATAAAACCCCTACCGACGATGGACGTGTTCTAAAGAAAGGCGACTTAGTTTTTGCACTTGGAGGAGGCAAGCACTACTGTGACGACCCGCACTCGGCACCCTCTAAATCCGACTCCAAACCAGGCGTGTTCGACCCAAAGCACACCGATTGTAGATGATAATGAGAAAGAAAAGAAAGGATGAGAAGAAAGAGAGAAGAAAGAAGAAGAGAAGAGAAGAAGAAGAGAGAAAAACAGAACCAAAACAATACAGAATCTCACATCGCAGCGGAATAACATATAATATATATCAATAATCTTTACAAAGAGAAACTATAATATACATAAATCAATATCAGAGTACAAAATAAGTAATCATCAGCTTGGACAATTATAATAACATGTCCTCACAAATGCTGATAATTGACGACAAAAATAATGCAAAACAGCGGAAAAATAAACAGATACGTGTTAACGCTAAAAATGTACGCTAACACCCCGGTGTGATTTGTGATATAGCGAAAGCACCACCCGTTGGTACGGGAACTAAAAGTAAGCAAGAAATAGCAGAAAATAGTAAAAAGACAACAGTTTTATAGTGGTTCGGCTCAAAGTCAAGCCTACGTCCACTTAATCTCTTCTATCACTAATTCGATTACAGATTTTTCAATAATTCTTCGATTACAACACAATCAAGACAAGTAATCAGAACTTTGATGCAGAAAAGCTCTTTGGATTCATGTTCAATGAACTTGATCTTTTCCGAAGGTTCTTTGAATTGCCCTTTGCCGTTGAAGTCTTGGAGTTCGTAGAGAAAACAGCAGAGTCTTGGCGTTTCAGAAAAATCGTCCCCTTTCAAGTGCGGAGTAGGCGGGGTATTTATAGATGAAACTGGGCTTAGGTCGGCTACATTTTAGGTCGTGAGCGACCTAAGAGTGATCCGAGGTAGCATAAGTCGTTAGCGACTTAACAGAACCATTCTGGACGAGATATAGGCTATGAGCGACTTAGCATGTGTAGTTCAGAAGTTATCTCGGCAAGGTTAGGTCTTAAGCGACCTAATAGAAGAGGCAGGGCATTCGGCTTAAATCTGAAGCTTGCTAGGTCGTTGCCTTTCTTGAGTTGCTAGGTCGCTAGGTCGTTAACTCGTTAGGTCGCTCTTTATTTAGGTCGTTAGGTTGTCAACCTGTCAAGTTGTAGGAGTTTTTAGGTTACTAAGTCGCTTCTTCCTTATCTCGTTAGGTCGCAAGAGTCTTTAGCTCGTTATGTCGCGCCGTATTGAGCCGCTTTGTGCTATAGGCCGCTAGGTCGCTACCTTCTTATAGATCGTTAAGTCGCATATGCCTTGGATAGTTAAGTTGCTTATTCCCTTAAGTCGTTGAGTCGAGTAGGTCGTTAGGTCGCTGAATAAAAGAGGGTTAACACTTGCCCCTCAAAGTATACGCCTAGGAGCTAGGTCGTGTGCTTCGATATCTCTTAACTCGCGCCATCCTGAGCCATTAAGTCGTGAGCGATTTATGAGAGAGTTAAGTCGTTCGTGCCGATTCGTGTTCCACTGCCCCTGTATATAAGTCGCTGAGATCACTCCTTCTTCTCTTTACCTCCTCTAACACCCTAACCCGCTTTTGAAGAATTTCCGAGCTCTCGAAGAAGAATTCAAATTAACCAGTCGTCGATCATCTCTACAATCACACTACGTAAGTGAATTCCGACCATTATCCAACCACGACCATCACCGAATCATGAATCCCCCATTTTTCGACCCTAATCCGATTTCACATGCCGCATTTCGCCACGAATCATGATAAGATCGATTTTTGATCATTATTGGACATGTTATCGCTGTAATTTGAGAGCACAGCAGTGCATCGGGTTTATGATGGATCCGAGGCGATTTGAATCGGTTTTGGATGATCTGGTGGTGTGGAGAGATGGTGGATTTTATTGTAGAGAGGGTAACGGGTTATTGGGTTAACGGGTTAGTGTGTTAGGCGATTTGTTGAAAGAAGAGGAGTTAGCGAGTTAAGGAGAATTAGGTCGTGCTCGACTTAGGAGCCTTGAACGACCTAGGGCTTAGCAGTTTGGACATGAATCGCACGACTTAACTTTGTGAACGACTTAGCGACTTAACACCAAACTCTGAACGACATAACGGACCGCGACTTAACTTGCCAGAATAGCATATGACTTAAAGCTGAACGACTTAACGAATCAACGACCTAACTTATCCCGCAGCATAGCTTTAACTCGTAGGAACATTACTTATGAACTTCATAAATAGAGCAGAGCGACTTAGGGAAGCCCGACCTATGTTAGGTCGTTTGGTCATGAACTGGACGACCTAAAGAATCTCGAGCTAACTTAAGTCGTTCCTATGACTTAAGGAATGAACAGAACTTGACTGAACTTCCAATTTGAACTGCCAGAATGAACTGCTTGAACTTGTTGCACTCTTTCACAAATCGTATTGACTTTTAAGCTAACAACCTGTTAAACACAACATTTGCAGAAAACTAGGACGAATATACTCATCATCGACTGCCCACATAGAGTGATGGATTAGGTCAAAGAGAAAATAATATGAATCTAATTAAAAGTGAAATGCTATGAATCAACTAACTTAAGTGAAGCATCAACGCAAAATTCATCCAGTTATAACTGCTTATCGCTGAATATTATCTACATTGATACTATACTTAATTTTGATCCAATAACAAGCCTTGAATCTTCCTGAATTGACATGCGCCAACCAGTATTATTTCAAGTTTTACTTTATTTACTTGTTATTTCAGTAGCTTTGCACAACACTTCACACACTTTTAGGAAACGTGCACCTTCATATTTGAATAACCAGTTCCTTGTGTAGAATGACTTCTCAACAAGTACAAGAAGAGATAGTGGGTCGGACTAATGAAGTTTTCCCGATTGCTGCCCCTATGGATAATCCTCCGGAGAGAGTTCCAACTTCATTGAACCAACGGACCTTCCACCAGCTATGTATGCAATTTGGCATTGCTGAAGCGGATGCTCTGCTTCCTGGAATAAATGACACTGCCGACACGCCGCCACATGGTTTCATTGCAGTCAACCGTCACATGTGTCTGAACGGAGCTATCCCCCCTTCAACGACTTTCTTAGAACACTTCTCCTTCGATTAACTATTTCTCCATTCCAGTTGCACCCTAATGGCTATGCCATTTTGATGGGGTTGTGCGTACTATTTAGGAGGACACTTAACCGCCTCCCTAGCTTCGAGGAGATTTGCTACTTGTGTTCATTTGGGAGGAACAAAGATCACCCTTCTATCACTCTTGTTAGGAGCGCAAGGAACCGCAAGCTAATTACGGATCTGCCCGAGAGCGCTCACGGGTTTTTAAACCAATTCTTCTATGTCCGTTGTCCCCCGGGATTCTACGGTATCTGGAGAGTAGGAAGTAAGACTACCTATCTCTGTTTACTTCATTTCTGAGCCTTTCAAAATTTGAGTCGTCAAGTGCTAACTTCATTCTTTACTTTTGCAGCAATTCCTCCTCCCTCTAAAGATTCTGCTCACAAATCAACTTTTGAAAGTTTGAGTGTTGTAGTTGCCAACGAGAGAAGTATTAAATTTCTACAGAGGAATGAATTTCTGCATCAATTCGGACTCTTGCATTCCTCTCGATCTATTCAGTCTCGTGACGCCCCCAGTTCTCAAACAGAAGCGTCAGATGCCCCAGCTTCCGCAGAGGAATCCGCATCAAAGGAACCCATTGTAGAGACTTCGCTAATGAAATGTTCCGGTTCCGCTAACGGTGTGGGGTTATCTGGCAAATCTAAACTTCCCCCAGTTACTGAAGAAGAGGAACCTCCTCAAAATTCTGGGAAGATTACTAAAGAGGCTGATGAGGAAGCTAAAAAAGAAAGCTCCATTACGGAGAGCGCAAAACGTGCTGAAGAGGGCACTACTGATGTAACCCCTTCCGTTGGGCATAATGGTGATGACATCTTTGGGGGACTGAGCGATTTTATGGTGACTTCCCAGGAGCTCTTTAAAGATGATACCACCGTTTCTAAGCTTGTTTCTACATCAATTGAAGCGACATCCGTCTTGCGACCAATCCCGTCAACCCAAGAGTTGACTCCTGCTGCAAAAGCCGACATCACTCCTAAGCTAAAGAGTGGTTTGTAGCTTGACGCGCGTAGTTCGCACGCCACACACACTTAGGATTTTTGGCAATTATGCACACAGCTTCTTTATTTCGGAGATTTCAAATTTTTTGTATCTTCTTTACTTTCAGGTTCTCCCATGGGATGCAGCGGCTCTTATTATGATGACTTTCAACGCTACGCAAGGCGTGACTCTTATGATCTCCGGTGCTATCTTCCTGCCCCCAGGGAGACTGATGAGGAAAGAGCTGCTAGGAAAGCTCGTGAGAGGCAGGCTTATGAGGAGCGGTATGGAAGAAGAGATGACCGCCATGACTCTTACCAAAGGGATGATGACTCCCACAAAAGAAAATCTCATGATGATAGGGGGAAGAGTCATATAACTGAAGATCCAAGCAAGCGAGCCAAGCTCAGCGAAAAGCCTTCATCTGAAATTTCTCAAGTGCCCGCTGCTTCGGTCTCTCTAGACATCCCTTCAAGCTCTCCTGCCCTTAAAAGAGCTGATATTCAAGTCATCATCAATAGGCCTCCTTATCAAGTTGAGAAGCCTCCGCCTACACTCCATAGCCGATTTCCGAATTGATGTTTGAAAGGAGTGCGTTTTGATCTGGACTTGGTTCCGATTGACAAACAGGCCATGTTGAGAAATCTTGACGCGGTCAAACTTGATATTGAAAGAATGTCTAGCTGGCAGAAACTAGTCGATGAGCTTCAAAGAATAAATCGCTTAAATCTCGAGGCTATGCTGACCATAGAGAGCGATAAGTCTGAATGGCAAAAAGTTCTTGACCAGCACGATACGGAGATGAAAAGCATCACCGCCCACAACGAGGAACTTGAGGCTGAAGTCAAGAAACTTAAAGATGAGCTCGCCACCTCTTCCACTTCTTATACACAAAAGGAAGAGGTTCTCCAAAAGCAAGTACGAGACGCCCACGCTGCTCGGCGAGATGTTGAGGCTAAACTTGAGGCGGAGCGGAAAATTGTAGAAATGTACCGCAAAGAAGCTGCTCAGCTGCGGGAAAAGACTAGCTCTCAAGACATGGAGATCGCAGTGCTGAAGGCCCAGCTTTCTAAGGCTGAAAAAGAGCGTGATGAGGCCATCGCTGGAAAAGCAGCAGCTGAACACTCGCATGAGGCGACTAAGGCAAACATTAGCTCCACTCTTTTCAAGTTTTACGTTCTCAACGTCTTGGGGCGTGGCAGTCTTTCTTTCTTGGGCCCAAAGTATGAAGTTACACTGGTTGAAGTGTGAGAAGCAGCAGTTGAAGTGCTTAAAGATGCTGGCTACACTAAGGAGGATTTTGAGGCTAATTATTTGGACGATGAGGGTCGTGCCGCCTTTGCGAGAGGGAAAGAACAACTTGCTAAGGAGCGAACCGAAGCAGCGGAAGGAGAGCGTCCAGGGAAGGCACCTTTGACCGACCCAACTCGTCCTTCGACTTCGATCGACCTTGATATTATTGGCTCAAGTTCCCACTCTCCGCCTCTTACTAAAGCCGAAACCGAAGCTAAAACCGCTCACACCGAAGAAGAGGCCCAAGAAAGCACTGAAGCCCAAGACTTTGAAATCGACGTGATAAAGCCAAGCTCCCCAGATAACTTCAATTCTGATCCAGCTCAAGTGGACTGCTCATTTGCTTCACATGAGATCGATGAACTTTTTGCTTATTACTTAAGCCTTGATGTGCCACTATCTCCTCTCTTTGCGGGGAATAATGATGTTTTTAACTTTTCTTCTTCTGTAGCGAAAACAACAAGTGTTGTACAGGCTTCGCCTCCCCCAACTGCTGCTCCTCCACTTCTTCAAGTTACCCCTCCTTCTGCTTCTCAACCGGGATCACAAGAAGAACAAATAGAAGCTATTCAAGGCTTAGATGACCCAGCCACTTCACAGGAGCAGAAAGCTGAAGAACTTGAGGAGGGGGAGAGGACTCCGGAGAAATTTACCGCCGATGATACAAAGCCGAGTGATCTTATCTCTCTGGGCAGTGAATCTTCTTCAAAGAAGAGGGGAAAGCGTGTAATTTCAAAGAAGAAGAAGGACGCTTCTGCTAGTGATGATAAAGTGGAAGAGGACCCAATAGCACCTCTTCCTCCTTCTTTCGTGACTCGTTCAGGCCGACTCGCGAAGTTAACCATTAGGCCGGGCGAGGGCTCCAAAGGCGGCGGGAGGAAGAAGAAATGAGTTTGGTTCTATCCTTCTTGTTTTGCTTTTTTGCCTTTTGTTTAAAGACTTGTATCGACCGGAGATTGTGCGAGTACCGGCCCCCGCTTTTTGAAACCTGTACATGTATAAAAAAAATTCATAGTATGGAATAAAATGACTCTTTTTACTTGTACAATCTCTTGTTAGTATTTGTGAATGCATTTATTCCTTATTTTCGCACAAGTTTCTTTATTTTCTTTGTACGATACTGTAGTGAGCTCGTGGTATGCTGTTTGAGCGTTGTTTTTACTACTGTAGCTATATTGCCCCCATACCACGGCTTATTGCAATATTTTCCATTTTGAAAAGACATACTCTTATTCTAGAGAATAATTCTTCCGTTTTGAGGAAATATTATTCTGCTTTAGTAGAGTATGCTTTGTATCGGAGAAGTTTTCTTTTCTTTTCACTTTTTTTTTACACTTCAACTTTCGGAGATGATCACTTTCATTTTTGAAAAGTGGATTCCCCTACGCGGTGAAGCGGGCCTCCGCAAGAAGCTCTGATCTGTTTGTTAGAAAGTTATGCCTCATCGCTAAGTGGACCCACGGGACATGCGTCAGCTGTTTTATCGGATATTTGTTTGCACAAACGATCGCGAGCATTTAGCTACGGCCTAGAACCTTCTTTTTAAGAAGGTGCCCCTTCGGTGGTTCCATCAACGACTTTTTCAAGAGATAACATTTCTTCTTTTTTGGACGTGCCTCGTTAGAGGGCTTTAAAGTGTGCCTCCGAAGAGGGCTTTGAAGTGTGACTCCGAAGAGGGCTTTAATTGGCACTTCAACTTTTTTAGGGAAGAATGTTCCCATGAGAGTAGAAGTGTGCCTCCGAAGAGGGCTTTGTTTAGCACTTCAACTTGTGGAAGTGTGCCTCCGAAGAGGGCTTTATTTGTTTGCCTGAAAGTTATTTCTCACAGTTAAATGGTTCCACGGGGCGGACGCAAGCCACTTAATTGGATGTTTGTTTGCACAAACGATCGCAATTAAGTAGCAAGGGCCCGGTGCCTTCGCTTTGGGAAGGTGCTCCTTCGGCGGTACCACCAACCTTTTTGTTTGAGAAAAACATTTCATTTTACAGCGTGCCTCATTGGAGGGCTTTATTTAGCACTTCAACTTTTTTGGGGAAGAATGTTCTCATTTTAGAGAAATTGATCTTCCCATGAGAGTAGAAGCGTGCCTCCGAAGAGGGCTTTGAATTGTGCCTCCGGAGAGGGCTTTGAATTGTGCCTCCGGAGAGGGCTTCGAATTGTGCCTCTGGAGAGGGCTTTGAATTGTGCCTCCGGAGAGGGCTTTACTTGTTTCGTTTGCCAGGAAGGTTGCATCTCACAGTTAAGTGGTTCCACGGGGCGGACGCAAGCCACTTAATTGGATGTTTGTTTGCACAAACGATCACAATTAAGCAGCAAGGGCCCGGTGCCTTCACTTTGGGAAGGTGCCCCTTCGGTGGTTCCACCAACCTTTTTGTTGAGAGACAAGATTCCATTTTGGCTTCTTTTGTCTGCTTGCCAATATCTTTTCATCATCTGTTCCTCAGCGATTCCTTGTTATCACCTCTGAATACATGTTCCTTTCTTTTGCAGGTTGTTTGATTCTTCCAGAGAAGTGTACTTCATTGTTAAGTGAATCCACGGGGCAGACGCAAGCTACTTAACCGGATGTCTGTTTGCACAAACGATCGCAGTCAGTTAGCAAGGGCCTGGAACCTTCACTTTGGGAAGGTGCCCCTTCGGTGGAATCACCAACTGTTTGTGAGAAGCACTTCTTATATAGGAATTGAATCTGGAATTTTTATGGCTTGACATTTGTTTGTTGAGTGATTTATAGGAATCACTTGGCCTTGTGATGTGTCGAATAAGTAAGCTTTACTTTGATAGCCTGCAATGTTAAATCGAAATTTTAGCAACATATTTAAGATGTTTGCACATCAAAATGAGACAGGCATTTTATAGTAGTAGAGAACATAAGATTTATAGTGGTTCGGCTAAGTATCGGGCCTACATCCACTTTATAGTTCTTATTATTGATTCACACTGATTTTACAATGGCTGACAATACCAGAATGATACATCCATAATTATTTTACAAATTTAAGCATAGCTTTTAAGTAAAATATGGACGTAAGTGATTGCTGTTCCAGGCTCTCGGAATTGGATCTCCTTCGACAGTTGTGAGTTTGAAACTGCCATCAAGAAGTTTCTTGCCTATGACATATGGCCCTTCCCAGTTTGGCCCAAACACTCCTGTTGCTGTCATGATCCTTTTCAAGACTAGATCCCCAATTTCAAAGCTGCATTGGCGAACTTTAGAATTGAAGTGCCTGGCTATCCTTTGCTGTTGAGCTGCAACTCTGAGTTCAGCTTCTTTCCTTCTTTCATCAAGCAAGTCAAGTGCTTCAAGTTGCAGCTTTTCATTTTCAGCTTGGTTGAAATGAATTCTCCTGTGTGAGGGGACCTCTATTTCCACTGGAATCATTGCTTCTGATCCATATACTAATGAGAATGGAGTGTGCCCAGTCGCAGTTTTGTGGGTAGTTCTATATGCCCATAGTGCTAGTGGCAGCTTATCGACCCAACCTCCTTTTGCTTTTTCCAGCTGTTTTTTGATGGTTGATTTGATAATTTTTTTCACTGCTTCCACTTGCCCGTTTGCCTGCGGATGAGCCACTGCTGAGAAGCTTTTTCGGATCTTGAATCGCCTGCAAAAGTCCTGGAATTCTTCGCTTTCGAATTGGGTACCATTGTCTGTGATTATCTTCTGAGGCACACCATACCTGCAAATGATATTTTTAGTCACAAAGTTTATCATCTTTTTAGAGGTAATAGTAGCCAATGGTTCAGCTTCAGCCCATTTAGTGAAATAATCAACAGCAACAATAGCATATTTGATTACGGACTTGGCAGTCGGCATAGGCCCAATGAGATCTATCCCCCAAATGGCGAATGGCCATGGACTGACCATTTGTGTTAGCACGATGGAAGGTGCTCTTGGGATTTTTGCAAATCTCTGGCATCTGTCACACTTTCGGGAGTAGCTAGCAGCATCTCGATTAACATCTGGCCAAAAATACCCATAGCGGAGAATTTTCTTTGCAAGAGTTTGGCCACCTGAATGATCCCCACACTCTCCTCCGTGCACTTCAGCTAAAATTGTCTTAGCCTCTTCTTTGGTTACACATCGGAGTAATGGCATCGAGAATCCTTGTCTGTACAAATGGTCGTCTTGAATTACATATCTTGGGGCTTTTCTTAACAGCTTCTGGCGTTCTTTTGAGTTTTCTGGCAGGATGCCGTTGAGTAGATATTCCTTGATCAGGGTCATCCACGACTCCTGCTCTTGAGATACAGCCATGATCCAGTCAATATCCATCTCATCAGTACTTGGAGCTGATAAGACTTCTACAGGGACCAATCCCAATAATTGAGCTTCGCCAGAGTTTGAATATTTTGCGAGAGAATCTGCCTTCATGTTCTCTTCCCGGGGTATATGGCTTATTGTATAATGATCAAAATCATCGAGAAGGTCCCAGGCCTTTGACAAGTAAGCAGGCAGATTTCCTCCTTTGGTTTGAAACTCTTTCTTGACTTGGCATACAATAAGCTGGGAATCACTGAAGATCTGCAATACTTTGATGTTCAGTTCTTTAGCAATCTTCAAACCGACAATAAGAGCTTCATATTCGGCTTCATTATTTGTCGAAGGAAATTCTAATCTCAATGCATATAATAATGACCGCCCTTCGGGGGTTTCAAGCACAACCCCAGCTCCGGAACAATAGTCATTTCTTGCACCATCAACATATAATTTCCATCAGATCGGGATATCATCAGTCACCTCTTCCTCACTACCACCTTTATCTGTGTATTCTGCAATGAAATCTGCTAAAGCTTGTCCATTGATTGCTCTTCGGGGATGGTAGGTGATATCATATTGACTGAGTTCAATATTCCACTTCAGAAGACGACCCGAAGTTTCAGGGCGAAATAGGACTTGCTTTAGAGGTTGATCAGTGAGGACTTTAATAGGATGAGCCTGGAAATATGGCCTCAACTTTCTGGATGCAATCAACAGACAATAGGCGAGCTTTTCCAGCTTTGAATAATTCATCTCTGCCCCAGTGAATCTTTTGCTGATGTAGTAAACCGGGTTCTGAACTTTTGCGTCTTCCCGTACTAATGCTGCACTGAGAGCATGAGATGAAACCGCTAAGTATACGAAAAGATCTTCACCATTGCTGGGCTGAGAAAGTATTAGAGGCTTCTCCATGTGATGAATTAGTTCTTCAAAAGCTTTCTGACATTCGGGAGTCCATTCAAAGTTTTTCTTTCCTTTCTTCAGAGCGTCAAAGAAGGGAATGCATTTATCAGTGACCCTGGAAATAAACCGACTCAAAGCAGCGACTTTCCCATTGAGGCTTTGCAATTCCTTCTTCGTTCTAGGGGCTTTGACTTCTCTTAAAGTAGTAATTTGAGCAGGATTTGCTTCGATGCTCCTAGCACTCACAATGAAACCCATGAATTTTTTTGACTCTACCCCGAATGAACATTTCAGAGGATTTAGCTTCATCCCATACTTTCGGAGAACCGCGAACATTTCTGCCAAATGATCCATGTGGTCTACTGCCTTTTTCGATTTCACCAACATATCATCAACATATACTTCCATAGTCTTCCCAATCTGTGATTTGAACATGGCATTAACAAGTCTTTGATAAGTTGCCCCCGCATTCTTTAGTCCGAAGGGCATGACTTTATAGCAGTAAAGACCAACATCAGTGATGAAGCTCGTGTCCTCCTAATCTGGCTCATGCATCATGATTTGATTATATCCTGAGTAAGCATCCATACAAGACATTAATTCATGCCCGGCTGTTCTATCCACCAACTGATCAATTCTGGGTAACGGGAAACAGTCTTTGGGACATGCTTTGTTCAAGTCTGAAAAGTCGATGCATACTCTCCACTTCCCATTTGCTTTTTTAACCAACACCGGGTTAGAAACCCAATTTGGATAGGTGGATTCTCTGATGAAGCCATTTTCCATGAGCCGATCTACTTCTTCTTTTAATGCTGTCGACCTTTCAGGACCCTGAGTTCTTCTTTTCTGCTTTACGGGTGTGAATTTTGGATTAATATTCAAAGCATATACTGCGATTTCTGGAGATATTCCATACATGTCGGCATGACTCCAAGCAAATACATCCAGGTTTGCTTTCAAGAATGATATCAGCATATTTTGAACCGTCATACAAAGTTGTGAACCCACATTCAACACCTTGTTTGGGTCATTCAGGTCAACAGATATTGGCACCGTTACTTCCACCGGCACCACCCTACTTTCCCCTGCACTGGTTTTCTGGGATCAATCTCTTTTCATGCACCACTGTGCTCACCAGTGCAGGGTCCACCCCGTAATTGCTACAAGGTGGGTTCTTTGATGCGGAGCGGAGCTGTCGCACCTTTACCCATTTCTCTTTTCCTTCTTTCCCGTAACTCTATGAAATAGCATTCTCGCCCGGCATTTTGGTCCCTCTTCACAACACCGACGCCAATATCAGTGGGGAACTTCATAGTCAGGCACCATAGGGCGAGAATGGCCTTGAATGCGGCAAGAGTTGGTCGACCCAAGAAGGCATTATAATCGGAGAATTCATCAACAATCACAAAAGTTTGTTTTCGGACAACTTTCTTTTCCCCTTCTCCGAGTTCTACAAATAAGTCAATAGTCCCAATAGGCTGTTTTGGTTCTCCAGTGAACCCAACAATTTTCTACGAGGAAGCTTGGACATCAGCCATGGGAATTTTCATCTGATCAAATGTCTTTCTGATGAGGATATTGCAAGAGGCGCCGCAGTCAACAAGCACCCTCCTTACAATGGCTGATCCGATGCCTGCAGATATTACCAAGGGATCCATGGTGGGAGCCTCAACACCAACAGAGTCTCTAGCCCGGAATACGATGTCATCGTTAAAAGTTCTTTGCTGTTTTAAAGGTGCAATATTTTCCAAGACAAAAACATTTTCTTCCGCCGAAGCATATCTCAAAGCGTGAGCATATCTCTTCATTTCACCCCAACTCCTGCCCGCTGGGTGAGGACTCCCTGTGATAACATTAATGATGGGCCCCTCAGAATCCTGCGCTGCAGTCCTCTCACCTGAGTTAGATTAATGAGTAGGAACTTGTTGCCCCTGAGTAGATGAGGTCGGGTCAGCTCTGTTTCTCTTCACATATTGTTGTAGTTTATTCTGTCTCAACAGCTCTTCAATCAAATTCTTCAAATGGCGACATTCATTAGTGTCGTGGCCGGGTTGATTGTGGAACCGACAGAATCTCCCATTATGCATAGCATTTTTCCCAGGCTTCAACTCAGGTGGTTTGGGGTATTCGATAGCATCCTTGGTTGCGAAAAAGATATTTTCTGGAGTATTAGTTAAGGGAGTAAAATCTGAAGGTTTAAAGTAGCGAAGTTTCTTCACATCTTTTTGCCCTTTCCTACCGTCATTCTCCCTCTTCTAACCACCAGATTCCTTTTTGCTAGTAGCAACATTGTTATTCTTAACCCCAACCATGTCTACTTTTGCTGGTACAGGACGGCTTTCTAAGCGCATGAATTCATCGGCCTTCTTATAGAACTTTTCAAGTGAATTTGGCTCTTTCATCTTTATCCATTTTCCGAATTCACTTGATTTGTCAATTGCTCGCATCAAGTAAGTAAGAATCATCTGAGGCTCTGCATTATCAACTTCGGCCAAGGCTATATTGAAGCGGTTTAAGAAAGATTTGATAGACTCTCCGGGGTTTTGTTCGAGGCTGGATAGTGACATTATGTCCTTGGCCTTCGAAGCATATAACCTGAACTGATCTTTGAATTTCCGAGTTAAGTCGGAGAATTGATCCACGGATCGAACTGGTAGCTTCGTGAACCAAAGCAGGGCCACTCCATCCAAGTACATAGGAAAGTATTTGCATTTGATCTCGTCTGTTGCTCTGGCACCTGTCATATGCCAGTCGTACTTGTATAAGAACTGATTAGGATCACTTGTCTCCCGATAAGATGGAATAGTGGGGGGAACAAACTTCCTTAGAAATTCAGCCTTCAGAATTCTCTCAGTAAAAGGAGTTTTACTTGGAGCAAACCCTCGGTCACTTTCATCTTCCTCCCTTCGCATGCTATCTTTCATAATTTGTCGAATCATTCCCGAGAGGTACTCTTCATCGTTTAGAGGCCCGGCGGGACAGACGTCGGCTACTTCTTTGGAAGTTTGCCTGAACAAACGTTCACAAAGAGTTGGCTGCGGCCTTGAACCTCCAGCTTGGGGAGGTGCCCCTTCGGTAGTGCCAGCTGCCCTTTGAGGAATACTTTTCCCTTGGGAATCATGAACATCTTCAACGAAGGTTTCTTCATTATTTTCCGGTTGCTGGTTAACTCCAAGCAAAGCATTCAACTTGTCTAACATCAAAGTGCTCTGGGCTTCCATTTGTTGATACAACCCAGACACCACAGCATCCAATTCTTCCCTTGTGACTCCAACACTAGGAGCCGCTTGATTTGACGCGGGAGAAGTGGCGGTGTTGTTGTAAGCATTTCCAGATCTAGTAGATTTGCTTTTCCTTCCAGGAGCCATAATCTCGGATAGACTTCTGGTTTTTAAGGAGAGTCTTTCTACAAATCTTTGTGAAGCAATGATGAGAACACTCCTGAGTTCAATTCTCAGTGAAAGCACCAAAAATGTTAATGCTAAAAATGTACGCTAACACCCCGGTATGATTTGTGATATAGCGAAAGCACCACCCGTTGGTACGGGAACTAAAAGTAAGCAAGAAATAGCAGAAAACGGTAATAAGACAACAGTTTTATAGTGGTTCGGCTTAAAGTCAAGCCTACGTCCACTTAATCTCTTCTATCACTGATTCGATTACAGATTTTACAATAATTCTTCGATTACAACACAATCAAGACAAGTAATCAAAACTTTGATGCAGAAAAGCTCTTTGGATTCATGTTCAATGAACTTGATCTTCTCCGAAGGTTCTTTGAATTTCCCTTTGTCGTTGAAGTGTTGGAGTCCGTAGAGAAAACAGCACCAAATCTGAACCTGCAAATATACTCGGTCTGACCCGAGCATTGAAAGGGAAGAACGCCCGGATCAATCTGGTAAACCAGCGTGATAAAACACGCTCAACTGAATTTATTAAATTACAAAAACTTTTCATTTCAAAACAAAAGTACCTCGTAAGACACACCCACACATAAACACGGACATGTTTTTACCTTACGATAACCAAAACACTTTATATCAAATCATTCTATATTATAATAGTGTCTATTGCACAAATAATATTAATATATCTGAAATGGTTACCTATATAGCATTTTGGGGCTATTCATTACGCCGACAAACAACCGCAAGTTCGTAGTGGAGTTTGGATTCCATACAAATGACTAGGTAAAGGGATCACCTTTCCGATCCAAATCTTGGTACACCTCTAGAGGAATGTACCTAGGGTCAAGATACTAGACGCCTAAACCAACACAAGACTGGCCAACCCCTTCGCTAGATAGTGTCGAATATGTCACCACTCCGGTCGTTACCGACCTATAATCCATGGCCACAAGCATACATCAACAATAATCAGATACACGACGTCATAA
Source organism: Allium fistulosum (assembly GCA_030737815.1). Lineage (NCBI taxonomy): Eukaryota > Viridiplantae > Streptophyta > Magnoliopsida > Asparagales > Amaryllidaceae > Allium > Allium fistulosum. The sequence continues at coordinate 1,028,753,543 of CM060905.1, read as the reverse complement.
CATGTAAAGATATATCTAGAAGAGTGATGACATCTCCTAATGGGAGCGACCCACTTAGCCTTGCTGCTTCTATCCCTGTTTCAGTCATTTTTCGGGGAGTAAGGCCAAAAGAGGTATCGATTACCTTTCACATATCACATATCATCATCATCATCTTTGAATGCCACATTGCCATTTCCATTGACTACTAATTACCTTCCACAAAAATACAACCCTTAAGCTCGTACGTCTCAAGGAGGGTGTTAAGCTAAGAGAAGTTGCCTTCTCCGCCACCACATGATGTACGTTTGTAAAAACCAATGTACGTAATCTTAGAAATGCAATGTCAGACACTCGTCCGTACAAGTTGTCCAGGAACAGTACAAACCGAAGGTACTCTCCTACCACATCCTATAGGATTAGTAGCGACAGCCCTTGCAATGGATATTTCATAATGAAGAGACCACTGCTACTATATGTATATTGGGATTTTAACCCCAAACGATCAACAAGCAGTCCTTCACTATGAAAATCCAAAATATCAATATCATCGACCAACCTGCACAATCGTCGTATATATGTTGGTCCGAAGTGATTTTCATATAATTCTGATCTCAGTCTCTTCGCACCAACAACGCAAAAGTGTTTCTCAACCTCACATAGAAACTAAGTCTCATAGACTTATCACGTCTCCAACTTTCAACTTGCTATCCTTCGGCCAAGAAGGAAGCTCGATAGATTGGAGTAATCACTCCACACTACACGAATCAACATTCTCAACACAAACAATAATCAAGCCTACACAGTCAGTTACGTACTAAGTGTATGACTAATTAGTTTCTACTCAAGTCGAGAAACTAAAATGGCCAAATTTGATAGTCGGTTATTTAATATCAAAGCAACAAACAAAATCTATCACATAAGTAGACACTGGACCTGATTTTATTAATCGTTTATAAATCAAATCACTTTCCAATTACTCACTTCAAAATATCTTTAAAAAGATAATATTCAAAACCATTTCACTTATTGGATTTCGAAAAACATTTTCATATACTTATTTTTAATAATAAGTAAATTTACAAATCATTTTATTTTCAAACCATTTAAACTCCATTTTATAATATCACTTTCCAAAATATTCATTTAATTTAAAGGATTATTCACTGTCCAAAATCATGAATATAATTCTCTTTTACCAAATTCATTACTTCTACATATTTAATTTAAAGGATTATTCACTGTCCAAAATCGTGAATATAAATCCTTTTATAAAAATTCATATTTAACTTATGAAATTGAATTGATTTCACATTTATAAAACAGTGTTTATAATTCACATTTCTGTTTTGTAAAAACTTCCATTTATAAAATTCCATTATAGACCAATTTCCCGTTTATCTCATTTTATATATCAAGTCCTATCATAAGTTTATTACTTATAAATCTCTTTATTTACAAATTCATTCTTTTGTAATCTCATTATTTATAAAGTCCATTATAAATTCATTTCTACATTTTAATTACAAATCCATATACAAATTTGATTACAATCCCATTTCTAATATTTATAAAACACCGCTTATAATTCCATTACTTTTATTTATAAAATATTAATTTTACAAACCTTATATATAAACCATTTACAATAAGTTCAAAATTCTCAATTTAACTTATTTTAACAATTTTATAAATCTTATAAATAAACCATTTATAATAAATTCAAAATTCTCATTTTAACTTATTTTAACAAAATAGTTAACTTCATATTTCAAAAATCATATTTCGATTCCATTTAAATAAACTTCTTCTTTTAATAATTACAACTCATTATTAAAACTTACATAACTTCAAAAATCACTTAAACAGCCTTTTTAGATCGAAATCATTATTTTAGTATTTTAGATTCCAGAAATAGGCCCAATGCTACAAAAGCGCTAAATAAGGAGATTCACATCAATCATATCAATCAGGGCATCCAAACATCATATATTTGTAAATAAAAAACAACATTGGTGAGGAATCTAGTTGGATCCCTCCAACCTATCACCTGCAACAAATATACATATGAGAAAATATGTACAATGTCTGCTTCGAGGCAGACACACGTACAAAGGGTCATCCGCTCATACACGGGAACATATAGAGTCTCATCCGCAAAAATATGCGGGAATATATCCAAGCCAACTAATATATGTATATATATAATATATCATATATCATCCAAACAGTCATCAATCATCATAAATAAATTTATTCCCACTTATATAAAAATGTAAGTGAGTCAGAAAGAGTGAGTTTTTACTCACTTTGCTTTCAATAGACGTTGCAGCGTTTTATTTGGAATAAAACTCCTAGCAGCTCCTAATCCATCCAAACTAGCTCCATAATGTAGTGCTCGTCAATATGAACCCAACACAATTTGTTTCGTGCGAAACGGATCTCGTATGAATGAGTTATACAATTTTAAATATCACACGATTTAATAATATAATTAGATTAAGTTTTTCTTTTTTTATATATATTAAACCCTACATTTAATCTCAGCCGCACGTTTCAAGAAAACAGATCAGGGCCGCTAAATCCATCTTCTTCATCACGCGAGAACCTCTAGGACTTTGCACACAAACTAAACCCATACATGCACGCGTCCTTTTGATAGCCGCACCTTTTATCAACGATCGAAGCTTGATCGAACGTCACCATCTCCAAGCTCCCAGCGTCGTCCACCACTGACCGAGAGTTCGTCGCCTCCGATCATCCCTAGACCAAGAAAACACGTGCAAACTGATGATGAACGTGGCCAGGATCCGCCTCCAAACGACGATGACAACGAAAATCCACCTTTGGATGAACTCGTCTCTCCAAGCTCTTCGACTTTGTAGTTGGAAGATTTTGTTAAAAGTGAATGGATCAAGAGGAAAACAAGGAATAATGGTTGAAAATTTTTGGCCATTGAATAGAAAATGGCGGCTAGGGTTTCCTCTCTAGGGTTTGTGAAAAATGGAGAAAGTGAGGTCCTTTTATATAAAATTTCGTGACACTATTCACGCCCAAATTTTTCGGACTCCAAACAAAGCATGCCGCCTGCATTTTTAATGTTTTACCCCTATTTCGAATGCAATGGAATATATATCGGGAGCCAATTCCATCGTATTTGGAAGATAGGTGATGGAGCCTAGAAAGAAGTCTTAGGTCGCTCACGACCTAAGGAAGTCTTAGGTCGCTCACGACCTAAGGAGGAGATTAACGAGTTAACATTTCGTGAAGAATTGTGGAAAGGTCAAGTTTTAGGTCGCAGCCGACCTAACGAAGCTTTTAAGTCGTTCCAACGACTTAGTGAAGATCGGCAACGACCTAGTGGGAATGTGCGAGCTAACGAGATACTGGAACGACCTAACATGTTTTTAGGTCGTGTACGACCTAACGAGTTGGAAGATAGGTCGCTGGAACGACTTACCGAGTTAACTTGTGTACGACCTAACGAGATAAGAAATAGGTCACTGGAACGAGCTAACAGGGTGCTACGACCTAACAAGTCACGACCTATGATAGGTCGCAAGAAACAGGAACGACTTAAGATAAGTTGCTGGGTGATCTGGGGAGTTAAGTCGCGAGGACTTAGGTCGCAAGGCTTAGGTCGCGAAGTTTCTAAAGCCGCTTATCTTTTAAGTCGCAAAGCTCTGGATGCCGTTGAATCTTAGGCCGCGTTAATCTCTGCCGTTGATTCCTAAGTCGTTGAAGCTTTATCTCATTAGTCGTCCAAGCTTAAGCCGCGTGAAGATGCTGCTGTGATATGTGTCTAAGTCGTTACCGACTTAAGTTGGGTCGCGTGGAGTTGTTAAGTCGGCGACGACCTAAGTGATGTAATCTGTTTGTATTTTCAGTTTGTTAAGTCGTAGATCGCACTGTTTTAAGTCGTATGTTTGTATTTTCTGTTTTTAAGTCGTGTGTCTTGTTAAGTCGTAAGTCGCTGAAGGCTTGTAAAGAGTTGTAACTGTTTTGTCTTAAGTCGTCTACTCTTAAGTCGTAAGTCGGGTGAGTTAAGTCGGAGGCTATAAGTCGATGCCGACTTAGGAGTTGATGTAATTTCTGTTGAAAAGTTGAACGCCTATAAATAGGCCGTGTGTCACACTTGTAATAGTCTAGTTGATTTGAAATAAAATTCTTGTTTGATTGCTTTGTGCTTTCATTTAAATTGGTAGTTGAGTGTAATCTCTTATCTCCTCTTTCGGATAATCGAGTGCGCTCGATTCAACGATTGTAGAAGCCGATTCGCGGAATCAAGTGCGCTTGATCAACGCTCGAAGAATTGAAGATCTTTGAACCCGGTATCGTGCGCGATCAACGAGTTCGGGATAGCTAGAATTCGGTATCTTCGGATCAACGAATTCAAGCATTTTAGTATTCATCAACTCACCGATTACTACTTTCATCGATCTACATTGTTTTTGTGTAATCCGCTGCGTCATTTTTTGGTATCACAGCTTGTTCTAGCCAATCATAGCTAGATCGAGACTTGGAGCCTAATCATTTTGAAGTTGAAGTGATAGCCGAGCTTGAAGTGAGAAGCCGAACTAAGAAGAGGGTAGATCCGAGCATCATTTCATTGTCTAGCCGAGAATTGAAGTTTTTGAGAAGTTGTTGTTCATCGTGTTCATCGCGAATTGCAACAAAGTGGAAGTTTTCGATCCGTTTCATTTTGGATCTAAGTTCGAATTGTGTTTGAATTTTGAAGTGTTGAAGAGTTTGTGAAGTATTCAATCATGCCGCCAAGGAGAGCTAACCGTCATCAAAATGTTGAAGATTTGTATAAGCGGGAAGATGCCGAGCAAAAGGAGCAACGTATAAGTGACAAATTCAATGAGAAGTTGGATGAAGGCATTGGGAGGTTAGAGAAGCTTATAACGGAGATGAATCAAAACCGGAGAAGGGTTTCACCCGAATCTAACCATGAGAGAAGTAGAGTTTCACCACATTCCAATCAAGGGAGAAGTAATGACAATGACCGTAGAAGTGTGAGCCGAGACAGTTATAGAAATGTTGATGACCGAGATCATGTTCGGAGGAATGTAGATCGAAGGGATGGTGGTAGACGTGAAGGGAGTAGAGATGTTGGTGGTCAGAATCGACATCGGTATGCATCTGATTTTGAAGAGGAGTATGATGGTGGTAGTATTCAAGGACGAGGTCAAGGAAGAAATTATTCAGAGTATGATCACAAGTGGGAATCGGGAATGAAGACTGAAATTCCAGAGTTCAAAGGAGGTATGCAAGCTGAAGAGTTTCTAGATTGGGTGGCTAATGTTGAGGAGATTTTTGATTTCAAAGAAGTTCCAGAACATCGTAGAGTGAAGTTGGTTGCTACAAGGTTGAGAGGTAGAGCTTTGGCATGGTGGCAGCAAACCAAACTTACACGTGAACGAATGGGGAAGTCAAAAGTTGAATCTTGGGAGAAGATGAAGAAATTGATGAAAGCAACGTTCTTACCTTACAATTATCAATCTTTGATGTATCAACGTTTGCAGAATTTGAGGCAGGGCACGAAGACTGTTAATGATTATGCGGATGAGTTTTATCAGCTTATTGCAAGAAATGATATTATATATGGAAACGGAAGAGCAGCTGACATCTAGATTCATTGGGGGATTGAGAATGCAGATTCAGGATATGGTTAATATGTTCGATCCAAGGTTTGTGGCAGAAGCACATCAGCAAGCGTTGGCTTGGGAGAAGCAGGGACGACGAGGAGGTGGTGTGTTTACTAATTCCAACAATCAAGTGAAGGGTGTGAGTGGGAGTTCTAATGTTTCTAAACCTATCAGTAGACCAGTGGTGAAGGAGGCTGAGAAGGCAAAGATTAACAATGGTTTCAAATGTTACAATTGTCAGGAAGTGGGTCATAAAAGCAATGAATGTCCAAAGCCAAAGAAGAGAACCATGGTTGTGGAAGTTGAGGATGTTGATGGAGAATATTCTAGTCCAGTTGAGGAGGATGAACAGGATATTGCGTCAGGAGATGAAGGTTGTAATCTAATGCCGAGGAGATCGTGTTTGACACCGAAGCAGGAGGAAGCTAGTTGGTTGAGGAGTAATATCTTTCAGTCGACATGCACTATACTAGGGAAGGTGTGTAAATTTGTGATTGACGCGGGAAGCTGTGACAATATCATTTAAACCGAGGCCGTAACAAAGTTGAAGCTGAAGACAGAGAAACATCCGAATCCATACAAGCTAGCATGGTTGAGAAAAGGAGGAGAAGTGAAAGTGGATAAACAAGTTCGTGTTCCATTCTCTGTTGGGAAGAAATACAAAGACGAGATCTGGTGTGATGTAGTAGAGATGGATGTTTGTCATTTACTTTTGGGAAGACCATGGCAATATGATCGAGCAGTCCAGCATGATGGTCGGACCAATAGTTACAGTTTTATGTTTGAAGGTACAAAGATTATCCTAGTTCCAAAGAAGAGACCACAAGGAGAGAGTAAGTCGGAAGAGATTGAAGAACTGAAAACTTTGTTATCTTTGAAAGAGTTTGTTAAAGAAGTTGAAGAGGAGCCTGAGGTGTTTTTGTTGATTGGGCGAGAGAGCAGTGAAGAGGTTGAAATTCCAGAAGAAGCGAAGCCAGTTTTGAAGGAGTTTGAAGATGTATTCCCAGAGGAATTACCGAAGGAGTTACCGCCACTAAGAGACATTCAACATCAAATCGATCTTGTTCCGGGAGCAGTGTTACCACATAGACCACATTATCGAATGAGTCCGAAGGAACATGAAGAGTTGCGGAGGCAGGTAGAGGAATTGCTTGAACAGGGGCGTGTGCAGGAGAGTTTAAGTCCTTGTGCTGTACCAGCTTTATTGGTGCCCAAAAAGGATGGAACATGGAGGATGTGCACAGATAGTAGAGCATTGAATAAGATCACAGTCAGATACATATTTCCGATGCCGAGGCTTGATGATTTATTGGATCAGATCAGTGGGTCCGTAATCTTTTCTAAGATTGACTTGAAGAGTGGTTATCATCAGATTCGCATCAGGCCAGGGGATGAATGGAAGACAACATTCAAGACGAGGGAAGGGTTGTATGAATGGCTGGTAATGCCGTTTGGTCTATCGAATGCACCAAGTACATTCATGAGGGTGATGAACCAGATTTTTAGGCCATACATTGGAAAATTTGTGGTGGTTTACTTTGATGATATTCTGATCTACAGTGCTAGTACAGAAGAGCATGTTCAGCATTTGAAGAAGGTGTTAATTATTCTTCGTGAAGAACAATTCTATGCTGCTACAAAGAAGTGTGTTTTTATGGCGAGGAGTGTTTTATTTCTGGGGTATGTTGTGTCGGGAGAAGGGATACAGGTTGACCGAAGTAAAGTTGAAGCGATTAGAGATTGGCCGCAGCCCAAGAGGATAACGGAAGTTCGTAGTTTTCATGGGTTGGCTTCATTCTATCGAAGGTTTATTCCACACTTTAGTAGTGTGATGGCACCTGTTACAGATTGTATGAAGGGTAAACAGTTTTCATGGTCGGAGGAAGCAGGGGATGCTTTTGGAAGGATCAAGGAGTTGCTGACGTCTGCACCAATTCTAGTTTTACCAGATTTTCAGTTGTTGTTTGAATTACACACTGATGCGTCAAAGGTTGGGATTGGAGGGGTGTTGAGTCAGAGGGGGCGTCCTATTGCATATTTCAGTGAAAAGTTGTCAGGAGCAAAGATGAGATACAGTACATATGACGTGGAATTTTATGCTGTTGTGCAAGCTATTAAACACTGGAGACATTATCTATTTCAGAAAGAGTTTGTTCTTTACACTGATCATGAAGCATTGAAGCATTTGCATGGGCAAGACAAGATTTCAGCGAGACATGCATCATGGATTGCATATCTGCAACAGTTTACTTTTGTTGTTAAACACAAGTCAGGAGTAACGAATCGTGTGGCTGATGCTTTGAGTAGAAGGAATCATTTGCTAACAACAATGAAGGTTGAAGTGACGGGATTCGATGTGTTACCAGAATTATTTGTCGATGATCCTTACTTTGCAAAGTTTGTTGATAAAGTCAAGGAGGGGAAGACGGATGAGTTTATGATGGTAGACGGTTTTCTGTTCAAAGGAAATCGATTGTGCCTACCTGATTGTAGTTTGAGAATGAAAATTGTGAAGGATTTACACGAGGAAGGTCACGTGGGTAGAGATCGTACTTTGCAATTGATTTCGCAATCTTATTTTTGGCCATCGATGAGGAAAGAGGTGGAGAGGTTTGTGGAGCGTTATCATATTTGTCAGGTTTCGAAAGGAACTGCGACTAATGCTGGTTTATATATGCCATTACCTGTACCAACTAAACCTTGGGTTGATGTGAGTATGGACTTTGTGTTGGGGTTGCCGAGAACGCAGCGAGGAAACGATTCCATTTATGTGGTGGTAGACCGATTTTCGAAAATGGCACATTTTATTGCTTGTAAGAAGACGGCGGATGCTGTTCATGTTGCTCAATTGTTTTTCAAAGAGATATATCGACTTCATGGATTGCCAAAATCTATTGTGTCGGATAGGGATACTCGTTTTCTGAGTCATTTTTGGCTAAGTTTGTGGAAGATGGTGGGAACGAAGTTGAATTTTAGCAGCGCTTATCATCCGCAAACTGATGGACAAACGGAGGTGGTGAACAGATCGTTGGGAAACCTGTTGAGGTGCCTTGTGAAAGATAATCTGAAAAGTTGGGACGTGAAGTTATGCCAGGCAGAGTTTGCTCATAATCATGCGGTAAATCGTAGCACAGGGTTCAGTCCATTTCAGATAGTATATTCAAGCTTACCGAAGGGATCGTTGGATTTAACGGTAGTGCCACAATCAAAGAAGACAGTTAAGAAAGCTGCTGATTTTGTTGATGGATTGGCGGAATGTCATAAAATCGTTCAGGAACGATTGGGGAAAGAAAATGAGAAGTATAAACGATCTGCAGATTTGAAACGAAGGAGTGTTGAATTTCATGAAGGTGATTTGGTCTATGCAGTGTTAACAAAAGATCGTTTTCCAGTAGGCGCTTATAACAAGTTGAAAGCCAGGAAAATTGGCCCGGTGGAAGTTGTGAAACGAATTAATGAAAATGCTTATAAATTGAAGCTGCCAGATGATGTGTATACGTTTGACGTATTCAATGTTAAGCATCTCATACCATATCATGGGGATGAGTTTGTTGTGGTGGATGTAGAAAGTGCAAATTCGAGGGCGAATTTCTCTCAACCTGGGGAGGATGATGTAGCCTGGAAAGAAGTCTTAGGTCGCTCACGACCTAAGGAAGTCTTAGGTCGCTCACGACCAAAGGAGGAGATTAAAGAGTTAACATTTCGTGAAGAATTGTGGAAAGGTCAAGTTTTAGGTCGCAGCCGATCTAACAAAGCTTTTAAGTCATTCCAACGACTTAGTGAAGATCGGCAACGACCTAGTGGGAATGTGCGAGCTAACGAGATACTGGAACGACCTAACATGTTTTTAGGTCGTGTACGACCTAACGAGTTGGAAGATAGGTCGCTGGAACGACTTACCGAGTTAACTTGTGTACGACCTAACGAGATAAGAAATAGATCGCTGGAACGAGCTAACAGGGTGCTACGACCTAACAAGTCACGACCTATGATAGGTCGCAAGAAACAGGAACGACTTAAGATAAGTTGCTGGGTGATCTGGGGAGTTAAGTCGCGAGGACTTAGGTCGCAAGGCTTAGGTCGCGAAGTTTCTGAAGCCGCTTATCTTTTAGGTCGCAAAGCTCTGGATGCCGTTGAATCTTAGGCCGCGTTAATCTCTGCCGTTGATTCCTAAGTCGTTGAAGCTTTATCTCATAAGTCGTCCAAGCTTAAGCCGCGTGAAGATGCTGCTGTGATATGTGTCTAAGTCATTACCGACTTAAGTTGGGTCGCGTGGAGTTGTTAAGTCGGCGACGACCTAAGTGATGTAATATGTTTGTATTTTTAGTTTGTTAAGTCGTAGATCGCACTGTTTTAAGTCGTATGTTTGTATTTTCTGTTTTTAAGTCGTGTGTCTTGTTAAGTCGTAAGTCGCTGAAGGCTTGTAAAGAGTTGTAACTGTTTTGTCTTAAGTCGTCTACTCTTAAGTCGTAAGTCGGGTGAGTTAAGTCGGAGGCTATAAGTCGGTGCCGACTTAGGAGTTGATGTAATTTCTGTTGTAAAGTTGAATGCCTATAAATAGGCCGTGTGTCACACTTGTAATAGTTTAGTTGATTTGAAATAAAATTCTTGTTTGATTGCTTTGTGCTTTCATTTAAATTGGTAGTTGAGTGTAATCTCCTATCTCCTCTTTCGGATAATCGAGTGCGCTCGATTCAACGATTGTAGAAGCCGATTCGCGGAATCAAGTGCGCTTGATCAACGCTCGAAGAATTGAAGATCTTTGAACCCTGTATCGTGCGCGATCAACGAGTTCGGGATAGCTAGAATTCGGTATCTTCGGATCAACGAATTCAGGCATTTCAGTATTCATCAACTCACCGATTGCTACTTTCATCGATCTACATTGTTTTTGTGTAATCCGCTGCGTCAATAGGTTTTCGAACGAATTATTTTAATTAAAATTATTTAAATAAATTTCTATGCGTTTCAGCTTCGCACAACCAAACCGTAAGTCCGATTGACACGAAATTTGAAATCCTATAATAACTCACTATAACGGATCCAATGAAACAAGTTTTGTCGAAATCCGAGACAGTGTGAAAAATGACTTTTTTTAAACGTTAATTAAATATTAAAATTTTCAATTTCTATTAAATCGCTTTTAGTTCAATTTCAAAACTTTACTAACTTCATTCTGATTCAAATAGATTTTAAATCGACATTAGAAATCATTTGGATTCATATTTAATTCAATATTCAATTTATTAACTGATTTAACTTATAATATTCATTTTCCAATATTTTAATTCAATTAAATATTCTAAATTCAGGCAACTGAAAAACTGGGTCGTTGCAACTACTATCGAAAAAACCAATGCCGATCGATCAGCGGAGGTGATATAAAGTAATGTTATTATAAAACAGTCTGGAGGGAATTCCGGCAATGTCGATGTTAATGTGGAAAATAGAAGTGGTCGACAGAGTAAGAACAATAATGGAGCTAAAGATAAGAAATCAGATTCGAGGAGGCGTCCAAGAATCCCAAAATATGACAACTATACTCCATTGAACAACTCGATTGAGAACATATACTTAGCTACTTAAGGCAAAGAATAGTACAAGAAGCCGGCTCTGAGGGAGTCAACTAAAAAGAAGAAAAATTCTGGTAAACTTTGCAGATTTCATAAGATGCATGGTCACAGCACCAACAAATGCATGCATTTGCATGACGTGATCGAAGATTTGATTCGTAATAAGAAGTTACAACAACTTGTGTAATCCTCATAGAATGGCGGGCAAGGAACTTCAAAATCCCAACAAGAGCAAGCCAGGCCTGGTGTTGATGAGCCCAGGTGGTTTGAGAAGCGATTGGTGATCAATATTATTATTGGAGGACCACATCTAGCTGAGAAGAGATGGAATAAGATGAAGCAATATGTAGGTGCTTTGAAGCATGCAGTGAATGAGAGCTGTTTTGTCGTCGAATATGATGTTCTGGCAAAACAAATCAGAGCTATGGCAGATGACATTGTTTTTAGAAATCGAGATGCTAATGTGGAGGAAACCCCAAGGATTGAACCACTAGTGATATTAGCCATGATTGGCCCTGTTGTTGTAAGGAGGGTGCTTGTTGACTATGGAAGTTCAGTTAATATTTTTTTCAAGAAAGACTATGACCATATGCTTTTGGAGGCAAGGACTTAAGTCCAGAAAATTGCGCATGAGATCATCTTCGAAGGTATGACTTTAGATGAAAAGTTTTAGGTTGTTGTGTTAATTGATAAATTACCCCTAGTTGGAAAGATTTTAATAATAATCTCAGGCATAAGACTAAGGAGTTTTCCTTAGAGAGTTTGATTGCTCGTCTTCGTATTGAAGAGGAGGCCAGAAACAGGACCAGAAAGAAGATGTGCTTGTTGTATCTAACAACAACACTAAGAAATCCACAAATAAGAGTCTGAAACCAAGTGAGAAAGTTTTTAAAAATCAAAATTGCAAACCGAATCAGAACCACAACAATCAGCATCAGAAGAACTGGCATAATACCCCCTAAAGAATGGTACTGGATAGTTGTTCTTATGTTGCAACTACGGAAAACCAGGCCATATGGAACGAAAGTATCGGAACATACCAAATCATGCACCATAGGCTAACCTAACTAAAGAAGCCCTTATGGCTATGCTTACTGAAATCAACCTAGTCGGTGGATCAAAAGGGTGGTGGGTAGACACTGGTGCTTCTCGCCATGTCTGCTATGATCGTGAAATGTTTAAAACATATAATGCTGCTAATGACATGAAAGTGATGTTAGGAGATTCTCGCATCATTACTATTGGTGGAAGGGTCAAGTTTTAGGTCGCAGCCGACCTAACGAAGCTTTTAAGTCGTTCCAACGACTTAGTGAAGATCGGCAATGACCTAGTGGGAATGTGCGAGCTAACGAGATACTGGAACGACCTAACATGTTTTTAGGTCATGTACGACCTAACGAGTTGGAAGATAGGTCGCTGGAATGACTTACCGAGTTAACTTGTGTACGACCTAACGAGATAAGAAATAGGTCGCTGGAACGAGCTAACAGGGTGCTACGACCTAACAAGTCACGACCTATGATAGTTCGCAAGAAACAGGAACGACTTAAGATAAATTGCTGGGTGATCTGGGGAGTTAAGTCGCGAGGACTTAGGTCGCAAGGCTTAGGTCGCGAAGTTTCTGAAGCCGCTTATCTTTTAAGTCGCAAAGCTCTGGATGCCGTTGAATCTTAGGCCGCGTTAATCTCTTCCGTTGATTCCTAAGTCGTTGAAGCTTTATCTCATAAGTCGTCCAAGCTTAAGCCATGTGAAGATGCTGCTGTGATATGTGTCAAAGTCGTTACCGACTTAAGTTGGGTCGCGTGGAGTTGTTAAGTCGGCGACGACCTAAGTGATGTAATCTGTTTGTATTTTCAGTATGTTAAGTCGTAGATCGCACTGTTTTAAGTCGTATGTTTGTATTTTCTGTTTTTAAGTCGTGTGTCTTGTTAAGTCGTAAGTCGTTGAAGGCTTGTAAAGAGTTGTAACTGTTTGTCTTCAGTCGTCTACTCTTAAGTCGTAAGTCGGGTGAGTTAAGTCGGAGGCTATAAGTCGGTGCCGACTTAGGAGTTGATGTAATTTCTGTTGAAACGTTGAACACCTATAAATAGGCCGTGTGTCACACTTGTAATAGTCTAGTTGATTTGAAATAAAATTCTTGTTTGATTGCTTTGTGCTTTCATTTAAATTGGTAGTTGAGTGTAATCTCTTATCTCCTCTTTCGGATAATCGAGTGCGCTCGATTCAACGATTGTAGAAGCCGATTCGCGGAATCAAGTGCGCTTGATCAACGCTCGAAGAATTGAAGATCTTTGAACCCGGTATCGTGCGCGATCAACGAGTTCGGGATAGCTAGAATTCGGTATCTTCGGATCAACGAATTCAGGCATTTCAGTATTCATCAACTCACCGATTGCTACTTTCATCGATCTACATTGTTTTTGTGTAATCCGCTGCGTCATTTTTTGGTATCAGAGCTTGTTCTAGCCAATCATAGCTAGATCGAGACTTGGAGCCTAATCATTTTGAAGTTGAAGTGATAGCCGAGCTTGAAGTGAGAAGCCGAACTAAGAAGAGGGTAGATCCGAGCATCATTTCATTGTCTAGCCGAGAATTGAAGTTTTTGAGAAGTTGTTTTTCATCGTGTTCATCGCGAATTGCAACAAAGTGGAAGTTTTCGATCCGTTTCATTTTGGATCTAAGTTCGAATTGTGTTTGAATTTTGAAGTGTTGAAGAGTTTGTGAAGTATTCAATCATGCCGCCAAGGAGAGCTAACCGTCATCAAAATGTTGAAGATTTGTATAAGCGGGAAGATGCCGAGCAAATGGAGCAACGTATAAGTGACAAATTCAATGAGAAGTTGGATGAAGGCATTGGGAGGTTAGAGAAGCTTATAACAGAGATGAATCAAAACCGGAGAAGGGTTTCACCCGAATCTAACCATGAGAGAAGTAGAGTTTCACCACATTCCAATCAAGGGAGAAGTAATGACAATGACCGTAGAAGTGTGAGCCGAGACAGTTATAGAAATGTTGATGACCGAGATCACGTTCGGAGGAATGTAGATCGAAGGGATGGTGGTAGACGTGTAGGGAGTAGAGATGTTGGTGGTCAGAATCGACATCGGTATGCATCTGATTTTGAAGAGGAGTATGATGGTGGTAGTATTCAAGGACGAGGTCAAGGAAGAAATTATTCAGAGTATGATCACAAGTGGGAATCGGGAATGAAGACTGAAATTCCAGAGTTCAAAGGAGGTATGCAAGCTGAAGAGTTTCTAGATTGGGTGGCTAATGTTGAGGAGATTTTTGATTTCAAAGAAGTTCCAGAACATCGTAGAGTGAAGTTGGTTGCTACAAGGTTGAGGGGTAGAGCTTTGGCATGATGGCAGCAAACCAAACTTACACGTGAACGAATGGGGAAGTCAAAAGTTGAATCTTGGGAGAAGATGAAGAAATTGATGAAAGCAACGTTCTTACCTTACAATTATCAATCTTTGATGTATCAACGTTTGCAGAATTTGAGGCAGGGCACGAAGACTGTTAATGATTGTGCGGATGAGTTTTATCAGCTTATTGCAAGAAATGATATTATATATGGAAACGGAAGAGCAGCTGACATCTAGATTCATTGGGGGATTGAGAATGCAGATTCAGGATATGGTTAATATGTTCGATCCAAGGTCTGTGGCAGAAGCACATCAGAAAGCGTTGGCTTGGGAGAAGCAGGGACGACGAGGAGGTGGTGTGTTTACTAATTCCAACAATCAAGTGAAGGGTGTGAGTGGGAGTTCTAATGTTTCTAAACCTATCAGTAGACCAGTGGTGAAGGAGGCTGAGAAGGCAAAGATTAACAATGGTTTCAAATGTTACAATTGTCAGGAAGTGGGTCATAAAAGCAATGAATGTCCAAAGCCAAAGAAGAGAACCATGGTTGCGGAAGTTGAGGATGTTGATGGAGAATATTCTAGTCCAGTTGAGGAGGATGAACAGGATATTGCGTCAGGAGATGAAGGTTGTAATCTAATGCCGAGGAGATCGTGTTTGACACCGAAGCAGGAGGAAGCTAGTTGGTTGAGGAGTAATATCTTTCAGTCGACATGCACTATACTGGGGAAGGTGTGTAAATTTGTGATTGACGCGGGAAGCTGTGACTGTGACAATATCATTTAAACCGAGGCCGTAACAAAGTTGAAGCTGAAGACAGAGAAACATCCGAATCCATACAAGCTAGCATGGTTGAGAAAAGGAGGAGAAGTGAAAGTGGATAGACGAGTTCGTGTTCCATTCTCTGTTGGGAAGAAATACAAAGACGAGATCTGGTGTGATGTAGTAGAGATGGATGTTTGTCATTTACTTTTGGAAAGACCATGGCAATATGATCGAGCAGTCCAGCATGATGGTCGGACCAATAGTTACAGTTTTATGTTTGAAGGTACAAAGATTATCCTAGTTCCAAAGAAGAGACCACAAGGAGAGAGTAAGTCGGAAGAGATTGAAGAACTGAAAACTTTGTTATCTTTGAAAGAGTTTGTTAAAGAAGTTGAAGAGGAGCCTGAGGTGTTTTTGTTGATTGGGCGAGAGAGCAGTGAAGAGGTTGAAATTCCAGAAGAAGCGAAGCCAGTTTTGAAGGAGTTTGAAGATGTATTCCCAGAGGAATTACCGAAGGAGTTACCGCCACTAAGAGACATTCAACATCAAATCGATCTTGTTCCGGGAGCAGTGTTACCACATAGACCACATTATCGAATGAGTCCGAAGGAACATGAAGAGTTGCGGAGGCAGGTAGAGGAATTGCTTGAACAGGGGCGTGTGCAGGAGAGTTTAAGTCCTTGTGCTGTACCAGCTTTATTGGTGCCCAAAAAGGATGGAACATGGAGGATGTGCACAGATAGTAGAGCATTGAATAAGATCACAGTCAGATACAGATTTCCGATGCCGAGGCTTGATGATTTATTGGATCAGATCAGTGGGTCCGTAATCTTTGCTAAGATTGACTTGAAGAGTGGTTATCATCAGATTCGCATCAGGCCAGGGGATGAATGGAAGACAACATTCAAGACGAGGGAAGGGTTGTATGAATGGCTGGTAATGCCGTTTGGTCTATCGAATGCACCAAGTACATTCATGAGGGTGATGAACCAGATTTTTAGGCCATACATTGGAAAATTTGTGGTGGTTTACTTTGATGATATTCTGATCTACAGTGCTAGTACAGAAGAGCATGTTCAGCATTTGAAGAAGGTGTTAATTATTCTTCGTGAAGAACAATTCTATGCTGCTACAAAGAAGTGTGTTTTTATGGCGAGGAGTGTTTTATTTCTGGGGTATGTTGTGTCGGGAGAAGGGATACAGGTTGACCGAAGTAAAGTTGAAGCGATTAGAGATTGGCCGCAGCCCAAGAGGATAACGGAAGTTCGTAGTTTTCATGGGTTGGCTTCATTCTATCGAAGGTTTATTCCACACTTTAGTAGTGTGATGGCACCTGTTACAGATTGTATGAAGGGTAAACAGTTTTCATGGTCGGAGGAAGCAGGGGATGCTTTTGGAAGGATCAAGGAGTTGCTGACGTCTGCACCAATTCTAGTTTTACCAGATTTTCAGTTGTTGTTTGAATTACACACTGATGCGTCAAAGGTTGGGATTGGAGGGGTGTTGAGTCAGAGGGGGCGTCCTATTGCATATTTCAGTGAGAAGTTGTCAGGAGCAAAGATGAGATACAGTACATATGACGTGGAATTTTATGCTGTTGTGCAAGCTATTAAACACTGGAGACATTATCTATTTCAGAAAGGGTTTGTTCTTTACACTGATCATGAAGCATTGAAGCATTTGCATGGGCAAGACAAGATTTCAGCGAGACAAGCATCGTGGATTGCATATCTGCAACAGTTTACTTTTGTTGTTAAACACAAGTCAGGAGTAACGAATCGTGTGGCTGATGCTTTGAGTAGAAGGAATCATTTGCTAACAACAATGAAGGTTGAAGTGACGGGATTCGATGTGTTACCAGAATTATTTGTCGATGATCCTTACTTTGCAAAGTTTGTTGATAAAGTCAAGGAGGGGAAGACGGATGAGTTTATGATGGTAGACGGTTTTCTGTTCAAAGGAAATCGATTGTGCATACCTGATTGTAGTTTGAGAATGAAAATTGTGAAGGAGTTACACGAGGAAGGTCACGTGGGTAGAGATCGTACTTTGCAATTGATTTCGCAATCTTATTTTTGGCCATCGATGAGGAAAGAGGTGGAGAGGTTTGTGGAGCGTTGTCATATTTGTCAGGTTTCGAAAGGAACTACGACTAATGCTGGTTTATATATGCCATTACCTGTACCAACTAAACCTTGGGTTGATGTGAGTATGGACTTTGTGTTGGGGTTGCCGAGAACGCAGCGAGGAAACGATTCCATTTATGTGGTGGTAGACCGATTTTCGAAAATGGCACATTTTATTGCTTGTAAGAAGACGGCGGATGCTGTTCATGTTGCTCAATTGTTTTTCAAAGAGATATATCGACTTCATGGATTGCCAAAATCTATTGTGTCGGATAGGGATACTCGTTTTCTGAGTCATTTTTGGCTAAGTTTGTGGAAGATGGTGGGAACGAAGTTGAATTTTAGCAGCGCTTATCATCCGCAAACTGATGGACAAACGGAGGTGGTGAACAGATCGTTGGGAAACCTGTTGAGGTGCCTTGTGAAAGATAATCTGAAAAGTTGGGACGTGAAGTTATGCCAGGCATAGTTTGCTCATAATAATGCGGTAAATCGTAGCACATGGTTCAGTCCATTTCAGATAGTATATTCAAGCTTACCGAAGGGACCGTTGGATTTATTGGTAGTGCCACAATCAAAGAAGACAGTTAAGAAAGCTGCTGATTTTATTGATGGATTGGCGGAATGTCATAAAATCGTTCAGGAACGATTGGAGAAAGCAAATGAGAAGTATAAACGATCTGCAGATTTGAAACGAAGGAGTGTTGAATTTCATGAAGGTGATTTGGTCTATGCAGTGTTAACAAAAGATCGTTTTCCAGTGGGCGCTTATAACAAGTTGAAAGCCAGGAAAATTGGCCCGGTGGAAGTTGTGAAACGAATTAATGAAAATGCTTATAAATTGAAGCTGCCAGATGATGTGTATACGTTTGACGTATTCAATGTTAAGCATCTCATACCATATCATGGGGATGAGTTTGTTGTGGTGGATGCAGAAAGTGCAAATTCGAGGGCGAATTTCTCTCAACCTGGGGAGGATGATGTAGCCTGGAAAGAAGTCTTAGGTCCCTCACGACCTAAGGAAGTCTTAGGTCGCTCACGACCTAAGGAGGAGATTAAAGAGTTAACATTTCGTGAAGAATTGTGGAAAGGTCAAGTTTTAGGTCGCAGCCGACCTAACGAAGCTTTTAAGTTGTTCCAACGACTTATTGAAGATCGGCAACGACCTAGTGGGAATGTGCGAGCTAACGAGATACTGGAACGACCTAACATGTTTTTAGGTCGTGTACGACCTAACGATTTGGAAGATAGGTCGCTGGAACGACTTACCGAGTTAACTTGTGTACGACCTAACGAGATAAGAAATAGGTCGCTGGAACGAGCTAACAGGGTGCTACGACCTAACAAGTCACGACCTATGATAGGTCGCAAGAAACAGGAACGACTTAAGATAAGTTGCTGGGTGATCTGGGGAGTTTAGTCGCGAGGACTTAGGTCGCAAGGCTTAGGTCGTGAAGTTTCTGAAGCCGCTTATCTTTTAGGTCGCAAAGCTCTGGATGCCGTTGAATCTTAGGCCGCGTTAATCTCTGCCGTTGATTCCTAAGTCGTTGAAGCTTTATCTCATAAGTCGTCCAAGCTTAAGCCGCGTGAAGATGCTGCTGTGATATGTGTCTAAGTCGTTACCGACTTAAGTTGGGTCGCGTGGAGTTGTTAAGTCGGCGACGACCTAAGTGATGTAATCTGTTTGTATTTTCAGTTTGTTAAGTCGTAGATCGCACTGTTTTAAGTCGTATGTTTGTATTTTCTGTTTTTAAGTCGTGTGTCTTGTTAAGTCGTAAGTCGCTGAAGGCTTGTAAAGAGTTGTGACTGTTTGGTCTTAAGTCGTCTACTCTTAAGTCGTAAGTCGGGTGAGTTAAGTCGGAGGCTATAAGTTGGTGCCGACTTAGGAGTTGATGTAATTTCTGTTGTAAAGTTGAACGCCTATAAATAGGCCGTGTGTCACACTTGTAATAGTTTAGTTGATTTGAAATAAAATTCTTGTTTGATTGCTTTGTGCTTTCATTTAAATTGGTAGTTGAGTGTAATCTCCTATCTCCTCTTTCGGATAATCGAGTGCGCTCGATTCAACGATTGTAGAAGCCGATTCGCGGAATCAAGTGCGCTTGATCAACGCTCGAAGAATTGAAGATCTTTGAACCCGGTATCGTGCGCGATCAACGAGTTCGGGATAGCTAGAATTCAGTATCTTCGGATCAACGAATTCAGGCATTTCAGTATTCATCAACTCACCGATTGCTACTTTCATCGATCTACATTGTTTTTGTGTAATCCGCTGCGTCAATAGGTTTTCGAACGAATTATTTTAATTAAAATTATTTAAATAAATTTCTATGCGTTTCAGCTTCGCACAACCAAACCGTAAGTCCGATTGACACGAAATTTGAAATCCTATAATAACTCACTATAACGGATCCAATGAAACAAGTTTTGTCGAAATCCGAGACAGTGTGAAAAATGACTTTTTTTAAACGTTAATTAAATATTAAAATTTTCAATTTCTATTAAATCGCTTTTAGTTCAATTTCAAAACTTTACTAACTTCATTCTGATTCAAATAGATTTTAAATCGACATTAGAAATCATTTGGATTCATATTTAATTCAATATTCAATTTATTAACGGATTTAACTTATAATATTCATTTTCCAATATTTTAATTCAATTAAATATTCTAAATTCAGGCAACTGAAAAACTGGGTCGTTGCAACTACTATCAAAAAAACCAATGCCGATCGGTCAGCGGAGGTGATATAAAGTAATGTTGTTATAAAACAGTCTGGAGGGAATTCCGGCAATGTCGATGTTAATGTGGAAAATAGAAGTGGTCGACAGAGTAAGAACAATAATGGAGCTAAAGATAAGAAATCAGATTCGAGGAGGCGTCCAAGAATCCCAAAATATGACAACTATACTCCATTGAACAACTCGATTGAGAACATATACTTAGCTACTTAAGGCAAAGAATAGTACAAGAAGCCGGTTCCGAGGGAGTCAACTAAAAAGAAGAAAAATTCTGGCAAACTTTGCAGATTTCATAAGATGCATGGTCACAGCACCAACAAATGCATGCATTTGCATGACGTGATCGAAGATTTGATTCATAATAAGAAGTTACAACAACTTGTGTAATCCTCATAGAATGGCGGGCAAAGAACTTCAAAAACCCAACAAGAGCAAGCCAGGCCTGATGTTGATGAGCCCAGGTGGTTTGAGAAGCGATTGGTGATCAATATTATTATTGGAGGACCACATCTAGCTGAGAAGAGATGGAATAAGATGAAGCAATATGTAGGTGCTTTGAAGCATGCAGTGAATGAGAGCTGTTTTGTCGTCGAATATGATGTTCTGGCAAAACAAATCAGAGCTATGGCAGATGACATTGTTTTTAGAAATCGAGTTGCTAATGTGGAGGAAACCCCAAGGATTGAACCACTAGTGATATTAGCCATGATTGGCCCTGTTGTTGTAAGGAGGGTGCTTGTTGACTATGGAAGTTCAGTTAATATTTTGTTCAAGAAAGACTATGACCATATGCTTTTGGAGGCAAGGACTTAAGTCCAGAAAATTGCGCATGAGATCATCTTCGAAGGTATGACTTTAGATGAACAGTTTTAGGTTGTTGTGTTAATTGATAAATTACCCCTAGTTGGAAAGATTTTAATAATAATCTCAGGCATAAAACTAAGGAGTTTTCCTTAGAGAGTTTGATTGCTCGTCTTCGTATTGAAGAGGAGGCCAGAAACAGGACCAGAAAGAAGATGTGCTTGTTGTATCTAACAACAACACTAAGAAATCCACAAACAAGAGTCTGAAACCAAGTGAGAAAGTTTTTAAAAATCAAAATTGCAAACTGAATCAGAACCACAACAATCAGCATCAGAAGAACTGGCATAATACCCCCTAAAGAATGGTACTGGATAGTTGTTCTTATGTTGCAACTACGGAAAACCAGGCCATATGGAACGAAAGTATCGGAACATACCAAATCATGCACCATAGGCTAACCTAACTAAAGAAGCCCTTATGGCTATGCTTACTGAAATCAACCTAGTCGGTGGATCAAAAGGGAGGTGGGTAGACACTGGTGCTTCTCGCCATGTCTGCTATGATCGTGAAATGTTTAAAACATATAATGCTGCTAATGACATGAAAGTGATGTTAGGAGATTCTCGCATCATTACTATTGGTGGAAGGGTCAAGTTTTAGGTCGCAGCCGACCTAACGAAGCTTTTAAGTCGTTCCAACGACTTAGTGAAGATCGGCAATGACCTAGTGGGAATGTGCGAGCTAACGAGATACTGGAACGACCTAACATGTTTTTAGGTCGTGTACGACCTAACGAGTTGGAAGATAGGTCGCTGGAATGACTTACCGAGTTAACTTGTGTACGACCTAACGAGATAAGAAATAGGTCGCTGGAACGAGCTAACAGGGTGCTACGACCTAACAAGTCACGACCTATGATAGGTCGCAAGAAACAGGAACGACTTAAGATAAATTGCTGGGTGATCTGGGGAGTTAAGTCGCGAGGACTTAGGTCGCAAGGCTTAGGTCGCGAAGTTTCTGAAGCCGCTTATCTTTTAAGTCGCAAAGCTCTGGATGCCGTTGAATCTTAGGCCGCATTAATCTCTGCCGTTGATTCCTAAGTCGTTGAAGCTTTATCTCATAAGTCGTCCAAGCTTAAGCCATGTGAAGATGCTGCTGTGATATGTGTCTAAGTCGTTACCGACTTAACTTGGGTCGCGTGGAGTTGTTAAGTCGGCGACGACCTAAGTGATGTAATCTGTTTGTATTTTCAGTTTGTTAAGTCGTAGATCGCACTGTTTCAAGTCGTATGTTTGTATTTTCTGTTTTTAAGTCGTGTGTCTTGTTAAGTCGTAAGTCGCTGAAGGCTTGTAAAGAGTTGTAACTGTTTTGTCTTAAGTCGTCTACTCTTAAGTCGTAAGTCGGGTGAGTTAAGTCGGAGGCTATAAGTCGGTGCCGACTTAGGAGTTGATGTAATTTCTGTTGAAAAGTTGAACGCCTATAAATAGGCCGTGTGTCACACTTGTAATAGTCTAGTTGATTTGAAATAAAATTCTTGTTTGATTGCTTTGTGCTTTCATTTAAATTGGTAGTTGAGTGTAATCTCTTATCTCCTCTTTCGGATAATCGAGTGCGCTCGATTCAACGATTGTAGAAGCCGATTCGCGGAATCAAGTGCGCTTGATCAACGCTCGAAGAATTGAAGATCTTTGAACCCGGTATCGTGCGCGATCAACGAGTTCGGGATAGCTAGAATTCGGTATCTTCGGATCAACGAATTCAGGCATTTCAGTATTCATCAACTCACCGATTGCTACTTTCATCGATCTACATTGTTTTTGTGTAATCCGCTGCGTCATTTTTTGGTATCAGAGCTTGTTCTAGCCAATCATAGCTAGATCGAGACTTGGAGCCTAATCATTTTGAAGTTGAAGTGATAGCCGAGCTTGAAGTGAGAAGCCGAACTAAGAAGAGGGTAGATCCGAGCATCATTTCATTGTCTAGCCGAGAATTGAAGTTTTTGAGAAGTTGTTGTTCATCGTGTTCATCGCGAATTGCAACAAAGTGGAAGTTTTCGATCCGTTTCATTTTGGATCTAAGTTCGAATTGTGTTTGAATTTTGAAGTGTTGAAGAGTTTGTGAAGTATTCAATCATGCCGCCAAGGAGAGCTAACCGTCATCAAAATGTTGAAGATTTGTATAAGCGGGAAGATGCCGAGCAAATGGAGCAACGTATAAGTGACAAATTCAATGAGAAGTTGGATGAAGGCATTGGGAGGTTAGAGAAGCTTATAATGGAGATGAATCAAAACCGGAGAAGGGTTTCACCCGAATCTAACCATGAGAGAAGTAGAGTTTCACCACATTCCAATCAAGGGAGAAGTAATGACAATGACCGTAGAAGTGTGAGCCGAGACAGTTATAGAAATGTTGATGACCGAGATCATGTTCGGAGGAATGTAGATCGAAGGGATGGTGGTAGACGTGAAGGGAGTAGAGATGTTGGTGGTCAGAATCGACAACGGTATGCATCTGATTTTGAAGAGGAGTATGATGGTGGTAGTATTCAAGGACGAGGTCAAGGAAGAAATTATTCAGAGTATGATCACAAGTGAGAATCGAGAATGAAGACTGAAATTCCAGAGTTCAAAGGAGGTATGCAAGCTGAAGAGTTTCTAGATTGGGTGGCTAATGTTGAGGAGATTTTTGATTTCAAAGAAGTTCCAGAACATCGTAGAGTGAAGTTGGTTGCTACAAGGTTGAGGGGTAGAGCTTTGGCATGATGGCAGCAAACCAAACTTACACGTGAACGAATGGGGAAGTCAAAAGTTGAATCTTGGGAGAAGATGAAGAAATTGATGAAAGCAACGTTCTTACCTTACAATTATCAATCTTTGATGTATCAACGTTTGCAGAATTTGAGGCAGGGCACGAAGACTGTTAATGATTATGCGGATGAGTTTTATCAGCTTATTGCAAGAAATGATATTATATATGGAAACGGAAGAGCAGCTGACATCTAGATTCATTGGGGGATTGAGAATGCAGATTCAGGATATGGTTAATATGTTCGATCCAAGGTCTGTGGCAGAAGCACATCAGAAAGCGTTGGCTTGGGAGAAGCAGGGACGACGAGGAGGTGGTGTGTTTACTAATTCCAACAATCAAGTGAAGGGTGTGAGTGGGAGTTCTAATGTTTCTAAACCTATCAGTAGACCAGTGGTGAAGGAGGCTGAGAAGGCAAAGATTAACAATGGTTTCAAATGTTACAATTGTCAGGAAGTGGGTCATAAAAGCAATGAATGTCCAAAGCCAAAGAAGAGAACCATGGTTGCGGAAGTTGAGGATGTTGATGGAGAATATTCTAGTCCAGTTGAGGAGGATGAACAGGATATTGCGTCAGGAGATGAAGGTTGTAATCTAATGCCGAGGAGATCGTGTTTGACACCGAAGCAGGAGGAAGCTAGTTGGTTGAGGAGTAATATCTTTCAGTCGACATGCACTATACTGGGGAAGGTGTGTAAATTTGTGATTGACGCGGGAAGCTGTGACAATATCATTTAAACCGAGGCCGTAACAAAGTTGAAGCTGAAGACAGAGAAACATCCGAATCCATACAAGCTAGCATGGTTGAGAAAAGGAGGAGAAGTGAAAGTGGATAGACGAGTTCGTGTTCCATTCTCTGTTGGGAAGAAATACAAAGACGAGATCTGGTGTGATGTAGTAGAGATGGATGTTTGTCATTTACTTTTGGGAAGACCATGGCAATATGATCGAGCAGTCCAGCATGATGGTCGGACCAATAGTTACAGTTTTATGTTTGAAGGTACAAAGATTATCCTAGTTCCAAAGAAGAGACCACAAGGAGAGAGTAAGTCGGAAGAGATTGAAGAACTGAAAACTTTGTTATCTTTGAAAGAGTTTGTTAAAGAAGTTGAAGAGGAGCCTGAGGTGTTTTTGTTGATTGGGCGAGAGAGCAGTGAAGAGGTTGAAATTCCAGAAGAAGCGAAGCCAGTTTTGAAGGAGTTTGAAGATGTATTCCCAGAGGAATTACTGAAGGAGTTACCGCCACTAAGAGACATTCAACATCAAATCAATCTTGTTCCGGGAGCAGTGTTACCACATAGACCACATTATCGAATGAGTCCGAAGGAACATGAAGAGTTGCGGAGGCAGGTAGAGGAATTGCTTGAACAGGGGCGTGTGCAGGAGAGTTTAAGTCCTTGTGCTGTACCAGCTTTATTGGTGCCCAAAAAGGATGGAACATGGAGGATGTGCACAGATAGTAGAGCATTGAATAAGATCACAGTCAGATACAGATTTCCGATGCCGAGGCTTGATGATTTATTGGATCAGATCAGTGGGTCCGTAATCTTTGCTAAGATTGACTTGAAGAGTGGTTATCATCAGATTCGCATCAGGCCAGGGGACGAATGGAAGACAACATTCAAGACGAGGGAAGGGTTGTATGAATGGCTGGTAATGCCGTTTGGTCTATCGAATGCACCAAGTACATTCATGAGGGTGATGAACCAGATTTTTAGGCCATACATTGGAAAATTTGTGGTGGTTTACTTTGATGATATTCTGATCTACAGTGCTAGTACAGAAGAGCATGTTCAGCATTTGAAGAAGGTGTTAATTATTCTTCGTGAAGAACAATTCTATGCTGCTACAAAGAAGTGTGTTTTTATGGCGAGGAGTGTTTTATTTCTGGGGTATGTTGTGTCGGGAGAAGGGATACAGGTTGACCGAAGTAAAGTTGAAGCGATTAGAGATTGGCCGCAGCCCAAGAGGATAACGGAAGTTCGTAGTTTTCATGGGTTGGCTTCATTCTATCGAAGGTTTATTCCACACTTTAGTAGTGTGATGGCACCTGTTACAGATTGTATGAAGGGTAAACAGTTTTCATGGTCGGAGGAAGCAGGGGATGCTTTTGGAAGGATCAAGGAGTTGCTGACGTCTGCACCAATTCTAGTTTTACCAGATTTTCAGTTGTTGTTTGAATTACACACTGATGCGTCAAAGGTTGGGATTGGAGGGGTGTTGAGTCAGAGGGGGCGTCCTATTGCATATTTCAGTGAGAAGTTGTCAGGAGCAAAGATGAGATATAGTACATATGACGTGGAATTTTATGCTGTTGTGCAAGCTATTAAACACTGGAGACATTATCTATTTCAGAAAGAGTTTGTTCTTTACACTGATCATGAAGCATTGAAGCATTTGCATGGGCAAGACAAGATTTCAGCGAGACATGCATCGTGGATTGCATATCTGCAACAGTTTACTTTTGTTGTTAAACACAAGTCAGGAGTAACGAATCGTGTGGCTGATGCTTTGAGTAGAAGGAATCATTTGCTAACAACAATGAAGGTTGAAGTGACGGGATTCGATGTGTTACCAGAATTATTTATCGATGATCCTTACTTTGCAAAGTTTGTTGATAAAGTCAAGGAGGGGAAGACGGATGAGTTTATGATGGTAGACGGTTTTCTGTTCAAAGGAAATCGATTGTGCATACCTGATTGTAGTTTGAGAATGAAAATTGTGAAGGAGTTACACGAGGAAGGTCACGTGGGTAGAGATCGTACTTTGCAATTGATTTCGCAATCTTATTTTTGGCCATCGATGAGGAAAGAGGTGGAGAGGTTTGTGGAGCGTTGTCATATTTGTCAGGTTTCGAAAGGAACTACGACTAATGCTGGTTTATATATGCCATTACCTGTACCAACTAAACCTTGGGTTGATGTGAGTATGGACTTTGTGTTGGGGTTGCCGAGAACGCAGCGAGGAAACGATTCCATTTATGTGGTGGTAGACCGATTTTAGAAAATGACACATTTTATTGCTTGTAAGAAGACGGCGGATGCTGTTCATGTTGCTCAATTGTTTTTCAAAGAGATATATCGACTTCATGGATTGCCAAAATCTATTGTGTCGGATAGGGATACTCGTTTTCTGAGTCATTTTTGGCTAAGTTTGTGGAAGATGGTGGGAACGAAGTTGAATTTTAGCAGCGCTTATCATCCGCAAACTGATGGACAAACGGAGGTGGTGAACAGATCGTTGGGAAACCTGTTGAGGTGCCTTGTGAAAGATAATCTGAAAAGTTGGGACGTGAAGTTATGCCAGGCAGAGTTTGCTCATAATCATGCGGTAAATCGTAGCACATGGTTCAGTCCATTTCAGATAGTATATTCAAGCTTACCGAAGGGACCGTTGGATTTAACGGTAGTGCCACAATCAAAGAAGACAGTTAAGAAAGCTGCTGATTTTATTGATGGATTGGCGGAATGTCATAAAATCGTTCAGGAACGATTGGAGAAAGCAAATGAGAAGTATAAACGATCTGCAGATTTGAAACGAAGGAGTGTTGAATTTCATGAAGGTGATTTGGTCTATGCAGTGTTAACAAAAGATCGTTTTCCAGTAGGCGCTTATAACAAGTTGAAAGCCAGGAAAATTGGCCCGGTGGAAGTTGTGAAACGAATTAATGAAAATGCTTATAAATTGAAGCTGCCAGATGATGTGTATACGTTTGACGTATTCAATGTTAAGCATCTCATACCATATCATGGGGATGAGTTTGTTGTGGTGGATGCAGAAAGTGCAAATTCGAGGGCGAATTTCTCTCAACCTGGGGAGGATGATGTAGCCTGGAAAGAAGTCTTAGGTCGCTCACGACCTAAGGAAGTCTTAGGTCGCTCACGACCTAAGGAGGAGATTAAAGAGTTAACATTTCGTGAAGAATTGTGGAAAGGTCAAGTTTTAGGTCGCAGCCGACCTAACGAAGCTTTTAAGTCGTTCCAACGACTTAGTGAAGATCGGCAACGACCTAGTGGGAATGTGCGAGCTAACGAGATACTGGAACGACCTAACATGTTTTTAGGTCGTGTACGACCTAACGATTTGGAAGATAGGTCGCTGGAACGACTTACCGAGTTAACTTGTGTACGACCTAACGAGATAAGAAATAGGTCGCTGGAACGAGCTAACAGGGTGCTACGACCTAACAAGTCACGACCTATGATAGGTCGCAAGAAACATGAACGACTTAAGATAAGTTGCTGGGTGATCTGGGGAGTTAAGTCGCGAGGACTTAGGTCGCAAGGCTTAGGTCGCGAAGTTTCTGAAGCCGCTTATCTTTTAGGTCGCAAAGCTCTGGATGCCGTTGAATCTTAGGCCGCGTTAATCTCTGCCGTTGATTCCTAAGTCGTTGAAGCTTTATCTCATAAGTCGTCCAAGCTTAAGCCGCATGAAGATGCTGCTGTGATATGTGTCTAAGTCGTTACCGACTTAAGTTGGGTCGCGTGGAGTTGTTAAGTCGGCGACGACCTAAGTGATGTAATCTGTTTGTATTTTCAGTTTGTTAAGTCGTAGATCGCACTGTTTTAAGTCGTATGTTTGTATTTTCTGTTTTTAAGTCGTGTGTCTTGTTAAGTCGTAAGTCGCTGAAGGCTTGTAAAGAGTTGTAACTGTTTGGTCTTAAGTCGTCTACTCTTAAGTCGTAAGTCGGGTGAGTTAAGTCGGAGGCTATAAGTTGGTGCCGACTTAGGAGTTGATGTAATTTCTGTTGTAAAGTTGAACGCCTATAAATAGGCCGTGTGTCACACTTGTAATAGTTTAGTTGATTTGAAATAAAATTCTTGTTTGATTGCTTTGTGCTTTCATTTAAATTGGTAGTTGAGTGTAATCTCCTATCTCCTCTTTCGGATAATCGAGTGCGCTCGATTCAACGATTGTAGAAGCCGATTCGCGGAATCAAGTGCGCTTGATCAACGCTCGAAGAATTGAAGATCTTTGAACCCGGTATCGTGCGCGATCAACGAGTTCGGGATAGCTAGAATTCAGTATCTTCGGATCAACGAATTCAGGCATTTCAGTATTCATCAACTCACCGATTGCTACTTTCATCGATCTACATTGTTTTTGTGTAATCCGCTGCGTCAATAGGTTTTCGAACGAATTATTTTAATTAAAATTATTTAAATAAATTTCTATGCGTTTCAGCTTCGCACAACCAAACCGTAAGTCCGATTGACACGAAATTTGAAATCCTATAATAACTCACTATAACGGATCCAATGAAACAAGTTTTGTCGAAATCCGAGACAGTGTGAAAAATGACTTTTTTTAAACGTTAATTAAATATTAAAATTTTCAATTTCTATTAAATCGCTTTTAGTTCAATTTCAAAACTTTACTAACTTCATTCTGATTCAAATAGATTTTAAATCGACATTAGAAATCATTTGGATTCATATTTAATTCAATATTCAATTTATTAACTGATTTAACTTATAATATTCATTTTCCAATATTTTAATTCAATTAAATATTCTAAATTCAGGCAACTGAAAAACTGGGTCGTTGCAACTACTATCAAAAAAACCAATGCCGATCGGTCAGCGGAGGTGATATAAAGTAATGTTGTTATAAAACAGTCTGGAGGGAATTCCGGCAATGTCGATGTTAATGTGGAAAATAGAAGTGGTCGACAGAGTAAGAACAATAATGGAGCTAAAGATAAGAAATCAGATTCGAGGAGGCGTCCAAGAATCCCAAAATATGACAACTATACTCCATTGAACAACTCGATTGAGAACATATACTTAGCTACTTAAGGCAAAGAATAGTACAAGAAGCCGGCTCCGAGGGAGTCAACTAAAAAGAAGAAAAATTCTGGCAAACTTTGCAGATTTCATAAGATGCATGGTCACAGCACCAACAAATGCATGCATTTGCATGACGTGATCGAAGATTTGATTCGTAATAAGAAGTTACAACAACTTGTGTAATCCTCATAGAATGGCGGGCAAGGAACTTCAAAAACCCAACAAGAGCAAGCCAGGCCTGATGTTGATGAGCCCAGGTGGTTTGAGAAGCGATTGGTGATCAATATTATTATTGGAGGACCACATCTAGCTGAGAAGAGATGGAATAAGATGAAGCAATATGTAGGTGCTTTGAAGCATGCAGTGAATGAGAGCTGTTTTGTCGTCGAATATGATGTTCTGGCAAAACAAATCAGAGCTATGGCAGATGACATTGTTTTTAGAAATCGAGATGCTAATGTGGAGGAAACCCCAAGGATTGAACCACTAGTGATATTAGCCATGATTGGCCCTGTTGTTGTAAGGAGGGTGCTTGTTGACTATGGAAGTTCAGTTAATATTTTGTTCAAGAAAGACTATGACCATATGCTTTTGGAGGCAAGGACTTAAGTCCAGAAAATTGCGCATGAGATCATCTTCGAAGGTATGACTTTAGATGAACAGTTTTAGGTTGTTGTGTTAATTGATAAATTACCCCTATTTGGAAAGATTTTAATAATAATCTCAGGCATAAGACTAAGGAGTTTTCCTTAGAGAGTTTGATTGCTCGTCTTCGTATTGAAGAGGAGGCCAGAAACAGGACCAGAAAGAAGATGTGCTTGTTGTATCTAACAACAACACTAAGAAATCCACAAACAAGTGTCTGAAACCAAGTGAGAAAGTTTTTAAAAATCAAAATTGCAAACTGAATCAGAACCACAACAATCAGCATCAGAAGAACTGGCATAATACCCCCTAAAGAATGGTACTGGATAGTTGTTCTTATGTTGCAACTACGGAAAACCATGCCATATGGAACGAAAGTATCGGAACATACCAAATCATGCACCATAGGCTAACCTAACTAAAGAAGCCCTTATGGCTATGCTTACTGAAATCAACCTAGTCGGTGGATCAAAAGGGTGGTGGGTAGACACTGGTGCTTCTCGCCATGTCTGCTATGATCGTGAAATGTTTAAAACATATAATGCTGCTAATGACATGAAAGTGATGTTAGGAGATTCTCGCATCATTACTATTGGTGGAATTGAGATTGTGGATTTAAAGTTTACCTGTGGAAAGAATTTTTTGCTAAAAGATGTAAGGCATACTCCAGAGATAAGGAAAAATTTAGTATCTGGTTTCTTGTTAAATAAAGCTGGTTTTACCCAAACTATTGGATCTGACTAGTAGACCATCACTAACAATGGTGTTTTGTTGGTAAAGGATATGTTGTAGATAGGATGTTTAAACTGAATGTTGAAGTTAATGGTTACGTCTATATACTGTGTGATTTTACTATTTGACATGCTAGACTTTGTCATGTTAACAAGCGACTAATTCATAACATGAGTAACTTAGGCCTAATCCTTAAAATTTCAATAAATGATTCGGAAAAATATGAAAATTGTAGTCAAACTAAAATTACTAAGACCCTATGTAAATATGTGTTTAGAGAGTCAAAACCTTTAGATTTAATACATTATGATATATGTGAACTTGATGGTACTCTAACTAGGGATGAAAAATGCTACTTTATTACTTTTATTGATGATTGCTCTGATTTTACTTATGTTTATCTCATGAAGAATAAAAGTGATGCGTTAGATATGTTCAAAATATTTTCACTGAAATTGAAAATCAATCTACTAAGAAAATTAAAAGATTTCGAAGTGATAGAGGAACACAGTATGAATTTAACTTATTCATTGAATTTTATAAACAACATGGCATAATTCATGAGAGAAATGCACCTTATTCACCTGAAATGAAGGTAAAGCTGAAAGAAAAAATAGGACTCTTACCAAATTAGTAGTAGTCGTTTTATTAAATTCGGGTACAACATCTCATTGATGGAGAGAAATTTTATTAACTATTTGTTATATCTTAAACAGAATTCCTAAATCTAATAGCAAAATTTCACCTTTTGAGTTTTTTAAGACTTATAAACCCAACTTGTCTTATTTTAAAGCTTGGGATTGCTTAGCGTATGTTGTATTCCGGACCCTAAAAGAATTAAATTAGCAAGTCAATCATATGAATGTGTTTTCATTAGTTATTCCCTTAACTGTAAAGCATATAGACTTTTTGATTTGAATGCTCGAGTTATTATTGAGTCAAATGATGTCGATTCCTTTGAAAATAAATTTCCGCTTAAACTTAGGAATAGTGGGGGCACTTCTACCACTAATAATCCAATGATAAAAAATAATGAACATAATACGGAAAGTGAATCTAAACTTAGAAGAAATAAAAGAGCTAGGATAGCTAAAGATTTTGGTCCAGAATATTATGCTTATGCACTAGAAGAGGAACCTGCTAATCTAAAAGAAGCTATATCTTCTTTGGATTCAGATCTCTGGCAAGAAGCTATAAATGATGAAATGGAATCTCTTGAATCTAATAAAACTTGGCATCTAGTTGATTTACCTCCAGATTGTAAAACTATAGGTTGTAAATGGGTACTTAAAAAGAAGTTGAAACCTGATGGTATAATTGATAAATATAAAACTCTTCTTGTAGCTAAAGGATTTAGATAAAAATAAAATATTGACTTCTCTGATACATTTTCACGTGTTACAAGAATAACATCAATTCAAGTATTAATTTCTCTTGCTTTACTATATGATCTACTAATTCACCAAATCGATATATAAACTGCTTTTTCTGAATGGTGAATTAGAAGAAGAGATTTATATTGACCAACTCGAAGGTTTTGTTATACCTAATCAAGAGCATAAAGTTTGTAAATTAGATAAATCTCTATATGGTCTTAAATAGGCACCGAAACAATAGCATGAAAACATTGATAATCTAATTATTTCACATGATTTTAAAGTAAATGAAAGTGACAAGTGTATTTATTATAAATCCGAAAATAACATTTGCACTATCATATGCTTATATGTTGATAATTTACTTATATTTGGTTCAAATGTTCATGCTGTAAATCATGTTAAGTCAATACTATGTGCCAATTTTGATATGAAAGATCTTGGTGAAGTAAGTGCGATTCTTGGTATTAAGATGACTAAGTTTTAAAAGGGAATTTCTTTGGATCGGTCTCATTATATTGAGATGTTAAAGAAATATAATTACTTTGAATGTAAACATGCTAGTACACCATATGATCCAAGTGTAAAACAATTTAAGAACACTGATGAATGTGTAAGACGGTCTGAATATGCGAGCATCATTGGCAGTCTTGGTATGCCAATGATTATACCCAACCTGACATTGCATATGTCGTGGGATTATTGTGCAAGTTTACTAGCAGACACAGTATAGAGTATTGGCATGCTATTGAAAGGGTTATGAGATACCTTAAAAAGAACTATAAACCTTGGATTATACTATCATAAGTTTCCCGCAGTTCTTTAAGGATACAGTGATGCAGATTGGAATACTTTATCAGACGATTCCAACGTTACTAGTGGATATAATTTCAGTATTGCAGGAGGAGTTGTTTCTTGAAAAATCTAAAAAACAGACTATCTTGGCTCAATCCACTATGGATTCAGAAACGATAGCACTAGCTAATGCTAGTGAAGAAGCAGATTACTTAAGAAATCTGCTACCTGAGATCCCTTTATGAAAAACCAATACCAGCTATGTTGATCCATTGTGATAGTACTGCAGCTATTGCAAAAGTTAAAAACCGTTATTACAACGGTAAAAGACGACAAATTCGTCGTAAGCACAGTACTGTAAGAGAGTATATCTCTTCAGAATCTGTAAGAGTGGACCATGTACACATTGATGAGAAGTTGGCGGATCCTTTGACGAAAAAACTGGGCAGAGAGAAAGTCCTTTCTACATCTAAAAGAATGAGATTATTGCCCTTAGATTGTTGGAACATGCACAACGGTAATCCGATCTAATGACTGGAGATCTCAAGAACTAGGTTCAATGGGTAATAAGAAGTTGTAAAGTGATATGAGCTGAACATGCTATTTTTATATACTTAGAAGCATGCATTCCTGAAGTGAATAGAGGATGAGTTAATAGAAACTCTTAATGAGATCTATACTCTAAATGGAGTGGAGTACTATCTTCGGGAGTACTCTTGATAAACTCACATGTGTGAATGTGGAAATGTGATCGTTTCCTATCGAATTTTGGTCAAGATTCCTACAACATTCACTAAACTGGGATAGACGTGCATGACCATAAATGCACGGGCTTGGTTGATAGCACTTTAGAAAAGTTGTGTGTGGTTTGATGTCAGGAATATAGTTCAAGACTACGAGTCACTCTAATAAACTGAATCTTACTCACTATGCAAAGTTTCAAATCGAAAGATACTTTTTGTTTATGCACAATCATATATATTTAGAAATTGCTTGGAATTTTATTTTTAGTAATTCAAGTGGGGGATTGTTGGAACTTTAAGTGAATTAATTAAAATAAATAAATAAAAACAGGTTAATGAATATATATTTATGAGCCGTTATTATAATTAAATCGTTGCAAATGTATTAAAGTCATATATTTATGAGTCATTATAATTGAGTCGTTGTAAATGTATTACCGTAATATATATTCATGAGGTATTATTATTGAGCCGTTGTAAAAGTTAATGGTATTATAACACCTCATTATTGGGCGGTGGCTTGCCGGAGCTCGGTATTGAGGTGAAATGGGCGGTGGCTGTGTCGGAGCTCATTTTAGGGATACCTGTTTTTTTACCCTGTTATCAGTTCATAGATTGTTACCTGTCAGGCATGTTGGCAACACCTTATTATGTTTTATATATATTGTTTCATGTGTGCTCTCCTCTTTTATTAGAGGATCACACATTTTGCTCAAAAAAAATTCGTTTTAAACGATAATAAATTCAAATCCATTAACATTCCCTCGCACGCATACAATTTCCATTCTGCTTATTTAAACGATAAATAGACAAAACGAAAACGTGAATAACGCAATTTTTCTTTCTTCTTTGTTCTACATTTTTTCTCTCTTTAAGAAATTTAACAAGCAATTAAATTAGAAATTGCTATATTCAGAATAATTTATTGCAGTGCAATCAGCAAATTGATCAAATTTCAAAGGTTGTTTTATTCTAAAGACGGAGCAGTTCATAGATAGTTTTGCACCTTAAGGCTAAGCCGCGAATCATTTTAAAGAGAGTGACCTAGTTCGCGATTCAGTCAAAAAATAAAATAAAATAAAATAAAGACGGTGGAGATTCAGATTGAGGTGCAACATTCAGCTTACGAAATATTGATAGCTCGTAGACTCATATATTCAGTTTAGATTATATTGGAACTGCATTCGTCAGTGGTGTTTTATAAACACATTTGAAGAGCATGTTCGTTTCATTCATTCAAATTCAATAGCATGAAACCAGTCGAATTCAATTTGAACGCCAGTGAAATAACCGATGGCAAAAATGGCATTAATGCAGTAAACATAATAAGTCGCTTCTATTACAGGGTAATTAAGTAAAATTAATCACTCTTAATAACAATGTTAACGGGAGAGTTCTGGACAAGAAAAGTCATCACATTCAGTTGTTATAACATACTTAGGTTTTGACCCCGTGCTTTGCAAAGACGGGTCAGTTTTGGGAAATTAATGTGGTTGTTTTTTTGGTATTTGATAATTTTGATGTATTATTAATTTAGGCACGGTAGGATTTGAAAATCTCTTTGTCAGTTTGTCATCAGGTCAATGTATTATTAATTGCACTATCACCAGTTATGTTATAATCATATACTTTTTTGTACGTGTTGAAAGCATTCCTTTCACGAAATTGGTATAATGTAGGTCCTCTTGTATAAAGAGAAGACAGGTTGACAATAGCAAGTTTTTTAATGTTTGTTTTTACAACAAGTTTTCATTTTTCCCCGTTGTGTGATAGTAAATGAACATTGGACAAAGTAATTACATTTTATAAATCATTTCATTTTAAACGGTTTATAAAATTTCGACAGCACTTCCTTCTCGTTCCCCGTGTACACGCATTTGTGTACGATACAGGGAACAGAAGGGAAGCGCTGTCGAAATTTTGTTGAATCGTTTAATCTAAAATGATTATAAAATGTAATTATATTATTGTGTTTGTAATGAGAAGTAGGATGGCCGACCATCAAAGTAAAAACCAATAAACTAAAATTTAAAAAATAAAGTGAAGTGCTTATTTGAATTTTCTACGATGGTGAAGTGTTTACAATGATGAAGTGTTGAAAATTATTCCTACAAGACTTTAGTATCAGTTGAATTATTTACTTGAACTTTCTAAAAAATGTTCGATTATTTCATCGACCGTAGTTGGAGGTATGAAGTCAAAACTGGTAGGCAAGGTTCAATAAAGGAACATTTCTATAACGGTGTACACGAATTTATTAAATAATAAAGAAATTCGTTGCCTTTGTAAGTGTCAATACTTGAAGCATTGAAAACCAGATATAGCTGAAGTACATTTGTATAAATATGGTTTTGTGCCGAATTATTACTCCTGGTATCATCATGGAGACCTTGTTAAACCTACACCTAATCCTATAGTGTTAGAGGACGATAATATTATGACGAATCCGATAGAAAATATGGTGGAAGATGTAGCACGATCAATGTTTCCTACCATTTAAGTTGACGATGAAGACGTAAATGTCGAAGAAGAATCGACTGTGGGAGATAAAAGAATATATGATTTATTAGATTTTGCTAAGAGGCCGTTGTGGGACGGTTGTAAAAGCGAAACTAAATTATCAGTAACCACCGAATACACTACTATGAAATTAAAATTCAACTTTACAGAAGCTGCATTTACAGCAGTTGTACAAGCAGCAAAACGACATAGCCACCCAATAATCTGATGTGCGATAGTCATTATAAAGTGAAAAAACTGATGTCTGCTTTTGGTTTGTCGTACGAAAAGATAGATACATGTGTAAAATGTTGCATGTTGTATTGAAAAGATGACATTGATCATAGAAAATGCAGAATATGTAATGAGGAAAGATACAAACCAAGAAAAAAGAAAGGAAAAAAAATTCCGTACAAGAGAGAGAATGCATTATTTAGCCATCACTTTCAGACTTCAAAGGTTATATGCATCTTCTGCTACAGCATGTCATATGTGATGGCACAATGTGAGAACATCGAAAGAAGGAACTTTGATACATCTATCTGACGGAGAAGCATGAAAACATTTTGATAAGACTTATCCCGCATTTGCTGGAGAAAGCCGTAATGTCAGACTCGGTTTATGTACGGATGGATTTTCACCATTCTCTCAGTTTGGTAGTAAATATTCATCCTGGCCAATTATCGTTACTCCGTATAATTTACCTCCATGGATGTGTATGAAAACACCATATGTGTTTCTCACAATTGTCGTCCCTGGCCCTCATGATCCAACACAAAGAATCAATTTTTATTTACAACCATTGATCGAAGAGTTGAAAATACTGTGGAATGAAGGAGTTGAAATAAATGACATTTCGAGAAAAAATAATTTCGTATGTTCGCTTCTTTATTATGGACTATTAGTGATTTTCCTGCATATGGGATGCTTTCTAGTTGGAGTACGACCGATCGTCTAACCTACCCTTATTGCATGGAAGAAACACGAGCATTTTCTTTACGGTATCGGAAGAAAATTTCTTGGTTTGATTGTCATCGGTGTTTTCTACATCCCAATCATACTTTTAGAAGAGATAGAAAAAACTTTATAGCTAACAGAGAAGATAATATACAACCACCAAAGATTTGGTCAAGTGAGGAATTATATGAAATTGTAAAGGACTATCCAAAGATACATGAAACTGGAGTACAGATTGAAATTCCAGGAAAATCGGACATTCATAATTGGTGCAAACAAAATATATTTTGGGAGTTACCATATTGGAAAGATCTCTTACTCCGACATAATATTGACGTGATGCACAACAACAAAAAATGTTTGATAATGTGTTTAATACAATTTTGAATGTAAAGGGGAAAACTAAGGACGATTTAAATTCAAGACTTGATATAGCAAACTATTGTAAACACCCCGAACTTCATATGAAGCCCAATGACAATAAAAAACCCAAAGCATGCTATGATCTAGACAGCAAGCAAGTAAAACTCGTGCTAAAGTGGGTGGAAGAACTAAGATTTCCCGATGGGATTTCTTCTAATCTTCGTAGATGTGTTGACTTTAAAAACAATAAATTGAGTGGGATGAAAAGTCATGATTGTCATATCATGATGGAATATTTACTACTCGTGGCTTTCAAAGAACTGTTGCCCGTAAAAGTATGGAGTGTTATAACAGAATTAAGTATGTTTTATAAACAGCTTTGTTCGACGACATTAAATGTAGATCGTATACGTAAACTTGAAGTAGAAATTCCTATACTGCTCTACAAACTGGAGAAAATATTTCTGCCAGGTTTCTTTAATGTAATGGAGCATCTACCTGTTCATCTTCCATCCGAAGCACTTCTTCGAGGTCCTGTGCAATATGGATGGATGTATCTGTTGGAACTGGGCCATCCCACAGGGATAATGGTGGGTGTATTTCAAAGTTTTTTTTATCCTATTGGATCTTTATTTGGCCTATGAAGACTAATTCATTTAGAACAATTCTAAATTTGTTTTAAATAAAATCATGTATTTTATTTAAATTTAAGTATTTTGTAATGTAAAGTTAGTTTGAATGATTTAATATATATATATATATACATGTACCATATACATATAAATATGTGCGCGCATGTGTAACACAATAATCCATGAAGGGTATAACATGCCCGTATATAGACGTTGGGATTTACATCGCTACAGACACATTAGCTCATTTCGTATGTATTGTATGTTGTCTAAATATATGTATAAATCTATAGTGCAAAGTATATTTATATAAATATGTATACATATATTTAAAATATGTTTTATAACTAAAAGTCTCAAAATTAAATAAATAAATATATATATATATAATTTAAAACATTTGTTTAAATATATATACATATTAAACATATAAAATTATACATATGACTAATTACATTCAAATACTTAAAATATAATTGTATATATTTTAAAATTATTTCCAGATCGAAATTAGCATCACAAACATAAAATAATAATTTTATAGTTTTATCATTATTATATATATATAATAAATAGTTTTGATCATAATAATTAAAAATATTAGTAATAAATATTAAAAAATCAAAATTTAAAAAAAATTAGGATCATAAAATATAGGCTCAAATTTTTTTCCATGATTTTATGAAATAAAATATTATTTTTAATAAATAAAAGAAATGTTCAACTGAAGTAATTTAATAATAAAAATATTAAATATTAACAAAAAACTCTGAAATTTTTTCCATGGGTTATTGCATAAATGTAGTGATTTAAAAAAATATAAAATCGAATTTTTAGTGCAATAATTATTTTAGATATAATAAACAATTCAAATAATCAATAAAAGATAATTTAAAATTATTTATATATAAATAAAAATTATTTTATAATTTGATAATTCATATTATTATAAATATGTGTAAGGAAAAATTCTAAGCTGTTTATACATTATAAATATACATATATGTAATTATATGTTTAAAATATACATTAGTCTATATTTAAATTAATATATAAATATACATAAAATAATTAGTAATGAAATTTTTTAATTTTTACAGCAAATTATATTTGTTTATACATAAATTATAACACATAATAATATAACCATGCACATAACCAAACGAATTTGCGACAACTACATACACCTACGAAAATCTCACCTGACTAGATATACAACATTAATATATATACAGATTTGGGGTTAATCAATATTAAATCATAAAATATGATATGATCACTGTATTATATAGATAAAATACCAATTGATGATGCCTTTGAGTCCACTTGAATCAATGAATTCCCTTCTCTAGTTATGCTCGATCCGTCAGATTGCAAGTCTGGAATCGTCGGCCTTTTCTATCAAATAGTGCTTTTACTTAACTTGAATTGATTTGAGATTCTTAGAACTGATATGGGGATTAATTTCGGCCAGTAAACTCAATAATTATGGCAGCCAAAAGTTGTCATCGATTAAAGGTTTAGAGATCCATATATATAGCCTTGTACAAGAGAGATATTAGGACAATCTCATTACCTATTCTCTCTTAATCTTAGTCATCCATCTCTAGGTCTAATCCTAAGTTTTAGCCGCCTCTTATCAAAACCGAAATTTGCAGCCCTAATGATGAGCTTTAAACCCATTTAAGCCAAAGCAAAATGCTATGCAATTAAATCTAATTTAATCGCTTATCGATATCGTATATCGAATTGTACATTTATAACTATTATAAATATATAACAATTTTTATTTCTCAAACCATATTCAAATTTTTTAATTAATATTTCATAAATATTAATTAATTTAATTTATTTATAACAATTATAAACCAATTAAATCATTCGGTCTTAAGGGAATTCATCATTTCAGTTGTGTAACTCTTGGTTGTAAATTTGGTCAGCAACTAACACCGAACTATTCGAATGTTAATGTTCACACGTTACTTAGCAAGTGGTGTGACATTATGGCCAAATTTATCGCTTATTCATTTTTAGTAAAATCTTATTTAATTTAATAAGCGTTACCCGTTAGTGACATATATATACACCAATTCTCTTCGTCAAAACTGTATCACTTTGGATTTATGGAATTTGGTAATGGTCAAAATTCCAATATTGTCCATATTCAAATCTATAGTTCAAACACAAAATCTTGGGTTCAATAATAACAATTATTATTAACTGTACTACTTTGGCCAGAGATTTTAACTTTGGGTTGACTTGAGTTGACCATGATACTAACCTCATATAACTGAAGTGACGAATCCTCTCTTGAATAGTGTCTTCCTTCCAATACTTCCACTCGACCCAACTATAACCACTTGATGGATGTCGTTCCATGATTTGACTATAATCAAAGTAGAGATTTCCATATTGAAAGTTGACAGTATTCTCAAGTTGAAAGAATTGTGTAAATTAGTCACATCGATATTTTCTGTTTGAGCTTAGTTATATTAACCAACAGAAAACTACCAATTGAGTTGTTTTATAGCATCCAATAACTATCAGTACATAACCTCTAGGTGCCCCCAGCAGTCATGAGTAATATACTGCCCAACATTTGGAGAGAATTATGTACTCTAGTCTCAACAGATACATCAATATCCAATGTCGATGCATCTTGACTAGGAACATTTAAAATGATGTGTTTTCTAACAATGTGATCCAATACTCATGATTACAACTAATTGTAATTACTATCACAGAACACGTCATTTATCAATTTTTTGTTAAATATATTTTTAATTAAACATTTAATTATTTATAATACATTATAACAAATTATAAAAAATATATAACAGAAAGAAAAACACCTTTATTTCGAACAAGAATTGATTTCGGAGTTAATAAATTACAGAATTGCCCCTAGGGCATACCCCTAACACTATCAATCTCCCACTTGCACTTGGGGCCAATTATGGAATCTCATTCCCTTCCTCTTAATCAGTTTCTGGAGAACTGGCCGAGTTAGACCTTTAGTGAATGGATCTGCTATGTTGTCCTTGGTATCTACCCTTTGACTCACAACTTCTTTCTTCTCAACGAATTCTCTAATCAAGTGGAACTTTCGAAGAATTTGTCGTGACTTCTTATGTGCTCTTGGTTCCTTTGCGATCTGTATTGCTACATTGTTGTCACAAAACAATGTCATTGGATTCTCAGTATCGAGAATCACTCCGATCTCACTCAAAAACTTGCGCATCCATACTGCCTTTTTTGCTGCTTCATTGAGGGCGATATACTCGACCTCCATCGTGGATCAACAACTTCTTGCTTGGAAATTTTCCAGCTAACAGCTACACCATTTAGTGTAAAGACATAGCCGAACACTGATTTACTATCATCTATATCACTTTGAAAGCTCAAATCCGTATACCCCTTCATAAGGAGGTCTCCGTTCCCAAAAACGAGGAATATGTCCTTAGTATTTCTCAAATACTTAAGTATACATTTTACGGCCGTTCAATGTTTTTCTCCAAGATTAGACTGGTATCGGCTTACACATCCTAATGCATATTGTACATCCGGTCTAGTACATAACATAGCATACATTATGGATCCTATGACTGAAGCATAGAGAATCCTCTTCATACGCTCCTTCTCATCCTCGGTATGAGGAGCGTCCTTTTTAGAAAGGACAATTCCAGATTGCGTTGGAACACTTCCAAGCTTGGAATTCTCCATACTAAACCATTTTAGTATAGTGTCTATGTACAGGGATTGGGACAATCCCAACATCCTTTTAGACCTATCTCTATAGATCTTTATACCAAATATATAGGCTGCTTCTCCCAAATCCTTCATGGAGAAGTTTTTGGAAAGCCAAGCTTTCACCGATTGCAATAATGAAGTGTCATTGTCAATCAATAATAGATCATCAACATAGAGTACTAAGAATACAATAGCATTTCCCTGTTCCTTTCTGTATATGCACGCTTCCTCTATGTTCTGATAAAAACAAAACTGTTTGATTACTTTATCAAAATACTTGTTCCAACTCCTTGAAGCTTGTTTGAGTCCATAAATGGACTTTAACAACTTGCAAGCTCTTCCTTCACTCTCACTGACTACAAAACCCTCTGGATGTGACATATAAACGATTTCTTCTAAATCACCATCTAGAAAAGCCGTCTTTACATCCATTTTCCATATTTCGTAGTCAGAAAATGCAGCAATGGCTAACATAATCCGAATAGATTTAAGCATGGCTATGGGCGAAAAGGTCTCATCATAATAAACACCTTGAATTTGACGAAATCCTTTTGCAACTAGCCTTGTCTTATAAGTCTCCACTTCTCCATCCGCATTTATCTTTTTCTTAAAAATTCATTTACAACCGATGGGTTTTATCCCTTCAGATACGTACGACAAAGTCCGTAACGATTTCGAATTTTCGTCGCTCGAAAATCGACATTAATACGTCCACTGTATCAACAGCCAAGCAATCAAATGCCGGAAAACCGAATTGTTATGGAGAAAAAGAAGAGGTAGAAGAAAAGATAGAAGAAAAAGAAAGAAGAAACAACAGAAAACACAGAAACAGAAACAATATCAGAATCTCACATTCGCAGCGGAACAATATATGATAGATAAATCAATAATCTTTTAAACAAAGAACCATACCAGTTTTATACAATACATCAATCAGAGTCAATATACAACTCAATACAACAATGGACAGTTATATAAACTTGTCCTCATACAGAATACACAGCGGAATAAATAAACAAGTACGGATGTACGTTTCGCCATCCAGCTTACTTCCACAGCCCCAGAATATCCAGAATATCCCGATAACATAACTCTAGGCTGCCCGTGTGGAAAATTGGTGGGCACCCAGAGTTTAGAAGGGAAACAATAAACTCCGAGTCAGTCATGGTGACTGGTGTGAGAACTTAAAACAGTTATTTTTTTCACAAAGAAAATAAAATTTATTCGAAATGCTTTTGGAAAATGAAACTACCATAAGGCCTCCCGCCACACACACAATGCAAACGCAGAATTTGGAGGAGATTTCTCCTTATGATAGTCAAAGATGCTTACTATGCAAAAATCAAATTGTTTTTGATATTATTATTAGTGCATAGTGGAAAACATTTCGAAAGTAGAGTATAAATCTTAGCCAGCATAGGTACCATTATAGTATGCCTACTATAGCTACCATATTAGATGGCAGGTTCTATAACTAAAACCATACAAGGTGCGTATTGGAGTTTGGATTTTCAACAAATGGTCAGGCCAAGGAACTTCCCAATGCCACATAGGTACGCCCCTGGAAAGACGACCCGAGAAATAACCTAACATTACGGTTAGATCTCTGCCAACACAAGGCCGGGTTACCCCTAACTGGGTAACTACTGACACGAATATGTCATCCCCCGATCGTAACCGATCTTCCCGAGGATCCTCGATTTCCAACAACCACAAAGTAATAAATTTGCAGCAACAACATAGGTTAAATATATGGGCTCTATACCATAATACCACCTCTATCCAGAAGGAATGACATACACAAAAGGGGCGCTACCCCCTATTAACCTTGCTGCATCCTTCCTGTTTTGACCATTTCCGGGGTGTGAGGTC
The DNA here is from genome assembly GCA_030737815.1 of Allium fistulosum. Lineage (NCBI taxonomy): Eukaryota > Viridiplantae > Streptophyta > Magnoliopsida > Asparagales > Amaryllidaceae > Allium > Allium fistulosum. The sequence goes on along the minus strand of CM060905.1, from coordinate 1,028,709,579 downwards.
CGACGAAGTCTCGTCCACAAAGCTACGCTTTGGCACAAAGCCATGCTTTGGGTCAAACAAATGATCAAAGTAATGATCACAAAGATAAATGATCAAACAAATGATCATATCACAAATGATCAAACAATGATCATCACACAGCAACACTCAGCATGTCACATTACCAAATTGGGAGTATATTGCTGATAACCTTCAACTACATAACCTCTGAGCTCGTACGTCTCAGAGAAGGGTGTTAAGCTAAGAGAATAAATTCTCCGCCACCAACAGATATGTATTTGAAAGAAATCAACTTTATATCTTAATTTGTAATGTCAGACACACAATCCATACAAGTCTGTTCCGGGCTCGAACAGAACCGAAGGCACTTCTTACGAAGTCCTTGCAAATCCGGATAATTTTCTAATCACGTCCGGACTTCCCGTCACTAAGGGTGATAAAACCTCTATATCAAAGATCAGCCGATGTAGAGTAACTCGATGGTAATCCTTCCGTTTTCAAAAATATTCGGTCTTCAACACCGGTCATCAAATGCAATCCATAACGACGTATCACATATTCGGAATGGGTTATACGACCCAAAGGTCCTTTCCCGGCTAACCCGAATAGTGAGCGCTTATTCAAAAATAAGTATGGCATTCAAATTCAAGCAAATCACAACAAATACCCATTCAAGGTAATTATTGATAGTCGGTTATATAACTATCAATAGGTCTGCACAGCATCATCAGATTCCAAATAATTTTCCAAATTATTTATTTTCCAAAAAAAATATCTTTACAAGATATATAATTTCCACACTTCAAAAATAAATCAACGTTTATTTTTTTTAAACAATTTCCCTTTTCGGTTATAAATTCCATAGTGGATTTATATTTCCAAAATATCTACTGATATACGATTTTCAATCGATTTCAAATATTCACTTTCAATTTATCTTTACAAAGATAAATTCTCAAAAACGTTTCATGTCATATTGGAAAAGCATTTCCATACTTATTTAATAATAAGTAATTCACAAATCTTATTTATTTTCAACATTTGAAAATATTCAATATACTTAAATCAAAATTAAGTATATATTTCATTCATTAAGGAAATCATTCTCTTAAGCACATTTATTTGAGTCAAAACGAATGTGGCGTAAAACATCGTTACGACGACCCAAAATCACTAGTATAGGGATTCAAAATTAAGATAGATATATAAATCCCAATACTATATAAAACATTTCCTTTCGAAAACCATTTACTATAACAACAGTGTTATAGTCCATCATTTCCTTATTTTCCTCGAAAACGTCTATTTCAACAATGAATGTTTAAATCTATGGTTTCGATACTTAACACGTTTTAAAACATCTTTAAATCGTTTAAATTCTATTTCAAATATCACTTTCCCAAAACATCCCCGTTTTATTTAATAATACATTCACTGTCCAAAATCGTGAATATAATTCGTTATCCAAATTCAACATTTCTACACATTTTTATTTAAAGGATTATCCACTGTCCAAAATCCTGGATATAATTCCTTTAATTAACTTCTATAATTCACTTATCAAAATAAGTGATTTCGGATTTATAAAACAACATTTATAAATCACATTTATACTTTATAACAATTTCAACTTATAAAATCATTTTATTAGCAAATTCTATTTATATCCCATCTAAGTGCCAAAATCTAATTTATAAGTAAATTACTTATAAATCTTTTATTTTACAACATCTATTCACTTTATAACTTCACATTATAAATCTATTAATTTCATTCACTTATGAAATCCATTTATACTTCCTTTTAACACTTATAAAACTCGTTTAATAATCCCAATATTTTAAATTTATAAATATCAATTTTATAAATCTTTTATATAAACCATTTATAATTATTCAAAAATCTCAATTTAAACCATTTTATAAATCAATCAACTATTTATTTCAAAAATCACACTTTGGTTATATTTCACAAAAATCATAATTTTTATAACTTTAAAAATTTAACGTTTATTTATTTAAGATGAATCAATCCAAAATTTTAATAAAATGTATAATCTCAAAAATCCCTTTAAAAATCAAAATCGTTATTTTTAAACTTCAAAAATGGATCTGATGACGCAACAGCACCAAATAATCAATCACGGCATCCAAACATCATATATCGATATGACAACAGAATATATAACAATATCTGTAAATAAATCAATACAGTTGAGGAATCCAGTTGGATCCCTCCAACCTGTTTCCCTGCATCCACAGACGTTAGCACAATACCCATTCCACTTCGAGGTGGAATATCGCGGTATATGGGATTTATAAAATAATATCCACTATTATGCGGCGCAATAGGGTCTCATCCGCTATATAATGCGGGAAATCAATCAACTCCAATATATATATATATATGCCAATATATATATTGCTATATATATATAGATATATCCTACTATATTTAATATCACAACCAAACAGCAATCAATAAGTCAATAACTGCAAAATCCAACTTTTCATTTTGAGTGAGAAGATATCACCTTGCTTTTAAATTTGCAATCCAATTCCATTCTTGACTCGATTTTCTTGATTTATACCTTATTATTACATACGAGCTCGTCGACCAAGCCTACAACATCGGCCACCGCTAGCTCGCGAGCCACCCTCGACGGAAATTGCGACTGACGCGATCCCTAAATCGCACCTCGAACTCGCGCGCCGCCAACATCCCAACCAGAGACTAGCATCGCCTTCTACATCGCCTTTGCCCCGCAGTCGCATGTTCGAAACCCTAGCTATGCGCCTCCAGCTTCCTTATACCTTCCGAGATTCACAGCCCATCGACTTCTACCCCCGCCACATCACCTTGAGTCGCGGCCACTCAATTCAATCCTAGACCTCACGCGACGATTTCCCTTTCGACGACAACGTGCTCGAACTCGCTTAGGGTTGCGATCGATTTTCCTTTAAAAATTGAGTCGACTTCGGTTTGATTTGAATAAGAAGACTGGCGGCCATTAGCATTGGATTTGAGAAAGAAAGCACGTGAATTATTTTTCTTTTCTGCATTTTACTCGAATAAGGAACGAGATTTGGTTTGAACTATTCGGCCATTACTTTTTTTTCATCGATTTGATTTTTTTGAAAACTGAAGAGTATGGGTTTTGATTTCTAAAAGAAAAGAAACAGGCGGCTACTACTTTGAAACGAATGGGTAAGCATTGCACGATAAATTTTCGTGATTTCAGGCGTGATTCAAGGAGATAACGTGCATATGATAAGCCCCTTTTTTTATTTAAATTTAATTTGTTTTTTTTTCGATACAAATTTCAACGCGTTTATGTGTCGTATGCTCACATAACAACTCCGAAAAATACGAAATTTGAAATCCGATAATAATACAATATTATGGATCCAATGGAACTGGTTTCGTCGAATTCCGAGACTGTACCTCGGAAGGCTATTTTTAAATATCGATTCAAACGATATGATTTCAAAACTGAACAAATCATTTTCAAACTCAATTTCGAAGCTTCTATTATCTTCAGTATTATCAATATGAATTTTACAATCCTTTGAAATATTTTTAATCAGCTTAAAATTGAAGATTCAAATTTTTATTCAACTTTCAATAGATTAAATTCTATAATTTAATCGCCAAATTCAAAGTTATATTGGGGATTCAAGCTAAACCATCATTCAAATATTTAAAATCAATTAAATATTCTATTTCAAAAGTCCAAAAATTCAGGGTCGTTACAAAGTCTAAACTTTGTTTTCGTACATGGAGTCCATCTCGGATTTCATAGCTTCAAGCCAGAGTGCAGAGTCTTTACTTTGCAGTTCTGGTTGGAAAGACAGAGGAGAGTCGCCATCTAAGACACAGTCCTCCTTTTCACCATCCACGAGAATACCGTAGTATCTCTCTGGTGCGTAGGATTCCCTACTAGACCTTCTAATAGGTTGCGCGTTTTCTATACGGGTGACCTTGTTTCTCCCATTGTTTTGGCTTCGGTGTTAGTTTATCGGATCTCATCCAAGTCTACAACTTCGCTGTTAATTTCTTTTAATAGAAATTCCTTTTCTAAAAAGACAATGTGTCGAGAAACAATGACCTTTTTTCCTCGGTATTGTAGAATATATATCCCATCGAGTTTTTGGGATATCCTATAAACTTACATAGTACCGATCTTGCCTCTAGTTTATTTGGACCAACGTTCTTAACGTATGCCGGACAACCCCATACTTTCAAATATTTGAGTTGGGGTTTCTTACCACACCACATCTCATATGGTGTTTTGGGCACAGATTTAGTGGGTAACAAGTTTAACATATGTGCTGTAGTTTCTAGCGCATATCCCCAATAAGACAGAGGTAACTCAGCCTTACTCATCATGGAACGAACCATATCTAATAGGGTTCAATTCCTTTACTCCGACACACCATTGTGTTGCGGAGTATAGGGTGGAGTAATCTGAGAGATAATCCCATTATCTTTTAAGTATTGTTGGAAATCCTGTCCAACATGCCCACCTCCTCGATCTGATCGAAGAATTTTAATTTTACGGCCCGTTTGATTTTCTACTACCTTTTTGTACTCTACAAATTTCTCATAAATGTCGGATTTGTTCTTCATAAGATATACATATCCTAGTCTTGAGAAATCATCAGTGAAAGTAACAAAGTAAAAACTATTATCTTTGGTTAATATAGGCATTGGGCCACATACATCACTATGTACTAACCCTAAGAGTTCATTAACTCTTTCATTGCTCCCACTGAAGGGGTGCTTGGTCATTTTACCTTTAAGACATGCCTCACAAGTTTCAAATGATTCAGAATCAATTGACGGTAGAAAACCATTGGTTTTCAATTTGTGTAGTTGTTTCTCACTAATATGACCAAGCCTACAATGCCAAAGATAATTGTCGTTTAATTTATTAGAAACTTCATTCATAGAACATACATAATTAGTATTAATCAGATAAATGCCATTTTCAAGGATACCTTTGAAGACTTTATTTCCATCCAAACTAATGTTCATAACATTATTTGCACAATGAAAAATATAACATGCCTTAGACAATCTAGAAACAAAGATAATTCCACAAATAAAGTCTTTTACATAATAGCAATTATTTAATACTAATACTAATCCACTTGGCAAATCAAAATGATAGTCTCCTACTGCCGTTGCATCTACTATAGATCCATTAGCAACTTGGAGCTTCATTGCTCCTTTTGCGACGCGATGTCTGTTCCTAAGCCCCTGTAACGAATTACATATATGAGTACCAAATCCAGTATCTAAAACCCATGACATTTTATTGATTACAAAACATTTTTGAATCATAAATGTACCTAATGGAGCTGCAGAACCATTCTGCTTCCTTTCCTTGACAATCTTCAAGTAGTCGGGACAGTTTCTCTTCCAGTGACCTTTCTTGTGGCATTGGTGACATTCAGCCTTATCATCGATCTTCTTACTTTTCTTTTTCTTACTATCTCTTTTTCGCTTCTTTGAAGCTTTCGAAGATGATGCATTTCCCTTCATAGCAAGTACGATACCTTGATCTTTAGATGTTGACTCGGCTGACCTCAACATATTGAGGAGCTCCACGAGATTCACGTTTAATTGGTTCATGTTGTAATTTAGTATGAACGGTTCATACTGAAGAGTGAGAGAACCAAGAACCAAGTCTACTTGCATTTCATTGCTTATCTCTATGTCTAATTGTGCAAGTCTATCAATATAGCCTTTCATCATTAGAACATAATCGTTCACTTTCTGTCCTTGGTCATTTTGGTGTTAAACAGTTTTTTCGAAAGCTCGTGCCTTGCGGAACGGGACTGTTCACCAAAAAGAGCTTTGAGACTATTAAAAATCTTATGGATAGACATGTTCTCGTGTTGCCTTTGCAACAGTTTGTCTAAGGTAGACAACGTGAAAACTTGGGCGATCTTTAAGTCAGATTGCCACTTTAAATAAGTAAGTCATTCTTCAGGGTCTGCACCATCATTGGGTTCTGTTTTAAGTTCACATGTAACAGAAGTCCAAAGGCGCTCGTAAGTCAATGCTATTTTAATTGCTCTTAGCCATTCGATATAGTTAGGTCCGGTGAGTTTGTTACTTTCAGAAAACAATTTTGGAGTTGACATTTTCTACAAGTTTAAATGGTAGATTACTATGACAAAACATGATAGATGTTCTTATAATATTAGTAAGGTTAAACATTATGTTTCATTTTACTAATAAGCTTCCACTAGTCATTTATGTTTTGCCAAACCCTAAGTCAAAACATAGAAGTCTTATGACTTCACTAGTAGGTGTTAGGACTTGTCCATCTTGGAATTCTGACCTTGAGTTTGCTCAACAAGTCATAGCTCCATGAACAATGGATAACCTTTTATCGGTTGTATCACATATAACTCCTAACCCTTGAAACCTTGTCCTAATTTCATATTGGCCTTGAGTTTGCTCAACAAATCGAAATCAAATTATTCACTCGTACCTACCATATCTTGATGGTCTAAGTATAGTATATGTACCTTGAGTTTGCTCAACAAATACATATAGTTATCTTACCTCATCTCTTCAATATATTAATAATACTAACATCCTTAGTTGGAGTTTGCTCAACAACCAAGGAGTATGCAAGTAATTTATTAACATATATATGGTAGAGAACAACATTAAATTGAGTGATATCGACTTATGAAATAATGTAATTCTTATGAACTACCCTCGTGATTCAAGTGTCGAACACATCAGAAATTACGATATACGTAAAATTATGTATGTGTTTATTTCTTAAGTCTATTATGGGTTTTATACATTCATATTATATAAGTTTTATTTATATAGTTTTTATATTTCACTTTACTTATATAATAGTCTTGTGTATAATATTATATTAATTAAATCATATTTAATTAATTTTAATTAATTAACATTTTAATTAATTTTATATTGATATAAAATTTATATTTATTATGTACTACAACCTTTATATTATAACACATATATCATATACATGTGTAATTACAATTTCAATTAATTAACCTTTTAATTAAATTGATTAAATTATCTTGATTTCGAAAATCATTATTCATATGTATGCATGCATATTTATGATATCATAAATGTTTTAAAATATCATAACATATTTCATAATATATTTACTATATGTACATACATTTTATTAATTGACTTATTAATAAAATTTATAATTTTCGAAAATTATGTTGTTATTTTTTTCAAACATTTTGAAAAATATGTTACTTTATAACTATTATAATAAACATATATTTTAAATTTAACAATTAAATTTAAAATCTTTTACTTTAATTTTCAAGACAGTCTTGAAAATTAGCCCAAGGCCTAAATTAAGTTGGGCCTTTTCTATTAGGGGCAACCTTTGGGCTCACTTCACCTTTTAGGTCAGGTTGGTAAGCAGGTAGGACAAGGTACTTGATTACCCAATTTTAATCCAAGACTTTACCTTTCTGGACACCGTACTGAGTGGGCAAGCTTAATAAGTTAGCCCTAACATGACTAATTTAGACCGCATAGGCTATTAGGCTTTGATACCATTTTTGGAACTGGGTCAGCCCGCAGCGGTAGTGGTGGGTGTATTTCAATTTTTTTTATCCTATTGGATCTTTATTGGGCCTATGAAGTCTAATTCATTTAGAACAATTATAAATTTGTTTTAAATAAAATCATTTATTTTATTTAAATTTAAGTATTTTTTAATGTAAAGTTAATTTGAATGATTTAATACACACACACACGTATCATATATATATGTGTGTGCATGTGTAACATAATAATCCGTGAAGGGTATAACATGCCCGTATATAGGTGTTGGGATTTACGTCGCAACGGATACATTACCTCATTTCGTATGTACTGTATGTTATCCAACTATGTGCATAAATCTATAATGCAAATTATATTTATATAAATACGTATACACATATTTAAAATATATTTTATAACTAAAAGTCTCAAAATTATATATATATATATATAATTTAAATCATTTGTATAAATATATATACATATTAAACATATAAAATTATACATACATACATACATATATAATAATTAAAATTATATATATAAGGTTAAATAAAATGTATATATATGAATAATTAATTACATTCAAATACTTAAAATATAATTATATATATTTTAAAATTATTTCCAGATCGAAATTAGCATAACAAACATAAAATAATAATGTTATAATTTTATCATTATTATATATATATATATAATAAATAATTTTGATCATAATAATTAAAAATATTAGTAATAGTTATTAAAAAATCAAAATTAAAAATTTAGGATCATAAAATACAAGTATAAAAATTTTTCCATAATTTTTTGAAATAAAATATTATTTTTAATAAATAAAAGAAATGTTCAACCTAAGTAACTAAATTATTGAAAATATTATCTATTAAAAAAATTCGAAAAATTTATTCATGGGTTACCGCATAGATGTAGTAATTTTAAAAAATATAAAATCCAATTTTTAGTGCAATAATTATTTTAGATATAATAAACAATTCAAATAATCAATAAAAGATAATTTAAAATTATTTATATATATAAAAAATTTATTTTCGAATTTTATAATTCATATTATGTATAAATAGGTGTAAGGAAAAATTCTAAGCTGTTTATACATTATAAATATACATATATGTAATTATATGTTTAAAATATACATTAGTCTATATTTAAATTAATATATAAATATACATAAAATAATTAGTAATGAAATTTTTTAATTTTTACAGCAAATTATATTTGTTTATACATAAATTATAACACATAATAATATAACCATGCACATAACCAAACGAATTTGCGACAACTACATATACCTACGAAAATCTCACCTAACTGGATATACAACATTAATATGTATACAGATTTGGGATTAATCAATATTAAATCATAAAATATGATATGATCACTGTATTATATAGATAAAATACCAATTGATGATGCCTTTGAGTCCATTTGAGTCAATGAATTCTCTTCTCTAGTTATGCTCGATCCGTCAGATTGCAAGTCTGGAATCGTCGACCTTTTCTATCAAATAGTGCTTTTACTTAACTTGAATTGATTTAAGATTCTTAGATCTGATATTGGGATAATTTCGGCCAGCAAACTTGATAATTATGGCAGCCAAAAGTTGTCATTGATTAAGGGTTTAGAGATCCATATATATAGCTTTGTACAAGAGAGATATTAGGACAATCTCATTACCTATTCTCTCTTAATCTCAGCCATCCATCTCTAGGTCTAATCCTAAGTTTTAGCCGCCTCCAATAACTTGTCAAAACCGAAATTTGCAGCCCTAATGATGGGCTTTAAACCCATTTAAGACCAAGCTAAAATGTTATGCAATTAAATCTAATTTAATCGCTTATCGATATCATATATTGATTGGTACATTTATAACTATTATAAATATATAACAATTTTTATTTCTCAAACCATATTCAAATTTAATAATTAATATTTCATAAATATTAATTAATTTAATTTATTTATAACAATTATAAACCAATTAAATCATTCAGTCTTAAGGGAATTCATCATTTCAGTTATGTAACTCTTGGATGTAAATTTGGTCAGCAACTAACATCGAACTATTCGAATGTTAACGTTCACACGTCAATTAGCAAGTGGTGTGACATTATGGCCAAATTTATCGCTTATTCATTTCTAATAAAATCTTATTTAATTTAATAAGCGTTACCCGTTAGTGACATATATATACACCAATTCTCTTCGTCAAAGCTGTATCACTTTGGATTTATAGAATTTGATAATGGTCAAAATTCCAATATTGTCCATATTCAACTCTATAGTCCAAACACAAAATACTTGGTTCAATAATAACAATTATTATTAACCGTACTACTCTGGCCAGAGATTTTGACTTTGGGTTGACTTGAGTTGATTATGATACTAACCTCATATAACTGAAGCGACGAATCCTCTCTTGAATAGTGTCTTCCTTCCAATACTTCCACTCGACCCAACTATAACCACTTGATGGATGTCGTTCTATGATTTGACTATAATCAAATAAGAGTTTTTCATATTGAAGGTTGACAGTATTCTCAAGTCGAAAAAATTGTGTAAATTAGTCACATAGATATTTTCCATTTGAGCTTAGTTATATTAACCAACACTATCATTATCAGTATCCATTTGAGAGGTATTATTGAATATCTGCAATATTTATGTCAATTTAAAATTCAGATTTCTATACCTAAATATACATTAAATTTATTTTGTAATGGGTACTTGAATCATCTGAAGAAAAAAGTTAGACAAAAAGCACAAGTTGAAGGTTCGATTTGCAAATCATATCTTGAAGAAGAAGCTTCATTCTTTTTCTCTCATTACTTTAGTGACGATGTGAACTTATCGTTTGTAAGCGTTCCTCGTAATGATGAAGCCGTTGAACAAGATTCTTCTCAAACAATGTTATCTATTTTTAGACAACATGGCCGACCTGATGGAAAATGTGTGAAAATATGGTTAGACGATAGAGATCACCATGCAGCACACACATATGTTATTATAAATTATGCTAAAGTTGCACCATTTTTTAGGTAATAATAAATTCATATATAATTCACTTATACGTACATATAAATTATAAGCCATATTACATATTTGCAATATCTACGAATCGCAACATCCATCTGTTGATCTCAGTAAAGAATTTGCTAAATGGTTTTTGAACTACGTTTATGATCCAAGATACTGTGTCGTTGATGAAGGATTCCGACATCTTGCGACCGGACAAAAAAGAAATGTGAAGACTTATCCAATATTCTTCGTCAATGGATTTAACTCAACACGGAAGATTATGGGGTTGAAAAATTAACATATAACAGCGGTGTATTTGTCAAAGGTAGTGATGATCCAGATGAGCATATAAAAGATTTTTACGGCGTCTTAACACAGGTTCTAGAGTTGACATATTATATAGAACCTGTAGAAAAAGTTTTTTTTTATTCAAATGCAATTAGTTCAGCAATGTTCTTGGTTCTGGAATCAACATGCACAAAGATTATAAGCTTATTGAAATAAGCATACCTCACATTACTATAAGTATGATCCTTTCATATTAGCCAAGCAAGCATTACAAGTTTATTTTGCTCTATATCCATCCTTAAAAAGAGATAAAGCGGATTGGTCGGCTGTTTTTAAAACAAAGCCAAGATTTACGTTTGACAGAAATAATATTCCATACGAAGCAGCGTGTCAAGCGGATCTTGAACTAAATACAGTAATAATAACCGATGACATTGACTTAGGGCTGTTGAATGATGAATCGAATGTTTTATTAGATGCATTTGAAAGTACCGAAGAAAACGAGATAAAGTATGAGACCGAGTCTGAATCAGAAAACAAAGAAGACGGGAAATTTTGAATATTTGCATTGCTTGTTGTATAATGTATTATTCTGAGCTATGTATTATTCTAAGCTATGTATTAGTAATGATGACTATGTTCTGAGCTATGTATTATTCTGTTTTGAAATTTCTATATATGTATTCATGAGGTCTTGTCCCATTTATTATGATTTAGTGGAAGTTTTATGTGATGATTAATGAAACATGCTTTGTACTAATAAATTTATTTCTTTTCATTCTATGATATTATTTGTCTGTGGTAGATATGTCTGGCAGGAGACATAGCCGAAGATCTGAGCCTTCTCCCTCTCCCTCTCCCTCTCTCGGTGCGGGTGCTAGTGGCACGACACCGGATTTACGTCCACTTGCGGAGGTAGTTCCAAAAAACGCAGGGTAAGTATCAAATTTATTTCAAGTATATTTTTTAAAATTTATTAAATATCTACATTAAAATTTATACAGGGGCTTTGAGGTGGAGCCTTCAGACTTCATTTTACAAGTATCGAGGAAGGCATTTATGAATCGGATGTCAGGCTGTTGGGCTCATTGGGACGACAACCCGCCCCATATTAAGAACGCTATATTGGCTGATGTATTGGTAAGTATAAGTTTATATTTTAGTTGAAAATTAATATAATGTGCATAATTCAAACTAATTTCAACATGCAGGCCGCCGTACGTGTAAACACACAGGATATTGATGTTTTTACCAATCACTGGAACAAGAGGATGAGAAAAAATTATAGGGACACTCTATCAAAGGCGAAGAATGCAGGGAAAAAACCCAATTGGATGGGCGCTGATGTGTGGGCTGAGTATCTCCGGCTTTGGGAAACTCCTGAAGTGAAAGTAAGTTATATACTTTTGCATTGTTCTTATAATTTTTTTAAATTTCATATGTTAGTTGTAGTAATTTTGTTAATCGTGTATCTAAATTTATAGGAATTATCTGCCCGAAACCGTGCAAATAGGAATAAAAATCCTTCTTTGCACCGTGGCGGCTCCAAATCCTTCCAAGAACATAGGAGAGAGTTGATAAATTTATAAATTGTGTTTATAAATATCTAAAATGTTGTTTAATCATATTTGTAATATTGTTTATTCATATGTATATTTTCAAGCTACGAGGTACAATCGCGAGCCTACAATGGCTGAGGTGTTCACGGGCACGCATGCTGTTGAGCAGACAAATGAGAAAGGTAACGTTTCATATGATTCGACGGACGATAAATCTAGATCCGTAATGGTAAACATGCTTATCCGTAATGACAATGTTTCATATTTCTTTATTTCACAGTTCATAAACTTTAAATTGAATATTTATCGTGTCAAACTATTGTTCGTAATTATAGGAGAGATATGAAGCAGAGCGGCCGCGAGTGAACAAATTATAAATTGAATAGCTGAAATGAATATAAACTTAAGTGAACAAATTTACACATGCAAATGAATATAACCTTAAGTGAACAAATTTGTTCACTAAAATGAATATGGGATGCTATTATTGATCCGCCTTCACGAAGTAGGCGGTACAGTTACGAAAATCAGGAGGTAAAATTCTTCATTTACTAATATATAAATTTACACATGCAAATGAATATAAGCTTAAGTGAACAAATTATAAATTGAATAGCTGAAATGAATATAAACTTAGATGAACAAATTTACATATACAAATGAATATAAACCGTATATGACTTATTGATTTGAGCTGAAATGAATTCTAAATTGGTTAAAAGTGGATGTTATAAAAGAAGATTGAAATGAGTTATGGAATTTAATTTAACCATGTAAAGTTGTGAATTAATAAGGTAAGTTAATAAAATGAATTAATGGAATTAGTTAAATAAAATTTCATTGAATTGAATTGAATAATAAGGTAAGTTAATATAATTCTGTTGAATAAATGAAATGAGTTGATTATAAATGATATGGTTGGTAACCAATGTGGTTGAAAATAAATAAATTGAAAACAAATGAATTGAATATTAATTAATTGGAAGTGAATAGGGAACTTGAATAATTGAAATAAATAAATTGCAACCAATGTGTAACATTTAATTATAAATATTAGCCGCTTAATTAATCAACATCAATGGATAATTGTTTTTGTTCATACTGTTTATAATGTTCATAAATTATAACTAGATATCAATTATTTTACACGCGATAATGTCCTAGAGGGCTTATAGGAGATTTCAAGCCGAGGAGGAGATAGCTCAACTGAAAAAACAGCTGGAGGAGATCAACAATTGGAGGAAGAGTGTAACGCCCCACTCCGAGACCCACATTAGCAAAGAGTATTACAAGGTAACACCGTCTGCTAATGCGGAGAATAGAGCTGGATAGGAGCGACCATCTATAGCCTTGCCTTAATTATCTACTGAATACGTCGACAAGGTAGTGGATCGACATATCCAATAAATACTTAACACAAAGACATAGGTGGCTGAAGGATCTATCAGAACAAATATAACAACTCAAATGTAATACACATCACAAAACAGTTAATCATCACATACTTTTACACATATACAGATACATTACAGAGTTTACAAAATGATACATGTCAAGTGGTAAAGCAAACCACAATATACAAACGAGTCAATAGAGTATATATCAGAGTTACAGACAAAAAGGACTACACAAAAAGCTATAACAAAAAGGAGCTAGCAGAGTAGTCCATGCGGAAGCAAAATAGGCTAAGTCCAAAGTACCTAACCTGAAACATCTCGGTCTGACCCGAGTATAAAATACACGGGTCAGTCTAGCTAACAAATCAGTTAGATAAACTAAATGATAATGAACATACAAGATCATAAAGTATCACAAATATCCCCAAAGGAGATAACCAAATCATCTAACATAAGATGAATCAAAACAAGTCACATATCATCAGCAATTCAAATAAACAAAGGAATATCATATCCCAAAACAAGGAACAATGTTACTCCTACTTGGGAGATATTCCAAAACTCGCCATATCGGCAATCATAAGCATTAGTGGAAACATATCCAAAAATTAATGCAACATAGCAAAGAATAGTGCCCACGTAGGCAATATAAATTTCCACGGGGTAGTCGCACTCATATCGTGTGGTTCCATGTAACCATCGCCGAAAGGCGCTACTCGAGGGAAATATAATAATAAAACATCAGAAAGTCGCACGTGCTTAGACCAGAGTCTTTATGCCAAGTACTATTAATTTAGTGGTATCATACGCCCAGGGGCGATACACACAAAGGCTCTACTCCCACATAGGAGCAGTTGTCCACATAGACAAAGCCAACATAATACTCCCACATAGGAGTAATTGTCCACATAGACAACCAATGACCCACATAGGTCCAGTACTGGCCGCCGAAGCTAATGTGTCATAAACCCTTGGAGAGGAACCCGAAAAATGTTAACGTGAGTCCCATACCCCACGTTCGCACTAAACGGTTTACTAACCGCTAGTCAATTTCACACTCAAAGCAGTATAAAGTTCACCTCATCTCATCGGTAAATCATACCCAAAGGTCAAAACGATCAAACGAATAGATTAGGAATTAACTGAAAAGATAAACGCATGTGTTCATTGCACGCATTTTATTTAATCATTTAATTCTCCTCCCTCTTCGCTCGAAGTGCAAAGTTGTGCGTGTGTTTTGAATAGAAGTTATAAATTTGAGAAACGAGACAATTTGAAAAGATCATTTTATAAAAACCTGTGCACGAAATCAAGAAGGAATTATCATAGTCAAATATGCAATAACAACTAATTGGAATCGACACGAATCGATTGAATTTTTAAATCAAGCAAAATAGGCAAATCTGGCAAAAACAAGAAGGTCAGTCGACTGACTGTAGGGGGTCAGTCGACTGAACTAGAAACTCAAAAATTCCATTTCCTGCAGTCAGTCGACTGACTGCAGAGGGCCAGTCGACTGACTGCAGGAAACAGAGACTCTCTGTTTCTGCAGACAGTCCCAGGAACCATCATTTGCTACAGCCAGTCGACTGACTGCAGGGGGTCAGTCGACTGACTGACACTGGGGCTGTTTTCCAGCCTATTCAAATGAAGAGCAATTCTTCCAATTTTCGATCGGACGAGCAATGGGCGCTAGGGGTTTATGCCAATCGACAACCCAGCCCTATTGGCTCTTCAATACAATACCAAAAGCATGTTCAAACATCAAAGCTATGATTTTTAGAGATTTTGACTTCAAAACGCCAGAATTTGAAATGTTCACCAAATCAATTCAAACCAAAAGCAATTGAACATGAATAAGTGCTAGAAATTCATACCTAACATCAATGATATCAAGAGAAGTAGATGTGAGTTCAAAACTCACCTTTTTAACTCAAAAACAAAGATAAGAAGCACAAACACAAGGAAGAGATCAACCACTCTTCACTTCAACTCCACAAGCTTCAATCTAAGATCAAAACAAGTATTTCCTAAATTAGGGTTTAGGAATTTTCTGAAATTGAAGAGGAAATGAGATGGAGAAGATGAAGATGGAGCTTACCTAAACTTCTCCTTGAATTTGGAGCAAGAACTTGTATTTTGCAATTGAATCTAGGGCTTGGTATTTCTAATTTTCCTTTCCTCTCCCCATTTTCAGTTGCTTGAGTGTTTAAGAAAATAGAAATGAAGTGAAGAGGAGAGAAGAGAGGGCTGAACTAGGTTATATGATGAGCTGGGTCAAACCCAAACCCAAAAAGCCCAACAGAAAATAGCAAAATTCAACTCACTCCAAACATATCGAAGCTTATACTCAAAAAAGTCGCAAACGCCACTTTGGACTCAATGGAAGTGGTCCCGAGTCCTAATTCGACCGTTTGCAAAAAGTAGCTTTTCGGACTTTAATCCGATTAACGACGTTATATTTAAATAAAATATTTAAATATAAAATCGTAAAATATGTGGGTTGTTACAGATCTCCCCTCCTTAACAAAATTGCATCCATGCAATTCCTAGAGAAGAATTTGCAACAACTACATACTTACATCCAAGAAGGCAAGAAAAATAAGCTTGAGATAAAAAGATATTTTCACCGTTGCAAAGCAAAGATAGAAAACCCGGATAGGATCGCTCGATAAACTCTCTGGTTTCCCAAGTACAGTCATTGGGATTAGCGGACCATTGAACTTTAATGAGCGGCACGTCCTTGTTTCGAATGTGTCTCACCTCCGTGGCAATTATGCGAATAGGCTGCTGTACAATAGATAAATCTGGTGAGATCTCAAGCACTTGCAAATCAGGAGAGCCAATAACAGAATCTGATTCTCGAAGACACTTCCGAAGCTGAGAGACGTGAAACACGTTGTGAACTCCAGATAGATGAGCTGGAAGTGAAACTCTATAAGCCACAGGGCCAATACGTTCAGTAATAGGAAATGGTCCTACAAAGCGAGGAGCCAATTTCCCCGTCGTACTGAAACGCATAACCCCTTTCAAAGGAGAAACACGAATAAAGACAAGATCACCAACCGAGAACTCGAGAGGCTTCCTACGGTTATCCGCATAGGATTTCTGGCGGCTCTGTGCCTCTTTCATTCTCTGACGAATAAGACCAATCTTCTCAGAAGAATCATGAACAAAATCTGGGCCAAGAATAAGCTTCTTCCCAGATTCCTACCAACAAGAAGGTGATCGACATGGCCTCCCGTATAAGGCTTCGAAAGGAGCCATACCGATACTGGATTGAAAACTATTGTTGTAGGAGAACTCCACAAGTGGCAAGTGGTCCTCCCAACTACCTCCAAAATCAAGGATACAACAGTGAAGGAGATCTTCCAAGACACGATTCACCCTCTTAGTCTGACCATCAGTCTGAGGATGATAAGCAGTAGAAAAATTCAGCTTTGTGCCCAAAGCTGATTGAAGACACTTCCAAAAGTGACTAGTGAATAACGGGTCACGGTCACAAACAATGGAACTAGGGATACCATGAAGTCGAACGACTTCCTTCACATAAAGCTTAGCCAAAAGAGGAGTAGTCCGAGTGGACTTAATCGGAATAAAGTGAGCGGACTTGGTCAATCGATCAACGATGACCCAAATAGAAGTATGGCCCGACCTCGACCGAGGTAGACCGTCAATAAAATCCATCAAAATCTGATCCCATTTCCACAATGGAATCTCTAATGGCTGAAGAAGACCGGAAGGGCGCTGATGTTCGGCCTTGATAAGTTGACAAGTCATGAAATTGCTCACATAACTTGCAACATCACGCTTCAGGCCTTCCCAATAATATAAGCGACACATGTCGGCATACATCTTGCTAGAATCAGGATGAATGGTATACTTAGTACGATGACAATCGTCAAGAATGTCACGCCTAAGTGCAGAATCAGAAGGCACAATAACACGGTTCTTCTTGCGAAGGCACTGATGAGAATCAATACTGTAATCCAATGACGTCTCATCACTGGATCCAGTCTCAACAAGATGAATGAAAGGCAATAAATCTGGATCTTGCCGCTGAGCATGGGTAATGCGATCCAATAAGTTAAGACGAGCCTCCAGACTGAATAATAATACAGGAGAATCAGAGGTAGAAGCTCGATCACGAATATCACAAAAAGATAGAGTCTCAAGAATATCCCATTCGGCAAGCATCAAAGAAACAACAGCCGAATGTCTGCGACTAAGCGCATCAGCAACACGATTACCCTTACCAGGGGTATACTGGATATCAAAGTCATATGAGGCAAGAAAGTCGAGCCAACGCTGTTGCCTCATATTGAGTTCCTTCTAAGTAAACAAATACTTCAAGGATTTATGATCGGTATAGAGAATGAAGCGCTCGCCTAATAAATAGTGTCGCCAAATCTTCAAGGCAAAGACAATGGCGGCTAACTCAAGATCATGAGTGGCATAGCGAACTTCATTCAGACGCAGTTGCCTAGAAGCATAAGCAACTACCCGATCCTTCTGCATAAGCACGGCACCGAGGCCACTACCACAAGCATCGGTGTAGACAACAAGATCATGATTCCCCTCGGGAACCACAAGAATAGGAGCATTAGTGAGAAGTTCCTTTAATGTCTGAAAGGAAGCTTCACACCTGTCGGACCAAATATAACGAATGCCTTTCCGAGTAAGGCTAGTGAGAGGAAGCACAACACGGGAAAAATCCTTAATGAACTGACGGTAATAACCCGCCAATCTAAGGAAACTACGAATCTCATGAACATTCTCAGGCCTCTTCCAATTCTGGATAGCTTCGATCTTTGAGGGATCGACAGAAATGCCATCAGAAGATACAACATGGCCTAAGAACTTAACCTTATTCTCCAAAAATGGCACTTGGAGAATTTGGCTTTAAGCTGATGGTGGCGAAGAGTACTCAAGACAATTCTCAAGTGATTAGCATGTTCGGCTTCATACTTAGAATAAACAAGAATGTCGTCAATGAACACAAGGACAAACTTATCGAGATATTCCCTGAATACTCGATTCATAAGATCAACAAAGAAAGCAAGAGCGTTCGTCAAACCGAACGGCATAATGAGCCACTCGAAAAAACCATATCGAGTGCGGAAAGCTGTAAGAGGTATGCTATCTTTCGCGACTCGGAGCTGGTGAAAACCAGTAGCAAGGTCGAGCTGAGAGAAGACCTTAGCGCCACTCAACAGATCGAACATAACATCGATCCTCGGCAAAGGATACCTATTCCTGATGGTCAACTCGTTAAGCTTGCGATAATCGATGCAGAGCCTAAGAGTTCCATCGGACTTCTTCACGAAGACGATCGCGGTACCCCATGGTGAAAAACTGGACTGAATCAACTGTTTGGACTCAAGCTCTAAAAGCTGCTTCTTGGGTTCCTCATTTTCTTTTGTAGACATCCTCGTGGGAGGATGCCCAACTGGCTTTGCGCCTGGAATGAGATCAATGCGGAACTCAATCGCCCGCTTGGGTGGCAAACCCGAAACCGGCTCAAAAACATCAGAGAAGTCACAAACAATAGGAATACGAGATATACCATCATCATCTCGTGAGTCAAGAGAATATAAAGCCATTTTGGAATTATCCACATTCCGAAGAACAAGTGATAGCTGAGTAGACGAATCAGGATGTCGAAGATATAAAATTCTTTCAGAACAAATAATCCTGGCATCGTATCTCACTAGCCAGTCCATACCCAAAATCATATCAAATCCCAAATAAGAAATAACATGCAGATTCGCACGGAAAGAAAAGCCACATAAAACAATCTCAACATCATCACAAAGCATGCTAAGGGTTGCGGATCCCCCAATAGGATTTGCTATCCTTAACGAAGTAATCATACAAGAAACATCCAAAGACAAATCATCGACGAGCTTTTTCTGTACGAAAGAATGCGAAGCACCCGTATCGAGAAGAACTCGAATACTACGGTCATGAAATAAAATAGAACCTTCCAAAATAGATGGAGATATACCTCCAGGCTGAGAAGGGCCACCAGAAGCTTTAGCAACATAAAGCTTGCCAGACTTAGCACTAGCAGGAGCAGTAAGGCAGGTGGAAACATGGTGACCTTCCTTCTTGCAATAATGGTAGAAGAGAGGCTTAGGAAAAGCTCGAATCATATGATCAGGAGAACCACAATTGAAACACTTCCGAATGGAAGGTGTTCCAGCAGATTGAGAGTTAGAACCAGATTCAAAGGGCTTTTTCTTCTTAGAAGGGAGAAATCCCTGCTTATTAAATGGAAAATTCTTTTTATTGGGGTTCTTGCGAACCTCAACATCATCACCACTATCACACTCCTTCTCGATGGCCTGGAGATGAAGTGCCGAATCCACCAACTCCTCAAAAGAAAGCTTAAGCTTGAGCATTAAAGACTTCTTAAGATATTTCTTAAGACCAGAGACAAACTTCATATTCTTCTTATAAGAAGTGCTAATGAATTCAAGACCATACTTAGATAAGGCCTCGAATGATGCAACATAATTAGAAACGGAAGACTTTCCTTGCTTTAACTCAAGGAAGCGACGGACTAATAAAACTTTCTAAGATTCAGGAACGAATTTGAGTTCGAATCGTTCCCGAAACTGAGTCCAAGAAAGAACAGACTCATCAAGTTCAGATATAAGAAGCTCGTACCAATCAAGGGCACGCTCTTGCAATAAGCTAGAAGTTACAAGAACTCGATCATGGTCAGAAAGATCCATGCGAGAGAAGATACGTTCGCATGTGCGAATCCAAGCTTGGACCTCAAGAACGGACTCGGAGCCTTTAAATGGCTTTCCACCAAGATGAGAAAAATCACTACACAGGCGTGCAAAAGCAGACTTGCGCGGAGGAGATGCACGAATAGGAGCCGGAGGTTGAGTGCTCCTAAATAACTCCAAGAACTGATCGGCAGACATATAAGCGCCGTCCGGATGTGAGCCACTGGATTGCCCAGCATCCGAGCGTCGTCCTCGGCCTCTTCCGGCCATTAGCTGAAAGATAAGATAAGATAAAAATTAATCACAAGGTAGATATCATTAATTCAAATATGGAATACTACGGAATAAAATGCATTCCTAGATGTATTTCCCAAAATTCTATCTACCTCAAAGGAACGGGAAGAATAAAAGCACAATGATTCAAAGATTCGTAACATTCGTACTACACTTTAATGTATCGTAATATGTGTCTCTGTTCTATGTTTATCATATTTTGTTCTGAACTCAGCTCTGATACCAAGCTGTAACACCCCACTCCGAGACCCACATTAGCAAAGAGTATTACAAAGTAACACCGTCTGCTAATGCGGAGAATAGAGCTGGATAGGAGCGACCATCTATAGCCTTGCCTTAATTATCTACTGAATACGTCGACAAGATAGTGGATCGACATATCCAATAAATACTTAACACAAAGACATAGGTGGTTGAAGGATCTAAAAGAACAAATATAACAACTCAAATGTAATACACATCACAGAACAGTTAATCATCACATACTTGTACACATATACAGATACATTACAGAGTTTACAAAATGATACATGTCAAGTGGTAAAGCAAACCACAATATACAAATGAGTCAATAGAGTATATATCAGAGTTACAGACAAAAAGGACTACACAAAAAGCTATAACAAAAAGGAGCTAGCGGAGTAGTCCATGCAGAAGCGAAATAGGCTAAGTCCAAAGTACCTAACCTGAAACATCTCGGTCTGACCCGAGTATAAAATACACGGGTCAGTCTAGCTAACAAATCAGTTAGATAAACTAAATGATATTGAACATACAAGATCATAAAGTATCACAAATATCCCCAAAGGAGATAACCAAATCATCTAACATAAGATGAATCAAAACAAGCCGCATATCATCGGCAATTCAAATAAACAAAGGATATCATATCCCAAAACAAGGAACAATGTTACTCCCACTTAGGAGATATTCCAAAACTCGCCATATCAGCAATCATAAGCATTAGTGGAAACATATCCAAAAATCAATGCAACATAGCAAAGAATAGTGCCCACGTAGGCAATATAAATTTCCACGGGGTAGTCGCACTCATATCGTGTGGTTCCATGTAACCATCGCCGAAAGGCGCTACTCGAGGGAAATATAATAATAAAACATCAGAAAGTCGCACGTGCTAAGACCAGAGTCTTTATGCCAAGTACTGTTAATTTAGTGGTATCATACGCCCAGGGGCGATACACACAAAGGCTCTACTCCCACATAGGAGCAGTTGTCCACATAGACAAAGCCAACATAATACTCCCATATAGGAGTAATTGTCCACATAGACAATCAATGACCCATATAGGTCCAATACTGGCCGCCGAAGCTAATGTGTCATAAACCCTTGGAGAGGAACCCGAAATGTTAACGTGAGTCCCATACCCCACGTTCGCACTAAACGGTTTACTAACTGCTAGTCAATTTCACACTCAAAGCAGTATAAAGTTCACCTCATCTCATCGGTAAATCAGACCCAAAGGTCAAAACGATCAAATGAATAGATTAGGAATTAACTGAAAAGATAAACGCACGTGTTCATTGCACGCGTTTTATTTAATCATTTAATTCTCCTCCCTCTTCGCTCGAAGTGCAAAGTTGTGCATGTGTTTTGAATAGAAGTTATAAATTTGAGAAACGAGACAATTTGAAAAGATCATTTTATAAAAACCCATGCACGAAATCAAGAAGGAATCATCAAAGTCAAATATGCAATAACAACTGATTGGAATCGACACAAATCGATTTAATTTTGAAATCAAGCAAAATAGGCAAATCTGGCAAAAATAAGCAGGTCAGTCGACTGACTGCAGGGGGTCAGTCGAATGAACCAGAAACTCAAAAATTCCATTTCCTGCAGTCAGTCGACTGACTGCAGAGGGCCAGTCGACTGACTGCAGGAAACAAAGACTCTTTGTTTCTGCAGACAGTCCCAGGAACCATCATTTGCTACAGCCAGTCGACTGATTGCAGGGGGTCAGTCGACTGACTGGCACTGGGGCTGTTTTCCAGCCTATTCAAATGAAGAGCAATTCTTCCAATTTTTGATCGGACGAGCAATGGGCGCTAGGGGTTTATGCCAATCGACAACCTAGCCCTATTGGCTCTTCAATACAACACCAAAAGCATGTTTAAACATCAAAGCTATGATTTTTTGAGATTTTGACTTCAAAACGCCAAAAAATGAAATGTTCACCAAATCAATTCAAACCAAAAGCAATTGAACATGAATAAGTGCTAGGAATTCATACCTAACATCAATGATATCAAGAGATGTAGATGTGAGTTCAAAACTCACCTTTTTAACTCAAAAACAAAGATAAGAAGCACAAACACAAGGAAGAGATCAACCACTCTTCACTTCAACTCCACAAGTTTCAATCTAAGATCAAAACAAGTATTTCCTAAATTAGGGTTTAGGAATTTTCTGAAATTGAAGAGGAAATGAGATGGAGAAGATGAAGATGGAGCTTACCTAAACTTCTCCTTGAATTTGGAGCAAGAACTTATATTTTGCAATTGAATTTAGGGCTTGGAATTTCTAATTTTCCTTCCCTCTCCCCATTTTCAGTTGCTTGAGTGTTTAAGAAAATAGAAATGAAGTGAAGAGGAGAGAAGAGAGGGCTGAACTAGGTTATATGATGAGCTGGGTCAAACCCAAACCCAAACCCAAAAAGCCCAACAGAAAATAGCAAAATTCAACTCACTCCAAACATATCGAAGCTTATACTCAAAAAAGTCGCAAATGTCATTCTGGACTCAATGGAAGTGGTCTTGAGTCCTAATTCGACCGTTTGCAAACAGTAGTTTTTCGGACTTTAATCCGATTAACGACGTCATATTTAAATAAAATATTTAAATATAAAATCGTAAAATATGCGGATTGTTACAAAGAGCGCATTAGCGCACCAGCTGGACGAGCATATTGCAGCATACTTGGCACAATATGGGACAATGCCTGGAGAGGATGGGTCGAGCGATGAGGATGGATCGGGAGATGACGATGAGTAGGTATGCTTGTGTTTCTGTCGAATTTTCATCATCTTGTTTTGCAGTTATGTGATATTTGTGTATATATTTGATACTTGTTCGTTGGTTGTGGTGTTTGGTGGATTAGTGGAAGTTTTGTTTGATGGATAGTATTTGTACGTATGATTAAGTTGTTTGTTGGATTTGGAATGTTCTGTTTGATTGGTGTGATATATTTATATTTGGTGATGAAACGTTTATGTAAATTTACATGTTGCGTTATATATATCATTATTTATGATATGTGTGAGATAATATGATGGATAGAGTAGTATTAGTTGTGAAATTGAATGTATATGTGTTGGAAAGAGATACAAAATTGGTTGCGTGGTTGGATGGATTAAAGAGTAGAATTGAATATGAAATTGGTTCCAGATTAGCGACGGCTCGTGACGGCCTATTGGTCCATATTAGCGACGGCTAGTGATGGCTTGCAACGACCATTTAGTTTCAGGTTTGTGACGTTCGCGTCGACTTGAGGCGGCAACCCGATGTGTAATACTTTGCCACGTGTTCAGCCCGGCGTCGCCAGCCGTCGCTTTA
Organism: Allium fistulosum; assembly: GCA_030737815.1. Taxonomy (NCBI): domain Eukaryota; kingdom Viridiplantae; phylum Streptophyta; class Magnoliopsida; order Asparagales; family Amaryllidaceae; genus Allium; species Allium fistulosum. The sequence goes on along the minus strand of CM060905.1, from coordinate 1,028,685,108 downwards.
CTGTGTGGCGGCGGGTTATTTAGCGACGGCCAGCGACGGCCGGCGACGTTTTTTTGCCGTCGCTAAAGCCACCGTGTTTTGTAGTGAAAATTCTGTTTTCCGTTTCCGTTCCGGTCATCGGTAATTTTAAAATTTTCAATCCCGTTTCGAAAATTCCGGAAGTTCCGCTTTAATTCCGGTTTTCTAATCGCGGTACTTTTTTTTGCTTTAATTTGTTATATACGCTAATAAATATCCTACACTGTCATTAATTTATAGTACATTTTTACATTACATATAAAATACACACTTAAATTAAAAATCTATTGTGTAAGATTATGTATTGTTCATTTGAGATTTTAAAACTTTGATCAATTTTGAAAATTTTGAATTTTTTAATTATGATTCGATGTAAATTAACAAAAGTATAACAACTTTTTTTATGAAACTACATAATTTCTTCTCTATTTATTTATTGTCCCGATTAATTTTTTTTCTTTTTTAATCGCTATATGTTTGTTCTATTTTTTTATTATTTTTTATAGGTTTTTTTTTCAATATTTGAAAAGCAAATCCGGAATTTAGACCGAAACCGAAATTTTGACTGGATTCTGTTCCGGTTATGAGCGGAACCGGAACGGAATCACCGGAATAACCGGAATTCCGCCGGAATTTTGAACCATGACTTCAAAGTGAACAATTGAAATAAAGCCAAAATTAGTAAGTGCAAACTGAAGTTAGAATATCAATTAACAATTCATAAGGATTAAGATTATACCAATTTTTAATGATGATGTTATTGATTATATGTAGGATAGCATATCTATCAACACACATCACACATGCACAATTTCACTTCATATCCAAAAATATTTGATGTGCATGGATTTAATAAGAATACGTATATGCGGTTAGTTGATGGTGCACGGGTGAACATCATTTGCATGTGTGAAAAATATTAGTACATGACAGACAATTGCATTAAAAAAGTTTATATGAGACAAGTTTGATATACAGCACACAAGGATATATGCTAATATTATAAGGTGTTGTAAAGCAGATCGACTCTCTCTTTTTCAGGTCATCACCTCTTACATCCACACAATTGCATTCATTATATTGGGTGTACGTGTTCAGTTATTGACTTGTATTTTTTATCTTTGTCCTGTGGTGCTCTCCCACGCTCTCAACAGATGCGTCCTTAGGCTCTCTCAAACATCTTTTAACACTCCTTAACATATTTGAGCTTCATATCAGAAATTCAATAACAATGATATTCATATACACATCACCATTTGATTTATGATGATAAATATTGTGATTACATTGTTCTAGTATTGAAGAAGACATTAAGTGGTTCTGTAAACTAGTATTGTTATTGTCGTAGATTTGAAATTCAAATATTGATGCAGTAGACCAAACTATGGACCATTTGTACGTTGCACATATTCAAATTTGTAGTTTAGTGAATTTATCTTAAATGCTATTCACTTATTTAGAAATTCAGAACTTTAAGCAGTAAAAATACCATAGAATGACTATTTCCAAAACTGAAAATACTATTGCGACACCAGTTTATGCCTATATCGATTATATCTTTCCAGTATAAAAGGGGGCGATGATAACATTTTTAAATGAATATAGTTCCACCCAAAATATTACACTAGTATGTATTATATGAGCTTTCAAAGTTTTAAAAGTAATTTATAAATTATGTCAAGGCCAAATAACATATCTTGTAGTACATGATGATTGAATTGACACTATTGTTTCACATTTTAGAAGAGGATGTTCCCTATTTTTTTAGTTACTCTCCGGCACTTATATGTCAGTCTATATAATATACACTAGTACTTTTTATACCGTAAACCCCAACAAGCACTTGAGTGCATGTTCTTGTGGATAGTAAAATGAAAGAGTATATTGCAACCAGTCGCAATACTTTGTATTTTATCTTACCTGTATCAGTAATGGGCCGAGTCTATTACACAGCCCATTAGTCTATTCTGCTTATATTTAAAGAGCTATCTCTCTACAGAATTGTATTCAACTTTTTGTATCAATTCAGTTTGTAGTAATAAAAGAAATACACTTTTCATTCTCTTCTATAACATTTCTGAATTCATCAAATTACTTTCAAATTCTATTTTGGATTCTTTATGTACAACTGGAATATTTATCAAAAATAAATTACGATAAAATGTTACATAATTAAGTAAAATTCAAAATTTTAGCAAATATAAAACAGTTTATTTCCACTAAATATTGTCAGTTTGAATCATTGTATGAATAACAGAAAACGTATCCATGAAAATAATTAAGTAAACCCTTTTTTCCAACTCATTATGGGCTGTGTAGTGTAGCAACCGTGGAGCTAACTGATAATCCTTTTGTAATCATCAGGGCCTGTGTTGTGAATGATAATCTTTTTGTTATTGGTGGGCATGAGTGAGATTTCATAACAAAATCCAAGGCATCTATATTTAAATGTGCTAAAAGACACGAGGCATATATAGAATCTACAACCAGTATTCCCAAAAAAATATTGTATGATCTTTTAGTAGATAATTCAATAGTTTGAAACTAATGCATCACCATCACGCATGTTGTTTATGAAGTCCTTAAGCTAGCAAATAAGGGGAAAAAAACACTGTTACACAAGATTCTTTGCGTCGTATTCTTTTCTTTTCCGACAGCCCTGCTAAACCAGTTGCAGTTGGTTTATTTATTATTATATTATTCTGAATGAATGAATGAATGAATGAATGTTCCCTGAGTTTCAGGATTTCCATGATTCATCGTCCAAGTATGTAGTTGAGCCAAAGGATCGCCGGTTCTAACCAAGTATGTGTGATATGACATTTGTATTTCAGGATCAAAACTGAGATATTTTCACTTTTCAAACAAAAATGAATTAATATATTGTGCATGAGGTACTTCTATTGTATAGTGGCAGTTTGTCAAACTTGAGGTGACTGCCTTGGGTAAAGTATTTAATGAGCTTGGTATTTCTCTGCATACTTCAACAATCATATCCTCAATACTGTTTTCTGGTTTGAGTTTATTTTATTATTTGAGGTTTAGTCCATTATTAACTTGACTGACACCGCATTATTCTTTGATGCCCTGTAATCACTAAATTATGCTCATTTGTATATTGTTCTCTTCTCCAAGGAAAAAGAAGAAAAGCAAGGTATAAAGAAAAGCAAGGTATATTGTTCTCTTCTCCAAGGAAAAAGAAGAAAAGCAAGGTATAAAAAATAAGCAAGGTATATTGTTCAGGAAAAAGCAAGGAAGGATTTCTTTTCTGCATTTATATCAAGCAACCTGGAGCAAACTACAGGTTATTAATTTTGTTTGTACAAATATGTGGTGAACATATCACAGTTTCATAATGTAATTTGAGTGATCAACACACTAGCAGTGTTATGTTAGAAATATTGAATGTTACAATATATTAAGATGCCAAATTAGAAATGAAAACATGCTTTAATAATATATGTTTGGTGAGCTTAAAAAATCATTCAGTACACATATGTGAATCATATCAACAATGCATCAAATGCACTACACCAAAAAAGACCTTTCGTAGCGCTGAAAAAAGCTATCAAAACTTTTGGTAGCGTTTCAATAAACGTTGCGATACGACATGCAACTAAAAGTTTGAACCTTTTTGTAGCGTTGCAGAGAACTCTACCAAAACTAGACATATTGTAGCATTTTAGAAACGCCACAAAAGTTTAGGTAATATTTGGTTTGTTATTTTTAGTTTTGAGTTTTCGTCCATACAAAAATGCACACGACGCATTTATATTGTCGAGAACGACCAAAACGAAATTAACATACAAAATAGAAAACATTTTTTTTTTATTTTCCACGTTTTGGAAAATAACACAAACACGTGAAACAATCCATTCTTCGGTCGTCCCTCTATCCCCTTCATCCTCTCATCAGTCTTTCTTTCATCATTTCTGTCATCCCTCCATTCTTCTTATATTTGAGATACATATTGAAAACCGAAAACACAAAATTTATTTTTAAACCAAACACTACCTTATTTTTTACCGTTTGTCAACTGCTTCCAAAGTTAACATTTTTAGGAGTGTTTTTACTTGCATCTTTCTTTGGTTTTATGTAGCGGTTTTTTCTACTACTGTACATTTTTCATAGCGTTATTAAAAGGCTAGTAAAAGTTGTTGACTGTTTTGCAACATACTTTAAATGCACCGTTTCCTGTTGATGGCTTGTACCGTTTCCATCAACTCGTATAATAGTCATATCAAAACCAACAATCAATCACATAATCGTTGTATTCAAACCAACATTTAATCAATCACATAATCATTATATTCAAAAAATTGAAAAGCACGTTAATCACATAACCAAATATGATATCCAAAGCCATTTCGATAATAGTTTTTTCGACAAAATGAGCAAATTCACATAAAATCCATAATTAGAGCCTTGTTCATTACTTGATTACCCACAATTCTTTGCTGTAGCTGGCCTTTACTCCGACAAAGCTAATTACCTATAGACAGGTTTAACATTGAACAAATGATTATGAAAGTGCTTTACACATTTAAGGTATGTCAAACATCCTAGTTAAACTTTATAAAATTTAAATAATTTTTATAAAACTTAATTAACTTAGTTAAATTTTTATAAAACTTAGTTGATTTTTATAATAAACTTATTTAATTTTTATAAAACTTAGTTAACTTAGTTAAATTCTAATGAAACTTGGTTAACTTGGACGAATTTATTTAATTTTTATAAAACTTTGTTAAATTATATAAAACTTAGTTAATTTTTAAAATTTTGGTTAACATTTATAAAAGTTAGTTAAATTTTTATAAAGCTCGGTTAAATTATTTATAACATTGTTTATTATTATTACTATTACTATTACTATTACTATTATTATTATTATTATTTCAATTGCTAAAACTTAAAGTGTTATAACTTATATTTTAATTAACTTAAACTTATAAATTATCTCAAACCTAAACTTTATTAACTTAATTAATTTTTGTAAATTATCTCAAACTTATAAATTTTTCATAAACCAAGTTAATTATTATTGTTGTTGTAAACTTAGTTAATTTTCATAAAACTTATTTAACTTAGTTAATTTTTATAAACTTGGTTTTTGTTATTATTGTTCTTATTATTAATATTATTATAAACTTAGTTGACTTATATCAAACTATAGACTATTATTGTTATTGTTATTATTATATTATATAAACTTAGTTAATTTTTTATCAAACTTGGTTTATTATTATTATTATTATTATTATTGGTTGACTTATATCAAACTATAGACTATTATTGTTATTGTTATTGTTATTGTTATTATATTATAAACTTAGTTAATTTTTTATCGAACTTAGTTTATTATTATTATTATTATTATTATTATTATAAACTTAGTTAATTTTTTACCAAACTTGTTTATTATTATTATTATTATTATCTTTATTATTATATATATATAACTTGTTAACTTTTATAATACTTAGTTAATTTTTATAAACGTATTTAACTTTTATAAAACTTAGTTGATTTATTCAAATCGTTATTTATTATTATTATTATTATTATTATTATTATTATTATTATTATTAAACTTAGGAATTATCTCAATTGCTCAAACCTAAAATGTCATAACTTATATTTTAATTAACTTAAACTTAAACATAAGGAGGGAGACAATGTGCAATGATCGGCTCTTACCGTGACATTAAGAATGGAAACCACTTTATCTCCTTCCTTAAAACTAGTTACTCCAGAACCAACACCAATTACTTCTCCGGCCAAAGATTGTAAAGAAAAAAAATAGTCATAATAAATATATTTCAACATCTCAGTTTTGAAGAAGATCATGCTGATTGTAAACATAAACGATAAACTATTCTTTATGATGTAAAGCATGAAATTACAAGTGGATATCCTATGATTTTTGAATAGATAAACTAAAGAAGGACAGTGTTAGTAACTTAGTTACAAGAATAGATTGCATACATCTAAGAACTAGCATAAGTGACAGATACATGTCTCTAGATATAGAAAGATAGAGAAACAGATATGGAAATTTTGGAGGCATAAAAGGGAATAGCATGCTAGAAGATATAACTCACAATAAAATAACAATCGACATAAAGAATAGCTTTATAAAACCAACCAATATTTTACATAAGTAATTTCCATGTATGTACCCATATAATTCCACCAAACATCAAGGTAATCATGCTCCACATGATTAGACAGCTGCTATTTCTCACCTTACATGCATAGAAAACTAATCAAACCAGACTCCAATAGGTCCACTACCCTCTACATTATTAATTAATTAGATATTTCGTCATATCTTGATAAGTGACATACCACTTATATAAGCATACCATACTCTAATTAGAGTTGATCAACTTTATCACGCAATGTCTTTTAAAGGTTCGGAATGGAAAATTGCAGTGCCTCAAGGTCAAATGTCAAAATATGGAAAGAAAACAATAATTGGTTTATATTTCTAATATAAAATATCATAAAATGCTTACCTTGAGAGTAAAGATATACATACATTTTGCACCCACAATAACTGGTTTATATTTCTAATATAAATACCATAAAGTGCTTACCTTGAGAGTAAATTCTTTGCAATTAATCTTGAGAGTAAAACCTGATACTAGCCAGTGACACTTGCAGATCTCTAAACATATAACATTAATTTAACAACTCAAATAGCAAAGTTGCACACAATAGACATGCATGGTTGAATGAAAGTTCAAGAAATAAGAAACAAACTGAAATACAAATCAAAGTTAAAATAGTGCATTCACCCTTGCAGTTACACCTTCACTTGTGCAAGCTGGCAATGCATTCAGCACGTTCTTCAAGCAAGTAGGTCCTTCTCATTGCATCAGTCCATTAGAAGACCAACTGACACATATGCATGTATACATTTTCACGTTGCGCCAGCAGTAATGTTTAAGCATGTAGTATATATTCAAGCCTGCGATATATATCAAATGCTAATAATTAGTCTACACCAACTAACGTGGACTGGAAAAGGAAAAGGAAAAGGAAAGCAAACTTGGTACTCTTGCTAATTTTATGAAAAAATCCATGCTTCTTTTCTCAAAAATACTAAGTATCATATTTGTTATGCATATAATGATGTAAAATCAGTTGCCACTAGCAATAGAGTGTAACTTGCAATGTCTCCTCCTCGATTAGGAAAGGATTACGCACACAAATTGTGATCAATGTGAGTTTATGACCACACTTCATTTCAGTCAGCGAGTACTTGGAAATATTTTTAAATTCATACTTTTAAACTACAAATTATTAACAACCACATTATATGTTATAACTTTTAACTTAGTTATATGCATTCTGCATCATAACAATCATAGTTCTTTTAATTGGCTGCTTCGAGGATGTTGAGGAAGTGAACATCAACTTAGAAGTAACAACCTTAAGATTCATGACAAACTGTGAAATAAAGACACCTTCTCACTATTTAGTAAAGTTATTTTTCCATTGCAACATTTGTTTTTGCATAGTAATTCCGTTTTGGTTTTAAATTTCAATGTGTTTATGTTTTCCTTATTTTATGTCCTCCACCAAGTTCAAGTCAATGTACTTCAAATAATGTTTTTAATTCAAATACGATATTCCTATGTTGTACATGAGAATGTTATCTATTATGCATACTACATGACTGTGTAAATATATTTTCCATTGAAAATTTAGTCAATCGATAATACCTGCTTGCCTATATCAAAACTTCAAATGACAGATAGTTTTTCTTACATAAACCACCAAATAATCAAAGATTATGTTTTACCCATGTAAGCATGTATTAATAGTTATTTGGATGGTTAAATCTGTGTAAACCATAGTTTGAAGGAGTGCCAAAAAAGTTCTTATTTTCTGTATGCAAAATAACCATGGTATTAACTGACAGATGTGTAAATACAATTTATTATGTTACTTATGTCATAATACAATACCCGCTACTAAAGTTTTGGATATAGGATTTTTAGCTTCTAACTGAGATGGAATATGGAGTTATACATATCTCTCCATTGATCGATAACAGTGGATCATGGTTGCATGGAATTCCCACTTAGAACTTTCACGGCCAGCTTTTCTAATTTAGACAAACGGTTACTCAATGGCCTTCCATATAGGTAATTGGTGATGAATTGTCAATTCGCTTCTAACATCAATTGATGATAAAGCTCATATCAGCTACTCCTGACTGTATCCCTAACAAAGCACTAAACTATAGTCCTTACTGTTAACTACAGAAAGGAAAGAAAGGTAGATGCTTAAAACTATGTTTTGTCAACACCAAATTGTTACAGCTAAATTTTTTCCTTAGCTGTAAGAAGTTGTTCCGTCTGCGTCTTCCATAGATTCCCAGTTTATTTTTTAAAATTATGCATTGTAGTGTAACAATATTTCTAATAGGTGAATTTTTTTTGGGTTTGAGATGATTGTTATATTTGGCAAAGTTTGCACAATTAATGAATAAACAATTACATGTCATCAAATTTAACATCCTAAATGATGGATTCATATGTAACATCATTGAAAAATCTTTGAAAAATTTGAAAAATAGTTATTAATAAAACTGGTATTGAATTTGTATCTTATAGTATAACTGTTTGCCAAGGCAATCGATAAGTTAACATATAACAGCTTGAAATACATGAGTAAGCTTCATGCATAGCCTGAGTTGTGCTTTACGACCATATTGTATATATAAAGATAAGAAGAAATTGTGCATCAATGTCGGTAGAGTTGGCATAACTAAACCCGGTATTTCTTGATTTATTTTATGAAGCTTTGTTTAAGATAAATGCTATAGTTATTCATACTTACCGAGCCATGTATTGAATACAGTATTAATTTGGATTTTACTGTTCCTCTTCATCACATTGAAATTTTGTAGATTAATATGAACCATGACAGCTGAGTATTATGCATTATTAAGTAATACCTTTGTAACATCCCCCTACTTGGAGGCCCAAAACAAACGGCTATAGATGCTGTAGTCATCCATAGTTATTAATTCTCGGCGACCAAATTTGGTAATGTAAGATACACATTGATATACAGAAATACATGAATATGAAAAAAATTTAAACAGCAAACAAATTCCACATTCCATTTCAAAATATTCAAATTCATTACATAATCCCAGTACGTAGACCACATTTAGATAACATACAATTAATACAAAATACACCAAGAGCGACATATGAGGATGCCCCATTGGTTGATTAGAGTATATAATAAGGCAATAAAACAAATTTGCCTTTACAACCAAAACACAACGGAATAAAAAGAACTATAAATACCTAGCATGCCCCTTTCACGTCTCCGGAAGCTTTATTCATCTAAAAGAAAACCCGGAAACTTCAACCCTCAAACTACTCAAATTAAATAGAGTACCTGAGAGTTTAAGGGGAAAACAAAAACTTTGAGTCAGACATAAAGCCTGGTATGAATAATAATCTACCATCTCAAACCATTTAGATATCTAGTGAGACCATGCCGCTTAGTGGAATGGGTTTTCCCCTCACTAGTATCTTAAAACCTTTATAAAACCATATAGTGTGCATGCATCCACAATGGTTAAAACAATTCAAAACAATAAGATGATATGCATGCAAGTATATTAAATCTGGATTACCCATCCCCGTTCATTCTGACTATATGTACTATTCATAGTTTTTAGGGTCACTATTAACCCATTAGTTTTCATGGGCTTACTAATAACCTGTGAAATGTTTATGGACTCCCTGTCCGATTTCATAGTTTTTATGGGATCACTAAGAACCTATTGGTAACTCCAATATCTTTTCTCTTATCCTAGTTTTCATGGGCTGACTAGGAACCTATTGACTGTTGTCAATATCTTAATCCGGATATAGTTTTCATAGGCTAACTACAAACCTATTGGCCCCTGCCAATATCAGACCATAGTTTTCATGGGCTGACTATGACCCTATTGACCCCTGCCAATATCTTTTCCTTTACACAGTTTTCATGGCTTACCGTGAACCTATTGGCCCTTGCCAATATATTTAGTTAATATTTTAGCATCCTTAACTTATATTCACTACTAGGTCAACCTAGCTAGTTATTCTGCCCCTTCCCCAAAGTACCGTTATAAGTTCATAACAATGTGAATAAATATATGAAGAAGCAATCATAACAGTATAATAATACTAACACCTGTGGTTAAATATCCTTGAAATCATTTTATATAAAACTTGGTTAATCCCTTTAACCTTGTTAATCAAGGAAATCTTCTTCAAAAACTTCATTTCAAAACTCTTCATTTATGCCATGGTTTTTCCTTTAAGATGAGATTGGGTTACTTGTTTTGAAATCTTAAAACATCACCTTCGAAACCCCTGGATAACCCCTTCGTCAGCATAGAAAACTTCTTTTCAAAACACTAAGTATATATCTTTCGAAGCTCTTTAACTTATTCCTTTCGAAACCAAAATATACCTTTCGAATGTATCAAAACATTACCTTAAAACATTGCTTCGAAACCAATGAAAGTACCCCTTTTGAAAATATTGGGTTTTACTTTTAAAAACATCTATTGGGTTAAAGTAGTTACGTACGAAAGTATCTCTTTCGAAACCTTTAATAAAATTATTTGGGGAAAATTTGATGGTGTCAGAACCATCTATTCGAAAGCTCAAAACCTTTGAGTAAAACTATGAAGGATAGCATCGAAACCCCCCTTTCGACACCATTGCCTTCGAAACCCCTGAACCCTTTCGAAAGCATTTAAGAAGTGACTTAGCATAAGTTTGAAATAAAGGCACCCTTCGAAAGCATTGATGACATCAATACAATCAAAAGGTACATGAACGGTAGCGAGGTTTCGAATAAGTCGGAACCATCATCTTCGAAAGTCTTATTTAAGAATAAAGGAACTCATTCGAAAGCTCCTACTTTAAAATATAGTATGGCAACCTCCTTCGAAAACTATTTAGAGAACCCCTTTCGAAAACATATTTTTCGACTACGTCGAAAGGTTTAAGTAAAACAAAGCAGGCACTTAACATTTGAAAACAAAACTATGGTTTCGACCCCATCGGAAGCATTGCTTTCGACACCATAGCTCTCGCCTTCCCTCCAATCCACTACGTACCATCTAAGTGATACCTTGTGTATTGGTTTCGACTCGGTGGGTTTCGGCATGGTTGGTTTCAACTGAGTTGAAGCCGAAGCATTGGAGTCGAAAGGCACTACTAAAGGAGGCGAAACCTGCTTTTCTGAATAAAGGCTGAAATTATGCTAATTTTAGTAATTGCTTTATACCAACCTGCCTATTTGTTATCTTTTTAATTAGTTGCCTTAAAACTTTTCAAATCCTTTACAAAAATAACTTCCGCATTTATCAGATCTAAATCAAGGGAAAATTAACGTTTAAGCCCTTCCATTAAGAAAAACCAATATTGCAAATAAGTCCTTCTTTTAAAATAATTTATTTTTCATAGCATATCAATTAGGAAAAAATCCCCAAAAATCACAAAAATTCACTTTCATCATATTATCTATCATATTAAAATTTCAGATCCAAATTCTTCCTGTAATAGTAGATATTAATTTTAAACCCAATTTTATCATATTTTCCTTTGAAAATTCATAATAAATTTTCCCTAGCTTAGAAAATTACAAAAATTGAAAATTATCTCCAAAATCATGTTTCACTTGACATATAAATTTTCCATGGCAATCAAAAATCATTTATATGCGGTTTTACCCTAAAATCGTGTAAATTCATATGTAAACGAATTGATTTAAATCAAACATATAATAGATCAAGCATATCATCATCCAAAATATCATAAAATGAATTTAATCTTAAATCCGAAAACATATAATCATAGAAATAAATAGAGATGGTATAAAATTATTATTCACCTTGTATATGATAAGGACTTTGAGTTTTGTTATTGAATAAATCCCCTAGCTTTAATCCCTTAGCTTGATTAAATTTTTTCTTCCTCTTTTCCCCTTGTTAATGGCTGGCTCTTCTTAGTTTTGATTTGCGTTTGTGAAAATGAAAAGTGTACGTGAATGGGCAAGAATGTGAATTGTATAGCCATGAGTAATAATAGTACAGCTATTTACTAATATGCCCATGATTAATTAAATACATAAAAGCCAATTTAAGCCCATTTAATTGATTAAGCACGACCCTATATGATTTATTCAAATCTCAATCTCCTTGTCATTCCTATTCTTACATTATTCTATTTAATATATCTAATTAAATCTCTTGAATAATGTTATCAAAAATTAGAGATGTTACAGGCTCTCCTCCTTAAAGAATTTCATCCTCAAAATTTAGTAAGGACTAAATAATAAACATAACAATCATCTATAACAACTCCTAACAGCCATAGTAGCCTATCTGACTAGCAACTATCTATATAAATCTGATATAGACATACCCTTAAAGCAAATCAGGACAAGTATCTCGAATCCTGTCTTCTGTCTACCAAGTACAATCCTTCTCGTTGTCGCTCCACTGAACTTTCACCAACCTGACTATCTTGTTCCTCAATCTTTTCTCATCTCTTACTACAACCCGAACTGGTTGTCTAACCAAAGTCAAATTAGGTTCTACTACCAAATCTTCCAACCCCGTCGAAGAAATAGTAGTCTCTGGATCATGCACATACTTGCGAAGATGAGACACATGAAATACATTATGGACACCTGCCATACTGCTTGGAAACTCTACTCTGTATGCGAGCTTTCCAATCCTCTCTATAATCTAGAATGGACCAACATATCTTGGTGTAAGTTTCCCCGACTTTCCAAATCGCACCACACCTTTCATAGGTGATACCTTAATGAAAACCTTATCTCCAACCGAGAATTCTAGGTCTTTATGCCTCTTATCCGCGTAACTCTTCCGTTTGGACTGAGCTTCTTTCATCCTTTCTCGGATCAACTCAATCTTCTCTCACGCCTCCCTAACCAAATCTGGACCTAAGACTAGTCTGTCTCCAATCTCCAACCAATATGCTGGTGATTTGCATGGCCTTCCATTCAAAGCTTCAAAAGGCGCCATTCCTATACTAGTATGGTAACTATTATTATAGGAAAACTCAACCAAATGTAGGCGATCCTTCCAAGATCCACCAAAGTCTAATACACAAGCTCTTAAGAAATCCTCGAGTACCTTGTTGACTCTCTCTGTTTGCCCATCTGTCTAAGGGTGATATGCAATACTCATATTAAGCTTGGTACCCAACACTTCATGTAGACTCTTCCAGAATTCACTAGTGAACAAGGCATCTCTATCACTGACTATACTACTAGGAACTCCATGTAGTCTAACTATATTCTTCATGAACAACTTAGTTAATACATGTGCCGTTATGGTTGACTTAACTGGAATGAAATGGACACTCTTAGTCAACCTGTCCACTATAACCCATATACTTTCATTTCTTCTATTTGACCTTGGCAATCCATCTATAAAATCCATGAATATCAAATTCCATTTCCAAACCGGAATCTCTAAAGGCTGAAGCAACCCACTTGGCTTCTGATGTTCGGCTTTCACTTGTTGACAGTTTGCACACTACCTAACCCACAAGCCAACATCCCTCTTCATACCTTTCCAATAGAAGCTCCTCTTCATATCCTGATACATCTTGGTCCCTACAGGATGAACAATAAACTTGGATCGATGACATTCTCCAAGAACTTCTTTCCTTAAGTCCCCAACATTCGGAACACACAACCATCCTTTCTTTCTCAACCATCCTCTTTGGTCGAGGCTAAAATCCTTTAGATCATCGATCTTAGTTCCAACCTTAAGCCTTCTAATCCTCTCGGCTAACACTGGATCCTCCTTCTACTTAGAAGCAATCCTTTCGATCAACACTGGTCAAACTTCTAAACAAGATAATATGGTGGTACTCTAACTAGAACTAGCAGTCGATCTTAACTGCACACCACAACTGGCCAAAGCTTCTAAATCCTTCCACTCTGCCAACATAGCTAACACCATATTCTGATGTCTTCTGCTAAGAGCATCCGCTACCTTATTTCCTTTCCCAGGAGTATACTCTATACCAAAATCATAAGCAACCAAAAACTACAGCCACCTCTGCTGTCTCATATTCAGCTCCTTCCGAGAGAATAAGTACCTTAAAGACTTATGATCTGTGTATAGCTCAAAACTCTCCTCTAAGAGATAATGTCTCCAAATCTTCAATGCGAATATCACCGTGGCCAATTCCAAATCATGAGTAGGATATCTCACTTTATGCGGTCTAAGCTATCGTGAAGCGTAGGCAATCACTTTACCCTTCTGTATCAACACAACTCCCAATCTAGTTCTACATGCATCGGTATAGACCACCAACCCTTGGTTTACATCTAGAACTACTAACACTGGTGCATTGGTCAACAAATGCTTTAACTTAAGGAATGCTTCCTCACATTTGTCAGACCAAACAAACTTCACATCCTTCCTGGTTAGCTTCGTCAAAGGTGCTGGTATCCACGAGAAATCCTTAATGAATTTCTGGTAGTAGCCAGCAAGTCCAAGAAAACTCCTTATCTCAATCACCATCTCTGGTCTCTTCCAATTATTCATAGCTTCGATCTTATCTGGATCGACTGATAACCCATTTTCTGAAACCACATGACCAAGAAACTTAACCTCTTTCTTCCAAAAATGACACTTGGTAAACTTTGCCTTCAGCTGATTCTGCCTCAGCGTCTCAAGCACCACTCTAAGATGATTCTTATGCTCTCTTTCATTCTTAGAGTATACTAAAATGTCATCTATAAACACCAGCACAAACCTATCCAAGTACTCTCGAAAAACTCGGTTTATCAAATCCACGAAGAAAGTAGGTGCATTCGTTAATCCAAATGGCATCACTAACCACTCATACGAACCATACCTAGTCCGAAATGCGGTCAAAGGGATACTGTCCTCTGCCACTCTTAA
This sequence comes from Allium fistulosum, assembly GCA_030737815.1. Lineage (NCBI taxonomy): Eukaryota > Viridiplantae > Streptophyta > Magnoliopsida > Asparagales > Amaryllidaceae > Allium > Allium fistulosum. The sequence continues at coordinate 1,028,670,104 of CM060905.1, read as the reverse complement.
CTGATGGAAACTTGTTGTCAAATCCAATTGGAAAAACACCCTGGCTCCACTCAACCGATCGAACAGATCATCTATTCTTGGCAAATGATACTTATTCTTGATCGTCCTCTCATTCAACTTATGATAGTCGATACACATCCTCAACAACCCATCTGGTTTCTTTATGAACACCACGACCGCTCCCCAAGGCGAACTGCTTAGCCTAATAAAATTCCTTCCTTCAAGATCCACTAGTTGCACCTTCAATTCCTTCATCTCAGTCGGTGTCATCCTACTAGATGGTCTACTCACAAGTTCTGCTTCGGGCATAAGATCTATTCGAAACTCAACTGCTCGTTTCGGTAGTAGTCCTGTAACTGGCTCAAAAACATCTGCAAACTCTCTTACTACTTGAACCTGACTTAACTCTTCTCCCACTTCCATGGCACTCAACAAGGCACAAACACTTCGGTCAAAATTCTCTACTGATAATATCACTCGGCTATGGCTATCAAGTGTCTCGGTGATATCTCCCTATCATGGCAAAATATTCTAGCCTCATACCTACCCAACCAATCCATACCCAAAATGATTTTGAATTCTACGAAATTGAAAACATACAAACTGCATGCAAACTTATGACCTAACAAATCAATTTCTAACTGGTCATATCTCAACCCTAGGTTGCATACCCTCATATTGGATTTGCAAACCTTAAGGAAGTAACAAGGTAGGTGGGTTCTAAGCATAAGCTATCAACCAAACATTGAGATATAAATGAATGTGATGCATTGGTATCAAAAATCACCCTAACTGGTATATTCTGAATCAAAAGCAGCATACCTTCCATCATAGTCTTCCCTTTATCAGCTGTAGTAGGCCGAGCTAATGCTGGTCCAATAGCAGAAACTTTCCCTTTGTCCGCCCTGACTGGCTCTAGACATTGATTCTTGTAATGCCCAACTTGATCATAGTTGAAGCACTTCACATTCTTCTTATTTGCAGCCTTTTTCCCATTACTTGACTGGCACTTATTCGCATAATGACCCTTCTTGTCACACTTGAAGCAAACTAACTCAACCTTTGCCTTTTTGGCAGCATCTCCCTTCTGGGCTCCCTTCTTCTTAAAGAACTTTCTTTTCTTCTCCTGAGAACCCTGGATTTCCACTGCTTCTCCCTAACACAATCAACAAGCATCTCCTCATGGCGAATGGCCATCTCCACTACTAAATTACTAGGATCACGAAGATGTGGCAGGGTCGCCCTAGCAATCTCGGGCATCGATCCCCTAATAAACTTCTCATTCCTTCTGATGATGGCGTCTATAGTATTATGTCTATAACGGGACAACTCATCAAACTTAGTCGCATACTCAACAACTAACATCTCTCCCTGCTCTAGATCCATAAAATTCCTCATCAGCTCTGACTTACCAAACTTAGACATAAACTTTTGCTCAAATCTCCTTCTAAACTCAGCCCAAGTCAACTGCTCCTTCGGAACTCCAACAGTAATATTGTTGCACCAATGAAGCGCTGACCCTTGCAATTGCCTAAAAGCCAACCTTCTCTTCTGCCCATCATCTAAACCCAAATCAGCAAATATCCTCTCACAGTGCAACAACCAATTCTCAACTTCCATAGCATTCTCCATCCCCATGAATGGATTCCCAATAAGACTAGTGTAGTCTCTACTCAGCTTAGCATAATTATTCCTAACTGGAGCTATAGGATTAGTTCCTCCAACATTTCCAGCAACTCCAGCAGCAACTCCTGCTTGCATCATATTGACGAGGAACTGATACATCGCCTCCATATCTACTAGTGGGTTTCCAGCACCCACATTAGCATCAACATTTTGGTTATTAGCATTAGCCGATCGACCTGGGTTCCTCCTGGTGGTGGGTCAAGAATTTCCATTAGTTGTGGTGCTTCCTCCACCGAGATGTCCACTTCTGTTTCCTACTTCCATATCTCATTTCTCGTAAATCTGCATACGAGCCTTAGTAAGATACAGAAGAACGGTCTAAGAGAGTCGGGAATATGTACTTATATATATATATATATCAATTATAAGTACGTTACTATAACGTTAACCCAAACCCCAATCTTATTATCTGATTTATTGGATTATGTGTTGAAAAATCTTTTCAGTATAAATTTATTTTAAAGTTTCATAAACCTATGCTCTGATACCAACATGTAACATCCCCCTACTTAGAGGCCCAAAAAAAACGACTATGGATGCTGCAGTCATCCATAGTTATTAATCCTTAACGACCAAATACGGCAATGTTAGATACATTGATATACAGAAACACATGAATATGAAAAAAATTTAACAGCAAACAAATTCCACATTCCATTTCAAAATATTTCAAATTCATTACATAATCCTAGTACGCAGACCACATTCAGATAACATATAATTAATACAAATACGCCAAGACTGACATATGAAGATGCTCCCTTGGTTGATCAGAGTATATAATAAGGCAATAAAACAAATTTGCCTTTACAGCCAAAACACAGCGGAATAAAAAAAACTCTAAATAGATAAATGCCTCCTTCACGTCTCCGGAAGCTTTATTCGTTGTTTGTACCAAAATTGGGCACAACACTCTTTGGATGTAATTGAAGAGATTAGAATAAAGAAATTAAATGGAAAAAGAGGCTAATCTAACAATCACACTAATAAAATCAAACAGAAATGGAAAGAGACAAGAATTTATAGTGGTTCGGTGTTGTAGCCTACATCCACTTTGAATAGTTTTGTTGTTTATAGATGATTGACAACTGATTACAACAGTACAAATCACTAGCTTTCAAGTTACAATGGAGTTGCAGCAGAGTAACGGCGTAAAAGCATCAAAAGTCCTTTTTCCGTAGGCGTAAGGGTGCTATTTATAGGAGTAGATCTGAAAATATCTCCCTCAAAGCTCGGAATACCTTTTCTCACATGTGGGTGGGCCCACCAGATCGATTAGGGGTCATTTGTGATCAATTCTGATCGATCCCCATCATCTTCGTATCGATCAATATGAGCTCCATTTGAGCTGCGATCGATCTTGGTGGTCCTTCAGATGATAAGAAAGCTTCTGTGAAAATTTGGAGGCATTTGGACTTGTAGTTTTTGAGTTATGATCGATCCAAGGTTGATTTTGTAGTTAGGCTGAAGCATGAGTATTGATGCTTTCGTATCGATACTCCTTCGAATTGATAGGCTGCGTATCAATCAGTTGTGCATTGATGATGTGGAGCGACAATTATGTGGAGATCCATCTTTCATGCTTGCAGACAAATTCCTTTGGTTTGACTACTTCCTTTCGTATCCATCTAATGCCAAGCTTTTCATATCGATGGATCCCCATTGCTTTCGTATCGATGCCTGGATGTTGCCTTCGTATCGATGCCTGGATGTTGGTTTTGTATCGATGCTTGGTTGATTGATACGAAATGGGTGTTATTGGGATCGATACGAATTGGGTAGTGGTTGAGTAGATGAACTCCGATCGATGCTATTGCTTGATGGATACGAAGGGAATGAACACAAAGTTGATGGATATGAAGCTGGATGGATACGAAGTGGGATGGACTTTGATGGATACGAACTGATATCTTCTACATGGATTTTGATCGATCCATAACTTGAGCATACGAACTCCGATTGACCCAAAATTTGGAATATTGTCTTTCATAGTCTTGTTAGTCATACCCTGCTAATTATTGCTCGATCCGGACTCGGACCAAATTTGCCTGTATCCATCGTGAACTCATAGATAATCGATCTTCAGGACGAATCATCTTCAATATCTAGTCAAGTCCTTGGTCTCACGGCCTTGCCAAAAGGCGGGATAACATTTGCCCCCTAAAGTACATCCTGTGTGAACATGACGTGCTTTGAAAAGCTGTAATCTTTTCTCCAAAAAAGTTCTATTCGATTTGTTGAACAGTTGTTGTCTTTTCGCCAAGAGATGTAACCCTTGATTGATTTCCAGTAATATAAATATTGAATTGTAGACTACCAATGATCATGCAGTGGTTTGTTGTAACTGAAGGTTGAGTGCTACCAATTTGTTGTTTAATGTTCCGATTGTCATCAGGTAAGTATTCAATTCCTGTTAACTTTGAAAATCAAATGTTAGTTTGTCATACATGCATGTATGTTAACCTGACTCCTGTTCACATTTGCACGTTCACGGGTCGTTGTCAAGTTCTTTTTTTCTTGTTTGGATCGAGTTTCGTATCGATCCTCTCCAGGATTGATGTGAAACTCGAGTTGTAACAACGATTGATGGTTGCTTTAATTCACTCCTTTGTATTGATCCTCTACTGGATCGATCTGAGATGTTGGAATGTATGCTTCGTATCGATGGCTATCGATACGAAATAGATAGTCCCTAGGGATGCTTCGTATCGATGGATATGAGGTTTTGGGTCTTCAAATAGATGGATACCAAATTGACGTTTTGTATCGATGGAGTTGAACGGTTCAAATATGATCTTACAGTGACTTTCGTATCGATGGGTTTCGTATCGATGGATACGAAATAGGTTGGCGATCATGGATACGAAATGCTAGACTCTGGATTGCTTTGAGTTGATGGATACGAAATAGGTGGCTGGTCATGGATACGAAATGCTAGACTCTGGATCGCTTTGAGTTGATGGATACGAAGGTCGTTCTTCGTATCGATAGTAATTTGACCGCTTCTATCGGTTTTTGCCTCTAGGATACGAAACGTCTTTCCTTTGGTTACAAAGACATATATATAGTTTTTGTACTTAGACAAATTTCCACTTGCCTTTGTTTACACTTTCCACTTTGTATCGATCTGAAAAGAGATAGAATTGTAGAAGCCTTCGTCTCCAAAACAATCAGCTTTTAATCCTTAAACCAATTCGTTCGAACTAGGTAAACGATCGATTAAAACCTGTTAAAATGATAAGATTCGAGCCTCAATTCCGTTTCATCCAAGGCTGCAGCCAACTCCGGTGCCGCTGGTGCCGAAACGTGGCTGGAGTGAGGTCGAGGAATTACTCTAATGGATGCTCGGAGGAGAAGGAGGAAAATAGCACTGGAGGGAGATGAAGGAGTCACTGACCTCCAAGCTTTATCAAATGCGTATCGATGGCAAGGCGGATCGATACAAAATGGGCAATGGTTAGAGGTGGATGGAGGCAGCTTTTCATATCGATGGTAGATGGTGGAAGCAGCTTCATATCGATCTGGAAATTGTGGGAGTTCGTATCGATTCAATCTTATGGATATGAAATCGCTCGCTTTGGATTGATACGAAGAGCATCGGTCTGGAGTTGATTGATACGAAGAGTGTCGATATGAATAGGCTATCGGTCCAGGCTTTGCATCGATACGAAATTAGACTTGAGGAGAAAGACTTAATTCGAGCCATAATGGATACAAAGCATAGCCTTTTGCATATTCGAACACTTGACTCCGACGAGCTTTAGCCTTGCATAACTGGACTTGACCATTAAACTGCATATTTGACTATCCTTCAAAGCTCATCGATGGAACTGTAATTTGACAAACATAACGAACTTTAACATGGATCGTTCTTCGAAGTTAGGATGGCATGGTTGAGACGGTTAGCAATGATGGTCACTCCGGTCGAATCTCGAAGTCTTGTCATTTTACTATCTTCCAAACTTGTAGAAATTTAAAGTATTATGTAGCACTGCACTACACAACACGATCACTCACTTTACACCGAGGGGTACACGGGTTTCTTGCCATCTAACAATGGTTTTTACCGAGTTCAATAGCTATGGATCTCGAAAGCTTAGGGCAACAGGAAGTTCAGAGTTCTCCACTTCCCATTATAGAAATACCAGAAATCGCGGCTGCTGTAGTAAGTCCTGCTCCGGATGAACTGCCAGGTGCAGAGTTAGTTTTGAATCCGGAGGACTCAGTTCGTTCCAAAATCTCCAAAGATATGCTAGGCAGAATCTGTCTCAGGTATGGATTATCTCTAGAAGTTGTTCTACTACCGGGGCCAGAAGATAGAGCGCACAATACCCCGGAGGGGTTTACTGCTTGCAACAGATTTATGTGCATAGCCGGAACGTTGCTCCCGTTCAACCAATTTATTAGGGATGTGCTGTTCTTTTTTAGGATTGCGCCTTGCAAACTGCATCCGAACGGATATGCACTTCTCAATAGCTTATACATCATTTTCATAGAGCATTTTTTCTGACCCTCGACCGTGGAGGAACTCAGATACTTGTTCAACATCAAGAGTCGCGTGAATAATCCTTCATTTACCTTCCTTGAAGCGGTCAGGAACTGCCAAGTAGTGGCGGGTGTTTGGAGTAAATTGAGTTACTTTAAGACTGAATGGTTCTTCGTTATATGTCCACTAGGATTTGCTAGACGGTGGCTAGTTAGACGTAAGTGCTCCAACTTCTTCGTGGATTAACTAGGTAATATAAATTGATGCTGAGTCTAATACTGCATTTATTTTACAACTTCGATTCCCCAGCCTGAAGGAGCGCAACTCAAGGAGATAGTAAGGACTCTCCAATCAGTGCCAGCTGAACTTAGAGAAATCGATGAAGTTCTTACTGATGAAAACTTGATCGCCGTGGGGCTTAGAGAGAGAGATCAAAGCATTGGGCTAATAGGAGTTCCTAAGGTGGCTCCGGTAAGGCAAGGAGGAAGAAAAGCTCCTGGAGTCATAATCACTGAATAGGGCGATGACGAGAGTATGCCAGCTAGGGATGAGCCCGCTGTTGCGCCTTCGTAGAGTCTTTAATTATCAGAATAAAAAAGAAAAGGCAAGACTATCGCCCATAAATCCAAGAGGCGTAAGACTGTCGTAGTATCTCTGCCCGTTGTGGCTTCTATAAGTCCGGATACTTCCTCTCCGCAAATGGAAAGTTCTTTGAGAGGATTATCTGATGTCCCTATTCCAAATGACGTAGCTTCATTCCAAGATCTTGGATTAAAGGGACTCCCTTCCCCACCGCGAACTGGCACATGCTTAACTTCTTTAGACATAGGGGAGCCAACTCCTATGAGCAAGGCCACCATAATCGGTTGGTTAAGGGGTTTGCACATGCATACATGCACTTCACGTCACCACACAATTTCTAATCACATGTTTTCTAATCTCCGTAGATGACTAATTCTGCTTCTCTTTTCATTTTACAGACATGATGGTGAGGCAGGGGTCTATGCTCAGCAATCTTCGCTCCAAACGCCATTCTTCCAGCTCTTACTCTGAATCTTATAGGCATGAAAGTGAAAGAGACTATGATCACGGCCACCACTCCAGCCAAGAGCGTGAGAGTTATGATAGGGAGAAGGAAAGGTCACATCAAAGTAGGCGCCGCTACCAATCGTGATCGCCACCACCTAAAGGTTCCTCAAAACCATCCAGCTCTGACAAGCAATCTTCTAAAACTGAACATCAAGTAGTGCCTCCTCATACTTCGAAATCCGATGATCAACGCCGTAGAACTGAAATGGAAACTCCCGTCGTTACAGAGTCAACCGCTATCAAGCCCACAGGGGAGGGATTCATCTGAATTGCTAAGTTAAAGAAAGATTTTCCGACTATCTGTTTTGATGGCTTCCACTTTCCTTCAAACTTGAAAAGAATTCCCAATGACATAGAAAGACTAGTGTAGGAATACATGCACGATGCATACAACCAGTATAGGGAATGGTTTAAGACGGTTGAGAGAGTTTCTACGGTATCTTTCGAGCGGGCTAAAACAATTGTGAAATTAGAGGCCGATCTTGCTCAGAAAGATGGAATAATAGAATTGCTTAATAATGAAGCTAAATCTTCAAGGAAATCGGAGATGGAGGCTGATAAGAGAGTCGATAAGGCTTGACAGTCCATGGAAAACATGCAAAAAACTCACATGGACCTGGTGCAGAAGATGAGCCACCACAACACTGTTATCACTCGGGAAAGGGATGAGGCACGGAAAGTGGTCGAAGAGTTAAAGGCAAATTACCCAAGGCCACCAAGGAAAAAGACGAGGCCATCAAAGCCGCCCATGAGACATGTGAACAGGCGGTGAGACTTAAGGAGGAGAGGGATGCAGCGAAATTGAAGGCCCAGGAAGTCGATGTTAGGATGGGTAGGGAAATTAAAGCGGTGGAGGCCAGGACGGAGAATGAATTTAAAGATCTCCTGGTCACATACAACGCCAATGTCTTAAGAAACTGCAACTTAAATTGGCTCGGCGAAGATTATACTTTTTAACTATACAAGGCCTGGAGTCGCTTGGTAGATGATGAAAAGGTGATCCACGACACTACGAATATCGATGAGTTCGAACTGGAAGCTCAAATACTTATCGGAGATGAACCGAAGGCCCTCCATGATATAATCGTCGCTCTTGAAAAAGAAAAGTTGGTTGCCAAGTATCCGAACGCTGGAGAAGAATATGGAGTTGAGCATCATGAAGTAGGTTTCAAAGCACTCCCAGTCTCTCAATCTGAGCCTACATCTTCTATCGATCCTCCAGTTGTCCCAGGATATGACCTTGATAAGCCGCACCTTTCTCCGCTACATGAACGCGGCTCAGAAGGTACATCAACTCAACATGGGAGTTAACCCGAGGAAGGTATTCTAGACACTTCTCCTATTCCTCAAAATGCAGGAGCACTATCAGATGATATTACTAATATATTCTCTTATCTTCATTCAGTCTTAGATTCTACGCCGACTGATCCTCCTGTAGCTCAAGAAATACATCATGAGTAGGAGGTGCTAATGACAGAGGCTATAACCATGACGGCTACCACATTGGCTGGAGAGATGCACGATAGTAGCTGCTTGCTTGATGAACAATTGATGAAAGCACTCTTCAGCCATCAAAGTGATCCTAGTATCGAAGTGTCATTCAATGTTGATGAAGATGTGATCATTACTGGCTCCTCTGGCCCGACCAATAGCATTCCAATGGGCGTTCGGGCGGACCGGGCAGAGAAAATAATAAAGGAGATCAAGGCTGAAATGGAGTGAGCCGCGCAGGCTCGTAGCGCTAGTGGTGGCATTCCCGATACTTGTTGCTTCTCCAGGTGGCACCGTCATCGATACCAGGGCGCCTCATTCTTCTAGCATTGAGGGTGCAACCATTCCTCCAGTTCCACCCACAGAGGATATACCGGTCCTTGTAAGTTTCGAGGAGGAGACTGCTTTAATTCCCCCGGCCGGAGATAAGCCAGCTGGAGCAGGCCGGGGAGGTAAAGGCTCAAAGAGACATCTGAGCGGCAGTTCAAGCGGGTCTACGCCGAAGAAAAGCAAGAAGGATATAAAACCGAAGGCGTAGACTCGCATTTTTGTTTCCCCTCTTTTGTAGAGGGCTAGAATATGCTTTTCTTTTGCATTTCGCAGGCCATGTATATACGCAGGTTTGACCCCTACTTATAGGAATCCATCAAATAGATTTTTGTACTCATCTTTTTCAAAGAATAGTGGAAATAAAATTTCTTTTCGTTTTTTCAGCATAACTCTATGTTCATTTGTTTAAGTATTTCAGCACTCGCGTTTCCATTCAATGTACTTGTGAGACTTCAATTTCTGAGTCAAACTTTAGTCCGGTTGCTAAATCCTGAAGTCACGGCTTCAGTCATAATCAAACGTCGAGTCGAATCCCAATGTTACGCTATCTCGGTCAGCGGCTTGTACTTGAGTTATGCCCCTAGTCCCGGGGAGAATTGAAGTAGTCAGTCGGCAGTCGTTTTCCGCCTTTGCTAATTCTAATTTAACTAAGCCGGGACAAAGTTAAAGTGAAATGAGTTTGAGTGGTCGAATCACACTTGCTCATCTGCTAGTATTTGCATCCGCACTCTGGGGATTGAACTTGTATGCCGACGGTCAACCATGTCTGCTTATCGCTTAGAATCATATCCGCGCTCTGGGGACATGAGCTAATTTACGGGCGGTTAGTCACTCTTATTTGGTATTCGGAAATATATCCACCCTCCGGGGACATAAGTTAATTTACGGGCGGTTGGTCACACTCGTTTAATGTTTGGAATCATATCTGTGCTTCGGGGACATGAGTTAATCTACGGGCGGTCGATCACACCCGTTTAGTGTTTATACTCTAGTCCACGCTCTCGGGACCAGAGTTAGTTGATGGGTGGTCGGTCACACCCATTTGATGTTTATACTCCAGTCCACACTCTCGGGACCAGAGTTAGTTGAAGGGTGGTTAGTCACACCTATTTGATGTTTATACTCCAGTTTGCACTACGGGAATCTGAGTCGGTCAACAGACGGTCAGTCACATCTGTTTAAGTATTAGGATCTCGTTCGCACTCCGGGAACAAGGAGTTGATCAAGGTTGTGGATGGTCAGATCACTCCACCTTGATTTGGCAAGCGAAGTCGTAGATGGACGGATCCATCCTCTTCGAACTTGGAAGAATGAAGGCGAGGTTGTGGATGGACGGATCCATCCTCCTCGAGCCCGGATTTTGGAGTTTTGTACTTCAGCGCGCACTCTGGGAGCTGGAGTTCGTTAGAGGATTGTCGTGCTTCAATCCTTCTTGACTTTATCGTTGCTTGCCCCAGAGCTCGGGGTTTCACTTAGCGAGTGACCGGTCGGATCACAATCACTCCCTATTTAAATGAGCCCCACAGTATGATGGGACTTAGCTCTTCATACATCGTGATGGTTGCACGACCCATTTCAAGAAATTGCCACTCTGGCTTGATGAGTCTGCATTTTATTGCTGAAATAAGAAAGTACGGCAAAGTCAGTTGCCTTATTACAAGTTCAAATTCAAAAAATGCATAAAAAAATTTCAAAGGAAAAGCAGACTAAAATGAATAAAAGCCGTTATGTGTAATAGCAACGGAGACTCTCGCTGTTCCATGCCCTTGGTAAAGTGAGACTGTCAACACTTGATAGTTTGAATGTGCCGTCAACAAGTCTCCGTTCAATGACATACGGTCCTTCCCATGTCGGTTTCATGTGTGAAGGGACCGGATAAATTCGCTTAAGTACGAGATTGCCAACTTCGAAGGTTCTGGGTCGGACCTTAGCGTTGTACAATCGGGCGACTCAACTGCGGTATGCGGCTACCCTCAAATCAGCCTCTTTGCGCTTCTCATCCAGTAAATCCAAAGATTCTGCAAATAGGATGGAATTCTTCTTTAGATGGTAATAGGTCATATGGTGAGAAGGTACTTCTAGTTCAATTGGAATAACAGCTTCGGAGCCGTAGGAAAGTGCAAACGGAGTATGGCTGGTCGTGGACTTGTGGGTAGTTCGATACGCCCATAGGTCCATGGGAAGCTCATCGATCCACTTACCTCCTGCTCTCTCCAATCGTTTCTTTAGAATGGACTTGATAATTTTTTTGACAGCTTCGACTTGCCCATTCGATTGAGGGTGAGCTACTGCTGAGAACTTATTCTGGATGCAGTAGCGTTGATAGAAATCTTTGAACTCGACATTATCGAATTGGGTCCCGTTATCAGTTACAATGGTGTGTGGGAGGTCAAAGCGACAGATGATGTTGTGCACAACAAAGTTGATTGCTTTCTTTGTCGTGATAGTGGCAAGAGGCTCAGCTTCCGCCCATTTAGTAAAGTAGTCAACTGCAACAATGGCGTACTTCGCACCACCCTTGGCTAAGGGTAGAGACCTATTATATCAATGCCCCATGTGGCGAACGGCTATGGAATGACCATCTGGGTAATTTTTGTAGGCGGGGCTCTTGGAATTCTGGCACCTATCGCACTTCTTAGCGTAATCTGATGCGTCTCGATTCACGGTTGGCCAGTAATATTCATATCTAAGTATTTTCTTCACAAGGGCTTGCCCCCAATGTGGTTTCCACACTCTCCTTCATGCACATCATGCAACACTCATTTGAACTTGTCGTGAGCGATACACCGGAGTAAAGGAACAAAATATCCCCTCATATACAGGACTCCATTCTGGATAATAAATCGTAAAGCTTTTCGGAGAACTTGTATTTTCTCACGTCTGCGCTCGGGTAAAGCTCTGTGCTCAAGATAGTTTCTGAACGGAGTCATCCATGACTCCTTCTCTGGCGTTGCCTCGTGCACCCAGTTTATCTCCATTTGGTTAATGCTCGGAGCAGTAAGTGTCTCAACGGGGACGAGTCCCATTTGTTGTGCTTCACCAGTGCTGGCCAGTTTCGCTAAAGAATCGGCTTTCTGATTTTGCTCTCAAGGTATACAGTGGATAGCATAATAGTCGAACTGATTCAACATTTCCTAAACCCGAGTAAGGTAGGTAGCCAATCTCCGATCTCTGGCTTGATACTCTCCTCGAACCTGGCATACGACCAATTGTGAATCACAGTAAATCTCCACAGCAATGATTCCCAAGTCTCCAGCGAGCCTCAGCTCAGCAAGCAAAGCTTTATACTCGGCTTCATTGTTAGTTGCATGGAAGTCAAACTTTAAAGCATAGCATATGAATCGACCTTCTAGGGTTTCGAGTACCACTCCAGCGCCTGAGCAACGGTCGTTTGATGCACCATCAGTGTATAGCTTTCATGTGATTTGGGAGATTCACTGGCTTTGGGCAAGTCCTCCGGTATGGTGAATTCAGTTATGAAGTCTGCCAGAACTTATCCTTAAATAGCTCACCTCGGTGTATAAGTGATATCAAATTGACTCAACTCGATGTTCCACTTGAGCAATCTACCACACGTCTCAAGTCGTGTTAGGACTTGTCGCAATAGCTGGTTGGTGTAGACTGTGATCGGATGATCCTGGAAATATGGACAGAGCTTTCTTGAGGCTATGACAAGACAATAAGCTAGCTTTTCCACCTTCGGGTAGTTTCTTTCTACCCTCATTAGCCTTTTGCTGATATAATAGACCAGTCATTTGATCCGATCCAATTCTCGAATTAACGCAACACTGATTGCATTTGCTGAAACCGCTAGATAGATGTATAATCTCTCATGATCGACCGATTTTGACAAAATAGGTGGTGTTGCCAGATGCTGAACTAGTGCATGGAATGCGCCCTCGCACTCCTTTGTCCATTTGAAATTCCGTTTTTCTTTTCTGATCAGATCGAAGAAAGGAATGCACTAGTTTGTGGATCTAGAAATAAATCTGCTTAAGGCTGCCGCCTTCTCGTTGAGGCTTTGCACCTGCTTTATGGTTCTGGGAGTTTCAAGATTCCAAATCGCCCATATTTTTCAGGGTTGGCTTCAATTCCTCTGGCATTGACGATGAATCCAAGGAATTTTCCTGATGCAACTCCGAAATGGCACTTCAACGGATTGAGCTTCATTCTGTACTGTCAGATTATGTTAAACATTGTTTCCAAATCACTAACATGGTTGATGGACAGTCGCGACTTCACGAGCATGTAATCCACATACACCTCCATGGTCTTTTCGATCTGGTTAGCGAACATTCGGTTCACGAGCCTCTGATAAGTTGCTCCAGCGTTCTTGAGTTCGAACGGCATCACCCTGTAACAGTAGAGTCCTAAATCAATGATGAAGCTAGTATGTTCCTGGTCAGGTAGATGCATTGGTATTTGATTCTAGCTAGAATATGCATCCATGAAAGATAAGAGCTCGTGTCCGGCTGTTGAATCCACTAGTTGATTTTGGGAAGAGGGAAACTGTCTTTAGGGTAGGCTTTATTCAAATCTGAGTAGTCCACACATGTTCGCCATTTCCCGTTTGACTTTTTGACAAGCACTGGATTAAATATCCACTATGGGTATAAAGCATCATGAATAAACCCATTCCACTTGAGTTTATTTACTTCTTCCTTCAGGGCGGCAGATCTCTCTGGATCCATATTGCGCCTTTTTTGTTTGACCGGGATGTGCCGTGGGTCAATATTTAATGCATGGCTCGCGATGTCCGACGAGATCCCACACATGTCTGAATGAGTCCAGGCAAACACATCAAGGTTCACCCAGAGAAAATCAACCAATTCCTGTCTCATCTGGTGGCTAAGTTGAGATCCGACCTTTACCATTCTGGAATCATCGTCGTCGTGGATTGGAACATTGATCGCCAACTCCGCCGAGGAAGCTTGACTATCTTTGACTTCCTCCTCGTCATTATTATATCTGGGATCAAGGTCCTTAAGGAACTGGTTGTGGCGCCTAATCCTAGGCTCAGGCGTTAGTTGTCAATTTTTTGAAAAACGGATGTGAAGAGATTCCTCTACGCCCTTCCTTTTCTCCATCCGCTGGGCATCCCCTAGCTCTGCAACATAACAGGCGCGTCAAGCCGCCTGATCACCATGTACTACTATTAAGACACCATTATCAGTAGAGAACTTTAGAGTCAAACACCATGTGGCAATCGCTGCCCTGAATTCCGCAAGGGCCGATCGACCCAAGAAAGCATTGTAGGGGGAATGTATGTCTAACACCACAAACTGCAACATCCGGACTCTCCGGCGATCTCCAATACCCAATTCAATGGGTAACTCTACCATGACAGCTGGTATGGTTGCACTTCCATTAAAACCTTGTATGCGTGACTGACATGGTTTTAGATCTTTCGCCTCCATTCTCATTTGGTCATAAGCGCGCTTGAAAAGTATATTGACAGAACTTCCGCTGTCGACTAAGATCCTTTTCATCCAAGCAGGACCTACCTGCGCTGAAATAACCAACTGATCAATAGTGGGGGCCTAGAATCTGTCAGCATCTCAATTCCTGAAAACGATGTCGTCTGTCATCGCCCTCTGTTGTTTTGCTGGGGCCCCGTCATCAACATTACTACAACATTCAAAGTCCACGTGCCTAATCGAACTGGCATATGACTCCATTTCCTTCCAGCTTCGATCAGCCGGATGAGGACCACCACTCACAGTGTTTATTACCAACCTCCCGCCAGTACGCACTGGTTCTTCGGGCCTAGCCTGGCCTTGACCTTGATTCAGGTTAGATGAGTCCACACCTCCATTCTGCGGTGCCCGAACAAACTGCTCTAACTTCTTTTCTCTAATCAACTTCTCGATGATGTCTTGTAAATGATGGCACTCATTAGTATTATGGCCGTAACAATCATGGAATCTACAGAATTTCCCGGTTTGAATTTTTTTCTCAGATGATGGTTTCAGAGTTGGCTTCTTATACTGCCCGGTATTACAAGTCTGAAGGTAAACATTTTCCAGTGATGTGTTTAGGGGAGTATATCGGTCGAACATGGGAGCTCTGTGTCTCAGTCCGCGATTTAGGTCTCCCTTCTTTCCCTGACCTCCGTTACCCTTGTGTTGATCTTGTTTATTCTGAATATTCAATTGCACTTTGCTGGAGTTCTCACCAGTCTGCTTCACAGCAACATTACTTTGAATGCCTTCACCACTAGGCCCCGCTACGTCCTGCTTCCTAGATCGCCTAGCGTCTTCTCTCCTCAAGAACTGGGCCGCCTTAGCATAGAAACGATCCAACGAAGCAGGGGGTTTCCCAGCCAACCAATCACCAAACTCGGAATCAGGATCGATCCCTTTAGTCAAGACCATCAGAATAGAATTATCATTGGGGTTGCTGACCTCTACACAAGCATCATGGAACCTTTCCAAATAACATCTAAGAGTCTCTCCTAGAGCTTGAGTAACAATGGACAAGGTGTTGACATCCTTTGGTCTAGTAGCATGCATACGGAACTGCTCAACAAACTTAGTAGCCAATCGATCAAAACATGAGATGGACCTGGGTGGTAATCGAGCGAACCACATAGTTGCAATGCCTTCGAAAGAGATAGGAAAACTGCTACACTTAACCGCATCGTCAGCTCGAGCGGCGTTCATGAGACATTCATACTTTAAGATATGTTGGTTAGGATCCGAATTTCCTTCGTACACCGGCAAAGTCGGCATCCTGAATCGAAGGGTGGCTCTACATAAAGAATGTCATCTGTGAATGGAGTATGACTTTTGGAGATTCCCCAATCATCGTTTGTAAGGCCTTGACTTTATCTGATCATCTGGCATATCATGGTTGGAATGTTAGGCATCTGGATGTTCGGGGCCAAGGCATGGTCGGGTTCCATGTTGCGGGGACGGTCTGGTCGCTATCTACAGTCTGTTCCTCACCTCCTTGGCTCCCGATCTTCAGGGAAATGAGGATCCTTAGCATGAACGTGTTGATGAAGGGCCGGATGTGGTTGGTTCTGGATCTCGGCTTCTAGATCTATAACGGCAACAGCTGCATGGTCGTGAGTGGTGTGATAAGAAAGTGTCCCTTCTCAGGAGGAGGGTCTAGCTTGGTGCCTTGTTGAAGGACTAATTCTGGCCTGTTTGAGATTCACGGCATGCTGATGCCCGAAGGTTTCTGCATAGTTTCCATCCAGCCGACGACGTGTAGATCTGCAATTGAAGTCAGATGAAGCCGAGCTTTCAGTCGTGGAATGAGAGACATGATCCCTTTTAGGTCTCCTTCGCTTTTTTACGCTCAGCTGGTTTGCGAGCTCCGTCTTGGCATGGATCTGTTGAGTGAGCTCCTGACGGCTCTGAGTAAGCTCTTGCATGAGGGTTTGGAACTCCTCCCTAGTCATAGGGCCTTGTGGATCTAGAGCTCCAGCTGATGTCTGGCCTGTTGTGGCCATCTGCGTGGGATTTTGCCTATCCCTTCCCTCTAGATCTACAACATTTGAAGCAGTTCTGGTAGTACGCACCATGATGAATGTATCTCTTTCCTAGATCTGGAGTAATTTGAATAGAATGGAAGGAACTACTAGAAAACATATCTAGATCTCCTCCTTAGATTTCAGCAATTCAACAACGGTAGGGGATCCACAGAGTAGGAGAAAAATAGGGTTTTCTTAGTGAAAGCACCAAAGTGTTTGTACCAAAATTGGGCACAACACTCTTCAGATGTAATTGAAGAGATTAGAATGCAGAAATTAAATGGAAAAAGAGGCTAATCTAACAATCACACCAATAAAATCAAATAGAAATAGAAAGAGACAAGAATTTATAGTGGTTCGGCGTTGTAGCCTACGTCCACTTTGAATAGTTTTGTTATTTATAGATGATTGCCAACTGATTACAACAGTACAAATCACTAGCTTTCAAGTTACAATGAAGTTGCAGCAGAGTAACGACGTAGAAGCATTAAAAGTCCTTTTTCCATAGGCGTAGGGGTGTTATTTATAGAAATAGATTTGGAAATATCTCCCTCAAAGCTCGGAATACCTTTTCTCACATGTGGGTGGGCCCACCAAACCGATCAAGGGTCATTTGGGATCGATCCTAGTCAATCCCCATCATATTCGTATCGATCAATATGAGCTCCATTTGAGCTGCGACCGATCATGGTGTTCCTTCAGATGATAAGAAAGCTTCTACGAAAATTTGGAGGCATTTGGACTTGTAGTTTTTGAGTTATGATTGATCCAAGGTTGATTTTGTAGTTAGGCTGAAGCATGCGTATCGATGGTTTCATATCGATACTCCTTCGTATCGATATGCTGCGTATCGATCAGTTGTGTATTGATGATGTGGAGCGACAATCATGCGAAGATCCATCTTTCATGCTTGCAGACCGATTCCTTTGGTTAGACTACTTCCTTTCGTATCCATCTAATGCCAAGCTTTTCGTATCGATGGATCCCCATTGCTTTCGTATCGATGTTCCTAGATGTTGCCTTCGTATCGATGCCTGGATGTTGCCTTCGTATCGATGCCTGGATGTTGGTTTCGTATCGATGCTTGGTTGATCGATATGAAATGGGTATTAGTGGGATCGATAGGAATTGGGTAGTGGTTGAGCAGATGAACTCTGATCGATGCTATTGCTTGATGGATACGAAGGGGATGGACACAAAGTTGATGGATACGAAGCTGGATGGATACAAAGAGGGATGGACTTTGATGGATACGAACTGATATCTTCTACATGGATTTTGATCGATCCATAACTTGAGCATATGAACTCCGATTGACCCGAAATTTGGAATATTGTCTTTCTTAGCCTTGTTAGTCATACTATGCTAATTGTAGCTCGATCCGGACTCAGACAAAATTTGCATGTATCCATCGTGAACTCATAGATAGTCGATCTTCAGGATGAATCGTCTTCAATCTCTAGTCAAGTCCTTGGTGTCACGGCCTTGCCAAAAGGCGGGATAAAATTCTTCTAAAAGAAAACTTGGAAACCTTAACCCTTAAACTACTCAAATTAAATTGAGTACCCAAGAGTTTAAGGGGAAAAAAAACTTTGAGTCAGACATAAAGCTTGGTACAAATAATAATCTACCATCTCAAGCCATTTAGATATCTAGTGAGACCATGCCGCTTAGCGGAATGAGTTTTACCCTCACTAGTATCTTAAAAACTTTATAAAACCATATACTGTGCTCCTGCATCCACAATGGTTAAAACAATTCAAAACAATAAGATGATGTGCAAGCAAGTATATTAAATCTGGATTACCCATCCCTGTTCATTCTGACTATCTATACTATTCATAGTTTCTAGGGTCACTATTAACCTATTAGTTTTCATGGGCTTACTAATAACCTGTGAAATGTTTATGGACTCCCTGTCCAATTTCATAGTTTTCATGGGATCACCAAGAACCTATTGGTAACTCCGATATCTTTTCTCTTATCCTAGTTTTCATGGGCTGACTAGGAACCTATTGACTGTTGTCAATATCTTAATCCGGATATAGTTTTCATGGGATAACTACAAACCTATTGGCCTCTGCCAATATCAAATAATAGTTTTCATGGGCTGACTATGAACCTATTAGCCCCTGCCAATATCTTTTCCTTTACACAATTTTCATGGGCTTACTGTGAACCTATTGGCCCCTGCCAATATCTTTAGTTAATATTTTAGCATCCTTAACTTATATTCACTACTGGGTCAACCTACCTGGTTATTCTGCCCCTTCCTCAAAGTATCGTTATGGGTTCATAAGAAATGTTAATAAATATATGAAGAAGCAATCATAATAATATAATAATACCAACAGTTGTGCTAAAATATCCTTGAAATCATTTTATATAAAACTTGGTTAATCCCTTTAACCTTGTTAATCAAGGAGAACTTCTTCAAAAACTTCATTTCAAAGCTCTTTATTTATGCCATGGTTTTTCCTTTAAGATGAGATTGGGTTACTTATTTTGAAATCTTAAAACATCACCTTCGAAACCCTTGGATAACCTCCTTTGAAAACATAGAAAACTTCTTTTCAAAACACTAAGTATATACCTTTCAAAGCTCTTTAAGTTATTCCTTCCGAAACCAAAATATACCTTTCGAATGTATCAAAACATTACCTTAAAACATAGCTTCGAAACCAATGAAAGTACCCCTTTTGAAATTATTGGGTTTTACTTTTAAAAACATCTTTTGTTCATTTCAACTTTTCATTTTATGGGGTGCGGAATGTGTGATAAATATAATCAGTGTATTTTATCTTCATATATGACTATTTGTTGCCCCATAGCTTAGAATATCTTCCTTTTATTCGATATATATACATAATAGGAAAACATGGAAAATATGAACAAAATCAATTTTTCAGCATTTTATTTGTTATGGAAAATAGTCTAAAAACCAATTGTGCAAAAGGAAAAAAGTAAAAGAATGATATTGACTTATCCATATTAACACTATCAATAACAGAGTGACATATTATTTTTCTCTAGCTCTTCCTATTATGATATTAACCACTGCTGCAATGTAGATACTTCAGTTAGAAAGACATCTAAAGGACAAAATACAGGTGAATGGCGTGCTTGAAAAAGCATTAGGGCATAACCCATCCAACAAAGACTCTTTGGGTGAGAATTCTATGACCAAGGTACCCATTTTCATCTCAACTAACTGCCTAATTTTAATTTAAGTAAACCTATAATACTATCTATACTATGTTGAAAAATGTTTTGGCCTTCATAACTATAGCCAGTAAAGGAGCTAATCAAGGAATTTTCAACATTAGAGAAGGAAGTGATGCATCTTGAGCAAAGTTTTAAATCTCGCTCATCTCGGCCGAGATCTCGGCCGAGATCTCATTTTCAAGCCTGGGCGATTCGAAACAACTAATTTCATTTGAATCTCGTCTGACCCAAATCGCGGATGAGATTTCAGTATCTCGTCCGGTATCTCGGACGAGATTTAGCAGCGAGATATCGGCCGAATTTTTGAATTTTGGAAAAAATCAACTCTTTTTCCGTATTGGGCTAGCTCATCCTTTACCTTAATTTAAGCCTTCTTAATTGTAATTTTTTTAACCCTTATTTCTTATATAAATCTCATTTAATCTTCGTCTTTGACGAGTGTAAGAAGATGATAAAATCTACATCGATTATGGTAAGTATTTCACTTTATGATTTTCATTTAGGTTTCTGATCCAAATTAATTTACATCCGATTTCATTTTTCTTTTTTCGACACTTTCTTGAGTTTTTTTCCTAACCCGATTTTTTTTGCGGCTATAAATTTTGGGCTTCACTTATTTAACTTTATGTTCTAAATGGATTCCCAATTTGATTTCATTTAGTCTTTGCTGCTATAATTTTTTTCCTCAAGGCATATTTTTAAGCAATAAAGGAATTCTCTTTCATCTATTAATTTCATTTGATGATTACATGTTCATTCGTACATCATTTTTTTGCTTTTCTTATAATATTACTAAATGTTTGAAATTGTTTGTACTATGTATGCTATTTTCTACGTTTGTTTGAAATATCTATGCTATTAGTTGCTTAATGAGATTTTGTTTGCTAATAATTAAATACTATAACCAGACATAGAATATCTTAATTCTACTTGTAGACTTTTGTATTTGAAGTTATAAAATTAAGATTTCCCTTGCAGCACTATAAATCATAAAAGGTAGAAATGAGACATTATATTATGTAGGAAAGTTAAGTGAATGATCAAACAAAGTAAAGGTGCATATGTTATGGTTTGTTTCTTGTCTACTTTATCTCATATGATATTATATTGAACATTATTCATGAAATCTAGTTATTTGTTTATTTTACATGATACAAGTGATATTTTTCCATACTAAATTACTAATGATAAGCGTGTGATATATTCAAGGTAAGTGCATAGTGTTTTCCTTAAGGTAGTGACTAGTATTATAAATTTAGGTGTATGAAAACTAATTTTCGACATGACATATACGCCGAGATAACTCCGAAATGAATTTTAGAAACCGAGATGTAAATCCGAGATGGACGACCGAGATGCACTCATCTCGTTCGAGATCTCACCCGATACGAGATAAGCTATCCAAATTCTTCGAGACGAGACGTGACCGAAATCCGAGATTTAAAACCTTGATCTTGAGCAATATCTTCTTTCTTTGCATAAAAAAGCATTTGACCAACAAATATCTACTCTATCTCCTACTAGCATCCATGATGAATCAAAACAAATTTTATTTACAGATAAATCAATGCCTAACTTCTTATCAGTTAGATCAAAATCCAAATAAAATTCTAGATATATATGAGGATATCAAAAGATGGATTTCAAACAAGTAGATGATATGTGCATAGAAAAACTTACCGGTTCAGGTGCTCTTAAGTGTTATTCTGCTTTATCTCATCATGCAGTTTATTCATCAAGGATATCACCTACAGATGATAGCCTATCTAGAGCTTTTCAGGCATGCCACTTTCAGCCTTTGAATTATAATGAGATAAAAGAGATTTTATTAGTTTGTTATAAGTTAGTAAAAAATCAAACATAAAAATTAGGATAAATACCAAATACATGGGTACTGGTCATGATATATGCTTCTTATAATGAACATGAATTGTAATTTTCACTCATATTTAGTCAAGTATACCTTTAACCATTTATTTCTAAACGGGGAGTACATTATGGTACTTTAGGTATAGTAAACCTAGCAGAATATTTAAGCATAAATATATCAGACCTTATAACAGAGACACCCAATAGGATTTTCGAAGACATAGTTCGATGCATGAGCATGATATTTTGTAAGCTTATAGATCCACCATTAATTCAGTCATGTCTACCTAAACTAGATTCTAAAAACATACCTAAACTAAAAACATCTAACAGTCAACAACACAATTCTAAAAACCAAAAAGATCATATAAGCATACCCAAACCAGATAAAGTGAGAAAAGCCTAGAAATTAGTTTTCCTAAAACACAAATTTGGCTATAAAATTTATGTTGGAAAATCAGCAATCCAATAAAATTGTTTCTAAATAGAAGAAAAGTATGAAAAATTGAAGGAAAGGTGAAAAAAATCATACATTAGTTTCAAATGGAACTTTATAATGAATTGGATCGGATTCCAGTTGACCTTCATCATGAATTACATAAGATTGATGCACTAACTTACTTCTCTTCATCTTGTAGTTGTCAAGAGGTTAGTCCTTATCCCAAAACATAGCCATAAACTAATTTCCATCAACTAAAATCTATTTCTCTATATGGAGGAAGAAGAGGCACGACGGAGAAAGAGGCACAACGGAGGAAGAGGCATAGTGGAGGAGGAGGCACTGGCACAAATGTTGGGATGCTAGGTTGAGCAAATTAGGAGAAAAATTAAGAAAAGGGGAAAAAGGAATTAAGGAAAATATGAACCTTGACAGAAAAGAGGAATTTAGGAAAAGGGGAAGTTTCATGAAATATAATCCCGCCAGATCATTTTTTCTTCCCACCTTTTAGTTTTGATCTTCAGCGGTGCTTTTTTTCCTTTTTTGTTTAACAAGACTAACAGTTGCACTTGAGATTCAATCGTTGTAATACAATGCAACTATAAATACGTTTTCTTGTAATGATCCTTAATATAAAAATGTAAAATGTTTAATATGTGAAGTAAATGCAAGATAACGTAATGTCGACTTATTGTGTGAGGTACTCCGTGTATGTAGCACAGGTTCATCCTAATTTATTCAAAAGCAAGAATGCTACAACTTCATCAATGATTGAAATAAAATTGATATTAACATGTAACTTATTATATAATTAATAAGGATAAACAAATATGAATATGGCTTGTTTACCATTACAAAATATTGGAATCTTAGTAGGATGGAGGTGAGGACAAATCGTATCATATTTGTTATCAGGTATAATATTAAACGTAAGAAGTGTATGACTAGGGAAATGTGAGCGTTGACTAAATTTCTATCTAACCTTAAAATTACAATTAAAAGCAGATTTTAGTAAAGGTAACTCACCAAAATCGTTGCTTAAAAATGTAAAATGAGTAATGAATAAGAGAGTAAAAATGCAGTGCAAGTAAATAAATAACACAAGATGTTGAGTGGTTTGATCTAGAAGAGATCTACATCCACTATGGTTGTTTTTCTTATTACTTTGAGCTTTTTTTTACAAGAAGAATTGTAATGGCTATTACAACTAGTAATGATGTGCCTGGAGAGTGGAAAATCGACCCTTGTACATGTGCATAGGAACCTCAATTTACCGCTGTAGAGATCATGTTTTGAAAGGCTGAGAACAATGTCTTAGATGCTAAATTTCATGAGAACCGTTGATCGAGATTAGCGGTCCAGATGTGAATAGCTTGGATTCCATGTGGACGGAATGGTCTAAATACATGCCAACTTTCAAGCCTTATTCAGCATGCTTCTATCAAAAGAGCAGCTAACATAGATAGTGGTTATTGTACAGTGACACTTTAGCTAGGCAAGCAGTGAAGTTTAGAGAGTGGTGTGCCAATGATGCTTTTATCAAATGAAGAGTTCCATTATGATGGTTTTGTTAGTGGAACAGTATGGGGTCACTGCCTATATTTTGCAGGGGTCATCGAAAGCTTTTTTCAAAGTTTTGACTAATCGAAACAAAGCAAAGCGAGTAGAGAAGCTAGTCGATGAGAAGTCTTGACTTAGAGGGATAGGTATAAACATGACATATGGATGGTCAAGTGGTCTAATGAGTTGGCGTTGTCTTGTTATGGCTTGGTCATGGAAGAGCGAAACAAGGAGATATATGAAGGGTGGTCGGGAGACATTCTCTACAAGGTTTAAGGCTCTTTATTATTCTTGGAATAAATGATAGACAAGATTCTGGATGAGGACGATGAGGTAGATAAGTCTTAGGGTTGAGAATGTATTAGGCAAGCATGTTATTGGACCGAAAAGGGTGCTAGTCGACATTTGCTATGCGGACCTTTGTTGTAACGACCCAAAATTTCGAACACTTCGTATTTAAATATCCGAGTTATTTAAATATTAGAATATTAGGTTTAATGTGATAAAGTCATTTTATAACCTTGCTAACCTCATTTTAATTAATAAGTAATGAAGGTAAACTTATTTTTGAAATATGTTTACAAAAGTAAAAAGTTCGAAAAAATATCAATAATATGACCGAAAATAGTTTATCGACAAAACATCTTTTCACTCGATATAAGTTGTTCAAACTCTTTGGGCATATGTGACAACCCACACCTTAATAGGCCTGAATTTTTGCTAAATCGAAAACCCAAGTCCACCAAAGTATGGATCGTTCGTTTGGTATCCTGAAAATAAATAAATGCATATCAAAGCACTGTCGATATAAACTCACAATAGAATAGTAAAGTATAATAAAACATATAGTTACTGATTAAGAGTGACGCTTCCAATATCTGGTGTCCTTATAAGTGTCGATCATGCATAAGGAAACATGTCCTTCTATCGTTCCCGCATTGTACTCGTATCTGTCCATCTAAGCTATCATGTGGGTTTTAATGAGGAAGGGGTCAAAACAACGTTTTGGTGACTGGTAAATTATACGCTTTATACATAATACTAGTTTATGCCGATTGCCTTCCATCACATGTTATATCTTTTATTTTACTTAGTAGTCTCAACTCCATGTATGCGCATAATATGCCCCATCCACTCGAAGTAAACCATAACTACACTACATACGTGTGTGTCTATACAGGTACCACAGTCCCCATTGGATGAAAATACTATCCCACTAGTATCTGTAACCCAACACATCATCGGGATCCATCATTGATGCAGTATCACATCCTTATCGTCGTGCATTCCAAGGGAACTCCCGCACTGCCTAATAATGACGTCACAATAGTTTAGCTGTATTCTATCTCACATTGGGGATTTACTTACTTGTCTGCTTCTTATTATGGACTCGGCTCCACAGATTATGGAGGACTCAGCTCCTTGGACTACCCTACTTGTTTAAAAAGACTTCACTTAAGGGTTATTTAGTCTTGCCCCTAACAAACAACTATGGCTGTGCATGACCCAAAAGTGACCTACACTAGTAGGAGGTGTAGCCCGTTGAGGTGTGACCCTTGTTTTTCGGGCGACCGCTCAAAACCGATGACTTTCTCGACTTATATACAGCTACTACTCCCTAATATGGTACCAACACACTAATGTAGCATCGATCCTTGCTCACCATCCCATTTTGATTGTTTGATGCAATCAAGGCAATACCCCTACTAAAAGATTAAAGCAGACCCTATGAGGGTATCCATTCACCTATACGCAAGCGTATATAATTCCACGGACCCTATAGTTGGATATACCCCACATCAGTATAATGTATACACAATTGCTGGTAGCTCTTTGCGGTGAGTAGACTTTCGTTATATAACACTACCGACCTTGCATTCCAAACCATTCCACTGACTGTGTTATTCTTATCCGCTTAAGTTATTTGCTAACTTTAATAATTCACACCCGTCATAAACACATATTTAAGGCTACGTATATATGTGTTTGTGTGTGTGTGTATTCATTCTTACTTGTTTAATTATTATGCTCCACTATTCACTATTAATAACATTTCTTTGTGAATCAGTGGAATAAGGAGCTTAATGCTACATTAACACTAGAGGGAGGGTGAATAATGTTTAATGGATTATATGAATATTTTTCAAATTCTTTAAGACTCTACTTGGAATGATGTAATTAGCAATCATAGAATCAAAGTGCAGATAAAAGTAAATGCATTAAAAGTAAAAAGGAAAGAACACGCCAGGATTTTCTAATGGTTCGGAGTTACCCTACATCTGATCGCACATAATTCCTTGTACATATTTCTTTTCAACTAGTAAATGCAAATACAATCTCGATTTCAAGGCTACGAGACACACCCTCTAGAATCTCGACCTCTAGGTAGAGTCACTTAATTTCTGGACTACAAGCACACCCGCTAGATTAATAGGCTACTAAGCACACCCATTTGATTTTAACGGCTACAATCACACCCACAAGTATAGCAGTATGATTTGATAGAGTTTTCATACTCAGATCTTCGATCATGATTACAATTGATCCTATAACTCTTGAATAGCACTTTGATCTTGGTTTGAGTGAGAGAGATGAAAGAAATCAGAGAGTAGATGAAGGAGAATAAAACTAGTGATGATTGAATTTGATTCTGGTTGAATTTTGGCAGAGTTTGGGAATATTTTGATTTAGAAAATGAGAGAGTGGAAGGAGGAGAGATGAATAAGAAAATGATGATTAAAAATTCGTTTGGAAGTCTGATATTTATAGAGAAACAATGGTCATATGCATCCGTGAAGAGATATGATGAAAAGACACTTCTTTTGAAAGTTAAATTTTGAAAAAACTAGCCACTATGTGGACATACATACATAGAGTATGTCGACACTCTTTCTAAAAGTTGAAAATACTTTAGAACATTATTTTGAAAACTCGTTGTTTTGTAAATAGTTTGATACTTTGTAAAATAATTTAAGCATAGTTTATATATATTTTAATCATAATAAAACTTAATAATAATTTATATAATAATTTTGAAAATTATAATATAATGTAAATAATATATATACAATCAATATAATTAGAACTTATTAAATCATAAACAAAAATTCAATATATATATATATATAAACTTGAACACTAAAATAATATCTTTATAAGTATAAGAGATTTAAAATCATTTTGAGAAATATTTTGAAAACATTATTAAAACCAGGATATTTGAAAAATAGTTTAGAACAAAATTAGATAAGGGGAGAGAGATCGGAAAAGTATTATCAAGGTTTTAACATAAATTCTACGACTCTATAACTTACCTAGAATATCTTGAAATCTTGAACTCTTCAATACTCATGAGTCTTCGTTCCCCAACTCTTGAAACTCTATATCAGCATCTTGAATATACTCTTTATACTATACAGTCTTCTTAATCAACATCTGTCTAATACCCTGCACCATATACTATATATAACTTGATAAAATATTAATATCTATATTTTATATAATGTGCCATATTTGTTATCATCAAAACCAATACCTAAGGTACTAACAATCTCCCCCTTTTTGATGATGACAATTCTGTATATAAAATATAATATAACTCCCCCGGGTTACAAAACCCTCCCTCCCTTTATCTGTGCTTAGAATATATATATATTTCTCCCCCTTTGTCATCAACAAAAATAACCACCTAAAACTATAAATCTAACACTAACTCTTACTCTAATTCTAACCCTAACTCCCCCTAAATAAAATACTAATTGATATATATATATATAATAATTATATATAATGATGATGAGAATGATTGTATAAAAACAATAAGTGATATGTAAAATTAGATAATCATGAAATAATCATAATCAATCTAAATATTTATCTAATCCAACAAAGTTAATGTCACACACCATTCAAACAAATCCACACAAATCAAACCAATCAAATCCAAACCAAATCAATTATTATTATTTATATACAATCAAACCTATTTAAACTAGACATTTCAAGGAACTTCAACCCATCCATTAGCGCCAAAGATTAGATCTGCTTTGATAGCATCCTAATCTTCATCATCTTTGTTGATGGTACACTCTGGATTGGTGGTTGGTTCTTCTTTGATCAAGGCAGAAGTCATCCACTGAATCGCGTCAAAATGGCTTTCTTGCTCCTTGATCATCTGCATTTGACTCAATTCTATGTGCCTCTAGTTTCTTAGGATGAAAGAAAGAATGTTCTTGAATGATTCAAGAGTTTGTTCGAGGTTTCCAAATAGTTTTTGGATAGGAGAAGCCATTAATTTTTATTTGAGTTTAGGAATGATAAGGAAGAAGAAAAGGACTTGAAACAAATGATTCTTTGGTCTTAACATGTATTTAAATGGGTGAAAATTCTTTGGAAATGAATTTTCTTGAAATTTGAAAAGATATTATATAACCATTGGAGGATTATTCTTTGGGCCTGCTTAATCTGCTTTTCTTTTCCTTTGTCCTTGACTATTGGGGGTTTACGCTTGGGTAGTGTCTTACTTTTTATGAGTTGCATCTGGTCTACCATCTTAGGCTCTTCTTATTCTTCTAGGGAGTTAAGCTCTTCATCTGAGTTGCTCATGAAGCCAACCATGTTACAGGTGTTGGGTTCTGCGTGTAAAAGACTTTTTTCTAAATTTGGAATAAGGACTTATTGTCTATTTAATTTTCAAAATTACTGTTGTATATCGACATACATACCCAAGGTATGTGGTATGTATGTCGACATATATAAAGAAATTTTCAAAGCAATTTTGTTTTGATATTCTAATGTATTTAGCTTATACGTTTATACTTGTATGTTTTCCAAAGATGATAAACAATATATAACAATAAGAAAACAAATTTTTCATTAATATTAGATGACCATTACATAGCTCATACACTAAAATAACGAAGGATACATAAGATCAAACCAAATTCAAACTAAAATGACCAAATACAACACATTCATAAGTAATTAGATAGATAGTAAACTAGGAAGATGCAGATGAAGAAGATGATGAAGATATCCCAAGCCTGCGTTTCACTTTTTCAAAGAATTTGTCCATTTTGTTGGTAATAGTGGTTAATTTCTTACTAACGGAATGCTTGAGAATCTTTTGGTTTCAACCATCTTCTTTTGATTGTTGAGAAGGTCTTCGTTGGTTGGTCGAAGAGGAAAATCAATGCTTTCTAAGGAGGTTTCTCCTCCTCCTCCTCCTCTTCTTCTTCAATATCCATATCTTCTCCTTCTTCCTCTTCTTCCTCTTCCTCCTTTTCTCTAATTTCTTCCTCCTCTTCATAAGCTAGCCTTTCCTCTTTCTCCACAAGAGTTTCATATGGCTCAAAAAGAGTGGAATTTTCATAAGAGCGATGTTGGCTTGATTAAAGACTTAACGAGAGACAAATTCATCTCTTTAAATTCAACACCGAAGTAATTGAAGATTCGATTAAGATACACACAAGATACACACCATGAGATAGTGTGTTTTCATGGTTAGAAAGATTTTTGGGATAAAATTCATCTAAAATAACTCGAGCCTAATTTATGTCATATTGATCATAAATGACGAAAAGAGCTTTGCACACTTTTAGAGTTGGATTGTTGAAATTTCTCGATTGAGGATTGATATTTTGTTGTAAGAGAAGATTTAAAATTCTTGCTTTTGGAAGAAAGTTTCGGTTTTTGAATTCAAAATCATTATCACCTTCAAAAGTGTTGTGAAATACTTCACGATTTTGATCATCAATTTTAAAAGATGTAAGGTCCATTCTGGTAGATTTACATCCAAGAATGGTACCCAAAAGTTCACAATTTAGAACTATTAAAATTCCTTTTACAATACTCCACACTTCTCCTTTATCACACTTATGAAATTTTCCTTTCAACTTTGCATAAAACATTTTGACTTAGTGTGGATGGCAAACATAATCATTTTGAGAAGCATCAATTAAATCGAGAATTCCATTTTGTAAACAAAGAGAATCAAGTTCATAAGTAGAAAAATCATTGAAAATTGCACCCCGTAGAAACCTTTCCAAAATTCATATAATTAATATAGGCTTTCGTAGCCTCTTGATCATTGAAGAGAAAATTCTTGATTTTTTTGAAAATCTCATAGATGGAGTGCTTGAAGAAGTTATTGACGAAGAGTTTTAAAGAGATAAGAGAGTTGATGAAATTTTGAAATTTAAAAGTAAAATGAATGGATAGAGATAAAGGTAATAAATAGAGAATCAAATGACATGTTCTTTGGTCACGGGACACCTTTTTAGAACATAGTGGTAGGTGAAAAGATAGAGGGAAAATTCAAATTGTGAAATTGAAATTGAAATTCAAAATCTGCCTAAGTATGTCGACATATTCTGGGGATGTATGTCGACATACATGTCGAATTTTTCAAAAATGATTTTTGTTTAACTATATCCTATTTTATTATATATATATAGTTATTCTATTTACAAAAAATTATTTTAAATATATTTTATATTATTAAAATATATAAAATATTTAAATTTAAAATATAATCACACAATATTCAACCAATATTATTATTAATCTATAGGATATCCCTAACAACTAATAAAGCAATCAAAAAAAATTTATTCAAGAAATAAAAACTTTTGATATATTACAAGCGTGCCTTTTTTGATCCATTTCACCATTTTGTTCTCATTATGTACTGCTGTGAAGCACATGTTAGCAATTTTTGTATCTGATTCATTATCACTTGAGTATGTGTCTAAACCGTCTAATGTTGTGGTATAGGCTCTTCTCCATTTTTCTGGATGAATCAGTGTTTGTTGTAGTTTTCAATTTATCGAGATATGAATAGTCGTCTTTTAAATGGCCAGGTTTATCGCAATTATAACATCTAATGCCATTTTCACTTCCACTTCCGCTTCTTGGATTTTTGTTGTCATTTCTTTTGAAATTGTTCGTCTTCCTATATTTTAGAAATTTCTGAAATTCCTTGACATGGAAGAAATTTCTTCATTGTCACCGCTGTTTAAATCCAGATATCCATCATTACATTAAAAGCTATAGATTTCTTCTCCATTTCCTTGCTTTCTCTCCTGCCCTGCATTTGTGCTTCAAAACACATTAAATTGCCAATTAACTCTTCAATTTTTAGAGTGGTAATGTCATTAGCCTCTTCTATTGCAATAGTCTTTTGATCCCATTAGGGAGTAAGTGAATTGAGGATTTTTCCAACTTGATCCTCCTTCGAAAAACTTTTACTCAGTGCAATATGTGAGTGTACTATATCTTGGAATCCACTATACATTCCATATATGAACTCATTTGGACTTATTTTGAATAATTAAAACTGGTTTGTTAACATGGAAATTTTGGTCTATATAACCTTTCTTGTGCCTTCATGTGTAACTTGCAAAGTTCTCCAAATTTCAAATGCAGACTTACATATAGATACTCTATTAAATTCATTTCTATCTAGTGAACAAAATAATATATTCATAGCCTTAGAGTTACTTTGTGCAACTGCTTTTTGGTCAGTAGTCCATGTACAAAATTAGTCTCGGGTTCAGTGTACTCAGTTTGTGTGATATTCCAAGTATCTAAACCAATTGACTGTAAATAAATTTTCATTCTATATGACCAATATGTGTTATTACTGCCATTAAAAAGTGGAGGTCTAATAGTAGATTGTCCTTCGACAAATGAGTTAGTAATAAGTGTATTAATAGTGTTAATAACAGTACTATTACCAGTGTTTGTAGCTATTTAAACTTTTTCAAAAGTCAGAAGATGAATACTTTGAAAACCGATGCTCCGATACCAAATGTGAATCAGCGGAATAGGGATCTTAAGGCTAAATTAAGACTAGAGGGAGAGTGGATAGTGTTTAATGGATTATATGAATATTTTTCAAATTCTTTAAGATTATACTTGAAATGATGTAATTAACAATCACAGAAACAATCATAGAATCAAAGTGAAGATAAAAGTAAATGCAGTAAAAGTAAAAAAGGAAAGAACATACCGGGATTTTATACTGGTCCGGAGTAACCTACATCCAGTCCTGCACAATTCCCTATACGAATTTCTTTTCAACTAGTAAATGCAAATACTATCTCGATTTCAAGGTTACGAGACACACCCTCCAGAATCCCAACCTCTAGGTAGAGTCACTTGATTACTGGACTACAAGCACACCCACTAGATTAATAGGCTACTCAGCACACCCAATTAATTTTAAGGGCTACAGTCACACCCACAAGTATAGTAGTATGATTTGATAGAGTTTTATAGACTTAGATCTTCGATCTTGATTACAATTGATCCTATAACTCTTGAATAGCACTTTGATCTCGGTTTGAGTGAGAGAGATGAGAGAAATCAGAGAGTAGATAAAGGAGAATCAAACTAGTGATGATTGAATTTGATTATGGTTGAATTTTGGCAGAGTTTGGGTATTTTTTGATTTAGAAAATGAGAGAGTGGAAGGAAGAGAGATGAATAAGAAAATGATGACTAAAAATTCATTTGGAAGTCTGGTATATAGAGGAACAACGGTCATATCCATTCGTGAAGAGATATGACGAAAAGACGCTTCTTTTGAAATTTAAATTTTGAAAAAATCGGCCATTATGTCGACATACATAATAGAGTATGCCGACATATTCTTTTTAAAAATTGAAAATACTTTAAAACATTATTTTGAAAACTCATTGTTTTGTAAAATAGTTTGATACTTTGTAAATCATTTAAGCATAGTTTATACATATTTTAATCATAAAAAAACTTTATATAATAATTTTGAAAATTTTAATATAATGTATATAATATATATAATCAATATAATTATAACTTATTAAAGTATAAACAAAATTTCAATTTATTTATATATAAACTTAAAAACACTAAAATAATATCTTTACAAGTATAAGAGATTGAAAATCATTTTGAGAAATATTTTGAAAAGATTATTTTAAAATCAGGATATTTGAAAAACAATTTAAAACAAAATTAGAGAAGGAGAGAGAGATCGGAAAAGTGTTATCATGGTTTTAACATAAATTCCACGACCTTATAACTTATCTGGAATATCTTGAAATATTTAAATCTTCAATACTCATTAGTTTTCATTCTCCAACTCTTGAACTCTATATCAGCATCTTGAATCTACTCTTGATACTGTACAGTCTTTTTAATCAATACTTGTCTAATATCCTGCACTATATATTATATATAACTTGATAAAACATTAATATCTATATTTTATATAATATGCTATATTTGTTATCATCAAAACCAATATCTAAGGTACTAACATTCTTTACATCTTTATGCGTTTACATCTTATTTAATTTAAGGTCATTTACCTCTTACTTTTAAAAGATCTAAATATTTTTTCATTTACTTCCATTTCTTTTTATTGTACTTTTCTTTCTATTCCTTTTTAACATCTACTACCCTCCCTTGTTTAATAAACTTTCCATGCTCTTTTTATTTTTAAATTACTACTTGCCTACCTTTTCATCGTTAGTATTTGATTTGTGTCTTCTTATATTCATTTTATTACTTGCCTACTTTGTTATTGTTAACCATTTGGTTTCCATCTTGTTTCTATTGCATTTATTTTTATTTTTACAATCGTATTTTTTTATATAGTAATTAATGGGTAGAGAAATAAAACAATTGTATTCTTTTTTATAGTAATTCAAACATATTTATAAAATTATTATATATAAACAAGAGATATAAATTACTTGCTAAATAATTGATTTCTTATTCCTGTAATCAATCTTTAAACTAAAATACATTTCAAATAAATAAACCTATGCTTTCTCCCTTAATAAAATCACTCTTTCTATTCTTTATTAAAATTAACATTT
The DNA here is from genome assembly GCA_030737815.1 of Allium fistulosum. NCBI lineage: Eukaryota > Viridiplantae > Streptophyta > Magnoliopsida > Asparagales > Amaryllidaceae > Allium > Allium fistulosum. The sequence goes on along the minus strand of CM060905.1, from coordinate 1,028,636,583 downwards.
ATCATTTCAGTCCCAATTATTAATTACATTCAGACTAATATCATTAAACTATATCTAATATATGTTACCCTTTTATCTTATTGCAATCTGCGTTATTAATAAGAATTCAAGTTAAGATCAAAACTTATATTCTAATATATTTTACATCAATAAAATCATAAAATTTTAATTTCTAACAATTTTATTCAAAAAAATTTATTCAATTTAATATTTTTAAATGGTTAAAAATATGGGTTGTTACATTTTCCCTATGCTAAGCATATGCCATTTGAAAAATCAGAAATTTTTCTTTTTTTTTCAAAACCTTTTTAAATTAAACTTTGAAACACTTGGAAAAACTCTCAAAAGTTTACAATTTCACTACCATTTTCCAAAACTATTCATAAAAGTATTTTATCTCTAAAATTATGAATTTTGAACAAAACTTCCAAAAGTATATTTTTTTCAAACCAATCTATGCTACATCATACGCAGTTGGAATTTAGTCAATAGTTTAATGTCCATAGTTGACTTTATCCTACCATGCAGTAAATTTTCAATTTTTCAGAAACCTTTTCTTTTACCTTAAAATAATAACCAGCACACAAGTTCATTATAAATTTTAGCTCTAAGACACAAGGATACTGACCCGTGGCTTCGCAACAAACTTTCCCTGCTCTTTACCTGCCAAAATTTATCTTCCCAAAACTTTAAGGCTTTAGGACTTAACTTTTGTTTTCTATATGGTAACCGATTTAATAGATTTCTTAATTTATTTTATAAACTTGTAGCCTTTTATTAATTTATTTTTCACTAGTTAAGTGTCTTCATGAGATTTCCTTACTTACTGTAACAACCTGCTATTTCGAACCATTCAAATCGACAATCATCCACATATGTCGGACGTGAATTGCTCAAAATAACAAACTGTTAATTTTTATATTTAGCAAAACTTAGATATACAGTAAATAAATAAATCATAGAAAGGCACAGAGTATTACAACAATAAGTAGCAGAAATAGATAAATAGTAGTTCATGAAGCTACTACAGTACATCAGAGTCTAATACATAAATCCAAATACATAGAAGTCACTAATAAAAAAGCAACTGACAACTCTGAACATAAACAACTGGAAATAACTGAAACACTGAAAGCTGAACATATAAAGATAGATCTCCAAGCAAAGCTCCAAGCTCCAAAGGCGAGTCTCAAATGTTGTGACACTCGGTCTGACCCAAGCATAAAGTAAAACACAAAACACTCAAGTAAGGATTAACATTCTTATACCAGTAAATCAACTCAAGTGAAATGTCGAGTGAAATGCAAATAACTTAAAGGATGTTGGGATTTCCATCCTTTAAGGATCCTTTAAGCTATCTACATACATAGTACAATATGCTGCATAGATAATGTCTACGGTAAAGTAAAATATTAAAATAGCGTTAAGGCGTTACCCATATCCCTCTTAACACAGTTTTTATAAATGTCGTAGTCTATATAGCACTGTAAACTTCACCAAACCGGTGGGCTATCAAGAAGCACTCTATAGGTACGACACAAACCAAACTCGTAATGGGCGCGATAAGGCATGTGACAAGGCACGCGAGGCAATGTCCAGGGTAGGATACTACCGTTTTGCGAATCTGGACTGGTGGTAACGCATAGCAGCTACTACCGTCCACCTCAAGACACACTCCCATAATTAAAGGTGCACCCAATCAAATCACAAAGTAATAGAATGGTATCAAAGAAGCATGCTCGATCGGAGGTGCGACCTCACTTGGCCCGGCGTGGATCCTATTTTAGTCACATTAAGCTGACTCGTGAGAGTCAGGGCTGCGTTCATACCTCATATAGACGTCGCCAAACCATCCTACTTCGTTCTGGATTCTCCCCTACGTACATAGTTGTTAAAGTGGTTTTCGGTATTAGCAGAGAGTATGACAATATCCGATCCCGGTCTCTTTAACAACCAAACACTTATTTCACATTGTGGTCATTTCATTTCAAATAGTTTATACTTCATATCAAAATATCATATTCATTTACCAATATCTGATAGAGTTGGTGGCAATCCCCTATTCCTCAATGAAATTCAGCCTCTATCTGATACCATTTACCAAGCTGATCTTGTCCCTATTCAATCAGTTGGAATGAGGTACTCATGGAACAATAAAAGGCGGCTGGGCAATAGTACCTTTTCTAGGATTGACCACGCATTCGCCAACCAAGCTTCTCTTGACAAATGGCCTCTTCTTTATAGTAACCTTCCTCCGCCTCTCCTATCAGACCACTCTCCTCAAATTATTCATCTTCGTGAAGCTGACAAGAGAGGAAAATCAAATTTTAAAATTTTTAATTCATGGATTCTTGAACCTGACTTTAAAAATATTGCTATATCCTCTTGGAGTAATACTAAGTATGGTAACCATTTATATATTTTGCAGGAGAAAATCAAAGATATGAAAGAGGTCTTGAAAGTGTGGTCGTTTAAAAGATTTGGTAAGGGAGCAAAAATGAGCACTATGATTGAGGAAGAGCTGGTTAAGGTGCAAACAACTATGATGTCCAATACTAGTGATGCAAATCTTGCAACAACTGAAAGTATGTTGACCCAGAAGTATTACGAAGCGTTAGCTAAAGAAAGTGACATGATACGGCAAAAATCAAGAATAAAATGGAGAGAGAAGGGAGACCGGAACAGTGCCTACTTCCATGCAAGTCTCAAGAATAAGCAACGAAGAGAGAATATTGCTTCTATTCACGATATGTAACAACCCTGAGATTGCAATTACCAAATAATAAATTAAAATTATGATTTTAAGTGGAAAAGGGAGCTAAACAAAAATCTTGGGAATTTAAATTTGCAATTGGTTTGCAAATTAAAGTATTTTGGGTTTAAAATGGGGAAATTGATATTTTTGGAATTTAATATTAAAAGGGGAATTTTAATGTGATAATGGGTTTAATTGGCTAATGAGACAATTATATGGTTTTAATTAAAATTAGGATGCCACTTAGGATTTTGTTCACATGATAACCTTAGGAAAATAAACTAAGTCCTAATGGGTTTTAAAACCTCTTACCATGACCCATTAACCAACCCACTCCTATATAATATCTCAAACCCCTCCCATAAACCCTAACCCTCCTCTTCATAAATTCCTAAACCTAAATCAAAACATAATTAATGGCCTCCCTTTAGAAGATCCATCTCCTTCTCTTCATAATTAAACTAGTTTAATCTTTGAAAGGTAATGCAATCTCCCCTATTCTCTAATCCTTCTTAATCCCTATTTACCTCTACCATCTTATTGTAATCATTGTTTTGTTTTTGATTTTTTTGGGTCCTTGAAGCCTCTTGATCTTTTGCTTTGGGGTTGAGCATTTTGGCTTGCTTGATTATTGCACACAAGCTATTTGATCCATTGCTTCATTAAGGTAATTACTATTGATTAGTGATTATTGCTAGTAGTGATTATTGCTAGTTAATTTTGGTGAAAATTTTGATGCCAAAAACTGAAAAAAAACACCCCAAAACCTCAAAAACAACAAAAATTTGTTGGCTGGAATGTTTCAGCCTGAAACAGGCTAAAACAGTGCACTGTGTGCACCAGGGCAGGCCTGGGCTGCACCCTGGCTGCTGCCCAGGCACTGTAGGCTAGCCTAGCTAGGCTAGCCAGAGGCAGGCCAGCCCTGGATGGGCTGGCCGCACTTCAAACCCCCCAGCCCGTCTGGGCTGGGGGTTTACACTGCCTCCCCAGCCCGGGCGGGCTGGGGAAGCGGGGACGCGGGCCGAAGCCCGCGCCCCAACCCCAGCCCATGCGGGCTGGGGATTTAAATATTCCCCCCAGCCCGCCTGGGCTGGGGGAGAGGGGACGCGGGCCGAAGCCCGCGCCCCAACCCCAGCCTAGGCGGGCTGGGGATTTTGATATTACCCCCAGCCCGCCTGGGCTGGGGGAGAGGGGACGCGGGCCGAAGCCCACGCCCCAACCCCAGCCCAGGCGGGCTGGGGGTCTGAACTGCCTCCTCAGCCCGCCTGGGCTGGGGCAGGCTGACGCAGGCCGAAGCCCGCGAAAAAAAAAGAAGTTAAAATTCTCCATCCTGTTTCCAGATTTTTACCTTCACTTCGCGATGCCGCCACGATCGCATCCGAGGTCGGAATTTGACGTTTTTGGTCTCGTTGGAAAGGTGGAGTTTCGAACTTCATCTCTGGAAAATTTGGGCAACATCGGAGTTTGTTTGGTACTTCTAATTTCGTGTCGAAGTTGAACTCTAGTCGCTGTTGGTAAACAGTATGAATCTTTTTCTGGGTCCAACTTTGAGATGTCGCTGCAACTTCGTCTCAACTCGGAATCCAGATATTCTTTTTGCATCTTAAATTAGGGATGTTGGACTACATGCCTGCAAATTTTCATGACATTTGGACACCGTTTGCTGGTCCAAATAAATTGCCGAACTTGGGTTCGCAGGTGTTTTTGAATGTTTACAAACACTTAGAATATTTTTCAGTGATTTTCTGGATTTATTGATTTCTTTGAGATTTGTCTCTAGATTTCGTACACGGGTTTTATGAATCATTTTCAAAAGATTTTTCACTCCTAAATGGCTTTAGAAATTATTATATAATATTATTTTTAATTATTAAATTAATTACTCCATAAGAGGAGAGTTTTCAAAAGCCGTTTTAAAGTGATTTCGAAAATCAATTATAAATCCGTTTCGCACCATTATTTTCTATAATAAAAATCTCACACTCACTTTTTAGCACGTCGAGCGAAGTGGAAAGGTGCTTAAACGGTTAGGAAATCTCCGGCCTATGGAACCGTGTGTATTTCCTTTCCGGTTAATCCCCGACCTATTCGATTGATCGTTTTGACCTTTGGGTCTAGTTTACCGATGATACGAGGTGGACTTTTTATTATTTGGAGTGTGAGCTTGCTATTGGTTAGTAAACCGTTTAGTGCGAACGTGGGGTATGGGACTCATTGTTAACACTTTACGGGTTCCTCTCCAAGAAGTTGGTGACACATTAGCCTTTGGGCGGCCAGTACTGGACCTCTGGGTCACCACGCCTTTGGGCAACCGTCTCTGGACACCTGCTCTTTGGAGCAATTTATTTTTCGGCATGCGCCTCTGGGCCTTTATCCTTCTGGGAAGGATCTTGCCGTCTCGCGCGTTCTGCATCTGTGCGAGTGATCGATCACAACTCTACAGTACTTGGCAACAATGACTCTGGTCGGTGCACGTGCAATATTGGTATTATTTGATGATTTTTATATCCATTCGAGTATCGCCATTCGGTGTTGGTTCTATGGAACCATACGATGTAAGTGCGATTGCCTTGTGGATTCACAATGTCTCTGGACACTGCTTTTCAGTGTTGGATTTCATTAACTTTTCAGTATATCCCCATTTCTCTTTGGAGCATCGATCTTTGCTTGGGCATTGATTACAGACTCTGGTCACTCTAGGGATATTTGCCTATGGGCATCTTTTTATAGCTTTGGCTACGCCGATGATATGAGGCGATTTTATTTATTCTACACTTTGGTGTTGATTTCTCTTTGGAGATTTTTATTGTTTATTGATGATTAGGGATCGTCATTACATTCATGTGGTTCATAATATACTTCTCTTTGGATAAGTACTATTTATTTATGTACCGCATTATTATATATCTCAGTTATTACTGATTGTTTAGCTAGCCTGACTCGAGTGTTTTCGCTCGGGTCAGACCGAGTTGTTTCAGGTTAGGTCTCTGGACTTAGCTTCTGTGCTTCCGCTTGGACATTATCTGCTATGCTGATAGATAGCGCTTTTATTTGTCCACTATTCCGCTACTCTGTTATTATTCAGACTTTGATATGTACATATTTTGACTCACATGTGTGAGCAGTGGCTTTGTACCCACTTATAGTATTTGGATCTGTATTGATGATGTATTGTTCTGGGATTTTATATTTGTTATGTGATTCTGTTCTGTGATGTTTTATCATTTTATTACTATGCTTATTCTGATAGATCTTTAGCCATTGTAATTTCATTATAAATATTTATTGAATACGTCGAACCACTTGAAAAAAAATAGATACCACCCTTTCGACGTATTCAGTAGATAGTTATAGCTTGATTACAAATGGTCGCTTCCACTATACTCTATTCTCCGCTTTAACTGACAGTATTACTCCCGTAATACTCTTTGTTACAGTGGGTCTCAGAGTGGGGCGTTACAGCTTGGTATCAGAGCCTGGTTTCAGGAATAAGCATAATAAACACAGAACAGATACACTTAGTACAATACATTTTAATTGGATCCGAATTAAATCAAATCCCTTCCTTGTTCCTATTGATAGATAAGCTAGGAATATGTGTAGGAATCTGTTATATTCCGTAGTATTCCTTAATTAATTATCTATCATTGAATCATGTCTAACTCTAATTCCCGTTTGACTTTCAGTATGTCTGGAAGGGGAAGAGGGAGACCCACACGTCAGACCAGTGCTGCTGGGCAGTCCAGCAACACTCATCCAGAGGGCGTGTTCATGACCACCGACCAGATCATGGAGCTGGTTCGGAATTCCCAGTCTCATTCTCAGTCTCCAGCCCTAGTTGCTGATGCTCCGCGCAAGTCTGCTTTTGCGTGTCTCTGCAGTGATTTTACCTATCTCGGAGGGAAGCCGTTCAGTGGCTCCGAGAATGTCTTAGAGGTCCAGGCTTGGATTTGGATATGCGAGCGCATTTTCACTCGTATGGATATCACGGATCATGACCGTGTTCTTATTGCTTCTAGTCAGCTTCTGAGTCGTGCCCTGGATTGGTACGAACTCCTTATTGCCGAGATAGATGAGTCCATACTTACTTGGGCTCAGTTTCGTGAGAGATTTGAGCTCAAATTCATCCCAGAGTCAGAGAAGAACTCCCTTGCTCGCCGCTTTCTTGATCTCAAGCAGGGGAAGTCCTCCGTTTCTGATTATGTCTCTTCCTTCGAGGCCCTGTCCAAGTACGGCCTTGAGTTTATTGCTACTCCTTATAAGAGGAACCTCAAATTTGTTGAGGGCTTGAAGAAATATCTGAAGAGGCAGCTTATGCTTCAGCTTGAGCTCTCATTCGAGAAGCTAGTCGATGCAGCTCTACATCTTGAGTCAGTCGAGATGGAGCATAGTGATGAGGTGGTGTGGGTGCCACAAACCCCACCAAGAAGAGGTTTCCTCCTGGCAAGTCTGGCTCTTCTTTTCAGCACAAGAAGAAGAAGACTGGCAGTTCCACAGTTCAGACTCAGCCTCAGACTCGTCCTCAGTCCCAGACTTCTGCTCAGCCTAGTGGGACACGTCCTCCGAAGAAATGCTTCAATTGCGGTTCTCCAGATCACTTTATTCGAGAGTGTCCCAAACCTCTCTATTGCACCTTCTGTAAGAAGGAGGGACACAGGATCACCACTTGTCCTATTGCTCCAGCCAGTGCCAAGCCTGGCAGGCTTAATGCTGCCAAGGCTCCTACCACTTCTGCTCAGCCTAAAGGTACACATCCTTCCGTTCTTGAAGGCTCTATTTTATTTCATGGTAGATCTATTAGAGTTCTTTTTGATACGGGTGCCTCTCACTCATTCGTATCAAAGGAACTAGTTAATACTTTATCTTTGGATGTTACTTGTATGGTTTCTTCACTAAGGATTGTGAATCCCATTGGTGGATCCACGACCCTTAGCTTGCTCTGTGAGAATATAGATATTGATCTTTGTGGCTTTTCTTTCCGTGCAAACCTCCACGTTATGGAGTATTTGGGCTTTGATATGATTCTTGACATGGATTGGCTCGTGCAGCACGACGCAAAAATTATATGTTCGGAGCGGATATTATTCATTCATCACCCTGACTCGTCCTCTCCGTTAGCTATTGTTCTTCAAGATGTTGGGCTTTCTGATGTTACTTTATTTTCTCTAGATTCATGAGATGATGAGGTAGACATATCTCGTATTCCAGTTGTTCGGGATTTCCCCGATATATTCGAGCCAGTATCAGGCCTGCCACCAAAGCGGGCCATTGAGTTCCGCATCGATCTCATTCCAGGATCTCATCCAGTTGGGCGTCCTCCTACGAGAATGTCTACTAAAGAGAATGAGGAACTCAGGAAGCAGTTAGTTGAGCTTGAATCGAAGCAGTTCATTCGGTCTAGTTCGTCACCATGGGGTGCTGCTGTGGTCTTCATTAAGAAGCTCGATGGCTCTCTTAGGCTTTGCATTGACTATCGCAAGCTTAATGAGTTGACCATCAGAAATCGTTATCCATTACCACGGATAGACGATATGTTTGATCAGTTGAGCGGTGCGAAGGTCTTCTCCCAGCTCGACCTTGCCACCGGATTTCATCAGCTCCGAGTTGCGGAAGACAGCGTTCCTCTTACTGCATTTCGCACTCGTTATGGTTCTTTTGAGTGGTTGGTCATGCCGTTCGGCTTGACGAACGCTTCGGCTTTCTTCGTCGATCTTATGAATCGAGTATTCCGGGAATATATCGATAGATTCGTTCTGGTTTTCATCGACGACATTCTTATTTATTCTAGATCCGAGGCAGAGCATGCTCATCATTTGCGGATCGTCTTGGATACTCTTCGTCAGCATCAGCTTAAGGGCAAGCTCTCCAAGTGCCATTTTTGCGAGAGCAAGGTCAAGTTCTTGGGCCATATTGTATCATCTGAGGGTATTTCTGTTGATCCTTCCAAGATCGAAGCTATTCAGAATTGGAAGCAGCCCGAGAACGTTCATGATATTCGCAGTTTCCTTGGTCTGGCGGGTTATTACCGTCGATTTATCAAGGATTTCTCTCGTGTTGCACTTCCCCTCACGACTCTGACTCGTAAGGGTGTTCGCTTTATTTGGTCTGATAAGTGTGAAGCTTCCTTTCAGCGACTGAAGGAACTTCTCACCCATGCTCCTATTCTGGTGGTTCCTGAGAGTAACCAGGATCTTGTTGTTTACACCGACGCTTGCGGTAGCGGCCTCGGTGCTGTGCTTATGCAGAAGGATCGGGTAGTTGCTTACGCTTCTAGGCAGCTACGTCCGAATGAGGTTCGCTATCCTACTCATGATCTTGAGTTAGCTGCTATCGTCTTTGCTTTGAAGACGTGGCGTCACTTTCTATTAGGCGAACGCTTCATTCTTTACACCGATCACAAGTCACTGAAGTATTTATTCAGTTAGAAGGATCTCAATATGAGGCAGCAGCGATGGCTTGAGTTTCTCGCCTCATATGACTTAGACATTCAGTATACCCCTGGCAAGGGTAATCGTGTGGCTGATGCACTCAGTCGCAAACACTCGGCGGTAGTTTCTATGATGATAGCCGAGTGGGATATTCTTGAGACTCTTTCTATGTGTGATATTCGAGATCGAGCTCCATCTTCTGATTCTCCGGCCTTATTATTCAGCTTGGAAGCTCATCCTATCTTATTGGATCGCATTGCCCATGCTCAGCGGCAGGATCCAGAATTATTGCATTATATTCATCTCCTTGAGTCGGGATCCTATGATGTGACATTGTTGGATTATTCTATTGATTCTCATCGGTGTCTTTGCAGAAAGAACCGTATTTTGGTACCATCTGATTTATCACTTAGGCGTGACATTCTAGACGAGTGTCATCGCACTTAGTACACTATACATCCCGGATCGAGTAAGATGTATGCCGACATGTGTCGCCTATTTTATTGGGAGGGCATGAAGAGTGATCTTGCAAGTTATGTAAGCCGTTGCATGACTTGTCAACAGATCAAAGCTGAGCATCAACGTCCATCTGGTCTTCTTCAGCCGCTAGAATTCCATTATGGAAATGGGATCAGATATCCATGGATTTTATTGACGGTCTGCCTCGATCAAGGTCAGGCCATACTTCTATTTGGGTCATCGTCGATCGCTTGACCAAATCAGCTCAGTTCATTCCTATTAAGTCCACTCGGACTGCTCCTCAGCTTGCCAAGTTATATGTGAAGGAAGTCGTTCGACTTCATGGCATTCCTAGCTCTATCGTCTGTGATCGAGACACTATCTTTACTAGTCACTTCTGGAAGTGCCTACAGTCAGCTTTGGGCTCAAAGCTGAATTTCTCGACTGCTTATCATCCTCAGACTGACGGTCAGACAGAGAGGGTGAATCGTGTTTTAGAGGATCTTTTGCGCTGTTGTATTCTGGATTTCAGAGGTAGTTGGGAGGATCACTTACCGCTTGTAGAGTTCTCCTATAACAACAGCTTTCAGTCTAGTATCGGCATGGCACCTTTCGAGGCTCTTTACGGAAGGCCATGTCGCTCTCCTGCTTGTTGGTTAGAATCTGGTGAGAAGCACCTTCTTGGTCCAGATTCAGTTCGGGAATCTTCTGAGAAGATTATTCTTATTCGTCAGAGAATGAAAGAGGCGCAGAACCGTCAGAAATCCTACGTGGGCAGCCGTAGGAAGCCTCTTGAGTTCTCCATTGGTGATCATGTCTTTATTCGGATATCTCACATGAAGGGGGTTGTGCGTTTCAGCTCTACAGGGAAATTGGCTCCTCGCTATGTCGGACCATTTCCTATTACGGAACGCATCGGCCCCGTTGCTTATCGTGTAGCTCTACCTGCTCATTTCTCTGGAATACATGATGTGTTCCTTGTTTCTCAGCTTCGCAAGTGTGTGCGCGACCCTGATTCTATTATCGAGCCTCATATCGTGCCCAATTTGGAGATCTCACCCGATCTATCTATAGAGTAGCAACCTCTTCGTGTGCTTGATTCAGAGATCAGACGTCTTCGAAACAAAGAGGTTCTGCTTGTGAAGATTCAATGGTCGTCTAATCCTAAGGACTGCACTTGGGAGACCAGAGAATTTATCGAGCGTACTTATCCTGGTTTTCTTCCATCTTCCAGCACGGGTGAGCATCTATATTTTATCCTCTGTATTCCTTTGTGGATTAGATGTTATAGACGACTTCTATATTTAAGGAAATTGCGGGGACGCAATTTTCTTAAGGGAGGGAGTCTGTAACAACCCTGAGATTGCAATTACCGAATAATAAATTAAAATTATGATTTTAAGTGGAAAAGGGAGCTAAACAAAAATCTTGGGAATTTAAATTTCCAATTGGTTTGAAAATTAAAGTATTTTGGGTTTAAAATGGGGAAATTGATATTTTTGGAATTTAATATTAAAAGGGGAATTTTAATGTGATAATGGGTTTAATTGGCTAATGAGACAATTATATGGTTTTAATTAAAATTAGGATGCCACTTAGGATTTTGTTCACATGATAACCTTAGGAAAATAAACTAAGTCCTAATGGGTTTTAAAACCTCTTACCATGACCCATTAACCAACCCACTCCTATATAATATCTCAAACCCCTCCCATAAACCCTAACCCTCCTCTTCATAAATTCCTAAACCTAAATCAAAACATAATTAATGGCCTCTCTTTAGAAGATCCATCTCCTTCTCTTCATAATTAAACTAGTTTAATCTTTGAAAGGTAATGCAATCTCCCCTATTCTCTAATCCTTCTTAATCCCTATTTACCTCTACCATCTTGTTGTAATCATTGTTTTGTTTTTGATTTTTTTGGGTCCTTGAAGCCTCTTGATCTTTCGCTTTGGGGTTGAGCATTTTGGCTTGCTTAATTATGGCACACAAGCTATTTGATCCATTGCTTCATTAAGGTAATTACTATTGATTAGTGATTATTGCTAGTTAATTTTGGTGAAAATTTTGATGCCAAAAACTGAAAAAAAAAACACCCCAAAACCTCAAAAACAACAAAAATTTGTTGGCTGGAATGTTTCAGCCTGAAATAGGCTGAAACAGTGCACTGTGTGCACCAGGGCAGGCCTGGGCTGCACCGTGGCTGCTGCCCAGGCACTGTAGGCTAGCCCAACTGGGCTAGCCAGAGGCAGGCCAGCCCTGGATGGGCTGGCCGCACTTCAAACCCCCCAGCCCGCCTGGGCTGGGGGTTTACACTGCCTCCCTAGCCCGGGCGGGCTGGGGAAGCGGGGACGCGGGCCGAAGCCCGCGCCCCAACCCCAGCCCAGGCAGGCTGGGGATTTAAATATTCCCCCCAGCCCGCCTGGGCTGGGGGAGAGGGGACGCGGGCCGAAGCCCGTGCCCCAACCCCAGCCCAGGCGGGCTGGGGATTTAAATATTCCTCCCAGCCCGCCTGGGCTGGGGGAGAGGGGACGCGGGCCGAAGCCCGTGCCCCAACCCTAGCCCAGGCGGGCTGGGGGTCTGAACTGCCTCCCCAGCCCGCCTGGGCTGGGGCAGGCTGACGCAGGCCGAAGCCCGCGAAAAAAAAAGTTAAATTTCTCCATCCTATTTCCAGATTTTTACCTCCACTTCGCGATGCTGCCACGATCGCATCCGGGGTCGGAATTTGACGTTTTTGGTCTCGTTGGAAAGGTGGAGTTTCGAACTTCATCTCTGGAAAATTTAGGCAACATCGGAGTTTGTTTGTTACTTCGAATTTCGTGTCGAAGTTGTACTCTAGTCGATGTTGGTAAACAGTATGAATCTTTTTCTGGGTCCAACTTTGAGATGTCGCTGCAACTTCGTCTCAACTCGGAATCCAGAAATTCTTTTTGTATCTTAAAGTAGGGATGTTGGACTACATGCCTGCAAATTTTCATGACATTTGGACACCGTTTGCTGGTTCAAATAAATTGCCAAACTTGGGTTCGCAGGTGTTTTTGAATGTTTACAAACACTTAGAATATTTTTCAGCGATTTTCTGGATTTATTGATTTCTTTGAGATTTGTCTCTAGATTTCGTACACGGGTTTTATGAATCATTTTCAAAAGATTTTTCACTCCTAAATGGCTTTAGAAATTATTATATAATATTATTTTTAATTATTAAATTAATTACTCCATAAGAGGAGAGTTTTCAAAAGCCGTTTTAAAGTGATTTCAAAAATCAATTATAAATCCGTCGCACCATTATTTTCTATAATAAAAATCTCACACTCACTTTTTAGCACGTTGATCGAAGTGGAAAGGTGCTTAAACGGTTAGGAAATCTCCGGCCTATGGAACCGTGTGTATTTCCTTTCCGGTTAATCCCCGACCTATTCGATTGATTGTTTTGACCTTTGGGTCTAGTTTACCGATGATACGAGGTGGACTTTTTATTATTTGGAGTGTGAGCTTGCTATTGGTTAGTAAACCGTTTAGTGCGAACGTGGGGTATGAGACTCATTCTTAACACTTTACGGGTTCCTCTCCAAGAAGTTGGTGACACATTAGCCTTTGGGCGGCCAATACTGGACCTCTGGGTCACCACGCCTCTGGGCAACCGTCTCTGGACACCTGCTCTTTGGAGAAGTTTATTTTTCGGCATGCGCCTCTGGGCCTTTATCCTTCTGGGAAGGATCTTGCCGTCTCGCGCGTTCCGCATCTGTGCGAGTGATCGATCACAACTCTACAGTACTTGGCAACAACGACTCTGGTCGGTGCACGTGCAATATTGGTATTATTTGATGATTTTTATATCCATTCGAGTACCGCCATTCGGTGTTGGTTCTATGGAACCATACGATGTAAGTGCGATTGCCTTGTGGATTCACAGTGTCTCTGGACACTGCTTTTCAGTGTTGGATTTCATTGACTTTTCAGTATATCCCCATTGCTCTTTGGAGCATAGATCTTTGCTTGGGCATTGATTACAGACTCTGGTCACTCTAGGGATATTTGCCTATGTGCATCTTTTTATAGCTTTGGCTACGCCGATGATATGAGGCGATTTTATTTATTCTACACTTTGGTGTTGATTTCTCTTTGGAGATTTTTATTGTTTATTGATGATTAGGGATCGTCATTACATTCATGTGGTTCATAATATACTTCTCTTTGGATAAAAACTGTTTTATTTATGTACCGCATTATTATATATCTCAGTTATTACTGATTGTTTAGCTAGCCTGACCCGAGTGTTTTCGCTCGGGTCAGACCGAGTTGTTTCAGGTTAGGTCTCTGGACTTAGCTTTTGTGCTTCCGCTTGGACATTATCTGCTATGCTGATAGATAACGCTTTTATTTGTCCACTATTCCGCTACTCTGTTATTATTCAGACTTTGATATGTACATATTTTTGACTCACATGTGTGAGTAGTGGCTTTGTACCCACTTATAGTAATTGGATATGTATTGATGATGTATTGTTCTGGGATTTTATATCTGTTATGTGATTCTGTTCTGTGATGTTTTATCATTTTATTACTATGCTTATTCTGATAGATCTTTAGCCATTGTAATTTCGTTATAAATATTTATTGAATACGTCGAACCACTTGAAAAAAAAATAGATATCACCCTTTCGACGTATTCAGTAGATAGTTATAGCTTGATTACAAATGGTCGCTTCCACTATACTCTATTCTCCACTTTAACTGACAGTATTACTCCCGTAATACTCTTTGTTACAGTGGGTCTCAGAGTGGGGCGTTACACGATATGAATGGTGTCCTTCACACAACTGATATTGATGTGAAAGATGCTTTTGTCCATCATTTCTCTTCCCTATACGGCATCGATAACAACTTCACCCCTACTATTGATGATATACTGCCTGACATTCTTCCTAGATTATCTGCTGAAGAATGCGACACTTTATGCAAAGAGGTTACTCTAGAAGAAATTGAAAAAGCAATGTTCTCTCTCAATCCTAACTCGTGTGGTGGTCTCGATGGATTAAATTCAAAATTTTACACTTCCTGTTGGACGTTTGTTTCAACTGATGTGTGTAATGCTATAAAACTTTTCTTTAAGAAGGCCAAAATCTACAGATCTTTCAATTACACCAATATTGCTTTGATCCCGAAGCTTCAAAATGCTCATCACGTTAATGATTTTCGCCCTATTTCTTGTTGCAACACCATATATAAATGCATATCCAAAGTAATTGCCTCTAGACTTACGGATGTGCTTCCTTCCATCATCTCCAAGAATCAAGCAGCCTTCTTGCCTGGAAGAAGCATACTTGACCACATCCTACTTTCTCATGAGCTTCTTAAAGGGTACAATAGAAAGAATTCTTCCCCCAAAGCAATGTTGAAACTCGATATTATGAAGGCTTTTGACATGTTACAATGGGATAGTATTGTTAGAATTATGGGGTACATGAACTTTCCGCCTCATTTTACCTCTTGGATTTACGAATGTATCTCTACTCCGAACTTCTCTGTCAATATTAATGGTATGAGTGCTGGATTTTTTAGTGGTAAGCAAGGAATAAGGCAGGGAGATCCGATATCACCTTATGTCTTCATTCTAGTGATGGAGCTGCTGACTGGAATGTTGAATAGGCTAATTAGTCAAGGTCGTTTTAAACTTCATCATGATTGCAAGGATCCCCAAATCTCTGCTCTGATGTTTGTAGATGATTTAGTGATATTTTGTTCTCCGGACATTACCACAGTTATGAATATTATGTTTACCCTTGATCAGTTCTACAAGATGACTGGTTTAAAGGTTAACATTCAAAAATCTGATATCAAAATTGCTGGGGTTAGTTTACAACAAGTGGCTGAAATTTCTCAAGCCTCTGGTTTGTTCCCTACCCACGATACCGTGTCCTACTTAGGGCTTCCCCTCTCTTCGGCTAGGATAACAACTATTCAATGTCTACCCTTATATGAGAAGATAACTGCGAGATTAGATTGTTGGACAGCTAGGAAGCTCAGTCAAGTTGGTAGGCTTACATTAATCAAATCTGTGCTCTTTGCAATGCAGGTGTACTGGGCTAGGACTTTTGTTCTACCATTTAAACTTGTTAAAATGTTAAGAAGTGCATTTATGAAATTTCTATGGATGGGAAAAACTTCTGGTAGATATATTGCCCCGATTAAATTCAACAAAGTCGAGCGTCCTATGAATAAAGACGGGCTTGGTATATTCAATTTAACACAATGGAATCGTGCTGCTTTTGCTAAGCATATTGACACATACTATAACTGTACCAACAGTCTCTGGGAAGATTGGTAAAAAAGAAATGTGATCAAAGGAAGAAGCCTATGGTACATGCAGAAGCCACAAAACCTTAGCTGGACTTGGCAGTGTATTTTCAAGCTGAAGGAGATTTTTCTTCCGATCATTAGAATAAATACCAACCCTGTATATAATACAAGTTTCTGGGATGATCCGTGGCTTGACAAGGAAATGATACTAAGAAGACATTTGACTCATAGTGAAATTCTTCAATCTGGTATACACTCTATGGCTAAGGTTAAGGATGTTGTTTGCATTAATCATAGTGTTAGGTTTTTTTCTTCTAACTGGAGAATTCAGTGTTTTTGGACTATGATCAGGCAGTTTGTTTCACTTATTTCTATAAATGAAGAGCTTGTATGGGGGGAGAAAAAAAGTAAATTCAAAATTGGTGAAGCATATGAATACTTAATGAAGAACAAATCTCGGCCAGAGTGGAAATGGTGGAAGCGTATCTGGAACAAGGATAGTAGTATGCGTGAAAACTTGTTGATATGGAAGGTACTGAATCGAGCTATTCTAACGAGAGTCAAGCTCGTAACCATGGGAATGTATGTCACCGTTTTCTGTACTTTCTGCAGAGACCAGCCCGAGACTGCTGATCATCTGTTCTTCGATTGCCCTGTTATCTTGGCAATGTGGACTGCGGTGAAGATGAAATTGCGGCGGTATAATGTAACTAACCACAATCAGGATGAATGGAATCAAATTCTTTCCATTACCGGTTGCAAGAAGGTGGGGAAGAGGCTGTTTACTATTGTGCTGAAGAGCTTTATAATGGTTATATGGAGAGAGCGTAATGTAAGGGTGTTTGACAACACTAATGAGAAGAGTTATTCTCTGTTAAAGCATTGGGTTCTGCATGAAATTAAGCAAACTTTGAGTATGCTGCAGTTCTCCTTCGACCCTGGGATAAACCAGTCTTTCAACTGCTAAGTGTTAATGGGTTCTATCTTTTATTTGTTTTTTGTTTCTGTTTCCCTTCGTGTTTGTAGCACTTTGTTTCCCTCTGTATTTTCTTGAGCTTTGCTTGCTGTTGTTTGTGTGTAGTTCTTTTGGTTCTGCAATAAAATGGTCGGGGTCCATCTAACCCTGTCGGCCTTGCCAAAAAAAATATCATATTCATTTCAAAATCATATCACTTTCGAAACCATATTCACTTTCGAAATCATATCACTTTCGAAATCATTATTCACTTTAAAAATCATATTCATTTCCAAAATCATAACCACAAAATAGGTTAAAATATCATATCAAAGTATTTGCATTTAAATTCATTAAATCTAAATTATAACAGTTCCAACTTAAATAGTTAATTTGTCTTTCCAACCTCTATTTATTAAAGTTATTATAAAATCTATTGAAAAATATTGATAAAAAATTAAATAAATAAAATAAACATATTATATATATTAATTAAATTAAACTTTATTAAGTTAAATTATATTAAATTTCATTAAATCAAATCTTTTTATTAAATCTATTTAAATCTATTTTTATATATTCTAAAAATAATAAAGGTATAAGTAAAATTTTATAATTTACATTTTAAAACTTAACTTATAATTTTAAAGTTTCCAAAACATATAATTTAAAAATGTAAATTTACACATATATTAAAATTAAAATATCTTTATATTATATTCTAAAAATCAATACACATATATTTCTCCTTTCAAAAATTTGGAAATCATTTAAAATAGACCAACGGTGTCCGTATATAATTTTCTAACTTATGTTCAAGTGATACGGATATTTATCATTTCAATCCGCAATAATTTAATATTTACAGGTATATATCATTTCAACCCGCAATCCTAAAATTTCAAAATCAATAAAATCGCTTGGGTTTATCATTTCAACCCATAATGATTTTCCCTAACCTATAATATCGTTCGGGTATGTATCATTTCAACCCATAGGGAATTCCTAACTTACATGAAACTTACAGAGTGAGAACAATAGAATAATAATAAAATAACATCAATAAAAATTATAATCATAATTAACAATTTGAATATAATATATATACAACAGGTTATGGTGTCATATGTCAATTAACATAGGTTAACAGTTGCAGATAATAACATATCATACTTAACAATTTAAATTATTAACAAATTATATTTTAACAACACATTTCAATCGTCATTTCATGTGGAATAAATTTACTAAATATAAGCATGTCAATCGTGAGTGATTGCTCACCTTTCAAGGCTATGGAGACAACGATGGCGAAGAAAGAAACACGGACAGGCACATGGATACAGACACGAACTAGCAGGACAATGACAAGCTAGAAGCTGTTGCGACAAATTCTGGACAACGGCGAACAAAACAAAGTGAATAAAATTCAATGAACTATGGATATATATATATAATATTCTCTTTTCTTTTTTTCTTCAAGAAGGTGAGTAGTTGCAAATATAAAAACTTATTTTATACCTTATTTCCACAACAAGCACGAACAGGAATGCAAACTATGTAAATATATGAACTTTTATATATAGAGGAGGAGAAAGGCTAAGCTGGAGATGGTGGTGCTTGCTGATCAGAGACAGGTGAAGGGAAATGTGTGGAGGAGCAGCTCGAGTTCGGGTTGGAGGTCTGGAGCAAGACAAGTGGAGCACGGCAGGTTGCCAAAGAGGATAAACAGTTCACAAACAATATATATAAACACTTACTTTGATATATTTTTTTAATAGAGAAAGCTGGGTTCGGGTAGGAGGCTGCTCGATCGAGCTCAGGCCGGAGGGGTGGCTGAAGCAATGGGCTATAGGGTACGAAGTTGACGTGGAGAGGATGGGTGACTTTTGGGTTTGTTGTAGAAGGTGGTGGAGGGGCTCGGCGCTGTCGCTTGTGAGTGGCAAAACGAGATTGTAGGGGAAACGAGCAGCGGTTGTAGGATGGGTTTTGGAGATGGTCTGAGCGGCAGCTGAGAAGCGGAGAACATTGCGTGTACGGCTGGAGGTTGTGGTTCAGGAGGCGGGCCTGTGGTGCTTTGGGTTGGGTCTGTGGGGAAATTTCCTTGGAAGGGAGACGGAAGTCAGATGAAGGTGAGGACGGCGGTTAGCTCAGTTGCGGCGGCAGAGAGTGAAAAGAGAGGAGGTGGAGGAGTTGTGTTCGGCCACTTGGAAATAAACGAATAATAATTTTTTGTTTGGTAATTTTAATTATTCAATGGTTTTGTTTTAAACCAATTTTCTTTTAATAAAATTATTTAACAAGAAATTAAATTTAAAACAAATTTCTCCTTTAATAATTTAACTAAAATTTAACTTTCAAAACTAAATTTAATATATCAACCTTTGGTAATTAAATTATCCCATGATTTCATTTCAAATTAAATTCTTTTAAATAAAGTACTTGAACAAATTTTTTTTTCTTTAACATATATTGTCTAGTGACCAACGGTTAAATAAGTTTATTAGCCACATAAATCACCTTATTTCATTATTAATAACTGAATGAATGCACATATGTATACTTATTTTATTTTATTTTATTTATATAAACAGTATAGAATTCCCTTTATCATTTAAAATTCCTATATTATTATTATTGTTTTTCCAGCTTTACACATATGTAAATAAATTTTTTTGTTTATATATTCATATATATATATGAATCTACATCTATACTTTACTGTAAAAAAAATTACATATATTTTCTACATGTATATAGATATCAAAAATCAATTTTTTTCTTTTATACGTATATGTTTATCAAATTAAACAAAATTAATATTGGCTGTACCTAATCACCATCGCAAAACAACCTCGAGATCGTCTTCAGAGCCACCTCGCTGTAGAACATCTTTGCAGATTACTCCGACAGTTGCCCCCAAAATCGAGTACGACCCTGCTCGTTCGATCGAGACAGCTCCCCCAAATCAATCGCGATACCCTCTGCCTTGGTGTCGATCGCCTTATCTACTACATCGAGTGCCACGACATCGCGATTCCCCCGTGCCTTGCCCACGCATCGTCGCTCGAATGACAACACCCAACGCCGCCGCCCTGATGATCGCGCTCTGATCGATTGACGATCTCCTATAGTCGAAGACGAAGTCGTGTTCCCCTTCAAAGTCGAAACCCTACACGCGGCTGCTCGACATCGCGATTTCGCCTATACCCTTAAATGACGCGCGCGAGTTTCTGTTTGATTTGGTAATTGGTTTCGTGGATACGAGTAGGAGAGGGGGATGAATTGATTTCGTATCGGCCATTGTTTGATTTTTTGAACTGAGGAAAGGTTTTGTTTTTATCTTTTGAACGAGATGATTTTCTTTCGTGTATTTCAACAGAGAAGGAAGGGGAGACAAGGGAACGTGTTTTAACAGGGAGAACGTGTTGTTTCAGGGAATAGGTCTGCTAAAAAAAATCTAGGGTGGCTGATGTTGACCAAATTCAAAATTTAAATTTAAGTTGATTTCGTTTAAAATTTCAACGCGTTTGCTTATCGTATGCTCACATAACAACTCCGAAAAATACGAAATTTGAAATCCGACAATAATTCAATATCACGGACCCAATGGAACTGGTTTCATCGAATTCCGAGACTGTGCCTCGGACGGCTATTTTTAAATATCGATACAAGCGATATAAATTCAAAACTGATCAAATCAATTTCAAATTCAATTCTGAAGTTTCAATTATCTTCAGTATCATCGATATAAATTTTAAAAGCTTTTAAAATATTTTTCTTCAGCTTAAAACTGAAGATTTAATTTTTTATTCAATTTACACTAGATTAAACATTTTATAATTTAATCGCCAAATTCATTCTGATAATTTGAAATTCAAGTCAAACCATCATTCAAATATTTAAAATCAATTAAATATTTTCATTTTAAATTGTTCAAAATTCTGGGTCGTTACAATCTTCCCTCCTTAAAAGAATTTTGTCCCGAAATTACAAGTCAGGAAAAATGGTCCTTAACTCGTCTACTATTTTTCAACATCCAATAGTTTTATCAATTTTCAAAACAAAGCTTTCTACTAAAGATTCATTATCATTTCAACTAGCCTTCCCATTTCAATTATAGGTTTCAAACAACATTGTTGTACTTCAAAATTCAAATTTAAATTTAAATTCAAATTTTAAACTTCCAAATTTTCTCAAAAAATTTGTAACACTCTAAATTTTCAAAAAATTTCGCCAGCGTCTCCTTTGCACGGCTAACACGGCACGACTACAAAACGTTCCTACGGACTCTCAAATTTCAAAAAGAAAAGAAAAAGCCAAGCGGCTAGACAAGAAATCATCAAATCTCATATTGAAATTTAAATACATACCTTCTTTCGAGCAATTCAAATTCATCTTTGAAAATCAAATCCAATTCCTTTATACACCTGTATATCCTACTAGCCATAATATCTAGTTACAACATTCAATTATCATTTTGCACATTTTATTACAAAATTTTCAATATAAACTGCTTATACATTTTTACTTCACTGTTGAAGTTACATATCTATTTTCATTCAATTTCATTTAAATTTAATTTACACTTTCAACTCTATTTGGATTTATTTTGCCTTCTGAATATTGAATTTCATCAACTATCTTTTTTCATTCACAACTGCACTATTTTAAATTAGTTCCAGTTACTAATTCATTACAAATTCCAATTCATTTTATTCAAATTTGTTTTCAACATTCAGTTTCAATTCCAGTTTTCTTCTTTTGTTCATTCCCAAAATTTATTTTCAATTCACTATTTTGGTTTATAACCACTTATATTAAACTGGATTTCAAATTCCATATGAATTTTAATTCGTCTTTCATTTATAATTATTCAATTCAATTCTATGCTTACAAATTCAAAATGAATCTCAACTTTCAATTTCACTTACATTTAATTGATTCACTTGTACTTACTTTAATTTAACTCCATTCTTTAAGTTAAATTTATTTCTATCAAAATTCAAATTTGTATAAGTTATCAACTCATTTATTATTCCCATAAATATTTTAAATAGGATTCCAGAGTCTTTTCAACTTTTTCAAAAACCATTTTTTTGAAAACAATTCAAATTATCCTTTGAATTTCCAAAACAAAACCCAAATTTTTCCAAACAACTTCCATTTAAAACCATTTTGGCAGCAATTCCTCTTTTGGAAACCCGAAAATGAACACCGGTGATGTCGCGATCATCATCGGAATTATTTTCCAACGACTGAAAAGAGTTTAGAGCTTCCAACTCTCCAAAATACTTTTCAAACCTTCGAAATCCATTTTCAAATCAAAAAGGATTTAAACTTTCCAAATCTCCAAAATTTTCAAATTCTTTTCAAAACATTTCCTAATACTTCTCTGGAATTCTGTTACAAATCACATTTATAATTTACATTCGTAAATTTTATCTGTATGTGAATTTATTTCTTAACTTTGGAGTTATGATTTCAATTTTTTTTTTCCAATTAACAATGATAATATTTCACTATTATCACTTTCCTAACAAACAAGCATCCATATACTATGATAATTCATAGAAAATCATTTCTTTTCTATACAAAAATAGTTTTGGATAAAATTATCTCATTCACCCTATTCAAAAATAATACCGTGTCGATTTATCTTGTTTAAGAGTTTAGAAACCCTTATCAATACAGTTAGCTAGACTGCACCGACCAGAATCTATAAACAATCAACCGATAAGTCAACACAATACAAAACAATATCATATTCACTAACAAATACGCGCTCATATCTATTATTACACTCAACTCATTCTAGAGTACTACTGACTCTATCTCTAATGAGTAACACCCAACAGAGCAGGGTTGTCGCTTAACCATATGCTTTGATACCACGTTGTAAGGACCCGATTCTTCGACTTCCGAAAATCGACATCGATACGTCCACTGTATCAACTACCAAGCAACGAATGCCGGAAAACCAAATTCTTAGGGTTTAAGAAAGAAAGGGTAGAAGAAAAGATAGAAGAAAAGGAAAAAAGAACAACAACAGAAAACACAGAACAGAAACAATATCAGAATCTCACATTCGCAGCGGAACAATATATAATAGATAAATGGATAATCTTTTAAAACAAAGAATTTTATCGGTTTTATACATACATCAATCAGAGTCAATATACAACTCAATACAACACAACACATCAATGGACAGTTATATAAACTTGTCCCCATACAGAATACACAGCGGAATAATTAATATCAGATACAAATACTACGTCTCGCCATCCAGCTTGCTTCCAAAGCTCCAGAATATCCAGAATATCCTGATAACATAACTCTAGGCTGCCCGTGTGGAAAATTATGGGCACCCAGAGTTTAGAAGGGAAACAATAAACTCCGAGTCAGTCATGGTGACTGGTGTGAGATCGTAAAACGGTTATTTTTAAAACAAACAACAGGAAGATTTTAAAGTCAATTTCGCAATGCTTTTGGAAAATGAAACTACCATAAGACCTCCCGCCACACACACAATGCAAACGCAGAATTGGAGGAGATTTCTTCTTATGATAGTCAAAGATGCTTACTACGCAAAAATCAAATCCTTTTTGATATTATTATTAGTGCATAGTGTAGAAAACATTTCGAAAGTAGAATATAAATCTTAGCCAACATACGACCATTATCATATGCCTACTATAGCTACTATGTTCAATAGCAGGTTACCGCCACATTCCATAGCAGGTAATACAACTACAACCGTACACGTCACGTATTGTTTCTTTGGATTTCCAACAAATGGTCAGGCCAAGGAACTTCCCATGGCCACATGGAAACGACTCTGGAATGACGTCCCGAGAAATAACCTAACATTACGGTTAGATCTCTGCCAACACAAGGCCGGGTTACCTCTGCAAAAATAGGTAACTACTGACACGCGTATGCCATCCCCCGATCGTAACCGATCTTCCCGAGGATCCTCGATTTCCAACAACCACAAAGTAATAAATTTGCAGTAACAACATAGGTTAAATATCTAGGCTCCATACCATGATACCACCTCTATCCAGAAGGAATGACATACACTAAGGGGCGCTACTCCCTAGAACCTTGCTGCATCCTTCCTGTTTTGACCATTTTCGGGGTGTGAGGTCCGACGAAGTCTCGTCCACAAAGCTACGCTTTGTCACAAAGCCATGCTTCGGGTCAAACAAATGATCAAAGTAATGATCACAAAGATAAATGATCAAACAAATGATCATATCACAAATGATCAAACAATGATCATTTCACAGCAACACTCAGCATGCCACGTTACCAAATTGGGAGTATATTGCTGATAAATTTCAACTACATAACCTTTGAGCTCGTACGTCTCAGAGAAGGGTGTTCAGCTAAGAGAATAAATTCTCCGCCACCAACAGATATGTATTTGAAAGAAATCAACTTTATATCTCAATTTGTAACGTCAGACATACAATCCATACAAGTCTATTCCGGGATCGAACAGAACCGAAGGCACTTCCCACGAAGCCCTTGCAAATCCGGATAATTTTCAAATCACGTCCGGACTTCCCGTCACTAAGGGTGATAAAACCTCTAAATCGGAGATCAGCCGATGTAGAGTAACTCGACGGTAATCCTTCCGTTTTCAAAAATATCCGGTCTTCAACACCGGTCATCAATTGCAATTCATAACGACGTATCACATATTCAGAATGGGTTATACGACCCCATGGTCCTTTCCCGGCTAACCCGAATAGTGAGCGCTTATTTAAAAATAAGTGTGGCATTCAAATTCATCCAATTCACAACAAATACTCATTCAAGGTAATTATTGATAGTCGGTTATTTAACTATCAATAAAGATGCGCAACATCATCAGATTCCAAATAATTTTCCAAATTATTAAATTTCAAAAATATCTTTACTAGATATAAAATTTCCACACTTCACCATCTGAAACAAATTTCAATTATTCACTTTCGATTTATCTCTAAGAAGATAAAATCTCAAAACGTTTCATTTCATTTTGGAAAACATTTCCATACTTACTTAATAATAAGTAATTCACAAATCTATTTATTTTCAACACTTGGAAAATATTCGATATACTTAAATCAAAATTAAGTATATATTTCATTCTTTAAGGAAATCATTTACTATAACAACATCTATTTGAGTCAAAACGAATGTTACGTAAAACATCGTTACGACGACTCAAAATCACTAGTATAGGGATTCGAAGTTAAGATAGGTATATAAATCCCAATACTATATAAAAACATTTCCTTTCGGAAACCATTTACTATAACAACAGTGTTATAGTCCACCATTTCCTTCTTTTTTGAAAACGTCTATTTCAACAATAAATGTTGAAATCTATGTATTCGATACTTAATACATTTTAAAACAAAACATCTTTAAATTGTTTTGATTCTATTTCAAATATCACTTTCAAGTATTTCTTTTCAATATACTATTCAACGTCCAAATGGTGAATATACTTCATTAACCAATTTCAACATTTCTACACATTTTATTTAAAGAACTATCCACTGTCCAAAATCGTGAATAAAATTCCCAATCAAACTCTTATTATCTACAACATTTAACTTAAAGGATAGTTCGCTGTCCAAAATCACGAATATATCTCCTTTAATAACTTTTATGTTTAATTTATCAAATTCAATTGATTTCGAATTTACAAACAATGTTTATAAATTCCATTTCTATTTATAACACTTCGATTTATAAGTCTCCTTTATTATCCAGTTCAATTATAACTAAATTTTTATACCAAAAGTCCAAGATTATAAGTTAATAACTTATAATTCATTATTTTAAAATAAATCGTTCTTTTAAAACTTCACAAATTGTAAACTTTTAAATTTCATTAACTTATGAAATCCAAGTATACTCCACTTTAACACTTATAAAAATTCGTTTTATAATTCCAGTGTTTTTAATTTATAAAATATCAATTTTGTACATCTTTTATATACATCGTTTTTAATAGTTCAAAAATCCCAATTTAAACCATTTTATAATTTACTTTAACTATTTATTTCAGAAATCACCTTTCGGTTATATTTCACAAAAATCATAATTTTTTATAACTTTAAAAATTTAAACGTTTATTTATTTAAAATAAATCAATTCAAAAATTGAATAAAACGTCTACTTTCAAAAATCACTTTAAAATTCTTTTAAAGTAAAAATCGTTATTTTAAAACTTCAAAATTTGAATCCGATGATGCAACAACACCAAAAAAAAAATCAATGACGACAACAAACATCATATATCAATATGATAACAGAATATATCACAATATCTATAAATAATAAATACTGGTGAGGAATCCAGTTAGATCCCTCCAACCTGTTTCCCTGCATCCAAAGACGTTAGCACAATACCTATTCCACTTCGAGGTGGAATATCGCAGTATATGGGATTTTATAAAAATATCAATCCGCTTAATAACGGCGCAATAGGGTCTCATCCGCTATATAATGCGGGAAAATCAACAACTCCAATATATACATATGCTAATATGTATATATTGCTATATATATATATAGATATATCCTACTGTATCTAATATCACATCCAAACATCAAACAAATCAATAACTGCAATCCAAATTTATTTTTGAGTGAGAAGATCTCACCTTAGCTTTTTATTTTGCAATCTAATTTCCATTCCAGTTTGTTTTTCACGATCTATAAACCTTGTATAAACAATTTATACAATTTTATTAATATTCAAAATAAACGAATAATAAATTTTTGTTTGGTAATTTTAATTATTCAATGGTTTTATTTTAAACTAATTTTCTTTTAATAAAATTATTTAACAAGAAATTAAATTTAAAACAAATTTCTCCTTTAATAATTTAACTAAAATTTTACTTTCAAAACTAAATTTAATATATCAACCATTGGTAATTAAATTATCCCATGATTTCATTTCAAATTAAATTCTTTTAAATAAAGTACTTGAACAAATTTTTTTTTTCTTTAACATATATTTTCTTGTGACCAACGGTTAAATAAGTTTATTAGCCACATAAATCACCTTATTTCATTATTAATAACTGAATGAATGCACATATGTATACTTATTTTATTTTATTTAATTTATATAAACAGTATAGAATTCCCTTTATCATTTAAAATTCCTATATTATTATTATTGTTTTTCCAGCTTTACACATATATAAATAATTTTTTCTGTTTATATATTCATATATATATATGAATCTACATCTATACTTTACTGTAAAAAAATTTACATATATTTTCTGCATGTATATAGATATCAAAAATCAATTTTTTTCTTTTATACGTATATGTTTATCAAATTAAACAAAATTAATATTGGCTGTACCTAATCACCATCGCAGAACAACCTCGAGATCGTCTTCAGAGCCACCTCGCTGTAGAACATCTTTGCAGATTACTCCGACAGTTGCCCCCAAAATCGAGTACGACCTTGCTCGTTCGATCGAGACAGCTCCCCCAAATCAATCGCGATACCCTCTGCCTTGGTGCCGATCGCCTTATCCACTGCATCGAGTGCCACGACATTGCGATTCCCCCGCGCCTTGCCCACGCGTCGTCGCTCGAATGACAACACCCAACGCCGCCGTCTTGATGATCGCGCTCTGATCGATTGACGATCTCCTATAGTCGAAGACGAAGTCGTGTTCCCCTTCAAAGTCAAAACCCTACACGCGGCTGCTCGACATCGCGATTTCACCTATACCCTTAAATGATGCGCGCGAGTTTCTATTTGATTTGGTAATTGGTTTCGTGGATACGAGTAGGAGAGGGGGATGAATTGATTTCGTATCGGCCATTGTTTGATTTTTTGAACTGAGGAAAGGTTTTGTTTTTATCTTTTGAACGAGATGATTTTCTTTCGTGTATTTCAACAGAGAAGGAAGGGGAGACAAGGGAATGTGTTTTAACAGGGAGAACGTGTTGTTTCAGGGAATAGGTCTGCTAAAAAAAATCTAGGGTGGCTGATGTTGACCAAATTCAGATTTTAAATTTAAGTTGAATTCGTTTAAAATTTCAACGCGTTTGCTTATCGTATGCTCACATAACAACTCCGAAAAATACGAAATTTGAAATCCGAAAATAATTCAATATCACGGACCTAATGGAACTGGTTTCGTCGAATTCCGAGACTGTGCCTCGGACGGCTATTTTTAAATATCGATTCAAGCGGTATAAATTCAAAACTGATCAAATCAATTTCAAATTTGATTCTGAAGTTTCAATTATCTTCAGTATCATCGATATAAATTTTAAAAGCTTTTGAAATATTTTTCTTCGGCTTAAAACTGAAGATTTAAATTTTTATTCAATTTACACTAGATTAAACATTTTATAATTTAATCGCCAAATTCATTCTGATAATTTGAAATTCAAGTCAAACCATCATTTAAATATTTAAAATCAATTAAATATTTTCATTTTAAATTGTTCAAAATTCTGGGTCGTTACATAGCATATACAATAAATAAATCAAACATAGAATCACAGGCACAGAGTATTACAACAATAAGCTGCGGAAATAGATAAATAGTAGTTCATGAAGCTACTATAGAACATCAGAGTCTAATACAGAAATCCAAATACATAGAATTCACTAATACAAAAGCAACTGACAAGTATGAACATAAACAACTGGAAATAACTGAAACACTGAAAGCTGAACATATAAAGATAGATTTCCAAGCAAAGCTCCAAAGGCGAGTCTCAAATGCTGTGACACTCGGTCTGACCCAAGCATAAAGCAAAACACAAAATACTCGAGTAAGGATTAACATTCTTATACCAGTAATTCAACTCAAGTGAAATGCAAATAACATAAAGGATGTTGGGATTTCCATCCTTTAGGGATCCGTTAAACTATCTACATACATAGTACAATACACTACATAGATAATGTCTATAGTAAAGTAAAATATTAAAATAGCGTTAAGGCATTACCCATATCCCCCTTAACACGTTTTTATATAAATGTCGTAGTCTATACAGTACTGTAAACTCCACCAAACTGATGGGCTTTCAGGGAGCACTCCATAGGTACGACACAAACCAAACTCGTAATGGCGCGATAAGGCATGTGACAAGGCAATGCCCAGGGTAGGATACTACCGTTTTGCAGATCCGGACTGGTAGTAACGCATAGTAGCTACTACCTCCCACCACGAGACACGCTCCCATAATCAAAGGTGCACCCAATCAAATCACAAAGTAATAGAATGGTATTGAAGAAGCATGCTCGATCGTAGGTGCAACCTCACTTGACCCAGCGTGGCTCCTGTTTTAGTCACATCAAGCTGACTCACGGGAGTCAGGGCTACGTTCATACCTCATATAGACGTCACCAAACCATCCTACTTCGTTCTGGATTCTCTACCACGTACATAGTTGTTAAAGTGGTTTTCGGTATTAGCAGAGAATATGACAATATCCAATCCCGGTCTCTTTAACAACCAAACGCTTATTTCACACCGTGGTCATTTCATTTCAAACAGTTTATACTTCATATCAAAATATCATATACATTTCAAAATCATATCACTTTCGAAATCATATTCACTTTCGAAATCATATCACTTTCGAAATCATATCACTTTCGAAATCATTATTCACTTTAAAAATCATATTCATTTCC
This sequence comes from Allium fistulosum, assembly GCA_030737815.1. Taxonomy (NCBI): domain Eukaryota; kingdom Viridiplantae; phylum Streptophyta; class Magnoliopsida; order Asparagales; family Amaryllidaceae; genus Allium; species Allium fistulosum. The sequence continues at coordinate 1,028,606,989 of CM060905.1, read as the reverse complement.
AAAATCCTAACCACAAAATAGGTTAAAACATCATATCAAAGTATTTGCATTTAAATTCATTAAATCTAAATTATAACAGTTCCAACTTAAACAGTTTGAATATTGAAAGTAGTTTACATATTGGAATAGTTATACATTAAAATAGTTTATCTTTAAAAATAGGTTATAGATTAAAACAGTTTATATATTAAATTTTTTATATATATTAATATATATATATATATTTAAATTTTTTATAAATTAAAAATATTATATTAAAATAGTATATATATTAAAAAAAGTTTATACCGAAAATAGTTTCAAATTAGAATTATTTCTTCCAATTTCACAAATCAACTCAAATCAACTTGAATTCCAAAATTCAATTTAAATCAGTCTCAGCTCAATGATTTCAATTACAAAGGTTAAAGGTTCAATTTAAATTCTCAAACCATTTTTAATTTATACCGATTTCAAATCCAGGTTTGAACTACAAATTTAAACCACTTCCAATTCAATAGGTTCCAAAGTTTAAATATTCAAACAATTTACAATAACTCAATTTGATAAATTTCATGTATATTTCAAAATTCAACTTTTATTTTATTTAAATTTGAAAATATTAAATTAATCATTTTTATTTAAATAAAATCTCAAATTACAAATTTAAATCAATATTAAATATTCAACTTCAATTTTTTTTAAATATTCATTTAATCACCTTTAGTTAAACATTTAAATAAAATCTCAAATTACAAATTTAAATCAAAATTTAAATATTCAAATTCAATTTTATTTAAATTTAAATTATATCCATTAAATCCTCTTTAATCAAAATCAAGTTATAAAAACATATCTTTAAAATCTCAAAATTAATAAGTTTCAAATCAATGCTTATTTAAATTCAATTCCTAATAAATTTAAATTTCAAGTCAACTTTAATTTGTCTTTCCAACCTCTAGTTATTAAAGTTATTATAAAATCTATTTAAAAATATTGATATAAATTTTAAATAAATACTTTAAACATATTGTATATATTAATTAAATTAAATTTTATTGAATCAAATCTTATTATTAAATCTATTTAAATCCATTTTTATATATTCTAAAAATAATAAAGTTATGAGTAAAATTTTTTAATTTACATTTTAAAACTTAACTTATAATTTTAAAAATTTCCAAAACATATAATTTAAAAATCTAAATTTACATATATATTAAAATTAAAATATCTTTATATTATATTCTAAAAATCAATACACATATATTTCTCCTTTCAAAAATTTGGAAGTCATTTAAAAATAGACCAACGATGTCCGTATATAATTTTCTAACATATGGTCAAGTGATACAGATATCTATCATTTCAATCCACAATAATTTAATATTTACAGGTATATATCATTTCAACACGCAATCCCAAAATTTCAAAATCAATAAAATCACTTGGATTTATCATTTCAACCATAATGATTTTCCCTAACCTATAATATCATTCGGGTATGTATCATTTCAACCCATAGGGAATTCCTAACTAATAGGGAACTTGCAGAGTGAGAATAATAGAATAATAATAAAATAACATCAATGGTAATTATGATCACAATTAACAATTTAAATATAATATATATACAATAGGTTATGGTGTCATATGTCAATTAACATAGGTTAACAGTTGCAGATAATAACATATCATACTTAATAATTTAAACTATTAACCAATTATATTTTAACAACACATTTCAATCGTCATTTCATGTGGAATAAATTTACTAAATATAAGAATGTCAATCGTGAATGATCACTCACATTTCGAGGCTATGGAGACAACGATGGCGAAGAAAGAAACACGGACACACAAACAGATACAGACACGAACTAGCGGGACAACGACAAGCTAGAAGCTACTGCGAAAAATTCTGGACAGCGACGAACAAAACAAAGTGAATAAAATTCAATGAACTATGAATATATATATATATATAATATATTATCTTTTCTTCTTTTTTCAAGAAGGTGAGCAATTGCAAATATAACAACTTATTTTATACCTTATTTCCACAACAAGCATGAACATGAATGCAAACATGAATGCAAACTTTGTAAATATATGAACTTTTATATATAGAGGAAAAGAAAGGCTAAGTTGGAGGTGGTGGTGCTTGTTGATCGGAGACAGGTGGAAGGAAATGGGTGGAGGAGCAGCTCGAGTTCGGGTTGGAGGTCTGGTGCAAGACGAATGGAGCACGGCAGGTTGCAAAAGAGGATAAATAGTTGACAAACAATATATATAAGCACTTACTTTGATTTTTTTTATAGAGAAGGCTGGGTTCGGGTAGGAGGCTTCTCAATCGAGCTCAGGCCGGAGGGGTGGCTGAAGCAATGGGCTATAGGGTTCGAAGTTGAAGTGGAGAGGATGGGTGACTTACGGGTTTGTTGGAGAAGGTGGTGGAGGGGCTCAGTGCTGTTGCTTGTGAGTGGCGAAACGAGATTGTGGGGAAAACGAGCAGCGATTGTGGGATGGGTTTCGGTGATGGTCTGAGCGGCAGCTAAGGGGCGGAGAACACGGTGTGTACGGCTAGAGGTTGTGGTTTAGGAGGCGTGCTAGTGGTCTTTTGGTTGGGTCTGTGGGGAAATTGCCTTGGAGGGGAGACGGAAGTCAGATGAAGGTGAGGGACGGCGGTTAGTTCGGCTGTGGCGGCGGAGAGTGAAAAGAGAGGAGGAGGAGTTGTGTTCGGCCGCATGGAAAAATAATAATGGAGCAGCGTTAGTGGGCAGTAGTGGAATCTTGGTTGCAAGGGGAAAGCTACAGGGTTGCGGTGGTTATGGCCAGGGGAGAGAGGGTGGGTCAGAGCAAATGGTGATGGGTGGATGATGGAGAAGGAGGGTGGCGTTCGGCTATGGGTTCGAGAAGGTGACGAGGCCGGGCAGAATCTCAAAGAAGAAGACTGGGTTTAACAAGAAGCAATTATACAAGCATTATAATATATATATTTTTCTTTTATAAAAGCATGATCAGATCTGAGGCAGAGAGAAAAATGAGAGAGGAACGAACAGAATATATTGAAATGGTATGAATGGCAAAAGTCACGACTGATGATTTCTGGAAATATTAATTGTAGTGGACATTTGTTTCAGCCGAAGGTAACTGAATGGACATAGGGAAGCCCTAAAGGTTCGAAACGGGTACCGATACGGCTAAACATTTCGCAGATTTCGCCGTGTACCGGACGCCAAATGCACAAATGAATACACTACGGAGATCAGCACGACAGACGAACAGAATGGTACACAGATATTAGAGATATGACTTACCTATCAAAACTCGATATTCGCTGCCAAACTGCTGCTAAAACGCCGAAAATATGATAAATAGAGCTAGAGCGGTCCAAATTTAGCGAAACAAAATATGACGTCTCACTTAGAAAATGATTAACATTTTTCTTATATAAAAATATTCAGATTTCAAAGATATTTTATTTCCATCAAATTTTAACTGATTTTAAATTTAAAAATAGAAATTACACAACAGAACAACTTACATATTTTCCAATGAAAATCTGCCATTTGCTATGTTTAAATAGACGCATACCAAATATCAAATTTTCATTGCAAAATTTTACTGTTTAATTTTCATGAAATTTTTAGTTAATTACGTTATTTAAATCATTAAAATTTCCAAGTCGTTACACTTACACAGTTTTCCAATTAATATAGTGGTCCACCTAGAAAATCAATTTTCAAAAGGAAAATTTCTCATGATATCGTATGGATTCTACAGAAACAACTAATGCTTAAAACTCAACCTCAAAGAAACAATTGCTACATCCTTCCCTTCAACATCAACTGACATTTATGATGTTGTGGTCCTATTACTTCTCACTTAAATTAAATGGACCTTCTCAACATGTCATCTTACTATAACCCACATACCTCAATCCACCTTTCTTGCTTCTAGTAAATAACGTCCACTCCTTACTTCAATTACCACACCCAATTATGGAAGTAAATTGTGCATCGCCATACTGTAGTGGGTAAGAAATAAAAACTATGCACATTTTAAATAACTTATTAGAAAATTGGCTCGACAGAATAACTTTTCCATCCTTTATCTTGCCTTCCTTCCCCTTGGTTCTACCGATGTCTTCTATGTGTGTTTACCATCTTATTACTCTCCGTTACTATCTTCACTTAATCCAAATCTCTTGATAGTATTCTTAAATCTTGGTATTTACTTTATTTATCCTGGATCTTCCTTATGAGCATACTCTAGAACTCGTAGAAGTGTACTTTGGTACCATTCGTTATTCCTTTGAAGGTTCTTCTTATGGCTTGCACACATGTGTAATAAAACTTTCCAAGATTCTTACCAACATTCCTTACATCCTACAGGGATTCGTTATTGCTACTCTATGAGCAGTCATTGCTATCTTATTCATAGCCTTATCTTTTAACCCATCTTACCTAGGAAGTCATCCCTGTCTACCCCACATTAAAATTTTGGTTTGGTTTTCACCACTTTTTTTCACAAATTAAAACTGCAAAATTTTGAAGTACTTAATCCCAAAAATTTTATCTTTAAAAGTATAAACCTGGAAACTTTTTATTAAATTCAGAAATAACATGGTGTCTTATCTTTTAAAACTATAATTAAATTTTAAAAATTCTTTTCCTTTTTCTTCAAATCAACCTTTTCTTTTAAAGCCCTTTTTCAACAACAAAGTTTTTTGCTTCTTAAAATTATGGTTTTTAACTCAAACCATTTATTAAGATTCACTTTTAAAAACTTAACTTTTATATCAAACCATTTCTTTTAAAAATACACTTTACAATATCTTTGTTGACATCAAAATTGACCACCAACACCCAATTATGCGAGCACCAAAATCCAATCCAGTCACAAAAATATGAAGAGAAATAAATGAAGAATAAAATTAAAACAATCGGAAAGCAAGTAAATTAAGACACATATTTATAGTGGTTCAGTTAACTCCGGCCTACGTCCACTCCAAAGATTTTCTTTTTATTAGTTTATACTACTGATTATGGTTACAAATCCATGAAATTCAAGAATAAAAATGGCACAGTATGACCTAGGTAGAAGATGAAGAGAAGCAGAATGAAGATCCCCTTTTCTGAAGCCATGCCTGTTGTATTTATAAGTGAAACTTCAGCTACCGGGCCTCCTTATCCACATGGGCCCACCGTAGGGGCCACTAAGCCCAAATCCCAATGGATAGGGATTGGTACCGATCCCTTCCTTGGTTGATTTTCGGGCAGCGACTCCTATGGTGGATTCCTCATAATGAAATATACTTAATCCCAAAGTTTCATGTCATTTGGATCAACGGAGCTTGAGTTATTGATTGATGAATGCGAGAACGCACTTTAAGGATATCTATGCCGAAGCCTTCCAATGGATCATACCAATCCCTTATGACCAACCCAAGTGTCCCAATCCATGCCTTTCTACACATGCGGATCCATGATTGCTTAATTATGCTTGTCCCTTGGATTCCATAATGTAATAACGATCCCTCTGATGCCACTAAGTCATGCCGACCCTTCTTATTCTACTGAGTTTTGCCGATCCTTCATCTTGCATAATGCTATGCCGATCCCTCCTTCTTCACGAAAATACGTCGATCCCTACTACTCCATTAAGGTGTGTCGATCCCTCCTTCTTCATGAAACCACGCTGATCCCACCTATGCTACAAAGCTATGCCGAGCCCTATGGTTCTTCCATTCCATGCCGATCCTCATCAACCCATACTGATCCCTACCGAGCTATGCCAATCCCTATACATATACATACATTGGAGCATACCAACCCTTCTGGAACCAACCATGTAGATCCCTCCTCTATGAGCCAATCCATGACGATCCCTTCCATCCGTTGAACCATATTCCATACTTAAAACGTTCTGCCTTGCATGTCTATCAATTCTATTCAATCCCAACTCCATGTAGCTATCTACACTTGATTTCTGGGCCCTACAACCGTCGCTCTGTACCCATCGACCTTGATAACCGTGAAGTCTGTTGGGTTAAATCCGCCTATATACTGCCTTGCCAAAAGGCAGGTTAACACTTTGCCCCCCAAAACATGCCTTACAATAGGAAGGCGTGTTTTGAATTGCCTTAACTCCATGTTTGATACCCGTTGATGACCTGTGAAAAAATCAGTGATCTGGCCTGTCTGTTAGTAATGACCATTAGGGATCGTTAATCAAATTCATAGTTGCCCCTGGCTGATGATGATCGCATGTGATTGAGTGTCAGTTCGAGGCAAAATGTGATCGTTTGAGGTTATGTGCCGTTCGAGGCGAAATGTGATCGTTCAAGGTCGAGTGTTGTTCGAGGCGAAATGTGATTGTTCGAGATCGAGTGCCGTTCGAGGCGAAATGCGATCATTTGAGATTGAGCGCCATTCGAGGTGAAATGTGATCGTTCGAGATCGAATGCCATTTGAGGCGAAACGCGATCATTCGAGATCGAGTGCCGTTCGAGGCGAAATGTGATCGTTTGAGATCGTGTGTCATTCGAGGCAAAATGTGATTGTCCGGGTGGGACTCAAAATTACCAATGTCAGATTTCATGTTCGAGTGAGTTTCTTAACCAAGTACCAAAAAAAGAAATAAAAACAAAAAATAAACACTATAATGCATGCATCTCCGGGTGTGACGATTCATTGTCATCTCAGAGCATGCCTAGGGACCGTTCACAATCCCGTACATGTGTAAGTGACTCAGCCGTTTTATTGTGGAGTTTATTACTTATTCTTTGCCATTCAAGTCAATTAATGACAAGTTGACGCCTCGATCCTGGGCAGTTCCCGTTCGATGCAGATGGTGGTTGCTCCTGTTCTATTGCCGCTGCCCAAGTTCTCACGTATTGTAACAGCCTGCCATTCTAGATACGTCCCTTAGTCTCATCCTTTAAGTGCCCGTAGTCGTTTGTACTATACCCGTTCAGCTCATGAAACAAACATTATTTTTATAATTTCTTTTCATCATTTGTAGGCTCTCTCCTCATTGGCCTTCAATAGGGGACCTGCCTCTTAGTATCCAAGTATATCCATTCCAATGTTTCAGTCTATTCCGTGTAAGAGGTGAATCTCGGTTCCCTTCATGGATGCTTCGATCCATCAAAGCCATCTTCTACTTTCTGTTTTCCTTTATCCTTGTTTGAACCTTCCTCGGACAGACCTCCACCTTGCACAGCATTCACCTCAGGTTTGTTTGCTCATGCGTCTTCCTGTCGTAGGAACCTTTCTGCTTCATGATAAAACTCTCCGAGATCCGTAGGTGAATCCCGTGCCAGTGAATCGTTGAACTCCATGCCATTAGCAATTCAAGATACAACTGCCATCAAAACCATGGATGGATTTGGATGATCCACCGATGCTGCCACGACATTAAATGGTGTTAAGAAATTCCTTATAGATTCTCTGGTCCTCTGTTTCAGTGTTTCCAAACTCATCACATTTTTGGGTCTCGAGATGTGAACCCTTAACTGCCTTATAAACCTTTCGATCAATTCCATCCACGTGCTAATAGAGCTGCTTTCCAACTGTCTGAACCATAATGCGGCTATATCCATTAAGTACAAGGGGAAGCACCATGCCATTACTTCCTCCAATGCACCTAGTACTTCAACGTCTCATGTACCTTGTCAAATGAACATCGGGATCCATTTTTCATCATATGTCTCAAGCATTGGTAGTTTGAACTCCGGTGGATTCCTAGCCTGCCTGATATTTGGAGCGAATGGACTTCTATTTACATTCTCGAGATCCCTGTTCACTAATCCTCCATGCATAGCTCACCTTATCATCTCCGTAAGCCTGTCATTGTCTCCCAACGGTAGTCTCCTATCATCATGCCCAAGCTTCCCCCCGAGTCTACAAGGGGATTCTGGAATGTACTCCTTCGGATGCGCATCCACATTCTGATTCACACCAAGCTTTAAGGGGTCGATCGTAAGTTCTCCAGCATGACGATCAACCTGACCCGAGGGCATGCCCACCAGCCCTTGGGGATCGGTACCGATCCCTCTAAAAGGATTGGTGCGGATCCCTCTTGGATGGCAGGGGACTGCCCCCGGCTGCTCTATTCTCATTCCTCTGTTTATTAGGTCTGTTTCCATGCTCCCAGTTTTGACTTTGGTGTTGCATTCCAGCAGCTCCTATGGCTCCAGCCTCTCTGATTCGTTGGAGTAGATTCTGCATCATTTTCTCATGTCTTTTCAACATCCGCTACTGCATAGCATCCATCATCATTTCCATTTCATCCCTGGTGATGTAGATAGATGCTTGATTAGCTCTAGCTCCTAAGGAACTGTAACGACCCGTAATTTTACCACTTTGAAAATGAAATATCTAATGTATTTAAATATTCAAATATAGAATTTTCAAACTTAAATAATCATGTTTTATATAATAAATAAGAATGGTAAAATTATTTTAAGAATTGAATAAAGATTTTGGACTTTTACCGTAACATTGACAAAATTGACAAAAGCCAGTTTTGGATGAAATCTGTTATACGGTCAAATAATTGTTTTAAAAGATGAATAACTCCTTTTAAAATCATTATATAAGGATAATAATAGGTTGATAAAAATTTTATAATTATATATATACTTATGTTATAGTGATTGACAAATTTCGTCGCGCATTAACAAAATCAAGGTCATATTTTGCAAATGAATTTCGATATTGTTTTATATTATTTTATAAGCCAAATATAATTTTTTTAATTATATAAAAATGATAAGAAATTTATTTTCAAGTTTGGTTTACATGAATAAATAGTTTAACAAAAACGTCAAATTGTGACCGTAAAACATTTTGTCGAAAATTAACATTTTGTCGGTTTAAAGTTGTCACAACATTGTTGCACCTTTATTTTCTTATATATGAACATATATTCAAATAGTATAAGTATTAATTAATTCACTAATCAAGATTACTTTTACTAAACATACTTAGAAAATTCTAGAATATAATTAACAAAAAGTAAGCATAAAAAGACAAAAAAGTTACAAAAGTCAAAAAGTAAACATCAAATCAAGGCAACCATAATTATTATAATCTTTACTTAATACTTAAGTGAAAATGACATAAAATATTGATTTGAAATGTGATGTTAAGTGTTGAAAAAAATAAGGTTTTTTGGTAATTTTGTAAGGGATATATTGGTAACTTACCACTTGATTTTTTTCAATAAATACCAACCACTTCCTTTACTTTCTTTCACACCATTTTCACCAAAAAATGGCTTCTTCTTTTCTCTTTTTCTTATTAAATTTTCTTAAAATCATATCAAATCAACTCCAAACACCACCAAACTTTGCCAAAGACCTTAGAATACCAATAAAACATGGTTTAGCATCTAAGAAGTGAAGAATTGATGCAGGTAGAGGTGGAACCCATCAAGGCCGAACCATATGAGAAAAGGAAGCAAGTTCGGGAACTCTGGAGTAAGAGAAAGAGAAGGAAGTGCCGTCGATTTCATTCCAAGGAGCTAGGAGCAAATTCAAGGTTCTATGGAAGCTCTACCGGATTTACGGGAGTTTGGAAGAAAAGGTCAATAGTATAAAGCAAAAGGAATGGAGTAGAAGTTGATTAGTTGAAGTTTAAGTGAAGTGTTGTTAGTAAGAATGTTGGTAGGAAGTTTTGTTGGATTTTGGTGAGAACTCCTAAAACTATTATACTATACATGTTGAATGATGATTTTATGTTTGCAAATAGATGTTTAATATGCTTTGATCATCAAGTTTGGTTTTTTAATATTGTTATTGAATATATATATATATATATATATATATATATATGCAAGTCACGAATATACACGTCGATAATCACAAAAGGAAATCACTTTCCTTGAATAAATGAAATGGTGTATATGGAAGTGTTAAACCACTAAAAAATGGTTTAAAATGTATTTGAAATGTTTTATACACATTTAAAAGTGTTTTGGTGAAGATTGAAAAGAAATGGAAAATTTAGTTAAAAATAAGCGCGTCGTGTAACGGTAGTTCGCGATTTCGCGCTATAAAAATCAATCAAGTGTAAAAGTTGGAATATAGCTCGGATTTCTTCGAGATAAGAATTTTCCGAACTACTATATCCATAGTTTTCCAACAAAGAAAGGAAATTCATATTTCGATAAGTAGATTTTAAAATATGAGTAAAACTAGTTTTTGAAAAATCCCGAATTTGTAGTTCAGAATCCAAAATCAGATTTCTTTACAAATAATGTTTTTAAATTGTTGAAAAATGTGGAATAAATCTTTTAAAATGTTTTAAAAGTGATTTGAGTAATAAAAATGGATTTTCAAATAATAAAAATTCGTTTTGATCAATATAGCTTAAAAAACACTTTTCACGGCACTTTTCCGCAGCAATTTTCTATGACTTTTGAAATATAGTTTAAATTTAACGATTCTTATCCAAATCTTTTATAAATGTTTTCAAATGGATAAGTAAGAGATTTAATAATGATTTGGAGGCTTTTCTAGCTTATTGAAGAAAATTCAAATAAATGATTTAAAGAAAAAGCTATTATAAATAAGGGGTTTAATCTTGGCTCTAAAAGCCGATGAGTAGACAAGATTTTCCTATTCGTGAGATCTGGATGTGAGGTGCTTAAACTAAGGAGATGTTCAGGAGTAACCAGTGCCCTGGCTCACCTGGCCTCTTTCTTAGGCGAGGGATAGATAAAGTCGAAATGTCAGAAACGAGGTAAGTATAAAAAGATTTAACTTTTCAAATTTAACTATAACTTGGATTTTATGGAGATGATCTTCTTGTACTCAGCGTTAAAGCCCAAAGAGGGAACTCGTACGATTCGTGGAATTTAAAAGGTGATTTCACCGTTATTCTGTCCATAGTATTTGTTGAATACGGGGATTGATATTGAGTAGAATTAAATGATTTCTATAGATTCTGCTCGCTTAATATTTACTGGTCTTGGATTAACATCCTAGATAACATGTTTCACCTAAATCAAAAGTATGAGTTTTGGAATAAGAAATCTTTGTTAAGATTTAAATGAAATGATTTGGAGTTAATTTAAATTCTTATACTTAAAATTTATTGGTTTGGATTTATAGTAAAGATGTCTTGAATAACATTGTTTTTGATCTGTGTTAAAAGTTATGATTTGGAAATCTTTATAAAGATTTAATGGAAACAATTTTGGAAATGTTTTCCTAAGTATAAAATGAAATGATTTCGAATTAGTCCACGTTTAAAAGGGTTTTTAGGTAGTCAAAGATTTGATAAGAGAGGTTTGATAATTTTGTATATACCGGAAAGAATGTTTTTAGAAATATATATCTCCAAGGGAGATTTTTGATAAAAAGAACTTAATCAATTAAAGAATGATTCCCTATTCACAAAACCTCTTTTTATCGATGATTGGATCGAAGGAACCGGGGTCGGATCTGGGGAAATCCCTATCCGAAAACCACTTTGAAGCAATGTTTGCGTTCGAAAAATGAAGACCTAATAGGGAGAATGAAGAATGAACACCAAAGATTTTAGGGATGAAAGGACTGCTTGTTGACAATTCTAGTTAGCTCCCAAATAATAAAGTAGCAGTGGCCTTTTCATTTCTGAAATTCTTTGGGTTGCAAGGACTTCTTGCTACTAATCCTAGGGTAAATTCCCGACAGGATGTGGTAGGAGAGTACCTTCAGTTTCGTTCAATCCCAGAACGAACTTGAATGGACGGATGTCCGACATTGCATTCTTGAGATTTACATCGTTGACTTTTATAAACGTACATATGTTTGGTGGCGGAGAAGGCAACTTCTCTTAGCTTAACACCCTTCTCTGAGACGTATGAGCTTGGAGGTTGTATGTTTGCGAAATTCAACAAGTGATCGATAGAATGGTAGTGTGGCATTCAAAGGAAGATGATGGGCTATGTGTAAAGGTAATCGTTACCTCAAGCCTCACACCTGAAAATGACCGAAACATAGTTGGATGCGGCAAGGCTATGTGGTTTGCAACCATTAGGGTATGATCATCCCCTTCTTGATATATTTCTTCCTACTATAACGTTCGGGATTCAAATTAATGTGGATGTATTGTATGAGGGACCTCGGATAGGTCGGTAACGACCAGGGTGATGACTTATTCGGTACTATCTAGGAAGGGGTAGGCCAGTCTTGTGTTGGTAGAGGATCATCTGTTGGACCTCGGTACATTCCTCTAGAGATGTACTGCTGGAAGGTAGTCCCTTCACCTGGTCATTTGTATGGAATCCATTCTCCAATAAGTACCTGCCGGTTTGTTTGTAGAACCCACTTTTGTGGCTAGTATGTTGGAATTTAATAATGTAACAATTTCAGCTAAGATTAGTAAGTTTACATGCAAATGTTTTCAAAGATATGTCATTAAAAATAATATCAAGTATTTTGACGTAGAATGTTTTGGTTATCATAAGGTAAAAACCCGTTCCGTGTTTATGTACGGCGTGGTCTTATGGTATACCCTTTTGTTTTCAAAACGCGTATTTTGAGTTCTCAAACCAGTCCCATGACTGACCTAAAGTTTATTTTTCCTTTCCTTAAACTCTGGGTGCCCTAATTTTCCCCGAGCAGCCTAGTAGTCAGGTTTTAATTTAGAAGAAAGCTGGATGGAGCTTGAAGCATGGAGTTAGAAGATTTTCTGAAGATTTGTTATCTATTTCCACAACACTTGAGTAGTATTATATTCCGCATTTGTAAGGATAGGATTTATAAGTGTCCATGTTTTTAACTCTGATAAATGTATTTTAATTTCCATTGTAAATATTATTGTTGAAAGAATATATGTGAGATTCTGTTCTGTCTTTATTTTCTTTTTACCCTTAATGATCCGCTTCTCCAACACTTGGATTTACGGCATGTGAATACCGAGGATGTATTAGTGTCAATTTCTAGGAGTCGAAGAAAAGGGTCGTTACAACGCGGTATCAGAGCTTAGATTGAGCTAACACCTGAGCATGATAGGGGTAAAAGACTCATCAGAGATAGGGTTAGTAATGCCCTAGGATGAGTATCTCATTAGAGATAGGGTTAGTGACATCCTAGAATGAGTTTGAGAGTAATATATGAGCCCATATTTGTTAATTAAATATACAAATGAATTCGTTTTATATGAAATCAGTTTTACCTAAATATATATATGTATGTATGTATGTATGTAAGTATGTATGTATGTATTTGAAAAGAAAAGAATATTTTGGTAAACTTTTCAAAGAATTTTCAAAATAATAAAACCTTTTATACTGAGAATTTTAAAAGCTATCTTTAGAAACCTCGAAACATTTTCTGAGTATTGACCAAACCTTTCTACCTAAGAATACGCTAGCAATTACCTACGATTTGTGTCTAAAAGAATGATGATTTGCCTTGTATAAACCATATAGTTACGCAAAATGGGAGTCCTTTAGAGAGAATTTAGGCAAGAAGGATAGCCTCATAGTTCTCTCTAGCGACGAAGAGAAACAGTCAGAATATCCGCCTAAAAATGGTGGGTTTTCGATCGAGAAAGATTATCCCCATAAGATCCAAATGATTTTGGCATTGAAAATTGGTAAATGAAATAATTTTACCAACGATTATATTTTGAATACAAAGAGTATTTTTCAAGTAATATAGTTATTTGATTAAGGAAAGGATAATACTCGGTTAATATCATAAATTGATCGGTTGTTTAATTTAAAAGTTTAAGCCCGAAAACCTCGTGAATTTAATTTCCCAATTTGACTATAAGGTATTCGATAAATGTTATTAAAAGAATTTATTTAAGATAAATATATTTTATGAATATATTTTATGTAAGTGATTTTATAAACTGGATTTATAAAACATGCTTTATAAAGGAATTCGTGAGAGTTTAAATTTTGGCATTTTTGAAAGGAATTTCAAATGATTTTTGGAAAAAGGAATAATAATAGTATTATTTCTATAAAAAAATGAGCTTTTGAAAACGAAAAACAATCTTATGATTAGTTAATTCAAGTGGCTCTAAAGTAACTAAAAATGGGCAGGATATGTGTTCGGGTGGTAAACGCTTCTCTTAAGTATTCTCCTTCCTGTTAAGAAAATATGCGATACTATTGGTAGTACCCAGTTCCTTGGTATCATTTTTGAGTTACTCGATCAATATAATTTTATAAAGTTAAAAAGGATAATGTGAATCAGTAATTGAAAAATTAATGGTTGTCAATTCTTATCAAAGTGTATTATCTTAATTGATAAGCATGGGTATGCTTTGATCTTTAAAGTAAATATTTAAAGTTAATAATGAATGGTTTTGGGTTTGTAGTAAACGATGTTTTAGCGACATTTGTTTTTAAACCCTTGAACGACACTTTGGAAGAAATCTTATGGGTATATTTGGATCTTTAATAATGGGATTTTAAAGATAATAACAAGTATTGGAGTCTTTTATAAAAAGATGGAAAAATTATAATTAACATGTTATGAAAAGAGAAGTTCATTTTAACAATGTTTTGGTAGTAATTGTTTTAATCTCTTCGATTATATTTTAAAGTAAATAAAACTTGTTAAGTAAATTATGAATATACTTAAAGCAACTGAATAAGTATATGAATACTTTTATATATTGAAACTGTAAAGGTAAAGGGAATATATATATACATATATATAAAGGAAGTTTTAATTAATAAAGGAGTGTTAAATTTATTAAGTAAGTTTTAACTAAATAAAAAAATGTTTTCACATTTGATATTAGTTAAAGGATATTTATGGTAGTTTATCAATTTAATGAATTATTTTGAAAATGAGTTTTCCAGAAACCATTAAGATATGTTTAGAGATGTGTTATAATAAACAGATATTTACCTTTTTATAAGAAATGTGTTTTTAAGTAGAAATACTTCGGAAATAAAAATGTAAAATGGTTATGTATAAAGAAGTATTTTTTATAAAGTTTGAATAAAAGATAAAAGTTTTATGAAATATTTTCTTAAGAATTTTGGGAAGGTTATTAAATACATATGAACTATATGGATTGTTTCATCGTACGATTTAATCTAAAATTCGAGTACAGAACTTTAACGTGCCTTGACACTTATCCGAAAGAGGATTTATCACTCGATTCTTGATGACAAATATTGATGATGATTTATGGTAAGATGCTTGAGTTTTCTATCATAGTCGAGAGCTATGCAAGGAGAACTAAAGTTCTGATCGGAAAGTCTGGTCAGAGTCTGCACTAAAGGATCAGGGGATCAGTGCTAGTTCGAAAGTAAAGTTGTAGATTCGAATAGTAGATTGAATCAGATATTGCGTACGGGTCATCTATATATATCGTACGGGTAAAAGTTTAAAAATAAATATTTTGGGGAAAACCTTTGGGTTTTTGTTTTGGATAATTTCGGTGACGAAATTCTTTTAAGGGGGGAAGTATGTAACGACCCGTAATTTTACCATTTTCAAAATGAAATATTTAATGTATTTAAGTATTCAAATATAGAATTTTCAAATTTAAATAATCATGTTTTATATAATAAATAAGAATGGTAAACTTATTTTTAGAATTGAATAAAGATTTTGGACTTTTACCATAACATTGACAAAAGCCGGTTTTGGATGAAATTGGATATACGGTCAAATAATTGTTTTAAAAGATGAATAACTCCTTTTAAAATCATTATATAAAGATAATAATAGGTTGATAAAAGTTTTATAATTATATATATACTTATGTTATAGTGATTGACAAATATCGTCACGCATTAACAAAATCAATGTCATATTTTATAAATGAATTTCGATATTGTATTATATTATTTTATAAGCCAAATATACTTATTTTAATTATTTAAAAATGAAAATAAATTTATTTTCAAGCTTGGTTTACATGAATAAACAGTTTAACAAAAACGTCCAATTGTGACCGTAAAACATTTTGTCGAAAATCAATGTTTTGTCGGTTTAAAGTTGTCGCAACGTTGTTGCACCTTTATTTTCTTATATATGAACATATATTCTAATAGTATAAGTATTAATTCACTAATCAAGATTACTTTTACTAAACATACTTAGAAAATTCTAGAATATAATTAACAAAAAGTAAGCATAAAAAGATAAAAAAATTACAAAAGTCAAAAAGTAAACATCAAATCAAGACACACATAATTATTATATTCTTTACTTAATACTTAAGTGAAAATGACATAAAGTAATGATATGAAATGTGATGTTAAGTGTTAAAAAAAATAAGGTTATTTTGGTATTTTGGTAAAGGGATATTTTGGTAACTTACCACTTGATTTTTTTCTATAAATACCAACACTTCCTTCACTTTCTTTCACAACATTTTCACCTTCTTCTTCCTCCTTGAATCTCTCTTTAATGGTTTCTTCTTTTCTCTTTTCCTCACTAACTTTTCTTGAAATCATTTCAAATCAACTCCAAACACCACCAAACTTTGCCAAAGACCTTAGAATACCATTAAAACATGGTTTAGCATCTAAGAAGTGAAGAAATGATGGAGAAAGAGGTGGAACCCATCAAGGTCGAACCATATGAGAAAAGGAAGTAAGTTCGGGAACTCCGGAGCAAGAGAAAGAGAAGGAAGTGCCGTCGATTTCATTCTAAGGAGCTAGGAGAAAATTCAAGGTTCCATGGAAGCTTTGCCAAATTTTCGGGAGTTTGGAAGAAGAGGTCGATAGCATAAAGCAAAAGGAATGGAGTAGAAGTTGATTAGTTGAAGTTTAAGTGAAGTGTTGTTAGTAAGAATGTTGGTAGGAAGTTTTGTTGGATTTTGGTGAAAACTCCTAAAACTATTATACTATATATATTAAATGATGATATTATGTTTGCAAATGGATGTTTAATATGCTTTGATCATCAAGTATGGTTGTTTAATTTTGTTGTTGAATATATATGCTAGTCACGAATATACACGTCGATAAACACAAAAGGAAATCACTTTCCTTGAATTAATGAAATGGTGTATATGGAAGTGTTAAACCTCTTATAAATGGTTTAAAATGTATTTGAAATGTTTTATACACATTTAAAAGTGTTTTGGTGAAGATTGAAAAGAAATGAAAATTTTAGTTAAAAATAAGCGCGTCGCGTGACGGTAGTTCGCGATTTCGCGCTATAAAGGTCAATCAAGTGTAAAAGTTGAAATATAGCTCAGAATTCTTCGAGATAAGAATTTTCCGAACTATTATATCCATAGTTTTCCAACGAAGAAAGAAAATTGAGATTTCGATAAGTAGATTCTGAAATATGAGTAAAACAAGTTTTTGAAAAATCTTGAATTTGCAGTTCGGAATCCAAAACCGGATTTCTTTACAAATAACCTTTTAAAATTGTTGAAAAATGTGGAATAAATCTTATAAATCTTTTAAAATGTTTTAAAAGTGATTTGAGTAATAAAAATGGATTTTCAAATAATAAAAAGTGATTTTGATCAATATAGCTTAAAAAGCACTTTCCGCAGCACTTTATATGACTTTTGAAATATAGCTTAAACTTAACGATTCTTATCCAAATCTTTTATAAATATTTAAGAATGGATAATTAAGAGTTTTAATAATGTTTTAGAGGTTTTTCTAGCATATTGAAGAAAATTCAAATAAATGATTTAAAGAAAAAGCTATTATAAATAAGTGGTTTAATTGGCTCTAAAAGCCAACGAGTAGACTGGATTTTTCTATTCGTGAGATCCGGATGTGAGGTGCTTAAACTAAGGAGATGTTCAGGAGCAACCAGTGCCCGGGCTCACCTGGCCTCTTTCCTGGGCGATGGATAGATAAGGTTGAAATGTCGAAAACGAGTTAAGTATAAAAAGATTTAAGTTTTCAAATTTAATTACAACTTGGATTTTATGGAGATGATCTTCTTGTACTCAGTGTTAAAGCTCGAAGAGGGAACTCGTACTATTCATGGAATTTAAAAGGTGATTTCACCGTTATTCCGCCCATAGTATTTGTTGAATACGGGGATTGATATTGAGTAGAATTAAATGATTTCTATTGATTCTGCTCACTTAATATTTACTGGTCTTGAATTAACATCCTAGATAACATGTTTCAACTAAATCAAAAGTATGAGTTTTGGATTAAAAAATCTTTGTTAAGATTTAAATGAAATGGTTTGGAATTAATTTAAATCCTTATACTTAAAATTTATTGGTTTGGATTTATAGTAATGTCTTAAATAACATTGTTTTTTATCCATGTTAAAAGTTATGATTTAGAAATCTTTATTAAGATTTAAAGGAAAGAATTTTGGAAATGTTTTCCTAAGTATAAAATGAAATGATTTCGAATTAGACCAAGTTTAAAAGGGTTTTTTAAGTAATCGAAGATTTGATAAGAGAGGTTTGATAATTCCGTATATATCGAAAAGAATGCTTTTAGAAATATATATATCTCCGAGGGAGATTTTTGATAAAAAGAACTTAATCAATTAAAGAATGATTCCCTATTCACAAAGCCACTTTTTATTGATGATTGGATCGAAGGAACCGGGTTCAGATCTGGGGAAATCCCTATCTGAAACCACTTCGAACCAATGTATGCGGTTGAAAAATGAAGACCTGATAGAGAGAATGAAGAATGAAGACTAGAGATTTTCAGGATGAAAGGACTGCTTGTTGATAATTCTGGTTAGCTCCCAAATAATAAAGTAGCAGTGGTCTTTTCATTTCTGAAAATATTTGGGTTGTAAGGACTTCTCGCTACTAATCCTAGGGTTAATTCTCGATAGGATGTGATAGCAGAGTACCTTCAGTTTCATTCAATGCCAGAACGAACTTGTATGGACGGATGTCCGACATTGCATTCTTGAGATTTACGTCGTTGACTTTTATAAATGTACATCTGTTTGGTGGCGGAGAAGGCAACTTCTCTTAGCTTAACACCCTTCTTTGAGATGTATGAGCTCGGAGGTTGTATGTTTTTGGAAGTCAACAATTGATCGATAGAATGGTAGTGTGTCATTTAAAGGAAGATGATAGGCTATGTGAAAAAGTAATCGTTACCTCAAGCCTCATACCCGAAAATGACCGAAACAGGGTTGGATGTGGCAATGCTATGTGGTTTGTAACCATTAGGGTATGATCATCCCCTTCTTGATATATTTCTTCCCACTATGTTATTTGGGATGTAAATTAATGTGGATGTATGCTATGAGGGCCCTTGGATAGGTCGGTAACGACCAGGATGATGACATATTCAGTACTATCTAGGAAGGGGTAGGCCGATCTTGTGTTGGTAGAGGACCATCTGTTGGACCTTGGTACATTCCTCTAGAGATGTACTGCCGGAAGGTAGTCCCTTCACCTGGTCATTTGTATGTAATCCATTCTCCAATAAGTACCTGCCAGTTTGTTTGTAAAACTCACATTTGTGGCTAGTATGCTGGAATTTAATAATGTTACAATTTTGGCTAAGATTAATAAGTTTACTTGCAAATGTTTTCAAAGATATGTCATTAAAATTAATATCAAGTATTTTGACGTAGAATGTTTTGGTTATCATAAGGTAAAAACTCGTTCCGTGTTTATGTGCAGCGTGGTCTTATGAGATACCTTTTTGTTTTCAAAACGCGTATTTTGTGTTCTCACACCAGTCCCATGACTGACCCGAAGGTTATTTTCCCTTTCCTTAAACTCTGGGTGCCCTAATTTTCCTCGGGCAGCATAGTAGTCAGGTTAGGTTTAGAAGAAAGCTGGATGGAGCTCGAAGCATGAAGTTAGAAGATTTTCTGATGGTTTGTTATCTATTTCCACAACACTTGAGTAGTATTGTATTCCGCATTTGTTAGGATATGATTTATAATTGTCCTTATTTTTAACTCTGATAAATGTATTTTAATTTCCGCTGTAAATATTATTGTTGGAATAATATATGTGAGATTCTGTTCTGTCTTTATTTTCTTTCTTACCCTTAATGATCCGCTTCTCTGACACTTGGATTTACGGCACGTGAATACCGAGGATGTATTAGTGTCGATTTCCGGGAGTCGAAGAAATGAGTCGTTACAGGAAGCCTCCCGACTCCTTCCATGGTGACTCCTTTCAGGTAGCACTCTCTTTGTTGATTGCCTAGCCATTGCTTTCTAGATCCAAGCATCCAAGTTTTCAAATCAGCAGGTGTAAGTTCTCTCAATGAAGCACCAAAATGTTGGCATCAAAATTGATCACCAACATCCAATAATGTGAAAGCAGCAAAATCCAATCTAGTCACAGAAATATAAAGAGAAATAAATGAAGAACAAAATTAAAACAATCGAAAAATAATTAAATTGAGACACAGATTTATAGTTGTTCGGCTAACTCCGGCCTACATCTACTCCAAAGATTTTCCTATTATTAGTCTATACTACTGATTACAGTTACAAATCCGTGAAATTTAAGAATAAAAATGGCAGAGTATGGCCTAGGTAGAAGATGAAGAGAAGCAGAATGAAGATCCCCGTTTCTGAAGCCATGCCCGCTGTTTTATAGGTGAAACTTCGGCTATATGGCCTCCTTATCCATATGGGCCCACCATAGATGTCGCTAGACCCAAATCCCAATGGATAGGGATCGGTACCGATCCCTTCCTTGGTTGATTTTTGGGCAACAACTCCTACAATGGATTCCTTATGATGAAATATACTTAATCCCAAAGTTTTATGTCATTTGGATCAAAGGAGCTTGAGTTATTGATTAATGAATGCGAGAACGCACTTTGATGGTATCTTTGCCGAACCCTTCCAATGGATCATACCGATCCCTCATGACCAACTCAAGTGTGTCGATCCATGCCTTTCTACATATGTCGATCCATGCCTTTCTACATATGTCGATCCATGCTTGCTTAATTATGCTCGTCCCTTGGATTCCATAATGTAATACTGATCCCTCTAATGCCACTAAGTCATGCCGAACCTTCTTATTCTACTGAGTTATGTCGATCCTTCATCTTGCACAATTCTATGTTGATCCCTCCTTCTCCATTAAGGTGTGCCGATCCCACCTACTCCATTAAGGTGTGCCGATCCCTCCTTCTTCATGAAACTACGCCGATCCCTCATATGCTACAAAGCTATGCTGAGCCCTATGGTTCTTCCATTCCATGCTGATCCTCATCAAGCCATACCGATCCCTACCGAGCTATGCTGATCCCTATACATATACATACATTGGAGCATACCGACCCCTTTGGAACCAACCATGCCGATCCCTCCTCTATGAGCCAATCCATGACGATCCCTTCCATCCGTTGAACCATATTCCATACTTCGAACATTCCGCCTTGTGTGTCTATCAATTCCATTCAATCCCAACTACATGTAGCTATTTGCACCTGATTTCGGGGCCCTACAACCATTGCTCTGTACTCACCGGCCTTGATAACCGTGAAGTCTGTTAGGTTAAATCCGCCTATATACTGCCTTGCTAAAAGGCAGGTTAACAGTCTTCAAAACATCTTTTAAAATTTTTAAACAATAAAAATTAGAGTAAATAAGGATACTTCCATCTTATTATTTTTCTACTCATCCTATCTCCACTTTCAACCTTAGTGGAGGTTCTAATAGCATGTGAGGGGGACTTTTAAAAGATTCGTGCAATAAATGCGCATACAATGGAAAATATCCATTTTCCTTTGTTTTACCTTTAATTTCCTATGTTGCTTCTAACTAGATTTCTAGTGTCATTTCTAGTTACTAATATTATTTTATATAAATTTCTAATATTATTCCTATTTATATTCCATAATGTTACTACTATTTAACTGTCTTCTACCTAAACTGATCTTATTTAAATTGCTCTTCAATTTATATAATTTTCCTCTCAATTGACCATCTTCTTTCCCCATTCTATTTATCACATTATAAACTTGTATCACTTCCAATTATCCACCCCTAAAAAGAATTTTATAGCATAGATTTTTTTTCTTCATCTTAAAAATAATTAAATCAATGAGCTATATACGCTCTACTATATTTTTTTCAAATGAATTAATTTTTTTTAGAACCCTTTTTTTGAAATTTCCAGTTTAATAATATATATAATTTTTTACCATTATAAATTTTTTATTTATTTAAATAAAATATAGATATTTATTTTTTTCCACTAAAAATTTAATTTTTACTTACTTTTCAAGAATAGGGTTTTTCTTTCTTCAAATAATTTCTTTCAAAACCATTTCAAATATATTATTTACATATTTTTCTCAACTTTTTATATTAAAATCGTTCTCACTTTTATTAAGTTCTTTCTTATGGGATCGAACTCAGAGTGTATTTTTATTTATCTCTTCTTTTGGACTTTGTCATTTCAATTTACTTATTAACTCATCTTCTTCCAAAATATAAAAATCCGGCTATTTTCTTAAAGTGATTCCTACACACCTTCTTTTGGGAACTTATTTAATTCTTACTTTCGGATATCTACAATATATAGACTCCTACTTTCCTCTTATCTGGGCCTACTGTACATCATCAATCGGTAATCCTGCGAGGATCTACAACCATTGGGCTATATTGGGCCCAACTAGGGAATCACGTACTATCCAACTTTAGGGATCTTCTATATGTTGCACTCATGCTCTTCTTTAAGCCAACGCCTTTCTATACGATCTATTTCCCATAGGGTAATAGGGATAGGTGTATATCTTCAACTTCACTCGTTGCTCCGACTCAGTCTATAGTCGTAATTATAGGATTTGGCATATAAATATTTATAATTATATGTAAAAATACAAATAAATTCACTCAATGTTTCCTAATTCTTAAGATCGACTAACCTAAGCTCTAATACCAAATATGACAACCCACACCTTAATGGGTCCGAATTTTTTCTAAATCGAAATCCCAAGTCCACCAAAGTACAGATCACTGGTTTGCTATCCTGCAAATAAATAGATGCGTATCAGAGCACTATCAATATAAACTCATAATGAAATAGTAAAGTATAATAAAACATATAGTTACTAACCAAGAGTGACAATTCCAATATCTAATGTCCTTGTTAATGTCGAACATGCATAAGGAATCCTATCCTTCCACTGTTCCCACCTAGTATCAATACTTGTCCCTTTAAACTATCTTGTGGGTAACATTCTGGTGATTGGTAAATTATACACTTTATAAATAACACTAGTTTATGTCGATTGCCTTTCCTCACATGTTATGTCATTTATTTTACTTAGTCGTCTCGACTCCACGTACGTATACGATATGCCATATCTACCCAAGTAGACCATAACTACATACGTGTATATATATATAAATATACAAGTACCGCAATCCCCCATTGGACCATGATACTATCCTTGCTAGTATCTGTAACCCATAACCTCGTCAGGATACATCATCAATGCAGTATCGTGTCCTCGTCGTCGTGCATACCAAGGAACTCCTGTAGTGCCTGATAACAGCATCACAATAGTTTAGCCATTTTCTATCTCACTTTGGAGATTTACTTACTTATCTACTTCTTATTATGAACTCAGCTCCATGGACTATGGAGGACATAGCTCCTCGGACTACCCTACTCGTTTTAAAACACCTCACTTAAGGGTCATCTAGCCTTGCCCCTAACAAACAAACTAGCAAACAACTATAGCAGTGCATGATTCAAACGTGACCTACACTAGTAGGAGCTGTAGCCTTTTTAGGTGTAACCTTCGTTTTTTCGCCGACCACTCAGAACCGATGACGTTCTCGACCTATGTACAACTCCTACTCCCTAATATGGTACTAACATGCTGACATAGTGCCAATCCTTGCTCACCCTCCCATTTAGATTGCCTAATGCAATCGAGGCAATATCCATACTAAAAAGATTGAAGCAAACCCTACTGGGGTATCCCTTCACCAATACGCAAGCGTATATAATTCCATAGGTCCTATAATTGGATATGTCCCACATCAATATAATATATACACAACCGTTGGTAGCCCCTTGCGGTGAGCAGAATTCTGTTATGTAACACTACTAACCTTGTATTCCAACCTATTCTAATGACTATGCCATTCTTATCGATTTAAGTTATTAACTAACTTTAATAATTCACACCCGTCATAAACACATACTTGAGGCTATGTGTGTGTGTATATATATATATCTGTGTGTGTATGTGTTTGTGTATTCTTCTTACTTGTTAAATTATTACGCCTCTACTGTTCACTATTAATAACATTTCTTTACTTCTTTATGTGTTTACATCTTATTTAATTTAAGGTCATTTACCTCTTTCTTTTAAAGGTCTAAATATCTTTTTCTGTTTACTTCAATTTCTTTTTATTATACTTTTCTTTCTATTCCATTTTAACATCTACTACCCTCCCCTATTTAATAAACTTTCCATACTCTTTTTATTTTTAAATTACTACTTGCCTATCATTTCATCATTGTTATTTGATTTCTGTCTTGCCCATATTCATTTTGTTACTTGCCTACCTTGTTATTGTTTACTATTTGGTTTCCATCTTCTCTCTATTGCATATATTTATATCTTGATGTTTACAATTTAACCCTTATTATTATCACACTTCAATTCTTTAATTCATATTAGGGATTTCTACATTTTAATGCATTGGAATCACATCTTCCCTAAAAGGAAAGGCTAACACTGTAAATCTCTATATCTTATCCTAAAAGGGAATTTGTGTTACATTTGGAATTACAAGGAACTATATTTTATAGTTATTGAAATAGACAGTACAAAATATGGTAAAATACACCTATTTTATATATCTTTTTCTTTTAGGCGTATTCTTTGTCATTTAAAACGATTCAATTTTATTTATGAATTTAAATTTACATTGTAACTTCCTATATTCCAATGTATTAAAATACTACTTAAATCCTTATAATTTATCATGATAACTATAATTTACATGTTTACTTGCAAAAGTCATTTGGATCAACAAATCTGGAACTGTCACATAATTTGTAAGTTTTAGGGACTACTACTACCCAATACTTCCAGATTCACTTACATGCCATATTACAATTAAATTATCAACCATAGAATATATAGGTAGGATTTATAAATTTGTTACACGTATAAAATTTTAGCCTATAACTCCAAATTTACGTTTAGGCATATAAGTACAAATTTACAACGATATAAATCCAATATTATATAAAAATATATAATTTTCCATTCACCTTTGTAGCTTTTCAAATCTCTAGATCTAATCCCTGTTATTCCAGTTTGACTACCTTTTCTCACTATTTGGATACATATACCGCAAATGTACACTTATTTATCAGAAATCTTTATTAGAAAAGAGATTTGGATTTGATTTACATTTTAGATCCAGATTTACAATTTACCTTGGGTTTGACGATTTAATTTGACTATATTCTTCTTCTCAATCATCTTTTACGATCCTTCAATTGTATGTACGTATAAATTATAAATATTATTAAGAATTTAGAAATTTTGTAGAGAAGAGAAAATGGTAGAGCTCCGACGTCACTCCGAAAATATGAGAAGAAGATGAGGGTTTAGGTCTATATTTATAGAGGTTCAAACCAATGTCAACCATTCAATTAAATTATATTAAATCTGAGCCGTTGGGCCACGTTTTATTCTCGAATTTACAACACCATTAGTCGATCGTTATTCCCTTATGGTCGACCATTAGCAGTCGACCGACAAGCAATTATGGTCAACCGGTTGGCCTTTATAATGTGAATAAATTTCTGTATGTTTAATTTGGTTAATTTTTTTCCATTTACGTCATTCATTTCCCACTTTATATATTTTTCTTCAGATCGGATTTAACGTTAACATTTCTTAACATTTAAGTTTCCATTAACGTTAATTAATTTTTATTAGCATAATTACATATATAATTATTTTTGATTCAAAAACTTCAAACGTTAATAACTTTTTTATTTGAATTCCAATCGGAAAACTTTTTATATGAAAATTGATCATAAAATCATCACGAATCCAACAATGCAAATTTCATAGCCAAATTCTGATGTTTGTAAAAATTCTAATTTTCAACGTTATTATTTATTAATTAATTTCTTTTAATTAATTATCGTTAAAATTATAGGGTGTTACAGCATGTCTAATATATTAATCTATAATTAATTAACAACTAAAAATATTTAGTGGTTTATGGTTGACTAGATCACTTAATGATGTCATGGGTGGTGTCATAAAAGATATTTTGGAGGGGTATTTTGGAAAGACTTTGGGGTGAAGTAAAGGAGAGAATGATGTGTAAAGTAGAAGCACATGGGAGAGCATGCTTTTGTGGCTGGTCAAGGAGGTTTAGAAGGTGGTAGTGACCTCTGGTAAACTTTATTTAAACACCCATAAGTTCACAAAAACATTCACCAAGGTTAGAGTAAAAACAAGGTCTTTTTCATGCCTCATTTCTCCTCTTTAACTTTATAAAACCATAGCAGATGAACTCAAATCTTCTTAAACTTTAGCAAAGGTTTTAGCCCATCATGGAAAATGGGAATAACAAACAAAATCCTAAAGAAAAGGAGAAAAATGGGGCACTCATTCAAGGATGCGAGCAATACAAGGGAGGTGGAGCATGGCCGAGAACTTGTGGAGGCTAAAGGTGGTGTCTTTGGCTTGTTGGTGATGGTAGGAAGTGTTCATGTGTTATAGTGACTTGTGCTTAGTTGTAAGATTGGTTTAGGGGTGATTTTACTCACCATTTGAGAGCGTATATTGTGTTATATATGTTGTGTGAATATAAAGTTAAGAAATGAACAAATAAATTTATAACTTTGGACCCCCCTTGCTTTTGAAAGAAAATGACAACTCTATATCATATATCGTCACTTCTATTGCCTTACACAACTTGTAATGCGGCCTTGACTTGATATTTTCATATTTAGTTTGGTTTTGTGTGGCATTGAAGTGCGTTTGAAAGTGTTTGAAGTGAGAAAGGTCGTTATAAGTGCACTTCGATAATCCCTTGTATTGAACTTGTGTAAAATGGTTATATCTGAATACATTGTGAAAGAATATATTTTAGTTGTGCTCTACACTTATAGTACTATATGGGACAACAAAGAATTGGGTTGGAAAATTATAGAAATAATAGAACAAAGTTTGCAAAAATTAGTAAGTGAAAATGTCGTTATGGATGCACTTTGTAAAAGTCTTGTGTTCGGTGATTTTTAATATTATTTTGAAAGATATTATTATGGGTTTCTTTGTGTGGTTATTAAGTAATATAAGTAAACTACTTACTGTAAAAATATTAGACTTTAAATCAATATTTAACTAGTTGTAAACTGGCCAAACTTAAAGGCATTTAAAACTGGTTTTGTGGCAAAAACCTGAAACTACAACACTTTCTAGGTGTTTCTGAACTTTTGGCAACACTTCTGTTTATTATCGTTGTATGTCGTTTAAGACTTTAAGAGGTTTAAATAAATAAAATATTTTTCCAAAATATTTTTGGGGATGTTTAATGCCATATATTAGAGTATTTTAAAAGTTGTTTCAAGTTTAAATATATTTTTAATAATTATTTACGAATTTTTAAAGTAAAGGGTTTTATGTATAAATCATGCTTTTTTTAATGATTTCTGTTAAATTCTACATTTGTTATTTTTACATAATATTTTTTATATATATTTAAAACCTATTTATAAGTACTTTTAAATTATATATAAGTTTGGAAAACTAAGTTAAGTATTTTATAAAAGGATAAGTGGTTTTGGTTCCTAGATCTTCAACCACGGCCATCTGTAGTCGAATCTCACAACTTTTCAATTACTGGACAGGTACCAACTCGGCCCCCTTCAGATTTAGACTGCGGTCCGCTCGTGCTGACTCTGAGGAATCAATGGCCAGCACCAGCGCCACCCCACGGTAGCAGCTCCCAAGCGATTCTATCTGACCCCATTTTGTCTGTTGAATCATCGATTTCGGTGATAGGGTCCCATCCTGTAATCCATTAACTCTTATGTACATTTTTATGTTAGCTAGCTTAGCCTATTTTTTTGGCCACCGGTTGGGCTTGTCAACTGGACCTTATTTCCTATTATTCTACTATTATTATTAACCGGCTGTGTAGTTTATCACTACACAACCGTCTTTCTGATAAGTGGTTTTGGTTGAAAGATAGTGCGGATTAAGGATCTTAAGGCTAATTTAACACTATAGGGGGGTGAATAGTGTTTAATGGATTATAAGACTTATATGGACTAATTTAAACATTATGATATAAACAAATGCAGAACTTAATCACAGAACAATCACAGAATCAAATACAGATGCAGAAAGTAAATAAAAAGCAGTAAAAGGAAAGAACACACCGGATTTTATACTGGTTCGGAGTTACCCTACATCCAGTCTTGTACCAAGGCAAACACCTCATATAGATTTTTATTATACCAATGTCGAGATTACAATCCTCAATTTCTAAAGGCCTTGAGGTACCCTCCTGTCTCTCGAGTCCAGGGCAAACTCTCTTGATTTACGAGCCACAAGATCACCCAATTGATTTCCAGGCACAACCACACCTTATAGAGAGACTCAATAAACTTTTGATTACAAATTGATCCTATAACTCTGAATAGCACTTTGATCTTTGAGAGAGGGCAGAGAATCAAACAAGAATGAGATTCTAATTTGATTCACTTGAGAATTCGGCAGAATTTCGGCACGATCTTAAAAATATGAAAATTTTAGAATATGGATTTGTGGAGAAGAAGGAGTGAAGAAAATAAGAAAATAGATTGTTAAAAAATTCGTTTGTGAAGGCTATTTATATACCAGTAACGGTCATAACCATTCGTGAAGAGATTTAAACGAATAGACACTTCTTTTGAAAATTGAAACTTTTTAATTTATCGGCCACCATGTCGACATGGGGTGTCCCATGATGTCGACATACCCTAGTTAAAAATAATGTAAAATCTGTTTTGAAAATGGTATGGAAAGTAAAACAAGATGAAATGATTCTGGAGTAAAATAAACTAATTTTCCTATGTTTTAAAATAAAGAAGAGTAGAAAAATATATTTTTAGAATGTATATATAAATTTGATTTTAAATCTCAAGTATATATATATATTATAAAAGAATATTTAAAAATCAGAATATAGTTTAAAAAACAAACGAAGTTTAAAACAAGAGTTTATTTAAAAACAAAAACAAAGAATATTTTAAGGCTAAAACATTTTGAAAAGCAGTTCTGAAAATCATTTTGAAAAACCATTTTGAAGTAGTTTTGCAAGCTTCTTCCTGCAGAATATCTCATCACATCAGGACTCGAGAACTTGTACAAAACCAGGATGTTCGTGGGTTTGTAAGCCACTTGTCGTAGGTTTGTAAGCTACTTGTCGTGGGTTTGTAAGCCACTAAGAAGATAGAAATGGGTTCCATCCCAAATGAAATATGGAATGAAGATTTCCGTGCTATTATGAAGTTTTAACAATAAACTAGACACATATCTTGAAATCTTGATCTTGATACTCTAGAGTCTTCAATCTTGATATCTCCATTCTGAATCTTTAGTCTTTAGTCTTTATACTGATCAGTCTTCAGTAATCAATACCTGCATATATATATATATATATATATATCCTGCATAGTTCATGCATATACATATCTATCTACACAATAGTCTTAGTAAATATTTTATAATAAGATAAGTTAAAAAGTTTGTTGTCATCAAAACCAACATCTCAGTTCCTAACAATCTCCCCCTTTTTGATGATGACAACCTGTATTTATAAAATATACCTACCATACCATAACTCCTGTCATAACCCCCCCTTACTCCAATCATGACTCCGCCTTACTCCAAGCCAACTACTATTTTATAACTTCTCTCCCTTTGTCATCAACAAAAACTTCTTACTAATAAATTCCCTAAACTTGATATAAGATAATCAACCATAATACAATAGAGTAATCCATATATAAGTGTAATAAGTGCTAAGTGTGATCATAAGTGTGAAATGTGATCATGAGTGTGATCATAAGTGTAATCCAGAAGTAAATCAATCATCATCCAATCATATCTATCTATTACTTAAATAGGAAAGGAGAATCCAACACTTTAATAGATTGACATGTGTCCTGTTATAGATCCCTGGCTCACATGATTCACAACTATTTTTTTTCCACGTTTCCTTCTGTTGCATACTTTATATTTTATAGAATGTCATCACGTTTATAACCGTTCCTATTAGCCCTCTCTCTCATCCATGTTTCTTGAGGAATACAGGTGTGTAAAATCTACAACTTTCATACAAAGTAACATACCTAAAACTCCTATCGATGCGAAACCGACAATCGCTTTGACGGAGGCGCCTCCTTCTTCTTTCTTGCAGCGTTCAAGCCATCTCATCTCAGAAAGGAAGATCACTTACCCTCCTTCTAAGGTACCGATTTTCTCTGTTTTTCTTCCAGTTGTTCGATTTACTTATTTCTTCTGAATTTAGGAATATGTTATTATGGATTTACACTTAAATTGCTTTGACTTTGACTGCACCGTTTGCTGATGTTATTACTCAATAGTTGTTGGGTTTGATTCATTGAGATATTGAAGGTAAAGTGACAGCAGTATTTGTTATTCCTCAGCAATTATTGCATTTATTTTTTTCCCGTAGTTAAAATCATTCTGTTTCAATCATTTAGTCATGATTCATATGCATTTCAATTTCTTCAGATGCAACTAATTGTCAAAATCTAAGCAAAATTCATGTATTTGTTGTCCCTGTTAAAACAAGGATAAGCATTTGTTTGAATTGAAATGTTATCTATTGTCCAAAATTTTGAGAATGTGTGTTATTTTGATTATCACTCATACTATTAGTGTTATGTTCTTATCATTTGCATATTTAGTTTCACTATATCCTTTTATAAGATGACAATAATACACTTTCATTTAATTGTATAATTGTTTCATCAGTTTAACTCATATGTTTCTTCCAGTACAGTTTATTTATTTAAACGAAGTTACTATTACCTGTCATTATTAATGAGCTCTTTGCGTTATATCTTCACTATGTGCATATAGATATCTTCTTAATAGACAGTAATGCTCTGACTATCAAAATGGACTAGGTTGTGTTCATACTACCTTTTGTATCCAAAAAATATAATATTGCAATGTAAAGAGTAGTGAAAAAATATCTTTAGCAAATAAATATCTGCATTGAAGACCATCAGTTTATGTGCTAATATGACGCAAAAAATTTGTTAAATTATAATTTAAGGGTTCATAAGTTACAGTAAACTACTAATCATACATTTAATTATTATGAATACTCTGTTTTTCGAATAACCTGGAGTGGAGTATTTAATGTGGTCTATGTAATCTAATAGTTTATCTAGCTCAACTTTCAATAGAAACTTTTAACACCATTATTACTAAGAATACTATTGTTTTTATTACTAATAATTTTTTTGTTCATATTAATGTAATATAATTTTATTATTCCAAACTCTGTATGCTTGCAGTATGATAATAAGTTTCCAGTAATACTCCTGCTTTCAAATTCGCTAATTTTTTAATTACATGATTTGAAGACAAAACTATATAGTTCTAAAGAAAATATATTTTATTTTTTTATTGCTCTTTTACATATAATTATGACGTATTTTGTTTATCTCAATCATATTCTTTTATAATTATCTATTTATGCCGTTGAATCAAATTGTGAAATCAAAGTAACTCATTTCTGCAAACATTACAACTAATCTTAAATTGGGAAGAAATTGAAAATATATGAATATACAGAACCCGTTAGCAATAAAATATGGTTTATAGAAGGTGCAGGTTTTGAAGAGTCCAAAACATGATTTTATGGAACATATTAGCATCAATTAACTACAGATTGGCATTGATTTTATCGACCAACGATGCTATTTAAATACCGGTGTTTAACTGTAAAATATGTTGCTATGTCCAAGGCTCTTAGTCTTTCTCCAACTATTTTGTTTGCAAAATTTGCGACATATATTATTATGCGTGCAATGAATTTCTTAACGATTTTTCGAATAATTTCAGTAATATTCTTCCATTTTTTGGGCCAATTGACACTTTCATAAAAATTGGATATTTTGAACTGCTGGCTTGAACACATAAAAATTGAATTTGTTAATGGTATTTGATAAAGAATTTTAAAAAAAAAATTAGACTGCATGATTTGCAAGTGTTGCTACCGCTTCTACGTTAATACTCTTATAAATCTATAAAATAAGTAAACACATAAATGAACTTTGCAGAGTTCAAGGAGGAAAACTTCAATATATAGCTTTATAAGGCTGCAAGCAACACTATAGACCTTTCACTATTTCGATGTCTTACTCTTACTGCTTAAGGGCACGTACATGGTTTTACTGTGGATAAATATCATCTTTGTTAAAAGTAGTTTTGCTTTTTTCTGAAGTAAAAAAAAATGTTGCAATATTTTTGTTATTTCCAAGAAACACATAATTTTAACTAAAAAAGGGCTCTGTTGTTATAGGTGCTACTGTATCAAGAACCTGGTAAACAATACAACAGTTTGTCGATGGCAGTATGAGGAATTTTTCCATCTGGTTCAATAATCCTTGGAATCAGTCATCTATTACTGTTTGAAAAATAAGCTTCTTCCCAGTGCTTAAAATGCTAATTTTTGAGGTTCTGCTACTTTGCTTTTGGGATGTTGATTGTAGAAATGGAGGTCAGTCATAGTATTAATGTATTATTGATTCTTGCTGGTATTTTTTGAATTGTTATTGTGAATTATTTTGGAATGTTTGTAATACATGTGGCTAAGCAGTTAACATTTTATTTATTAGTTATCTAAATAGAAGGCATTTCGGTAGTTTATATATGTTAAGAGTGTTGTATTACGTGGTAAAGTTAGGAACTTGGTAATTGCTGTTTTGTTTTAGTAGGAGCAGTTTTTGGTACAGTATAATATGTTTTTGCTCCCTGGCTAAGGTAATTGATATTAAACAAGAAGATGAATATGGAGTCGATAGGGTAAAGCGTCCAATCTACTAAAATGAAGGTTTTCAGAAAACTTTCCAAACTCTTGATGCAAAAATAAGCCGACTTAATTTTGCAATTGACAATTCCTCGCATTTTCGCTCATTCATGAAATAAAGGAAGTTATTGTCGTTGATAAGAAAAAGCTACTAATGAAAGATTGTACAAAATTGCAGGTCATTTTAGAGTTGAGAAGGACCTTTGCATGGCATCTATGTAAAGCATGATGGAAGCTTGGTACCCATATTCATGTTGATAAGAAAGCAAGATTTATACATTTTAAGCTTCAAAACTAACGAGGTGAACTTATGCTTGACATATATGGGGAAAAAGTCTGTTGGTATATTTATGCTTTCCATTAAAACTATTTGTTAGAGAAATGACATATATGGGAGAAAAAGGTTAGATGGTATATATATTCTTTCCAGTAAACTACTTGATAAATAATAAAATGTGAGGAAGAAGGATGTTGTGGTGAAATATCAGGCTCATTTGAGGGTGACTACTTTATAGATGCCTATGTCAAAGTTGCACAAACTAAAAACAATTTCCTGATCAGAGCATGCATTATTAGTTATTACAACAAGTATGGATAATGAATATTTTATAAAGCTCTTCATTACTAATTTTAGTTATGGCATTTGAATAAAGGATCTTAAGTGGAAATGGACCAAAGCACATATATGTATCCTAAATTATGCCGATGTGGATGTTTTATTTTTTTTATGTCTGAATGTACTTTTAGATTCCAGCATTAGAAATAGCTTGAGGCATTGAATCTTTTGGAGTGTGGATGGTACCATGTCCACCTTATGTAAAAAAACAAGAACGATCTCATGGCTCATTTTCACCAATAGCCATACTGTCACTTTACAAGGTTACACAATCAAAAAGAAACAAGAATTCACAATATAGCATAAGAATTTAAATGGGAAAGTGCCTAAATATAAATAAACACCTCCGAATAACAACTTGAAAGTTGGGTAAATTGCAAGTATGTGTTATAATATAGTTAATCAGTTCTTTATGACATGGACTCAGGTGGCTGTTTACAAATATATGTTGTCAGTTGTTAACTGCTTCTCAAGTACTATGTAATGTTTTGTCTATTTAGCATAATTTACGTAGTTTCTACCTACTCTGATTTCTGCTATGCAGACAGTATTGTCATACTGAGATAGGCATGTTGAATGCATCTACTCAAAGTTGACCAATTGAAATGGTGGTCTAAATTAAATCATTCAGAGTGATCGATCAATCAGTGCTTGACCTATGTTGATGTAATTATGCGTGAGAACAATGAATTCACATATACAGATTTTAACGTGGATTTTATTTAGAAGTCATTGGTTTTATTGAGAATGTTACTGTGGTATTTTAGTGGAGAGGGAGATTCATCTTTGACGGTTTATGTAAGGTTGTAACTATGATAATGTTTTATGTATTTTCTGCTTAATAATTTTTTATTTATGTATTTTCTAATAAAATAGATTAACGATGGTTTACATTGTGCTCTTACTTTTATTTTTATTTAACTAAAATTTTATCACAGTTGGTATCCGAATTATGTTAGTACGCTATATACATCTTTAAATTTCTTTTAGTGATCAGTGAGTTATGTGTTGTCTAATAAAAATGTAATTTTTTAATCAAAACTAAAAATTAAAGTGTGATTCAATACACACACACACTACACACACATACACACACTACACACATATTTATATGCACACACCATGTAATTAAAATGTACTAAACAAGTAGCAATCAAAATTATGTTGGGTTGCATCATATACACAAGAGGCAAGGTGTTTGGTCTTCAACCTACTGGTTCGAAGTGGGATTGGATGTTTACTATGAAAAAGTTTATTTTTGATGATTTATGCTGTATTCCATTACATGTTGGAGACCGGAATATACCACGAAAACGCGAAGCATATTCACCGGTTCATGTACTCAATGATATTGGCAAAAATTTAGCACAAGCAACAAAGTAATAAAATATATAACTACAAACACAAAACAATAACTTCAAAACTTTGGACCATCTTTATTACTCTACTGCCCGTGTGCGTAGCACAGGCCACACACTAGTTTACAGTAATTATTCAATCCAATCATATATACAAACCACACCAAATGTTTTAAATAAGTTAAGTTAATCAAGTTTAAAACACACCAATCAAATCAAACAAATAACATACAGAATGACTAGACATTCCTTGGTACTTCCACCCATCCATCTTCTCCAAAGATAGGGTCTGCTTTGATGGCATCCCATTCTTCTTTATCTTTGTCAAGAGTGACTGGTGGATTTCCTTCGAGATCGTCCTTGTTAAGGGCTGAGATCATCCAACGAAGGGCGTCGAAATGTCTCTCTTGCTCCTTGATCATCTGCATTTGGCAATTCTAAGTGGTGCTGATTACGAAGTATGATTGTAAGGATATTATTGAATGAAGTGAGAGTTTCCTCAAGATTATCACTTAGATTCTTAATCGAAGAAGCAATAATTCAAGAATTGGGAAGAAATATGAAAGGGAGTGACTAGAAATGAAGTTTGATAATTTATTCTGGAAGAAACAGGTATAAATAAAGGTTGAAAGTCGTTTAAAATGAATAGACACAAGTTAGTCACATGAAATTAAGATTTGAAAGTGTAACTACTTTCTGCCCGTTGCATGTCGACAT
Source organism: Allium fistulosum (assembly GCA_030737815.1). Classification (NCBI taxonomy): domain Eukaryota; kingdom Viridiplantae; phylum Streptophyta; class Magnoliopsida; order Asparagales; family Amaryllidaceae; genus Allium; species Allium fistulosum. The sequence continues at coordinate 1,028,571,351 of CM060905.1, read as the reverse complement.
GGGGGGATGGGGGATGTCGACATGCCTCTGCCTAAAGTGACAATTTTCTTTGTTTTGAATATTATGAACAAATCTATGCAACTAAAATTTGTAAAATATAAAAACAAGCAATTACAGAGACAAGTGAAGTTAATTACAGGAAATAAAAGATTTCATTAATGATTCTAGTCAACATTACATAAAATAATATAATATTAACTAAAATAAAGGAAAATACATGGATAGAACTTGAAGCAAACAAGATAACATGAACACTAATTAGATGAAGATGAAGAAGATGATAGTCCAAGATTACTATTAACTTTCCCGATGAACTTATTGATTTTAGTGGAAATCTTATCCATTTTCTTACTCATTGATCTTTTGAGTGTCTTTTGATTTTCCACTATAATTCTTTGATTATTGAGAATGGTCTTATTGGATGGATTAGCGGGATTAGTAGGATATTCAATACTCTCTAAGGAAGTTTCTTGATCTTCCTCCTCTTCAATTTCCATTCCTTCCTCTTCCTCTTCTTCTTCTTCTTCCTCCATTTCTTCCATCTCTTCGTGAGCAAGCCTTTCTTCCTTTTCTGTAAGTGTTTCATATGGTTGAAACACTAATGGAATTTGCATAAGAGAAATGTTTCCATGGTTGAACACTTTTCTAGTTATAAATTCTTCCCTTTTGAAATCAACTCCAAAGTAATTAAAAATTCGAGTGAGATAAACTCCATGATATAATGTGTTTTCACCCATAGTAAAATTCTTGGGCCTTAGTTCATCCAAAATAACATGAGCCCAATTGATATCATAATTTCCAAAAATTGTAAAAAGAGCTTTGCAAACTTTCAAAGTTGGGTTGTTGTAGTTTCCCGATCTTGGTATAAGGGTGTGTTGAATAAAAAGGTAAACAATTCTTGCTTTTGGACGAAAATAACGATTTTTGAATTCAAAATTGCCATCCCCTTCAAAGATGTGATGAAATGTCTCTCGATCATTTTCATTTATTTGAAATTCCAGGAGTTTCATTCCGGTATACTTGCATCCTAAAATATTTCCAAAAATTTCACAATCCAAAACTATTTGTGTTCCTTTAACACTACTCCAAAGTTGTCCATCTTGCCCATCATAAAAACCACGATTCAAATTCGCATAAAACATCTTAACAAGATTTGGATAACATACAAAATCATTTTGTTTGTTATCCACTATACTAAGAATAGAACATTGTTGAAAACGATTTTCAATTTCATAAGAAGGAAAATCTTCAAAAATAGCAAATTTCCCCGTATGAATTTTACCAAAGTTTACATAATTGATGTAAGCTTCGATAGCTTCCGGGACATTAGAAAGAAAGTTTTTGATAGCTTTTGGAAGTCTAATGGTGTTAGCAGTGCTTGAAGAGGCCATTGAAGAAGTTTGAGAGGAGTTGAAGATAATGAAGATAAATTTGAAATTTGAAATAAAACTGAAAAGTGATGATAAGGAGAGTGAATTAAATAAAGATTCTATAGACATGTTCTCTGGTCAAGAGGCATCTTTCCAGAGCATTGAAGTTGGTGAAAAGGTGGAGGGAAATTCAAACTTTGAATTCATTTTTTGAGGGGCATGTCGACATTGGGTATCCAGGTATGTCGACATGTGCCTATTGAATCAAAGGACAAGTGTCTGTTCCTAATTTCTAATAAATGTATATATTATATCCTATATTCTACTTATATAATTCGTGTGATAACATTAAATATTAATAATTTAATATTTAAAATATTTAAAAATATTATTTTTGAATTTAAAATTCAAATTTCAAGGGATAAAATTGAATTTAAAATTCAAGGAATTTAAAAAAACAAGCATCCATTCAAACAAGAAAATTTAAAAATAATGTAAATGTGTACCAATTTTTAGATCCATACTCCCATCGTCGTCTGATTCATGAATAGCAGTGAAACACAGATTTGAATTATCCGTCTTCTTTTCATCATCACTGGATGATGAGTCTGAGTCATCAAGAGTTGCTGTGTATGCTTTCTTTCTTTTCCTTGATGAATCATTGTTTGGAGGGAATAACTGTTTATTTGGATATGGACAATCTTTCCTATGATGCCCGACTTGATTGTAATTGTAGCATCTATCATTGTTGACGTTCTCCGTATTATTTCTGGAATTCCTTTGATCATTTCTTTTGTAATTATTCATTTTTCTATATTTTATCAAATTTCCAAAAGTTCCTTGTCATGAAAGCAATCTCCTCATCACTATCTGGTTTCGAATCTTAAGTCGTTGCATTGAATGGTAATGACTTTTTTTAATGATTTTTGTTAAATTCTACATTTGTTATTTTTACATAATATTTTATAAAGATATTTAAAACCTATTTATAAGTACTTTTAAAGTATATATAAGTTTGGAAAACTAAGTTAAGTATTTTATAAAAGGATAAGTGGTATTGGTTGAAAGATAGTGCGGATTAAGGATCTTAAGGCTAATTTAACACTAGAGGGGGGGTGAATAGTGTTTAATGGATTATAAGACTTATATGGACTAATTTAAAAATTATGATATAAACAAATGTAGAACTTAATCACATCACAGAATCAAACACAGATGCAGAAAGTAAATAAAAAGCAGTAAAAGGAAAGAACACACCGAATTTTATACTGGTTCGGAGTTACCCTACATTTAGTCCTGTACCAAGGAAAACACCTCATACAGATTTTTATTATACCAATGTCGAGATTACAATCCTCAATTTCTAAAGGCCTTGAGGTACCCTCCTGTCTCTCGAGTCCAGGGCAAACTCTCTTGATTTACGGGCCACAAGATCACCCAATTTATTTCCAGGCACAACCACACCTTATAGAGAGACTCAATAAACTTTTGATTACAAATTGATCCTATAACTCTGAATAGCACTTTGATCTTCGAGAGAGGGCAGAGAATCAAACAAGAATGAGATTCTAATTTGATTCACTTGAGAATTCGGCAGAATTTCGGCACGATCTTAAAAATATGAAAATTTTAGAATATGGATTTGTGGAGAAGAAGGAGTGAAGAAAATAAGAAAATAGATTGTTAAAAAATTCATTTGTGAAGGCTATTTATAGACCAGCAACGATCATAACCATTTGTGAAGAGATTTAAACGAATATACACATCTTTTGAAAATTGAAACTTTTGAATTTAACGACCACCATGTCGACATAGGGTATCCCATGATGTCGACATACCCTAGTTAAAAATAATGTAAATTTTTTTTAAAATGGTATTGAAAGGAAAACAAGATGAAATGATTTTGGAGTAAAATAAACTAATTTTCCTATGTTTTAAAATAAAGAAGAGTAGAAAAATATATTTTTAGAATGTATATATAAATTTGATTTTAAATCCCAAGTATATATATATATTATAAAAGAATATTTAAAAATCAGAAGATAGTTTAAAAAAACAAATGAAGTTTAAAACAAGGGTTTATTTAAAAACAAAAACAAAGAATATTTTAAGGCTAAAACATTTTGAAAAGCATTTTTGAACATCATTTTGAAAAACCATTTTGAAGTAGTTTTGCAAGCTTCTTCCTGCAGAATATCTCATCACATCAGGACTCGAGAACTCGTACAAAACCAGGATGTTCGTGGGTTTGTAAGCCACTTTTCGTAGGTTTGTAAGCTACTTGTCGTGGGTTTGTAAGCCACTAAGAAGATAGAAATGGGTTCCATCCCAAATGAAATATGGAATGAAGATTTCCGTGCTATTATGAAGTTTTAACAATAAACTAGAGACATATCTTGAAATCTTGATCTTGATACTCTAGAATCTTCAATCTTGATATCTCCATTCTGAATCTTGAGTCTTTAGTCTTTATACTGATCAGTCTTCAGTAATCAATACCTGCATATATATATATATATATATATATATATATATCCTACATAGTTCCTACATATACATATCTATCTAGACAATAGTGCTAGTAAATATTTTATAATAAGATAAGTTAAAAAGGTTGTTGTCATCAAAACCAACATCTCAGTTCCTAACATTGGTTATAACACTAAGTTATGATGAATGGTTTGAGAAGTTAATTAGAAGTGTATTATCTTGTTAATAAGTATACTTAGAGCGTTAAAAAGGAATTTTTAAAGATAATGATAAGTACAAAATTGTTTTGGGTTTATAGTGAATAATGTTTTAGTAACATTTATTTTTAACCGATTTGAATATACTTTGAATATAAATGGACCTTTAAAAAGAATGTTTTTAAAAATAAGGTTAAGTATGAAATGGATTTGGGTTTGTAGTGAAAATGTTTAAGTAACATTTGTTTTAACCCATTTGAATATACTTATGAATGTAATTAGATCTTTAAAAAGAATGTTTTAAAGATAATGGAAAATATAAAGTGTTTGAATATACTTATGAATGTTTTGCTAAGATTTGTTTTTAACCCATTTGTTTATACTTTTAAAGAGGAAAATCTTGTTAGGTGATTTGTGAATATTCTTATACCTTTGAGATAAGTATATGAATATATTTTGAAGTATTGAAAAGAGTAAAAATGAATAGTGGAATAGTAGAATATATGAATATATGTTTTATAAAGTAATTTTAAATATATATATATACACACACAAGTATAAAAAGGAAGTGTAGCAACCAACACCCCAATGGGCCTAGATTTTCGCTAAATCGAAAACCTAAGTCCACCAAAGTACGGATCGTTGTTTTGGTATCATGCAAATAAACAAACGAATGCATATCAGAGCACTAACAATATAACTTGCAACAGAATAATAAAATATAATAAGTCACATAGTCACTAACCAAGATTTGACAGTTCCAATGTCTAGTATCCTTGTCGTGTTGAGCATGGATAAGGAATATAACCTTTCGCTATTCCTGCCTTGTACCAGTAAATGTCTGTCTAAAATATAATAACTTTGTACATAACAATAGTTTATGTCGATTGTCTTCCATTTCATGTTATGTCTTTAAGTTTTACTTAGTCGCTTCGACTCCATGTACGCGTACGATGATAGAGTTAGCGGTATGCAATAGGGGCAATTATGTAATTTGTTACATATATCTAACTCATTGACCAATCTTGTTCGAAATAAAGGTGTTTTCTTTCTATTATATACTTGATATAATATGGTTATATTAATTAATTAATTCAATTAAAAGTATATTTCATAGAAAATCCATAAATTGTATGTTTTGTGATAGTAGTTACAAAGTGTTGTAAATGTGAGTAACCTATCACAATAAAGTTAAATATACCATTTTAAATGTTCCTAGTCAAGATGTATCGAGACAGGATATCAATGTATCCATTGAGACTAGAGTACTTAACACTCTCCAAATGTTGGGTAGTGTATTACTCATACCTGCTGGAGGAACCTAGGGGTTGTGTACTGATATTGGATAACTATGGAACGACTCATTCGATAGTTTTCCAATTTATATCAGTCAAAATTGATGATAATAAAATGTTTTCCAAACCTGAATATTTTTACATAGAAAAATTCTAATTCATCTTCTGACTAAGACGTCATTTTTTGTTTTTCCAAATTCGGACTTCTTTAGCTCCGTCGATCTTATTTTTCTGCGTTTTTGCCGCATTTTCCGCTGGTAGAAAATTCGAATTTTTATAATTCAATCATACCACTGATATCTGTATACCGTTTTGATCGTCACGTCGCTCTGATCTCTGCAGTATATTCACTTCTGTATTTTGGAGTTTGGTGTGTGGTGCGATCTGCGAAAACGCCCAGCATATCGGTTCGGCAACTGAGTCCTTTCGGTTTCCTGTCCTTTCTTTTCTCGTACACTCAATAGCCATTCACGTTTTGACGAGTTCTATTCCCTATGATACATTTATTCATCTGTTGCTTTTCCTAAGTTAATTTATGTTCCCGATTAGCTTGCAATTACCTTTCTGTTCATTTGCTCTCCAAGATAGATTTATAATATACAATTTAGTACGTATGCATTTTTCCTATAGACTCATCCTTTCAGATGCCTTCTTCATCTTCCCCTCCATGCCACTTTGCCTCATCACCGATGGCACCTCCGCCATACTTGCCTTGCCCACGCACCCTACCTCCTTTCCCTCGGCCACATTTCCTCCACCGAGAGCCGCCACGTCATCTCCACCATGCCGACCGATCCACCTCACGGCAACCCCTCCCTCCTCTGGCCGATCAAGCCGCCATCACTCGCAGCCATCACAAACCCTGGCCAGCAAGTCGAGAGCCTCGCCTCCTTGAACCGAACGTCGGCCGACATCTCCTCATCTTCCTAGTTCGACCTTCATGCCATGCTTCGCCCCCTCCATCTGCCGCTACCCAGCTTGCTCGACTCCCCTTTTGCATTCAAATTTACGTAAGTCTTTAACCTATTTGATCTGCTCCTATATATATATATGTATTTCATTTTAAAATTTATATGTTGTGAAAATTATAAGTATATATATATACATTTTTTATATAAGTCGGTTTACAAATTATATATATATATATATGTTAATATATACAAGTTGTAATCTGTATAAGCATTAGTTCAATAAGTTTTAGTATGTTCTGTTTATATATGAAATGGTTTGGGGTTGAATATGTTAGTTATATCTACAGTATACAATATGAGATATTTCGATTGCTATATTTTTATGTATATAGGATTTTGATAAAGCTGTTTAAAACATGTTTGTAGTTATAAAATGATCTGCTTTATATATGTGAGCTATACATTGCAACTATATATATTATTTTATATATAAACTTATTACTTATTTATGTTTGTTGTTTAAAATTGCTTGCAGTAAGTTTTATCTCAAGTTTAGTGTTTAATATATATATAAATGAAACAAGTTTACTGTAATTATAGTATTTCAAGGTATGGATATCATTTGTGAATTAACAATGTAAGTTATATATATATATCAGTAATGAGTTATCTGTTTATATATTAGTTTAATTCATATAGGGTCATAGTATGTATATGTTCTAGTATATAAGTTATATAAGTTATAGACAAGTTGTTTTCATTTTTCTCTTAGTTAATTTGAAACTATACTTTATATGTTAATACTTTACTATATGTGTTTTAAATGTAAACAATGATTTTTAACTATATATATGTATATATTATTTTAAATATGAGTTTACAAATATTGCGTATTTTGGATTATCTACAAATGTTTATATGCGGTCATATATATATATATATATATATATGTGTGTGTGTGTGTGTGTGTGTGTGAGTGTGTGTTGTGTATATGTTAATAATGGTCTACATGCATATATGGTTAAATTTATATATCGGTTTGACTGTTATAAACATATAATTTACTTCGGCTTGAGTTTTTATATATTTTTTTAAACATCAAACTGCAACCACCTCAAATGACAATCTAAAAACTATTGATTGCATCTTTTTTATGAAAGAAAACATAAAATTCTTGATGTTATTCCGTCCAGACGCATTTTGCTTGTCACTTTATCACCACATTTGCGAATTCCATGCAAATAAGAATGTAAGTTGATAGTGATTTTGGTCCTTCTACGTTATACAGAACATCATAGAGTGAAAACTTTTTAGTAGCGCCTTGGTGGTTGATTTGGTTCTTGTCGCAGTTCTGATCTCGATTTGTTGCTCGAGTTTATATATATTATATAGTGATATTGGGTTTTATTAAATAGCAAGTTGAATTATATTGTACACGGGCTTATTTGATTCTAAGTATAAAACACTACTGTCGACTTATTTATATAAAGTATATTTTTATTTTATGTAAGTTATATTGATGCTTATTGTACGTATGTTATATATAAAAAAGTGATTTGGTAATAGTGTATATAAGGATTTGTTTTAAAGGTCTATTTATTGGTTTTAAAATATCTACGGATTATATTAAATATGTGTTTCCATTTTATCACATTAATTTTGACTTGTTCCCATCGATTCAAAATTTTCAGCTTTGTTCTTAGATCTTGAATCCATCGGGCTTTGCTGGGGGATTTTTCGGTTGTATCGGTCGATCATCAAGTTCGTAATCCAACATCGTAACCTATTGTTTCGTATAACTTCTCTAGCCTCGAAAGGTGAGCAATCACTCACGATTACGTTCTTTTATTTATTAAATTTGATTTCAATTGAAACGTTAATTGAAATATACTACTGCTAGTTATTTACATTTCTATATATATGTTGTTATCTGTATCTGTTCACCTGTGACATCTGACACCATTATCTATTATTTATCACTGATGATATATGCCTGTGACTGTTGTTATATTATTATCATATCTATTATCACTCTGCAAGTTCCCTGTTAATATAGAATTCACTATGTGTAACGACCCCAAATTTTATAAATATTTAAAATGATAATTTATTAATTTTTTTAATTAAAATTGTGAAATTAATTGATGAGGTGATGCGAGTTTCCCCGATAATCCAATTATATTCTGTATAAATCATTTAAATTTAAAATATTGTATACTTGAGCATATATGAGAAAATTTGAAGTTATAAATATATGTATATATTTGATTTGAATAAAAATTGTAAATATTGTATATATGTGTGAATATATATATACGATATAAAAGTGATAAAATAAACGAATGAAAATAAAATAATAAAAACAAATGCAAAATACTTAAGCTAATAATATAAGATAATAAATATGAAGTAAAATAATTATAGAATCTTATTTAAAATAATAGAACAAAAGCATAGAAATAAAACAATACATAAGTCAATTCTTTATAACAATAGTTTTTATAGCTTTATATCTAAATACATGAAGTATAAAACAAAACATTTAAATACTATCAGCCCCGAAAAGAAGAAAACAAAATGAGTATATGTTGTACACCTTAATTAATACAAGATCACTTCAACATGCCTTTTGTACACAAGAGATATGTACCAGCCAAAGTCAAGTATGACTAAAACAAAGATATTAGTGTACAAGTTATATATGAGATCTGCAGCCACCACCAATTTAAATCTTTGTACAGCCGAAGTATTGCAAAGGAAGACATAAAGTACGCAGCAATTAATGTTAGGATCTTGAGTACCCAACATATTATCATCTCAGCCTCCACAAAGAAAAAATATCACTGCTACAAATTTGTACAAACAAATATTATTACCCTGTACAAAATGAATAACCTGTAAAACTTTGTTTCCTATATATCTCATCTTCATCAGTTCGTCCAGCTACAAAACTAAGCAAAGCTGAAGTATCACCATTTTCAAACTTATACAAAGCTTCAGACCTTAGTTAATAAGCAAAGTTTCAAGGCAAAACCCGATACGTTACATGTGGTATCAGAGCTAAGGTTGAACTTTAGTTCAGGAGTATAACACATTAAGTAGCTCATTAGAGATAGGGTGAAGTATACCCTAGAATGAGTATTCCTCAGATATCCATACGAATGTCTCAGTAAATTCTCTTGCTATCCACTGATAGTAGATATGAGTGCAAGAAGAGGATGAGATAGGGGACAGAGAAATACGACTAGAAATGGTCAATACTCTGTAACAACAAGGAAACAATCTTTTCTCTATCAATCTCTTTTGTTCAACATCTTTTCTCAGTTCTTCGATAGTTTCTGGTAGATCCAGGAAGAAGATTCGATATATTAAAATGGGATATAAACTCCGGATGGATCAAAATTGTTTGTTTGGATGAATTGGTTGTTTTGTTTGTTATGGTTGATAGGTATACCTTAGTTCTAAACTAAAAAAAAAATTAGGAATGATATCCATATATCTATCTATTCTTTGGAACCCGGATATATTCTACGAATGGTTAGTTATCCTTTCGAACTGACCGATGCCCCTGCATATTTCGTAGATCTGGATAACCCGAGTATTTTGTTGATTGTTAAAACAGATTCGTTCTCGTATCTGATTTTGATATTCTGATTTGGTAAGCCAAATGCAGAATTGATATTCAGTTTGATTCAATGAAATATTCTTCATCTATCTTTTTGTCTCCTTGGTAATTTCGAGGACGAAATTCTTTTAAGGGGGGAAGTCTGTAACGACCCAAATTTTATAAATATTTAAAATGATAATTTATTAATTTTTTTAATTAAAATTGTGAAATTAATTGATGAGGTGATGCGAGTTTCCCCGATAATCCAATTATATTCTGTATAAATCATTTAAATTTAAAATATTGTATACTTGAGCATATATGAGAAAATTTGAAGTTATAAATATATGTATATATTTGATTTGAATAAAAATTGTAAATATTGTATATATGTGTGAATATATATATACGATATAAAAGTGATAAAATAAACGAATGAAAAATAAATGAAAATAAAATAATAAAAACAAATGCAAAATACTTAAGCTAATAATATAAGATAATAAATATGAAGTAAAATAATTATAGAATCTTATTTAAAATAATAGAACAAAAGCATAGAAATAAAACAATACATAAGCCAATTCTTTATAACAATAGTTTTTATAGCTTTATATCTAAATACATGAAGTATAAAACAAAACATTTAAATACTATCAGCCCCGAAAAGAAGAAAACAAAATGAGTATATGTTGTACACCTTAATTAATACAAGATCACTTCAACATGCCTTTTGTACACAAGAGATATGTACCAGCCAAAGTCAAGTATGACTAAAACAAAGATATTAGTGTACAAGTTATATATGAGATCTGCAGCCACCACCAATTTAAATCTTTGTACAGCCGAAGTATTGCAAAGGAAGACATAAAGTACGCAGCAATTAATGTTAGGATCTTGAGTACCCAACATATTATCATCTCAGCCTCCACAAAGAAAAAAATATCACTGCTACAAATTTGTACAAACAAATATTATTACCCTGTACAAAATGAATAACCTGTAAAACTTTGTTTCCTATATATCTCATCTTCATCAGTTCGTCCAGCTACAAAACTAAGCAAAGCTGAAGTATCACCATTTTCAAACTTATACAAAGCTTCAGACCTTAGTTAATAAGCAAAGTTTCAAGGCAAAACCCGATACGTTACACTATGGGTTGAAATGATACATACCCGAACGATCTGTAGAATAAGAGAAAATCATTATGGGTTGAAATGATAAACCCAAGCGATTTTCACTGACATTGAATTTGGGATTGCGGGTTGAAAAGATATATACCCATATATACTTAAATTGCGGATTGAAATGATAAATATCCGTATCACTTGATTATAGGATAGAAAATTTTATACAGACACCGTTGGTCTATATATAAATATTTTGAAAATGATTTCTATGGTTTTGAAAAGGAATATACGGTTTTTAATAAATATTGATTTTAAAGATTTATTAAAGTTGATTTAATAAAATTGATATATAATATGTTTAAGTATTTATTTAAAATATATATTTTCAACTATAGAATTTATATTGATTCAGGTTGGAAAGATAAATTTAAAATTGATTTGAAATGTTATTTATTTAAGAATTTTACTTAAATAAGTTTGATCTGAAATTTATTAAATTTGAGATTTTAAAGAAATATTTTTATAACTTTAATTTGATTAAAAGTGGCTTAAATTAATATTTCAAATTTATATAAATTTAAATGGGATATTTTGTTTATTTAAATTTGTAATTTGAAGTTGTATTTAGATGTTATTGAAATGATTAAGTAAATATTTCAAAACTAAATAATAGTAAAGTGAATTTGATATATATATATATATGAAATTATCGAATTTAGTTTTGAAATGTTGAATATTTAAACCTTTGAAACATATTGAAATTGAAATGGCTTATTTTGTGGTTCAAATATGTATTTGAAATTGATAATTTGAAATGGTCTATTTAGAAACTAAATCGAATTGAAATTGATGATTTGAGATTTGATTAAATTTGAATTTTGGAATCCGAGTTGAGTTGAATCGGTTTGTGAAATTTGAGGAAACTATTTTATTATATAAAGTATTTTAAATTATATTTAAACTATTGTATATTATTTTATAAACTATTTTTAATATAAACTATTTTAAATATACTAATTATTTTAATATAAATTGTTTTAACTTATAATTATTTTATTTTGTAAACTATTTTATTTTATATACTATTATTAATATCTAAACTGTTTGAAGGAAAGTGTTATGATTCCAAAGCATTATGATTTCTAAATTTGATTTCCAAAGAATTATGATTTCCAAAGTGTTTGATTTAGAAAGTGTTATAACTTTGAAGTACTAAGATTGGTAAATGGATATATATTTGAGATGGATATATTTGAAATGGAAATGATATCATATTTGGTTTTGAAATGGAAGTGATATCGTATTGATATGGTTTTGAAATGACAATGATATTTTGGTTTTGAAATATAAACTTTTTGAAAGTATTTTGAAATGACTAATCGGTGTAATAATTACGTAGTTATTGAAGAGTCCGGGATCGGTTAGGGACATACTCTCTGTCTAAACCGAAAACCACTTTAATGACTATTCTACGCGGAGTGTGATCCAGAATGAAGTGGTTGGAATGACGACGTTGCTGGGTTTGAAGAAAGTGAACGATAATGGATGACCTTGACACCTGTGTCAAATTGGAAATGACTTAAACAGGAGCCGTGCCGGGCCAGTGAGGTTAGCTACCTCTAGCGGACACACTTCTTCGTAAACCACTCATTACTTGTTTTTGATTGGTGCGCACCCTTGAATTGGGAGTGTTGTTTCGCGGTGTTGCGATCGTTGCGGGGATGCGTTCTCACCAGTCCGGATCAGGCAAATGTTAGTTTCACTACCTTGGGTATTGCCTCATGTGCCTTGTCATACTCGTATCCTTATGCGCGACCACTACAATTTGTTTTATGTTATACCTATGGAGTACTCCCTGATAGCCCACTAGTTTACGGTGGAGTTTATTGTAACGACCCGATATTTTGCACCATTCGCATCCATTATAAGTGTATAGGTAGACACTCATGCCGGAGTTGAATTGCTCAAAATACCGCGTTGTTAATTTAAATTTGGCAAAACTGAACATATACAATAAATAAATAATCGCAGATCACAGACACAGAGTAATAGTTGCAGCGGAAATAAAAGAGATAGTAGTTCATGAAGCTACTATATGAATATATAAAATACATCAGAGTTTACAACAGAAGAGTAATACGATACATCAGATACAAATCAGAATACATCACTGGAATCATCGAATACTGAAAGCAGAATAAATGGCTGGATCTTCAAGCAAAGCTCCAACTCCAAAGGTGAGTCTCGAATACTGGTACACTCAGTCTGACCCGAGCGTAAAGCAAAAACACAAGACACTCGAGTCAGGATTAACATTCTTATATTAATAAATCCAACTCAAGTGAAATAGCAATTGAAATACAAGTAACTCAAAGGATGTTTGGAATAACCATCCTTTAAGGATCTGCTAAACTATCTACTATGTAGTAGTGTACGATAAGTAGATAATGTCTATCAGTAATATAAAGATATCAAAATAGCGTTAAGTCATGGCCCATTCCACCCTTAACACATTTTTATTCCCAAAAGCATATACAAGACCGTAGTTTCCCCAAAACCGGAAGTCACCAGAGGGTAATCCATATACTAAAGGTACAAATCAAAATCGTAGTGGTCGCGCATAAATGGAATACAAGTATGACAAGGCACATGAGGCAATACCCAAGGTAGTGATACTACCGTTCGCTTGATCCGGACTGGTGAGAACGCAACGCCGCAGCGCCCGCAACACCGTGAAACAACACTCCCAAAATCAAGGGTGCACCAATCGACAACATGTAATAAGTAGTTCGAAGAAGTGTGTCCACTTGAGGTAGCAATCCTCCATTGGCCCGGCACAGCTCCTGTTTTAGTCATTTCCAATTTGACACAAGTGTCAAGGCTAACCATTCTCGTTCTCTTTCTTCAGTCAACATGATCACCATTCCAACCACTTCATTCTGGATCATCACTCCGCGTATAGTTATTAAAGTGATTTTCGGTTTAGATAGAGAGTATATCCATAACAGAATTCCGGTCTCTTTAATAACCTTCGAAATTATTTCACCGATTGGTCGTTTATTTATTTCAAAACCAAATAAATTTCAATTTCAATTTCAGTTCGTAAACCAACATTTCATTTGTCTTTCAAAATCCAATTTCCAAAATTTACGTTTCAAAACTTTCAAATTACCATTTCAAGATCTTATAATTCAATTTCAATTTCCTTTAAAACAATTCAAATATTGATTCAAGTTCGTATATAAGATTCATTCAGAAATCACTTAAATAAATTTTATTTAAAACTCAAATCAACTTAAACTCATTATCGATTTCATTCAATATTTGTTAAGTAAATTTTCCATTCAAAACAATTTCTATTAAATTTCCAATTCATTAAATCCATTATTTAAATTCAACTTCATTATATCAAAACTTACAAATTGAATTAAATTAAATTCATCAAATCAAATTCTTTAAATTTCAAGTCTTACATTAATTTCAATCACATTTTATTTCTTGTTAAAGAAATTCAATTTCAGTTATTTACTTTCTTAAATAATTTTCCCAAAACTTAATTTATAAAGAAACTCAATTTCAATTATTTACGAAGTAAAATTCACTTATTCAAAAGTTCGATTTTACTTATTAAAGAGTTCAATTCAATTTAATCATTTAAAAATCCAATCTTATTTAATTATTAAATAATTCAATCTTATTTAATTATTAAGTAATTCAAATCTTAATTATTAAATAATTTCAAAGTTTAACAATTTCAAACTTAATTATAATTTCCAACTTAATTATTATATCATTTCAAAGTTTAATAATTTCAAACTTAATTATAATTTCAACTTAATTATTAAATCATTTCAAAGTTTAATAATTTCAAACTTAATTCAATCATTTCTCAAATTAAACAACATTCTTTCATCAATTACATTGTAAATATTTAATTTCATATTATTAAATATTAACATTTTCCTTTTCATTAAAAATTCAAATTTCAACTTCATTTCAAAACCATATTGTTTATTCAAATAAAATCTTCATTTTATTTTTAAATCAAATTATTTGACCAATCGGGTTTTTATTTAATTCTCTATCCTAGGTCAAAGTTCAATTTGGGTATTTATCATTTCAACCCGATTCCAGTTCAATTAAAAATCAAAACATAACAAAGGGAACTTGCAGTGTGATAATTGGGATAGTGTCAAAGTAAATAAACAATCAATAACAACAACCAATATCAATCCAATAATCAATTCAAATAATCCCGAAATAACCGTATTAATTCGCATTGTTATTTGTACGAATTAATACAATTATTTCTAGAATCTACACTATCATTTCATGCAGATTAAAGATTATTACATTACGGTTTCACTTGTCATCTATTGCAATTTCATCCATCATCAATTTAACAACATACATTCAGTGGTTCAAAATGTAATTAAACAAATCCTACGTGTCAATAGATTTAACAGTTAAAGGGATCATATTATACAAATGTCAGTTAATCAAATTTAACAATTAATTATCCTATACCAAGTTCAATTTCACACTATTTAACATTTTAACATTAACAGTTTAACGTCCAATATAAACATCAACAATCAATCAATTTCAGCCAAACTGTATTATTATTGCATAAATATTTAACAGATAATGGTGTCAGATGTCACAAGTGAACTGATATAGGCAATAGCATATATAACAGTGTAATTAACTAACAGCAGCATATTTCAATTGTCGTTTCAATTGAAATCAAATTTAATAAATAAAAGAACGTTAATCGTGAGTGATTGCTCACCTTTCGAGGTTAGCGAGAGATAGACAATGAAGTTGAGTTACGAAATCCAGGCACGCAATCTCAAAACAAGGCAAGATTGAACTCGAATTGACGAACGAAGCTGATAAATAGGATTCGACGAAATCAAGTTAGACTAGAATGGTGATGATAAATGGTATAGGTGAACTTATATGTAACTATATATATAAAATCATATGCTAAATTCGAACATATATTAATAATATATATATATTTTTTCAAAATCAGTGGTTTAAATTAAAACACCTATATTAAAGTCAAACATATGTAAAACACAATATCTATTGAAAATCAATATAACTTACTTTCAGTACATATAAACTAACATATAGGTACAGGATAGTACATACATAACTATATATATATATTGTAAATCCTAAAGTTCATGTTTTGTTTTGTTTTTCTTCTTTTTCAATATTCCTTAAAAAAATCAACATCCTTTATATATACATAAAAAAAATCTGTGCAATAGTTATACTTTACAATAAACCATATATAATGTAACTTTCATATAACTAGCGCATATACCAAATACGCAAAACTAATAATTCAAGGCAACAGAATATATAATATTCTATCTTTATATAACTTGCATAGGTCACTCACGTATGAAATGAATAGTACAAAGTAACCCTTTTAAAACAATGTTGATATAAATAATTTTAGCCAAGTGTACGCCAGTTTAGGAAATGTGCAAAAGAAGAAAAGTGAAATATGCATGCAACCTGTAAGTTTGATATATACCATATATACATATTATATTATTATAAAAAATCGTTTTCAAACACAGCATAGTTAAAGTAACATTTTAACATACTATAAAATATATATACATTACCTAAATATATAAGTGGAGAAGCAACTCGGCTGCACACAGGAGGGCATCGGCTGGTTGAAGACGAGAGTTAGGAGGGGAAAAAGCAATGGGTCAGGCGGAGGTGGAGGTGGCCAAGGCCGGAAATGGTGGGAAGATGGTTGCTGGAGAGGGAAAAGGCGGCCGGTGGTGGAGGCGAGGCGAGGCTCAGGTGAGAAGTGGATGTGGCTTCAGCAGTGGGTAGGTTATCAGGTGTTCGGCGAACGAGAGAGGAGAGGGGACGAAGTCCGGAGGCGGATGGCATGGTGGTGGAGGAAATCGGTAGCCAAGGAGGGAAGAAGGCGATATGAAAGGGTGGTGGCGAGCATGCTTTGGCCGGAGGCTCGGCGCGGTGGATGGAGGAAGAGCCGAGGCGAGCGGGACAAGGCAGGTCAAGGGAAGGGAGGAGCAGACATAGAGGGTAGGCTCAGTAAAGTATTTTTGGATTATATGAGAATATCGATTTGGTTAGATGATGAATCAGAGCCATCCATCCCAGTGAAGATCCAATGCATACCACCTCGTTGTTATTCAAAATGGATGTAGAAGACGATGATTTCACTGGCCCACGAACAGCTAGGATTTCATTTGTTTGAAAGGAAATTATCTTTTTGGAGCAATAGATCGCCATGATTTGCACACGGATCGAAATCGAACGTAGTCGTCATCCAATTTCACTTTCTTACCGATCAGATCCAAAATATCAAATGGTAGTGAAACCGCCATTAATTATTAATATATAAAGTAATATTTTAATATGCTTCAATTAGAATGTATACTCGTATTTATAATCCAGTAAAGTAGATTGTGAGGTTGAGGGATGAGCGTTGGCAGGAGGATGGTGAACAAGCACATTTCAATACAAAGTTTCATAAAGAAGAATGTAAACTAAAGATTACTCTTCACGAATCAAAAGTGGGAGTGGAAAGGGTATATGCTACACCAACCGGCATATACATTGAACATACATTGAACAGTGGAAAAAAATAAAAGCAGCGTTGGAAATAGAAAAAGTCAAATGACTGTTCAGTCGATGCACGTTGGAAATTTAATGGTCAAGAGAATTCTAAAGCTAAATTTTTAGAATCGATACGGTTGACCGTTTCACGGTGTCAGCCGTGTATCGGACTTCAAAACGCAAAATTAAGTATACCGTAGAGATCAGCACAACGAGACGATCAAAACGGTATACAGATATCAGTTGTACGATCGAATTATAAAATTTTGAATTTTCCATTAGCGGAAAGTGCAAGAAAAACACTGAAAAATAAGATCGACGGAGCCAAAGATATCCGAATTTGGAAGAACGACAAACTGACATCTTGTTCAGAAGATGGTTTAGAATTTTTCTATGTAAAAATATTTAGGTTTCGGAAACATTTTATTTTCATCGCTTTTTAACTGATTAAATTGAAGTAAATTTACGCGCGAAATAAACTTTCATATTTTCGGACGAAAATTTACCAGTTGCTATGTTTAACTAAATGCATTCCAAATATCAAATTTTTATTTCAAAATTTTATCGTTTAAAATTTCACAAAATTTCAACTGATTACGTTATTAAAACAGTTGAAATTTTACGGGTCGTTACACTCTCCCCCACTCAAAACTTTTCGTCCCCGAAAAGGAACGAGGTAGGAGAATAGAAACAACCAGAAAGAAAACAGATTTGAAATACAAAATAACCATTAATTTAAACCATATAAATTCAAATTTTAAATTAATATATATTCAATAATTGATTTAATCCTTTTGATTTCACTAAAATCAATCTCAACTATTTCTAAATTCATTATCTTATTATCCCATTTCTTCAATTTACAATTTCTAAAACCATAAATTTGAATAGTCTTTTATTATAATCATATTTTCTTCAACAAATTTAAATTCTTCTTTATTCCAAATTACTGTTAAATTTATTCTACTTAATATATCTACTCACATATATTTAAGACCCATATAAATTAATTTAAAACTTAAAAGTTTCGAATTAAATTAATTTACATCTATTAATTTCTTTTAAATTCAAGGTATTTTCATATGTTGATCAAATTTCAATTTATTAATTCTTCAAACAAATTTATTAATTCTTTCAAAACAAATTTATTTCATTATTAACTGAGTTTACTTATTATCCTATCTAACTCTATTAACATCTTTATAATCAAAATTTAGTGTATAACATTTATTATAAACACTCAAATTTTATTTATAAATTCAATTTATATTATATATTATCCAATTACATATTCAACTTCTGAATGATTTAGGTAAGTTGTATTAGAATGCAGTTGAACAATATACAAATAAAATTTTCCCAATTCAATTATTCAAGTTTAAATATTTATTCCAAATTTTGGTTTTATTTATAATTAAAATCATCCTTTTACAAAATTTAAGAATTAGATTTCCGATTAACTTTAATAATTTAGAGATATATATAATATATTTATATCAAATCAAATTAAATTTTAAAATAAGATACCTATATATATGTAAATCAAAATATACTGAAGAAATTTAAATCAAAATATTTTCAAAACAAAACCGTAGCAAAGCTACAGAATAGTATCTCCACTTCGAAACTCGAAAATAAATGTCGATGATGCAGCCGCCATCACCGAAATTATTTCCAACGACAAAGAGAAGAGCACTGATTTCAACATTTTAAAAGTTCTTTGAAAACGATTTCTATTTGAAAATACTTCAATAATATACATTTAAAATTTTAAAACCCAAAGTTCGAAATCACCGGAAACTAATAAATTCCCAAATTTCTGAATTAAATTCATTTCAAATTCCAATCAATTTATAACCAAGTTTATAAATTCATTTATTTATATTATGCAATAGTCAATGGTTTACAAAACAATAAATGAAAATCAATATTATTATTTCAGACAACAAATTCATTAATAATTTAATTTCAGAAAACTTATATTTATATATAATATAATCATTCAAAACTATTTTGTTTATCAAATTTGAAAACAACATTTTTAATATAAATTTACAAATACATTTCTTTGCTCGACGATACAGGAATGGATTTTCAAAAATAAGGATAGGGATTCAAATTTTTGTTGACTCAAATCAAAGAGAATTTTGATTCGAAAATAAGTTTGAAACAGAAGATAAGATAATTCAATTACCACAATCGGGAGATGGATAAGTTTATTTAATTCACGGGCAACCTTAACCGGGTCGTCCGTAACTTCAAGAATAAGATCGATGCTGAATTCCGAGGTAAATCAACACTCGATCTCAAGAGATGGAATTCAGGTATAGCAGGGAATAAATAGCATCGTAAACCGAGGATACAGAAATCTCCGGTAAATCGATGCCTATTATAAAGGAGTTTACTCCTTTACGAATCATTCTAAGATTGGTGAGACCGCCGATCTATTATAGATAACATTCAAAATGGAGTTATGGGTGCTCCATGATTAAAAGAAGACGAATAGTGAAGGACACGAATGAATTTCAGAACCGAGGGGAACGTTCCAAAATTCAAAGGAATTGAGTCAAAGGAAGAGATTGAAACTCGAATGAGAGTGATTCTGTAAATACATTTACTATATATGTTGAGTTTTGCCTAGAGCTACCAAAGCTCTGATACCAACTGTAACGACCCGATATTTTGCACCATTCGCATCCATTATAAGTGTATAGGTAGACACTCATGCCGGAGTTGAATTGCTCAAAATACCGCGTTGTTAATTTAAATTTGGCAAAACTGAACATATACAATAAATAAATAATCGCAGATCACAGACACAGAGTAATAGTTGCAGTGGAAATAAAAGAGATAGTAGTTCATGAAGCTACTATATGAATATATAAAATACATCAGAGTTTACAACAGAAGAGTAATACGATACATCAGATACAAATCAGAATACATCACTGGAATCATCGAATACTGAAAGCAGAATAAATGGCTGAATCTTCAAGCAAAGCTCCAACTCCAAAGGTGAGTCTCGAATACTGGTACACTCAGTCTGACCCGAGCGTAAAGAAAAAACACAAAACACTCGAGTCAGGATTAACATTCTTATATTAATAAATCCAACTCAAGTGAAATAGCAATTGAAATACAAGTAACTCAAAGGATGTTTGGAATAACCATCCTTTAAGGATCCGTTAAACTATCTACTATGTAGTAGTGTACGATAAGTAGATAATGTCTATCAGTAATATAAAGATATCAAAATAGCGTTAAGTCATGGCCCATTCCACCCTTAACACATTTTTATTCCCAAAAGCATATACAAGACCGTAGTTTCCCCAAAACCGGAAGTCACCAGAGGGCAATCCATATACTAAAGGTACAAATCAAAATCGTAGTGGTCGCGCATAAATGGAATACAAGTATGACAAGGCACATGAGGCAATACCCAAGGTAGTGATACTACCGTTCGCCTGATCCGGACTGGTGAGAACGCAACGCCGCAGCGCCCGCAACACCGTGAAACAACACTCCCAAAATCAAGGGTGCACCAATCGACAACATGTAATAAGTAGTTCGAAGAAGTGTGTCCACTTGAGGTAGCAATCCTCCATTGGCCCGGTACAGCTCCTGTTTTAGTCATTTCCAATTTGACACAAGTGTCAAGGCTATCCATTCTCGTTCTCTTTCTTCAGTCAACATGATCACCATTCCAACCACTTCATTCTGGATCATCACTCCGCGTATAGTTATTAAAGTGGTTTTCGGTTTTGATAGAGAGTATATCCATAACCGAATTCCGGTCTCTTTAATAACCTTCGAAATTATTTCACCGATTGGTCGTTTATTTATTTCAAAACCAAATCAATTTCAATTTCAATTTCAGTTCGTAAACCAACATTTCATTTGTCTTTCAAAAACCAATTTCCAAAATTTACGTTTCAAAACTTTCAAATTACCATTTCAAGATCTTATAATTCAATTTCAATTTCCTTTAAAACAATTCAAATATTGATTCAAGTTCGTATATAAGATTCATTCCGAAATCACTTAAATAAATTTTATTTAAAACTCAAATCAACTTAAACTCATTATCGATTTCATTCAATATTTGTTAAGTAAATTTGCCATTCAAAACAATTTCTATTAAATTTCCAATTCATTAAATCCATTATTTAAATTCAACTTCATTATATCAAAACTTACAAATTGAATTAAATTAAATTCATCAAATCAAATTCTTTAAATTTCAAGTCTTACATTAATTTCAATCACATTTTATTTCTTGTTAAAGAAATTCAATTTCAGTTATTTACTTTCTTAAATAATTTTCCCAAAACTTAATTTATAAAGAAACTCAATTTCAATTATTTACGAAGTAAAATTCACTTATTCAAAAGTTCGATTTTACTTATTAAAGAGTTCAATTCAATTTAATCATTTAAAAATCCAATCTTATTTAATTATTAAATAATTCAATCTTATTTAATTATTAAGTAATTCAAATCTTAATTATTAAATAATTTCAAAGTTTAACAATTTCAAACTTAATTATAATTTCCAACTTAATTATTATATCATTTCAAAGTTTAATAATTTCAAACTTAATTATAATTTCAACTTAATTATTAAATCATTTCAAAGTTTAATAATTTCAAACTTAATTCAATCATTTCTCAAATTAAACAACATTCTTTCATCAATTACATTGTAAATATTTAATTTCATATTATTAAATATTAACATTTTCCTTTTCATTAAAAATTCAAATTTCAACTTCATTTCAAAACCATATTGTTTATTCAAATAAAATCTTCATTTTATTTTTAAATCAAATTATTTGACCAATCGGGTTTTTATTTAATTCTCTATCCTAGGTCAAAGTTCAATTTGGGTATTTATCATTTCAACCCGATTCCAGTTCAATTAAAAATCAAAACATAACAAAGGGAACTTGCAGTGTGATAACTGGGATAGTGTCAAAGTAAATAAACAATCAATAACAACAACCAATATCAATCCAATAATCAATTCAAATAATCTCGAAATAACCGTATTAATTCGCATTGTTATTTGTACGAATTAATACAATTATTTCTAGAATCTACACTATCATTTCATGCAGATTAAAGATTATTACATTACGGTTTCACTTGTCATCTATTGCAATTTCATCCATCATCAATTTAACAACATACATTCAGTGGTTCAAAATGTAATTAAACAAATCCTATGTGTCAATAGATTTAACAGTTAAAGTGATCATATTATACAAATGTCAGTTAATCAAATTTAACAATTAATTATCCTATACCAAGTTCAATTTCACACTATTTAACATTTTAACATTAACAGTTTAACGTCCAATATAAACATCAACAATCAATCAATTTCAGCCAAACTGTATTATTATTGCATAAATATTTAACAGATAATGGTGTCAGATGTCACAAGTGAACTGATATAGGCAATAGCATATATAACAGTGTAATTAACTAACAGCAGCATATTTCAATTGTCGTTTCAATTGAAATCAAATTTAATAAATAAAAGAACGTTAATCGTGAGTGATTGCTCACCTTTCGAGGTTAGAGAGAGATAGACAATGAAGTTGAGTTACGAAATCCAGGCACGCAATCTCAAAACAAGGCAAGATTGAACTCGAATTGACGAACGAAGCTGATAAATAGGATTTGACGAAATCAAGTTAGACTAGACTGGTGATGATAAATGGTATAGGTGAACTTATATGTAACTATATATATAAAATCATATGCTAAATTCGAACATATATTAATAATATATATATATATATATATTTTCAAAATCAGTGGTTTAAATTAAAACACCTATATTAAAGTCAAACATGTGTAAAACACAATATCTATTGAAAATCAATATAACTTACTTTCAGTACATATAAACTAACATATAGGTACAGGATAGTACATACATAACTATATATATATATATATATTGTAAATCCTAAAGTTCATGTTTTGTTTTGTTTTTCTTCTTTTTCAATATTCCTTAAAAAAATCAACATCCTTTATATATACATAAAAAAAATCCGTGCAATAGTTATACTTTACAATAAACCATATATAATGTAACTTTCATATAACTAGCGCATATACCAAATACGCAAAACTAATAATTCAAGGCAACAGAATATATAATATTCTATCTTTATATAACTTGCATAGGTCACTCACATATGAAATGAATAGTACAAAGTAACCCTTTTAAAACAATGTTGATATAAATAATTTTAGCCAAGTGTACGCCAGTTTAGGAAATGTGCAAAAGAAGAAAAGTGAAATATGCATGCAACCTGTAAGTTTGATATATACCATATATACATATTATATTATTATAAAAAATCGTTTTCAAACACAACATAGTTAAAGTAACATTTTAACATACTATAAAATATATATACATTACCTAAATATATAAGTGGAGAAGCAACTCGGCTGCACACAGGAGGGCATCGGCTGGTTGAAGACGAGAGTTAGGAGGGGAAAAGCAATGGGTCAGGCGGAGGTGGAGGTGGCCAAGGCCGGAAATGGTGGGAAGATGGTTGCTGGAGAGGGAAAAGGCGGCCGGTGGTGGAGGCGAGGCGAGGATCAGGTGAGAAGTGGATGTGGCTTCAACAGTGGGTAGGTTATCAGGTGTTCGGCGAACGAGAGAGGAGAGGGGACGAAGTCCGGAGGCGGATGGCATGGTGGTGGAGGAAATCGGTAGCCAAGGAGGGAAGAAGGCGATATGAAAGGGTGGTGGCGAGCATGCTTTGGCCGGAGGCTCGGCGCGGTGGATGGAGGAAGAGCCGAGGCGAGCGGGACAAGGCAGGTCAAGGGAAGGGAGGAGCGAACATAGAGGGTAGGCTCAGTAAAGTATTTTTGGATTATATGAGAATATCGATTTGGTTAGATGATGAATCAGAGCCATCCATCCCAGTGAAGATCCAATGCATACCACCTCGTTGTTATTCAAAATGGATGTAGAAGACGATGATTTCACTGGCCCACGAATAGCTAGGATTTCATTTGTTTGAAAGGAAATTATCTTTTTGGAGCAATAGATCGCCATGATTTGCACACGGATCGAAATCGAACGTAGTCGTCATCCAATTTCACTTTCTTACCGATCAGATCCAAAATATCAAATGGTAGTGAAACCGCCATTAATTATTAATATATAAAGTAATATTTTAATATGCTTCAATTAGAATGTATACTCGTATTTATAATCCAGTAAAGTAGATTGTGAGGTTGAGGGATGAGCGTTGGCAGGAGGATGGTGAACAAGCACATTTCAATACAAAGTTTCATAAAGAAGAATGTAAACTAAAGATTACTCTTCACGAATCAAAAGTGGGAGTGGAAAGGGTATATGCTACACCAACCGGCATATACATTGAACATACATTGAACAGTGGAAAAAAATAAAAGCAGCGTTGGAAATAGAAAAAGGCAAATGACTGTTCAGTCGATGCACGTTGGAAATTTAATGGTCAAGAGAATTCTAAAGCTAAATTTTTAGAATCGATACGGTTGACCGTTTCACGGTGTCAGCCGTGTATCGGACTTCAAAACGCAAAATTAAGTATACCGTAGAGATCAGCACAACGAGATGATCAAAACGGTATACAGATATCAGTTGTACGATCGAATTATAAAATTTCGAATTTTCCATTAGCGGAAAGTGCAAGAAAAACACTGAAAAATAAGATCGACGGAGCCAAAGATATCCGAATTTGGAAGAACGACAAACTGACATCTTGTTCAGAAGATGGTTTAGAATTTTTCTATGTAAAAATATTTAGGTTTCGGAAACATTTTATTTTCATCGCTTTTTAACTGATTAAATTGAAGTAAATTTACGCGCGAAATAAACTTTCATATTTTCGGACGAAAATTTACCAATTGCTATGTTTAACTAAATGCATTCCAAATATCAAATTTTTATTTCAAAATTTTTTCGTTTAAAATTTCACAAAATTTCAACTGATTACGTTATTAAAACAGTTGAAATTTTACGGGTCGTTACATTTATAGTGCTGTATAGACTATGACGCTTATATAAAATGTGTTAAGGGGGATAATGGTAACGCCTTAACACTCTTTT
Organism: Allium fistulosum; assembly: GCA_030737815.1. Lineage (NCBI taxonomy): Eukaryota > Viridiplantae > Streptophyta > Magnoliopsida > Asparagales > Amaryllidaceae > Allium > Allium fistulosum. Next base: position 1,028,545,609 of record CM060905.1, on the reverse strand, counting down.
GATACTTTATATTACTGATAGGAATTATCTACTTAGCGTACATTACTATATATAAATAGTTTAACGGATCCTTAGAGGATGGTTATCCCAAACATCCTTTGAGTTACTTGTATTTTCAGTTGTTATTTCACTTGAGTTGGATTTATTGATATAAGAATGTTAATCCTGACTTGAGTGTTTTGTGTTTTGCTTTACGCTCGGTTCAGACTGAATGTACCAGTATTCGAGACTCACCTTTGGAGTTGGAGCTTCGCTTGGAGATCCAGCTATCTATCCAGCTTTCAGATATTCAGTTGATTCCAGTGATGTATTTTGATCTTGTATTTGACTATTGTATTCGAGACTTCTGCTGTATCTTGTTTAACTCTGTTATATATTACATAGTAGCTTCATGAACTACTATTCTTTTGTTTCCGCTGCACTATTGTTATATTACTCTGTGTCTGTGATTATTTATTTACTGTATATGCTGAGTTTTGCCAAATTTTATTTACAATCTATTGTTTTGAATTATTCAAGTCCGACATGGGTGGATTTATTGTCGATTTGAATGGTCCAAAATAGTGGGTCGTTACAGTTGGTATTAGAGTTCTGGTTTTAGGCAAAACTTAGCATATGTAGTAAATTTGATTACAGAATCACTTTCGTTCGAATTTGAATCTCTTCCACTTGACTCGGTTTCCTTTGAATTTTGGAACGTCCATTCGATCCCAAAGTCCATTCGTGTCTCCCATATTCGTGTCTTTTTTATTCTGGAGTATCCCATAACTCCACTTTGAATAATCTCTATAATAAATCGGCGGTCCCGCCAATCCTAGAATGATTTGTAAAGGGGTGAAACTCCTTTACAACAGCATTGATTCGTCGAGATTTTTGTATCCTCGGATTAGATGCTTCTATCTCTTGTTATCCCGAATTCTATCTCTTGTGATCTGATGTTGATTTGATTTAGAATTTCGCATCGATCGTATTCTTAAAGTCACGGTTGACCCGGTTAAGGTTACCCGCAATTTATATAAATTTATCCATCTTCCAATTTGAAATTCAATCATCTTATCTCCCTATCGAGTCTATCTTTTAGTTGAATTCTATTTGATTAGAGTTCCTCTACTTTGAATCTCATCTTTGCTTTGAAATCCATTCTTGAATTATCGAGTGAGGGAGTGTATTTGTAATTAATATTAAAATGTTTTATATATTGTGTTGTTTGAGTTGTTGATGTTGATTTGGGTTTTCGATCGATTCGTCTGATCAACGCTATCGATAGGATTTCCAAAACACTTGAATAGAGCAAACTGACACAATATTATTTTCAAATTTGGTAAATTGAATAGTTTCGTATGATTATATTATATATATATAAGTATAGGATTTTCTGGAATTAAATAGTTAATTAAATTGGTTGTTTGATTATTGTTCTAAATGAATTTATAAACATGGTTTACAAATTGATTTGGAATTGAAATGAATTTAAATCAGAAATTTGAGAATTTAATTTCCGATGATTTCAAACCTTGGTTTTAAAGTTTTAAATGTGTATAATTTAAAGTATTTTCGAATATAAATGATTTACAAAGAATTTTAAAATGTTTAAATCAGTACTCTTCTCTTTTGTCGCTGGAAAATAATTTCGGTGATGACGGCCGCATCATCGACATTCATTTTCGAGTTTCGAAGTGAAGAGACCATTCAGTAGCTTTGCTACACTTTTGTTTTGGAAATTGAATTTGATTTGAATTTCTATGGTATGACCCGATTTATTATATATATATATATATAAATATATAAATAAATTTTGATCTGATATATACTATATATATCTATCTCAAAATTGTTTGAAGTAAATCGGAGATTTTCTTAAGTTTATGATTTAAAGATGATTTCAATTATAAACTGAAGTCAAAAATTTTGGATAAATATTTAAACTTGAAATAATTGAATTTGAAAATTTTATTTGTATAGTACTAAATTGCATTTCAATATAACTTACCTAAATTATTCAGAATTTAAAATGTAATTGGTAATATACAATATAAAATGATTTTATAAATAAAATTTGAGTGTTTATAATAAATGTTATACACTTAGATTTTAATTATAAAAAAATTGCTAATAAAGATGATAGAATAATAAGTTAATTGAATGAGATGAATATAATAAATTTTGTTCTGAAAGAATTAACAAATTGAAATTAGATCAACTTATGGAAATACCTTAAATTTAAACCAATTATTGAATATAAATTAATTTAAATTGAAATTTATATGGTTTAAATAAATTTATATGGTTTAAATATATGTAATAAGATATATTAAGTGGAATAAACTTAATAATAATTTGGAATAAAAGAATTAAATTTGTTGAATAAAATATGAGTACAATAAATGATTATACAAATTGATGATTTAGAAATTGTTAATTGAGGATGACTAGATAATAAGATAATGAATTTATAAATAGATAGATTGATTTAACTTAAGTGAACTCAAAGGGATTTAACCAAATTATTAAATATTAATTAATTTAAATTTAAATTTATATGGTTTAAATTAATTGTTTTACTTGTATTCCAATCTATTTTCTTTTTGGTTGTTTCTATTCTTCTACCTCCTTTCTTTTCAGGGACGAAAAGTTTTGAGTGGGGGAGAGTCTAACGACCCGTAAATTTTAACTGTTTTAATAACATAATTAGTTGAAATTTTGTGAAATTTTAAACGATAAAATGTTGAAATAAAAATTTGATATTTGGAATGCGTCTAATTAATCATGGCAACTGGTAAATTTTCATCAGATAATTTGGAAGTTTATTTTCTAGTGTAATTTTATTCCAATTTATATCAGTTATAATTGATGATAATAAAATGTTTTCCAAACCTGAATATTTTTACATAGAAAAATTCTAATTCATCTTCTGACTAAGACATCATTTTTCGTTTTTCCAAATTCGAACTTCTTTAGCTCCATCGATCTTATTTTTCTGCGTTTTTGCCGCATTTTCCGCTAGTAGAAAATTCAAATTTTTATAATTCAATCATACCACTGATATCTGTATACCGTTTTGATCGTCATGTCGCTCTGATCTCTACAGTATATTCACTTCTGTATTTGGAGTTCGGTGTGTGGTGCGATTTGCAAAAACGCCCAGCGTATCAGTTCGGCAACCGAGTCCTTTCGGTTTCCTGTCCCTTCTTTTCTCGTACACTCAATAGCCATTCACGTTTTGACGAGTTCTATTCCCTATGATACATTTATTCATCTGTTGCTTTTCCTAAGTTAATTTATATTCCCGATTAGCTTGCAATTACCTTTCTGTTCATTTGCTCTCCAAGATAGATTTATAATATACAATTTAGTACGTATGCATTTTTCCTGTAGACTCATCCTTTCAGATGCCTTCTTCATCTTGCCCTTCATGCCACTTTGCCTCATCACCGATGGCGCTTCCGCCATACTTGCCTTGCCCACGCACCCTACCTCCTTTCCCTCGGCCATGTTTCCTCCACCGAGAGCCGCCACATTACCTCTACCATCCCGACCGATCCACCTCACGGCAACCCCTCCCTCCTCTGGCCGATCAAGCCGCCATCACTCACAGCCATCACAAACCCTGGCCAGCGAGTCGAGAGCCTCGCCTCCTTGAACCGAACGTCGGCCGACATCTCCTCATCTTCCTAGTTCGACCTTCATGCCATGCTTCGCCCCCTCCATCTGCCGCTACCCAGCTTGCTCGACTCCCCTTTTACATTCAAATTTACGTAAGCCTTTAACCTATTTGATCTGCTCTTATATATATATATATATATGTATTTCATTTTAAAATTTATATGTTGTGAAAATTGTAAGTGTATATATATATATACATTTTTCATATAAGTCGATTTACAAATTATATATATATATATATATGTTAATATATACAAGTTGTAATCTGTGTATGCATTAGTTCAATAAGTTTTAGTATGTTCTGTTTATATATGAAATGGTTTGGAGTTGAATATGTTAGTTATATCTACAGTATACAATATGAGATATTTCGATTGCTATATTTTTATGTATATAGGATTTTGATAAAGCTGTTTAAAACATGTTTGTAGTTATAAAATGATCTGCTTTATATATGTGAGTTATACATTACAACTATATATATTATTTTATATATAAACTTATTACTTATTTATGTTTGTTGTTTAAAATTGCTTGCAGTATGTTTTATCTCAAGTTTAGTGTTTAATATATATATAAATGAAACATGTTTACTGTAAAGTATTTCAAGGTATGGATATCATTTTTGAATTAATAATGTAAGTTATATATATATATATATATCAGTAATGAGTTATCTGTTTATATATTAGTTTAATTCACATAGGGTCATAGTATGTATATGTTCTAGTATATAAGTTATATAAGTTATAGACAAGTTGTTTTCATTTTTCTCTTAGTTAATTTGAAACTATACTTTATATGTTAATACTTTGCTATATGTGTTTTAAATGTAAGCAATGATTTTTAACTATATATATGTATATATTATTTTAAATATGAGTTTAAAAATATAAAGTTTGGTTGCATATTTTGGATTGTCTACAAATGTTTATATGCGGTCACACACACATATATATATATATATATATGTTGTGTATATGTTAATAATGGTCTACATGCATATATGGTTAAATTTATATATCGGTTTGACTGTTATAAACATATAATTTACTTTGGCTCGAGTTTTTTTTTTTTTAAACATCAAACTGCAACCACCTCAAATGACAATCTAAAAACTATTGATTGCATCTTTTTTACGAAAGAAAACATAAAATTCTTGATGTTATTCAGTCCAGACGCATTTTTCTTGTCACTGTATCACCACATTTTCGAATTCCATGCAAATAAGAATGTAAGCTGATAGTGATTTCGGTCCTTCTACGTTGTATAGAACATCATAGAGTGAAAACTTTTTAGTAGCGCCTTGGTGGTTGATTTGGTTCTTATCGCAGTTCTGATCTCGATTTGTTGATCGAGTTTATATATATTATATAGTGATATTGGGTTTTATTAAATAACAGTTCGAATTATATTGTACACGGGCTTATTTGATTCTAAGTATAAAACACTACTGTCGACTTATTTATATAAAGTATATTTTATTTTATGTAAGTTATATTGATGCTTCTTGTACGTATGTTATATAAAAAAAAGTGATTTGGTAATAGTGTATATAAGGATTTGTTTTAAAGGTCTATTTATTGGTTTTAAAATATATACGGATTATATTAAATATGTGTTTCCATTTTATCACATTAATTTTGACTTGTTCCCATCGATTCAAAATTTTCAGCTTTGTTTTTAGATCTTGAATCCATCGGGCTTTGTTGGGGATTTTTCGGTTGTATCAGTCGATCGTCAAGTTCGTAATCCAAATTCATAACCTGTTGTTTCGTATATCTTCTCTAGCCTCGAAAGGTGAGCAATCACTCACGATTAACGTTCTTTTATTTATTAAATTTGATTTCAACATCAATTGAAATATACTGCTGCTAGTTATCTACATTTCTATATATATGTTGTTATCTGTATCTATTCACCTGTGATATCTGACACCATTATCTGTTATTTATCAATGATGATATATGCATGTGACTGTTGTTATATTATTAACATATCTATTAACACTCTGCAAGTTCCCTGTTAATATAGAATTCACTATGGGTTGAAATGATACATACCCGAACAATCTGTAGAATAAGAGAAAATCGTTATGGGTTGAAATGATAAACCCAAGCGATTTTCATTGACATTGAATTTGGGATTGCGGGTTGAAAAGATATATACCCGTATATACTTAAATTGCGGATTGAAATGATAAATATCCGTATCACTTGACCATAGGATAGAAAATTTTATACAGACACCGTTGGTCTATATATAAATATTTTGAAAATGATTTCTATGGTTTTGAAAAGGAATATACGGTTTTTAATAAATATGGATTTTAAAGATTTATTAAAGTTGATTTAATAAAATTGATATATAATATGTTTAAGTATTTATTTGAAATATATATTTTGAAATATAGAATTTATACTGATTCAGGTTGGAAAGATAAATTTAAAATTGATTTGAAATGTTATTTATTTAAGAATTTTACTTAATTAAGTTTGATCTGAAATTTATTAAATTTGATATTTTAAAGATATATTTTTATAACTTGAATTTGATTAAAAGTGGCTTAAATGAATATTTCAAATTTATATAAATTTAAATGGGATATTTTGTTTATTTAAATTTGTAATTTGAAGTTGTGTTTAGATGTTATTGAAATGATTAAGTAAATATTTCAAAACTAAATAATAGTAAAGTGAATTTGAAATATATATATATATATATATATATATATATATATGAAATTATCGAATTTAGTTTTGAAATGTTGAATATTTAAAGCTTTGAAATATATTGAAATTGAAATGGCTTATTTTGTGGTTCAAATATGTATTTGAAATTGATAATTTGAAATGGTCTATTTAGAAACTGAATCGAATTGAAATTGATGATTTGAGATTTGATTAAATTTGAATTTTGGAATCCGAGTTGAGTTGAATCGGTTTGTGAAATTTGAGGAAACTATTTTATTATATAAAGTATTTTAAATTATATTTAAACTATTGTATATTATTTTATAAACTGTTTTTAATATAAACTATTTTAAATATACTAATTATTTTAATATAAATTGTTTTAACTTATAATTATTTTATTTTGTAAACTATTTTATTTTATATACTATTATTAATATCTAAACTGTTTGAAGGAAAGTGTTATGATTCCAAAGCATTATGATTTCTAAATTTGATTTCCAAAGAATTATGATTTCCAAAGTGTTTGATTTAGAAAGTGTTATAACTTTGAAGTACTAAGATTGGTAAATGGATATATATTTGAGATGGATATATTTGAAATGGAAATGATATCGTATTTGGTTTTGAAATGGAAGTGGTATCGTATTGATATGGTTTTGAAATGGCAATGATATTTTGGTTTTGAAATATAAACTTTTTGAAAGTATTTTGAAATGACTAATCGATGTAATAATTACGTAGTTATTGAAGAGTCCGGGATCGGTTAGGGACATACTCTCTGTCTAAACCGAAAACCACTTTAATAACTATTATACGCGGAGTGTGATCCAGAATGAAGTGGTTGGAATGACGACGTTGCTGGGTTTGACGAAAGAGAACGATAATGGATGACCTTGACACTTGTGTCAAATTGGAAATGACTTAAACAGGAGCCGTGCCGGGCCAGTGAGGTTAGCTACCTCTAGCGGACAGACTTCTTCGTAAACTACTCATTACTTGTTTTTGATTGGTGCGCACCCTTGAATTGGGAGTGTTGTTTCGCGATGTTGCGATCATTGCGGCGATGCGTTCTCACTAGTCCAGATCAGGCAAATGGTAGTTTCACTACCTTGGGTATTGCCTCATGTGCCTTGTCACACTTGTATCCTTATGCGCGACCACTACGATTTGTTTTGTGTTATACCTATGGAGTACTCCCTGATAGCCCACTAGTTTACGGTGGAGTTTACAGTGCTGTATAGACTATGACGCTTATATAAAATGTGTTAAGGGGGATAATGGTAACGCCTTAACACTATTTTGATACTTTATATTACTGATAGGCATTATCTACTTAGCGTACATTACTATATATAAATAGTTTAATAGATCCTTAGAGGATGGTTATCCCAAACATCCTTTGAGTTACTTGTATTTTCAGTTGTTATTTCACTTGAGTTGGATTTATTGATATAAGAATGTTAATCCTGACTCGAGTGGTTTGTGTTTTGCTTTATGCTCGGGTCAGACTGAGTGTACCAGTATTCGAGACTCACCTTTGGAGTTGGAGCTTCGCTTGGAGATCCAGCTATCTATCCAGCTTTCAGATATTCAGTTGATTCCAGTGATGTATTTTGATCTTGTATTTGACTATTGTATTCGAGACTTCTGCTGTATCTTGTTTAACTCTGTTATATATTACATAGTAGCTTCATGAACTACTATTCTTTTGTTTCCGCTGCACTATTGTTATATTACTCTGTGTTTGTGATTATTTATTTACTGTATATGCTGAGTTTTGCCAAATTTTATTTACAATCTATTGTTTTGAATTATTCAAGTCCGACATGTGTGGATTTATTGTCGATTTGAATGGTCCAAAATAGTGGGTCGTTACACTAGGGGTTATGTACTGATGATTATTGGATAACTATGGAACGACTCATTCGATAGTTTTCTGTTGGTTAATATAGGTCAAACAGAAAATATCGATATGAATAATTTACACAACTCTTTCGACTTGAGAATACTGTGAATCTTCAATATGAAAGCTCCACTTTGATTACAGTCAAATCATGGCAAAGCGTCCATCGAGTGACTATAGTTTAGTCGAGATGAAGTATTGGAAGTGAAGCACTAATCAAGAGAGGGTTCGTCTCCTCGGTTATATGGGGTTAGTATCATAGTCAACCCAAAGTCAAAATTTCTGGCCAGAATAGTTAGATTAATGATAATTGTTATTATTGAACCAAAGATTTTTTATTTGGACTATAGACTTGAATGTGGACGATATTGGAATTTTGACCATTACCAAATTCAGCAAGTCCAAAGTGATATAGTTTTGACGAAGAGAATTGGTGTAAATAATTATCACAACTGGATAACGCTTAATAAAGTGAAATTAGATTTTACCAAAGCCGAGTAAGCGATAAATTTGGCCATAATATCACACCACCTACTAAGTGAAGTGTGAACGTTAAAATTTGAATAGTTCGATATTAATCGCTAATCGAATTTACACCCAAGAGTCTCACAACCGAAATGATGAATTCTCTTTAGACCAAACGATTTAATTAGTTTATAATTGTTATAAATTAATTAATATTTATGAAATTTGAACGTGATTTGAGAAATAAAATTATTGCATATATATTCATAATATGAATATATTGATCTATATGAGACATCGATAACAAAATAGGTTAAATATGATGGCACATATTTAATTTGGGTTAAATGTCCTTATAACCCATGATGCTTGGAGATGATAGGCACTGGTTTGGCTAGTGTTAGAGGTGGCTACAATATAGGATTAGGGTTTGGAGATATATGGCTAAGATCTAGTGAGAAACTTATATAGTTTGCTCCCTTATCCTACACTTATAAATACTAATCTCAAAACACTAATCTTATCCTAATTCATTTTTTGAGCCGTCACTTTCTTCTTCTTCTTCTTCCTTCTAATGGTAGCAACTATTCTTCAAAAACATCCCAAAATATCAAATCCAATTCAGGTTAAACCATAAAACTATTTGATAGTGAACGGTCTCTGATTCTAGATTAGCGATCTCACGAATCAAAGAATTTTAGAGAAAGAGACTTCATTATTTCAAAGTGGACATTAGGGCATCTATTTCGGATAATGTTTTTCTATATCTCAATCACATTATTGTGGTTTTAAGATTTGTTAGTCATTTAACCTTATGTACATAATTTAGATTAGTGTTATTTCATTAATTAGGTGAGGGTTTTGTACGTATTGTTGTTGTCACAATGGAGATTGGATATGCGTATAAAGTTTATATATGTTTGTAATCTGATGTTAAACATTAAAATAAATTTTAGTTTAAAATTATATATGTTTATCTATATATAAATACACACACACACACACACATATATATATATATATATATTAAGTTATGATTTAAATATTCACATACAATTTGAAATAAAACATATGTTTCCATTTTTATTGTATAACATTAATCTAAAATTTTCTTAACCCTTGTTTATGTCAATTATGAATTATAAATGCTGAAAATAATTTTTAATAATTTATTACATATTACTACTATTATTATTTAATGATTATCTGATTTAATAATTCATGTAAAATAATCTATGCTTATAAAATTCAATGCTATATTTTTTAAAAGTAAGTCACATGTCAGGTGCCTTAGGAAAAAATTTCAAAATTTTCCAACTTTACTTTATATTTTTTAAAATTAACTTAATTTCAGCATGTTAACATTTTTTTAATTAAAAATATTATATTAAGTGAGAAAATTCCAGACTTTTTCCTAAGCCTTAAAATATGTTTCCAGATTTTCCAAAATTATAAAACTTGAATTTTTACCATATAATTAATTTATATTAATTTATTATGGTCGAAACTACTTAATTCAATATAATATTCATATATATTAAATATTTGAAATTATTGTAATTTCAAATTTGACTTGTTTCTAATTAGTAAATTAAAATATATGTGTGCACGTGTGTATGTATATATTTCCCTATTGTTATTTATGGTAATATAGTTATATAAATAAATAAATATTTCCAACAATATTTGAATGATAAAATATATATTATATATATATATGATCATTTGAAATTTATAACTATATTTTCATGCACATATTTGATAACATACAATATATATAAAATGAGCTAACTTACGTGTACATTGCGATGTAAATCCCAGCATTTATATACGGATATGTTATTTCTTGGATGGATTGTTATGTTACACATGCACACACATATATTTGTGTATATGTATATGGTACATATATATATATATATATATATTAAATAAATCCCAAATTGCAATTTATAAATTTAATGAAATCTTTGTACACAATCTATAAACTACAATTTGTAAAGTTAGAATACATATGGACATAGTAATATTTCATGCCATAAATAAATTAACGATATTTATGAATCAATCGATTCAAATTAAAGAGAAAAAATGAAAGATTTATCTCTCTATTTAATGCAATTAATGTTCTCAATTAATTACTTGTTTTAGGAAAGAAATGAAAGGTTTCCTTCCCTATATATATATATATATATATATATATTAACTCTTATGAATAAATATTAGCCGTATTTGATACACTGTACATTTAAAATTAAAATTATTTAAACTTTCATTTAATAGATTTAAATAGAATATATGATTTTATTTAAAACCAAATTTAGAAAAGTTCTAAATGAAATTTAGACTTCATAGGCCCGTTAAAGATCCAAAATGGTATTAAATTCATCCATTTCTTCCACCGCGGACTATCCTAGTTCCTTTAATGGTATCTATTTACCTGCCTTTTGCCAAGGCAGTAAGCAGGCGGATTCAACCCAACGTGCTTTACGATTACCGAGGCCGATGAGTGCAAAGCGACGGTTGTAGGAACCAAAGATAAAGTACAAATGGTTATACAAAGCCAGAGTTGGATGAATTTGGTAGATAAACGATGCAGGATGCTTGATATATGAACATTAGCTTGGACAAGCAAGGGATCGACATGCTCAATCCAGAGGGATCGGCATAGTCATTTGGAACAAGAGGAATCAGCTTGTGAAACAGAAGGGGTTCGGCATAGCATGATGGAATATGGGGGATCGACATCATGAGGGTTCGACATACCTCACTTCAGAGAAGAGGGGTCGGCGTAATTGAATGGTGAAGGATCGGTATGGTTGGATAGGCAAGAGGTTGGCATAGTCGAAGCAGGAAAGGGATCAGTATGGTTGAATGGTAAGGGTTTGGCAAGCTTTATAAAGGAAGGATCGGCAAGCTTCGTTGAGGATGGGTTGGCATATACCAAAATGCAAGAGCATCCATGAAGGAAACAATTCGTATATCAAGTTCTATTAATCCAATTGGTGTGAAACTTGAATGGTAAGCATATCATAACATGGAGAAGCTTCCCAATGAATCGCATGGTATTTAAAGCAAGTTGGAGGGATCGGTACCTACCCCCCCATAGGGATCGGCAGAAATCAGAATTCAAATAATACTACTTCACGGAAAATGCGATACCTCATAAATCGTAGGTCGGAATTGCATGAAATCTGGAGAGCAAGTAGCTAACAACATGGGGAACCACCCAAAGGGATCGCACCCCATTTGGACACAAAAATAGGGATCGGTATTGACCCCTATTGTGGGCCCCAATGTGCCTGAAAATTTCTGGGTGGCCTTGTTTTGGTCTCTCGAACCTTCTGTCAAAGTTTCAGCCCGATCCATGCACGTCTTTCCCTATAAATACAGCAGGCATGGCATCAGAAAAGGGATCTTCTTTTTGCTTCTCTTCATCTTCTACCTAGGCTACACTCTGCCATTTTTATTCTTGGATTTTAGATTGTAATTGTAATCAAACTACAGTATAAATAAAAGGATTTTCTAGAGTGGACGTAGGCCGGAGTTAGCCGAAGCACTATAAATCTGTGTCTTTATTTACTTGCTTTCTGATTGTTTTAATTTTGTTCTTCATCTATTTCTCTTCACATTTCTGTGATTGGATTGGATATTGGAGTTATTGCATAATTGGGTGATGGTGGCTAATTTTGACGCCAACAGTATCAGAGCCCAATAGCGTATGTGGTCTAAATAATTCATGTTACGGCTAACTAATTAAGCTTGCCCACTAAGTACGGTGTCTAGAAAGGTAATGTCTATGATAGAATTAGGTAATCCGGTACCCTATCCTACCTAGTTACCTGCCTGGCCTGAAAGGCGAAGTGAGCCCAAAGGTTGCCCCTAATAGAAAAAACCCAATTTGAATTGGACCTTGGGCTAATTTTCAAAATAGTTTTGGAAATTAAGACAAGATTTTTGTAACGACCCGTAAATTCATCGCTTGAGAAAAATTTCAAAATATTCAGATATAAGATTTTTAAACATAAGTGGTGATGTTTTGAATAAAAAATAATATTGGTGATCTTAATTTGAAGAAATATTTATAAAAGAAATATATACACTATGTTATATATCGATAAAATAACCGAAAATCGTTTTATCGATAAACAGCTCTTCAAACATCCGACATCGTGCGCAAAGCTGGATACATACTCATTTGTATATATGAATGCAAATATGAACTAAAATAATTTATTTATCTATGGAAAAATTTAGATGTATTTATGACATCATTAACGATGTTATCATTTCCAATTAATTGATTTTTGAATTTAAATTTAGTTTAAATGATTTAATAATTATTTTAATTATTAAGTAAGCTCTTGAATTTTTTATATAATTATAGAATATTATTTTTAAACTTTATTTACCAATATATGTTTATTAACTAAAAAGTAAAAATATGACCGGAAATCAAAATTGGAATTTGTAACGATTTGACGCGTAGGAGTTGTGCAACGTCGTAAGGATATGTAAGATACATAAACACACACACACACACAAACATGTACATATACAAGACATGTTCATAGGCACATACCCAACATAAATATACACATGACATACATACATAAATACGTACATACATACATTCATACATACATACATACATATATATATATATATATATATATATATATATATATATTTAAACAAAATACCGAAGATATTATCAATTCCTTACCAACTAAGCTAACCAAAAGTCCACCCTCTTACACCATGGTACAAGCATTATTGCAAGCACATGGGGGAGACATTTCGGCCATAAATGTGATGGAGGTGGTGCATGTTGAAGTGATGGATAATGATGCATATGTGTAAAAGATCTAAGATATTTTTCACCTCCTTTTCACCTATAAATACCACCCCTCTTCCCTCTCATTTCCTCTCCTTACATTTCCTAAGCTTTCTCTCTTCTTTTCATGTCTTCCAACCTAAAGAAAATAATGCCAAAATATTTCTCAAAAGAAATTTAAATTATAATATATACGTATATATACTTAAGCACCTCAAACTATTCCAAAATTCCACCTTTTCCTCTCTACCATCCATGGCCTCCACTTCATCCACCATAGGCCGAGCCTTCCTCCTTCCCAACCCTAGGCCGTTAGCTCCTCTAGCCATTCCAAGCCTAGGCCGAGCCATCTAGGAGCAATAATCCAAGTGATCGTGAGCTAGAAGTTCGAGTTAGCAAAGCTATAGCCAATTTTTAGTTAGTCGTTTAAACTCGAGGTGAGAAACTCCTAAACTATAGTATTATATGCTATTGGATGTTATATGTATTTTATTATGATTGTTGATGATGGTTGTTTAATATGAATGTTGAATATATATGCAAGTCTTGGAAATACACGTCGATAAGCATAGAGGAAATCACTTTCCTTTATTTAATGAATTGGTGTATATGGAATGTTTAAACCTCTTAAAAATGGTTTAATATGATTTAGAAATGTGTGATAAACATTTAAAAGTGTTTTGGCGAAGTTTAAATGAATATTGAAAATTTAGTCAAAATTAGGAGCGTCGCGTAATGATAGTTCGCGATTTCGTGCCATAAAAGTCAAATGAATATATAGAATGGAATTTTGCTCGGAATTCTTCGAGATAAGAATTTTCCGAACTATTATGTCCATAGTTTTCAACAGAGAAAGAAAATTGAGATTTTGTTAAGTAGATTTTGAAATATGAGTAAAAAAAGTTTTTGGAAAAATCGTGGTTTTGCAGTTCAGAATTCATAAAAAGATTTCTTTGAAAATGATATTTTAAAATTGTTTACAAATATGTTATAAATTCTGAAAATCTTTTAAAATGTTTTAAAAGTGATTTGAGTTATAAAAATGAATTTCCAAATGTAGAAAAGTCATTTTGATCAATATAGCTAAAAAAGCACTTTCCACAGCACTTTTCTACAACACTTTTTCTATAACTTTTGAAATGTAGTTTTAAACGCAACCGTTCTTTTCCAAATCTTTTGTAAATGTTTTCAAATGATTAATAAAGTATTTTAAAGATGATTTAAAAGATGTATGGAATGGTTAAATATTAAATGATTTGGAGTCGATCAAATTACTTGACCGCCTTTTGGGTGTCAAAGAGGTAGTGTCTAGGCTTGGGTTTGGAAAACCAGTTTCCTACTCTCCCTGGCTATCCGGACTGGCCCGATGGACTGGCCCGATGGATGGGTTTGGAAAACTAGTTTCCAAAGTATAAAGGATATAATTCTCCAAATATAAATAACTTGGATTTTATGGAGATAATCTTCTTGTACTCGGTGTTAAAGCCTGAAGAGGGAACTCATACTATTCGTCGAATTTAAAAGGTGCTTTCACCGTTATTCTGCCCATAGTATTTTTTGAATACGGGAATTGATATTGAGTGGAATTAGATGATTTCTATAGATTCTGCTCACTTAATATTTACTGGTTTTAACCCAATTAAAATTATGAGTTTTGAATTAGGAAATCTTTGTTAAGATTGAAATGAAATGAAGTAGAAATGTTTTCCTATGTGGAAAAAATGAAATGATATCGAATTTATTTCCAGTTTAAAAATTGTTTAAAGTAATCAAAGGATTTGATAAGAGAGGTTTAATGATTCGATATGTACCGAAAAGAATGTTTTAGAAATATATATATCTCCAAAAGAAATTTTGGTAACAAGAATTTAATCAATTAAAGAGTGATTCCCTATTCACAGAACATTTTTTTATCGATGATTGGATTTGAAGGAACCGGGGTCAGATTTGGGTAATTCCTATCCGAAGACCACTTCAAACCTATTTACGTATTCGAAGTGAAGACAAGGGTATGATATTTGGGAATAAACTCCCAATATACATATAGTAGCAGTAGTCTCTTCGTCATGAAATATCCAATGCAAGGACTAATCGCTACTAATCCTAGGAGTAACTCCCGGCAGGATGTGGTAGGAGAGTGCCTTCGGTTTTTCCTGTTCCTGGACAACTTGCATGGACGAATGTCTGACGTCGGAATGGTAATTACATTGATTGATCTCTATTAACGTATCATCTGATTGGTGGCAGAGAAGGCAACTTCTCTTTGCTTAACACCCTTTCCTGAGACATATGAGCTCAGGAGTTATACGTTTGTAGAAATAAGTTGTGTGGATTGGCAATGTGGCATTCAAAGCGGAATGTGCTATGAGTAAGATAATCGTTACCTCGAGCCTCATCACTCGAAAATGACATAAACAGGGTAGATGCGGCATTGCTAAGTGGGTCGCTCTTATTAGGAAATAGTCATCACCTTTCTAGATATATTTATTCCCGCTATGACATCCAGTTTTAAATTAATGTAGTGTATGCAATGAGAGCTCTCAGATAGGTCGGGAATGACCGGGGTGATGGCATATTAGGTACTATCTATGGTAAAGGTAGGCCGGTTCTATGTTGGTGGAAGTTGGAGCCTCTGGTACATTCTTCTAGAGATGTACTGTCGGAAGGTAATCCCTTACCTTGTCATTGTATGGAAATCCATTCTCCAGTAAGTGCCTTTGGATTTGATTATAGAGCCTAGTATGCTGAAATTTAATAATGTAACAATTTCGGCTAATATTATGTATATTTACTTGAAAAGTGTTTTAAAAAAGGATGTCATTAAAAAAAATATCCCCATACTCTGCATAGCAAATGTTTTGGTTATCATAAGATAAAAATCCATTCCGTGTTTATGCGCGGCGTGGTCTTATGAGATACCTTTTGTTTTTCAAGCATCGTATTTTGAGTTTCTCACACCAGTCCTATGACTGACCCAGAGTTTATTTTCTTTTCTCCTTAAACTCCGAGTGCCCTATTTTTCGGGCAGCCAACTAGTTAGGTAAGCTTGGAGCATTTTGGAATGGAGCATGGAGCATTTTGGGTCTTTTATTGAAGTTATCTATCACTTTCCACTGTGTCTGTAATATGTATTAGTATCTACCAGCACTGTAAGGATAGGCCATTATAACTATCCTAGTTGGGTTAGTACCTGTCGTAACTTTGATGGAGCAATTTGGAGTAATTGCATGTACTAATCATATGTATAATTATGTGTTGAATACGATGTGAGATTCTAATATTGTCTTATCTTCTATCTTTATTTCTTTACCCCATGATAATCTGCCTCTCCGGCACTTGGATTTACGACACGTGAATACCGAGGATGTATTAGTGTCAATTTCCGAGGGTCGAGGAGGTGGGTCGTCACATTTGGTATTGGAGTTTATGGTTGAGCGAATACCTAAGCCTAGATGGGGTCAACTCATTAGAGATAAGGTTAGTATTTCCCTACAATGAGTTTAGTCTGAGAGAGCACATATTTGAAATTTTATCCAAATAATTTTATTCGAGTTTATACCCATTCCCTAAAATAATTTCTTCTATATTTCTAAAGATGTTCCCTTACTATATGCAGATAGTAGGTGATGAGTAATAGAAGAGGACGAAGGGGAGGTAGCAACACTACGACCACTAATGGTCGATCAAATGATACAGTAATGGTGGAAGTAGTAATTCCTATGCCACCTCGAGTTAACTTTGCTGCTCTTTGCAAAGATTACACTAGCTTGGGAGGAAAGCTATTCCAAGGCACATAATCTATTATTGAAGTTCAAGCCTGGCTCGGATCTTGTGAAAAAATCTTTAAAGGATTAGACAACGATGATAATCGAAAGAGATTCTTGGCCTCCTAGCAATTGAAGGATGGGGCTCTAGCTTGGTGGGAGTCCATTACTCTTAATGAATCTAAAGATAATTTCTCCTAAGCAAGATTTAAGGAAGTTTTTGAAGAATAATACATGCCCGTCGCTGGTAAATCCCGCCTCTATAGAAGTTTCATGGATCTAAAACAAGAAGCGATGTCTATAGAAGAGTATCTGTACAAATTCAACGAATTGTCTCGCTTTGGGCCTGGATTGATAGACACGCCTCTAAAGAAAAACAAGATGTTCATTTCTGGGATGAAGGAGTAGTATTAAGATAGGATGATCGCCCATGTTAAAGGAACCTTTGTGGATTTAATAGATATTGGTTTCCATTATGAAGCTTTATATAAGAGGAATCCAGTCGCAACCCAAGAGGAAGTTCAATAACAATGAAAAGAAGCCATGGGAAGGCAAGCCCTGAGGAGGATCTCGGGAAAACAGTTTTAAAGATGTTGAATGTTTTAACTATGGAAAGAAAGGCCATTATTCAAAGTACTGCAGGAGTCCCAAGGTTTAAAGGAAGCAACAAGGAACCGTCTCTCCTATGGTGTAGAAAAGTCTCTACCATAACTGCCATCAACCCGACCATTGGAAAAACAAGTGCCCATTAATGAAGAAAGGAGAGTAGGTTAAGGTCTGTGCTATCAAAGACGAGCCTTCAACATCTACTGATGTAAAAGGCAAGGGAGTTATTGAAGGTAATATTTATTTCAATGAAGATTTAGTCAAAGTATTATTTGATACTGGGGCTTCCCATAGTTTTATTGCTAAAGGGTTGGTTGATAGATTAAAACTGATCACAAAATTGTAGATACCCCTATTTGCGTGTCAAATCCCATAGGTAGTACAACTAATCTTTGTATGATTTGTGAAAATGTCCGAGTTACTGACCTCTCCCAAAAAATTTCATGCGACCTATTTGTTCTTGACTTTATTGGGTTTGAAGTTTTGCTCGGTATGGATTGGTTATCCAAGAATAAAGCTGTCCTTGATTGCGTTAAAAGGATGATAACTTTATAGACCAGCTTCGAGAAATTTATAGAAATATCTTGTGAAGAACCTAGTTCGATAAGGGATGGTTTCATGTATGCACTAGACTCATCTCAAAAAGGTTTGGAGATAATACCAATTATCAAGGAATTTCAGGATGTTTTTGAGGAAGTTAAAAGTTTGCCCTCGCATCGGGAAATTAAGTTCCGAATTGACTTAATTCCTAGTGCAAGACCCATTATTCACCCTATTCGAAGGATGGCCCCGAAGGAAAAGATTAAGTTGGCAAACCAAAATGATGAGTTGTTAAAAAAGGACTAATTAGACCTAGTCGCTCAAGTTGGGGCGCAGCGGTTGTTTTCGTAGCTGAGTCTGATGGCTACCTAAGGCTTTGTGTAGACTATCGAGACCTAAATAAGCAAATGATTAAAAACAAGTATCTTTTACCCTACATAGATGACTTGTTTGATCAACTTCATGGTGCCAGAGTGTTCTCGCAAATGGATTTAGCTATAGGATTCCATCAACTAAGAATAGCCGAGGATGGCATTCCATTAACTACATTCAAGGGTCCGAATTGCTTTTACGAATGGTTAGTTATGCCTTTTGGGTTGACTAATGTACCCGCCTATTCCGTAGATTTTATGAATAGAGTATTCAGAGATGTGCTAAACAAATTCGTGTTGGTTTTTATTGATGATATTCTTATTTATTCCAAAACCGAGGAAGAACACGAAAGGCATTTGGAGATTGTGTTGGAAATATTGCGGAGAAATGTACTTAAAGCTAAATTCTTGAAATGTCATTTTTGAGACAAAGAAGTAAGATTCCTTAGGAATATTGCGTCAAGAAAAGGGATCTCAGTAGATCTAGAAAAAATTTCAGCTATACAAGATGGGAAGCAACCACAAACCTTGAAGGACATCTGCAGCTTCTTAGGATTGGTAGGATATTATTGGAGATTCATTCAAGACTTCTCCAAAATTTCCTCCCATCTAACAAAGTTGACTATGAAGGATGTTAAATTTGAATGGACACCAAAATGTGAAGAAATATTCAAGGAATTCAAGAGAATGTTAAGTACCGCTCCAGTCCTAGCTATTGCTGATAAAGGCGGTTGTTTAACTGTATACATTGATGCTAGTGGAGAAGGAGTAGGTGCTGTTCTGATGCAGCATGGAAAGGTCATTGCTTATGTAAGTTGACAACTAAAGACTCATGAGAGGAATTATGCAACAAATAACTTAAAATTATTAGCTGTTATGTACGCATTAAAAATATGGAGGCATTATATGCTGGGTAAGAATTCCTTATAGCTTATTATAAATAAACTTTGATTGACCCTAGTAAATAACGTTTCTTCTTTAAATAGGTGAAAATTTTAAGCTCCTCACGGATCACAAATCTTTGATTATTTGATATCTTATACACACCCGGGAAAGCCAATGTAGTGGTGGATGCACTAAGCAGAAGGCATGCCATTATAGCTTATTTAGTTGTACGTCCAACCTTGATTAATCGTATAAAAGAGAGTTAGCTCAAGGATACAATCATTTCAAGAATAGCCGGGGAAGTAGAGTAGAATATAATACAGGGAAGATGGATAGGATTCGAAGTAGATGAGTAGGGAATCTTAAGAATGAATGGAAGGATATGTGTTCCCAATGTCGATGGGATAAGGCAAGAAGTTTTAATAGAATGTCATAATTCTCGACTTTCTGTGCATCCCGAAGTTACCAAAATGTATAGAGATATAAAGAAGACATTTTGGTGGGATGGCATGAAGAGGGATATCTCTATCCATGTTAAAAGATGTGCAAATTGTCCACAAATCAAGAGTGATCAACAGAAGGTTGCAGGACTACTCCATCCTCTTGAAATTCCGACTTGGAAATGGGACCAAATATCAATGGATTTCATCGATGGTTTACCTCGATCAAGAAAAAGGAAATGAGGGCATTTGGGTTATTGTAGATCGATTAACCAAAGCGCACACTTTATCCCTGTAAAGCAAACACGAACTACTGCAAGTCTGGCAGAAATATACATGAGGGAAGTAGTTCGATTACATGGTGTCCCCAGCAGTATAGTCAGTGATCGAGACCCTATCTTTACCAGTAAGTTCTGGGAGGCATTGCAAACAGCTTTAGGAACGAAGCTAAACATAAGCACCGCATATCACCCCCAGACCGATGGGAAAACTGAGAGTAAATCAGGTTTTGGAGGATCTTCTAAGAGCTTGCATCTTAGATTTTGGAGGTTCATGGGAAAGCTACCTTCATTTGATAGAATTCTCTTATAATAATAGTTATCAGGCTAGTATTGGCATGGCCCCGTATGAAGCTTTGTATGGTCGTCCGTGTAGATCCCCAGCATGTTAGATCGAGACCGGAGATCGATTAGTACTAGGTCCTGATATGATTAAAGAAGCTTCAAAAAAGGTTAACATGATTAGGAAAAAGATGAAAGAAGCCCAGAGTAGGCGGAAGAGCTATGCTGATCAAAGGCGAAGGAATTTAGAGTTCTCGGTTGGAGATTATGTATTCCTGAAAGTTTCTCCAATGAGAGGGGTGGTAAGATTTGTTCGAGCAGGGAAGTTAGCACCTCGATTTATTGGACCTTTTCCCATTCTCGAAAGGATTGGCCCATTAGCTTATCATGTAGGATTGCCCGAAAGGTTATCTGGTGTGCACAATGTCTTTCACGTATCTCACCTACGAAAATATGTGCATGATCTAGAGAAAAATATAGAAACAGCTGCCCAAGAAGATTTACATGTTGAGCCTAATTTGGCAGTTATCAGGCGACCAATGCGAATCGTAGATCACGACGAGAAGCGATTAAGGAGGAAAGTTGTAAGATTGGTTAAAGTTTAATGGATTGGTGACACATCAGACTGCACATGGGAGACAGAAGAAAGAATGCATAAAGCCTATCCTGAGTTTAGAATGGATATATAGTTGTATGTGTATAGTGTATTCACCGACTTGTGGTGATGTCTCTTTCTATATCTTATACATATGTATCACTTCGTTATATGTATATATATTTGTCTTCGAGTTATCTTCTTCTTATCCTTAATTTCGAGGATGAAATTCTTTTAAGGGGGGAAGTATGTAACGACCCGTAAATTCATCGCTTCAGAAAAATTTCAAAATATTCAAAAATAAGACTTTTAAACATAAGTGATGATGTTTTGAATAAAAAATAATATTGGTGATCTTATTTTGAAGAAATATTTATAAAATAAATATATACACTATGTTAAATATCGATAAAATAACCACAAATCGTTTTATCGATAAACTCTTCAGCCATCCGACATCGCGCGCCAAGCTGGATACATATACTCATTTATATATATGAATGCAAATATGAAATAAAATAATTTATTTATTTATGGAAAAATTAAATGTATTTATGACATCATTAATGATGTTATCATTTCCAATTAATTGATTTTTGAATTTTAATTTAGTTTAAATGATTTAACAATTATTTTAATTATTAAGTAAGCTCTTTAATTTATTTTATAATGATAGAAATTTTATTTTTAAACTTTTTTTAACAATATATGTTTATTAACTACAAAGTAAAAATATGACCGGAAATCAAAATTGAAATTTGTAACGATTCGACGTGTAGGAGTTATGCAACGTTAGAAGGATATGTAAGAACATACATACATACATACATACATATATATATATATATATATATTTAAACAAAATATCAAAGATATTATCAATTCCTTACCAACTAAGCTAACCAAAAGTCCACCCTCTTACACCATGTTACTAGCATCATTGCAAGCACATGGGGGGAGACATTTCGGCCATAAATGTGATGGAGATGATGCATGTTGAAGTGATGGATAATGATGCATATGTGTAAAAGATCTAAGATATTTTTCTCCTCCTTTTCACCTATAAATACCATCCCTCTTCCCTCTCATTTCATCTCCTTCCATTTCCTAAGCTTTCTCTCTTCTTTTCATGTCTTCCAACCTAAAGAAAATAATGCCAAAATATTACTCAAAAGAAATTTAAATTATAATACACACACACACAATATATATATATATATATATATATATATATATATATATACTTAAGCACCTCAAACTATTCCAAAATTCCACCTTTTCCTCTCTACCATCCACGGCCTCCACTTTCTCCACCATAGGCCAAGCCTTCCTCCTCCCTAACCCTAGGCCCTGAGCTCCTCTAGCCATTCCAAGCCTAGGCCGAGCCATCTAGGAGCAATAATCCAAGTGATCGTGAGCTAGAAGTTCGAGTTAACAAAGCTATAGCCAATTTTTAGTTAGTCGTTTAAACCCAAGGTGAGAAACTCCTAAACTATAGTATTATATGCTATTGGATGTTATATGTATTTGATTATGATTGTTGATGATGGTTGTTTAACATGAATGTTGAATTTATATGCAAGTCACGGAAATACACGTCGATAAGCACAAAGGAAATCACTTTCGTTTATTTAATGAATTGGTATATATGGAATGTTTAAACCTCTTAAAAATGGTTTAATATGATTTAGAAATGTGTGATAAACATTTAAAAGTGTTTTGGCAAAGTTTAAATGAATATTGAAAATTTATTCAAAATTAGGAGCGTCGCGTAACGATAGTTCGCGATTTCGCGCCATAATAGTCAAATGAGTATATAGAATAGAATTTAGCTCGGAATTCTTCGAGATAAAAATTTTCCGAACTATTATATCCATGTTTTTCAAACAAAGAAAGAAAATCTAGATTTTGTTAAGTAGATTTTAAAATATGGGTAAAAAAGGTTTTTGGAAAAATCGCGGTTTTGCAGTTCAGAATCCATAAAAGGATTTCTTTGAAAATGATATTTTAAAATTGTTTAAAAATATGAAATAAATCCTAAAAATCTTTTAAAATGTTTTAAAAGTGATTTGAGTTATAAAAATAAATTTACAAATGTAGAAAAGTCATTTTGATCAATATAGCTAAAAAAAGCACTTTCCGCAGCACTTTTTCTATAACTTTTGAAATGTAGTTTTAAACGCAACCGTTCTTTTCCAAATATTTTGTAAATGTTTTCAAATGATTAATAATGTATTTTAAAGATGATTTGAAGGATGTTTGGAATGGTTAAATATTAAATGATTTGGAGTCGATCAAATTACTTGACCGCCTTATGGATGTCAAAGAGGTAGTGTCTAGGCTTGGGTTTGGAAAACCTGTTTCCTGCTCTCCCTGGCTATCTGGACTGGCCCGATGGATGGGATAGTAAATTTGATTTACTTGGATCAAAATTTTCCAAAGTATAAAGGATATAATTCTCCAAATATAAATAACTTGAATTTTATGGAGATAATCTTCTTGTACTCGGTGTTAAAGCCTGAAGAGGGAACTCATACTATTCGTCAAATTTAAAAGGTGCTTTCACCGTTATTCTGCCCATAGTATTTTTTGAATACGGGAATTGATATTGAGTGGAATTAGATGATTTCTATAGATTCTGCTCACTTAATATTTACTGGTTTTGGATTAACATCCTAAATTTCATGGTTTTAACCCAATTAAAATTATGAGTTTTGAATTAAAAAATCTTTGTTAAGATTTTAATGAAACGAACTGGAAATGTTTTCCTATGTGGAAAAAATGAAATGATTTCGAATTTATTTCCAGTTCAAAAAGTGGTTAAAGTAATCAATGGATTTGATAAGAGAGGTTTAATGATTCAATATGTACTGAAAAGAATGTTTTAGAAATATTTATCTCCAAAAGAAATTTTGATAAAAAGAATTAAATCAATTAAAGAGTGATTCCCTATTCACAGAACATCTTTTTATCGATGTTTGGATTCGGAGGAACCGAGGTCGGATTTGGGTAATTCCAATCCGAAGACCACTTCAAACCAATTTACGTATTCGAAGTGAAGACATGGGTATGATATTTGGGATTTTCGTAACAAAGGACTGCTTGTTGATCATTTGGGAATAAACTCCCAATATACATATTGTAGCAGTAGTCTCTTTGTCATGAAATATCCAATGCAAGGACTAATCGCTACTAATTCTAGGAGTAACTCCCGACAGGATGTGGTAGGAGAGTGCCTTCGATTTTTCCTGTTCCTGGACAACTTGCATGGACGATTGTCTGATGTCGCAATAGTAATTACATTGATTGATCTCTATTAACGTATCATCTGATTGGTGGTGGAGAAGACAACTTCTCTTTACTTAACACCCTTTCCTGAGATTGTATGGAAATCCATTCTCCAATAAGTGCCTTTGGATTTGATTGTAGAGCCTAGTATGCTAAAATTTAATAATGTTACAATTTCGGCTAAGTTTATGTATATTTACTTGAAAGTGTTTTCAAAAAGGATGTCATTAAAAACGGCAAATGTTTTGGTTATCATAAGATAAAAACCTGTTCCGTGTTTATGCACAGCGTGGTCTTATGAGATACCTTTTGTTTTTCAAGCATCGTATTTTGAGTTTCTCACACCAGTCCTATGACTGATCCGAAGTTTATTTTCTTTTCTTCTTAAACTTTGGGTGCCCTATTTTTCGGGCAGCCAACTAGTTAGGTAAGCTTGGAGCATTTTGGAATGGAGCATGGAGCATTTTGGGTCTTTTGTTGAAGTCGTCTATCACTTTTCGATGTGTTTGTATTATGTATTAATATTTACCGGCACTGTAAGGATAGGCCGTTATAACTATCCTAGTTAGGTTAGTACCTCTCGTAACTTTGATGGAGCAATTCGGAGTAATTGCATGTACTAATCATATGTATAATTATGTGCTGAATACGATGTGAGATTATATTATCGTCTTATATTCTATCTTTATTTCTTTACCCCATGATAATCTGCCTCTCTGGCACTTGGATTTATGACACATGAATACCGGGCATGTATTAGTGTCAATTTTCGAGGGTCGAGGAGGTGGGTCGTTAGAATTTTAAATTTATATTTATTGTAAAAGGTTATAATATAACATAAATTTTTAAAATGTTTGAAAAGGTAATGAAAATTTCAAATTGTTTGAAACTATTTGAATATTAATTTTGAAATTTAAAATTAATTAATAAGATTAATAAAATAAATTAATTAAATGAGTTAATTAATATATACTTATATGCATGTATTATATATGTTGATATATGTTATGTTATTTTAAAAGTGTTGAAGATAACGTAAGTATATATGATGTAAGATAAATTTTGAAATTGATATAATTTAATTAAAATTATTTAATTAAATAATATACATACGTATATGATATATGTGTTATACTATAAAGGTTATAGTATATAATAAATATTAAATATAAATGTTATATTGATATAAGATTAATTAAAATGTTAATTAATTAATATTAATTAATTAATATTAATTAAATAAGATTAATTAATATAACGCTATACATAAGACTATTATATAAGTAATATAAAATATAAAAGTTATATAATAATAAAACTTATATAATATGAATGTATAAACTAAATGTGGAACATTAAAGAAATCCTAAATAGATTTAAGGAATAAATGCATACGTATTGTACGTATACCATGATTTCAGATGTGCTTGACACTTGAATCACGAGGGTATTTCATAAGTAATACATTATTCCATAAGTTGATATCACTCAATATAATATATTGAAGATTATGCTGTCCTCTGCCATATATATATGTATGTACGTACGTACGTATGTATGTATGTATGTATGTATGTATTAATAAGTTACTTGCATACTCCCTAGTTGTTGAGTAAACTCAAGCTAGGGATGTTATGTGTAGTATTATTAATATATTGAATAGACGAGGTAAGCTAAATATATGTATTTGTTGAGAAAACTCAAGGTACCTATATTATACTTAGGCCATCACGATATGTTAGATTTGAGTAAATAATCTCTTTCGATTTTGTTAAGCAAACTCAAAGTCGAAATGAGATTAGGACAAGGAACCTTGGGTTAGGAGTTGTATGTGATACAACCGATAAGGAGTTATCCATCGTCCGTGGAGCTATGACTTGTTGAGAAAACTCAAGGTCAGAATTCCAAGACGAATGGGTCATAACACCTACTAGTGAAGTTGAAAGACTTCTATGTTTCGCTTAGGGTTTGGTGAAACATAAAAGACTAGTGAGAGCCTTAATAGAAAAATGAAATGATAACATTTAACCTTTCTAATATTGTAAGAACATATGCTATATAATGTTATAATAATCTACATTTATAAATTTGTGCATTTAATAAGATTGATAAAATGTTTATCAATTAAGATACACAAATGAACCAAAGATTAACAAATAAAAATATAACAGATACCTACCAATAAAAGATTATTTCATGTTAACATTTCATCACCCATGCAAGTGTCTGATATTACAACTACTATATACATTTGTATTTTGATCACTTACGCATTTGTTTGGTCATGACTATGTATTGCATTCTATGAGTTTCGAACTTTAAAAGCAATACAAGACTATGGATATTTGATCCATATACAATCATATATAAATGTTATATGTTGAAAGGTTAAAGTTTGTAATGTACAATATTTCGATGAAATTAGTTCATTTGAAAAACCAGATAACCCTCAGTGCAAGATCAAGTATTCGATTTGATTGATTAATAAAAGATCGTATTATGTAAACTGTAACACTAGACCAAAACCATGGGATAGAACTAAGAACTCGATCGCTGAAATGTTAATTTGATCAGTTTACGCAAAGGGCAACATATTTGATGTCTTTAAATGTTAAGGATGATCGAGTGTGCTTTTGTAAAAATTCCATTATTGTAGTAAGGGTTTTCTTTTGAATGGTTTGACCATTAGAAAGAATAACGAATGTACAAGAGTAGATATGGCTTATTACAATTGGTATGAAGAGAGTGAATAGTCATTTCTGCTTCATAAAGAAACAACGAAAACAATAATTGTAATAATATTGATTGATACTTAACATTGGAATAAGAAATATGATTTCTATTTCAAAATATATTTTCTATATACTTCTCTTGAGTTTGAGATATTTGATCGAAGAACTCTCCATGGTAAACTGGTTGTAGTGTGTGGAATAAATAAATCTATACTAAGTGAATGATGGACCCTCAAATTTAGTACATTATAATAGTAATAGCGGAAATAGTGGGAGCATGCCATATAGGACTTATTAATTGCATCATATTACAAAAATTGTTTTCGTAAAACATACCGAACATTATTTATGAAATAATGATTATTTTTCGGTATCGACCCAGAAATAGACATGGCTATATTTCAATATGAATGTTATGAATATTCGTTATGAAATAAAACTATAATGTGGTATTTGTTTTCATAACAAAACATTTGAAAATACAGAAGTGTCTAATATTATTTATAGTTATTTTGAAATTATAGACTAAGCCATAGTTTTGATAAAATAATTTTATTATATGATTTTGAATCATATGATACTGGTTAATTATATCTCAAACAATTAAGCGCTATGCACCCATTTAGTGGGAGCATCATAAGAGTTAATGTGTAACAACCCTAGTTTGGAGATTACCTTTCGATATTGAATTATAATGATAATTATAATTTAATATTGTAAATTAATTTAAAATGGGAGAAATTAAATTGTTTATTTGGAATAAACAATGGATTTTGGAATTTAAAATGAGAAAATGAAATTCCAAGCTTTATTCTATTTTGTTTGGAGTAATAATAAATGGAATATGGGCTTTAAATAATGAAAATGATTTCATTTTAGAGAAAATGCAATAATTATATTAATTATTGTCCAATTGCTTCTTTTAATAATTTTTAAAAGAAGTATGTAATTTTTAAAAGTTGTTTATTGAAACAAAAAGTGGAAATTGGGTTAAAAAATAAGTTTTGGCTATAAATAATGTTTTGAAATGGTTTGAAATATTTTTCTAAGAGAGAAAATAAATTTTGTGGAATTTTAAAAGTTAAAAACAATGTTTTATTCATTTATTTGAGTAAATGGTGTATTTTTGTTAAATAAAGGATTTTAATAATAAAAGTGTTTTAAAAATATAAATTAATCTTTTTATATGGTAAGAAATGTTTTATTTTATAAGTATGCAAATTTTCATATTTTTCTTTTGTGTAAATAAGAAGAAAATGAATTTTTATTTGTGTATATGTGATATATACACATATTTCTTTGTTAAGTGTTGATTTAAAACCTTAAGCCATTTATTTCTTTTAATTTTTGAACCCAATTAGGCCCATTAACCAGTTGAGAATGAGAAATAGTGTTGGCTGTACGTTCATTTTCCAATCCTCCTTCTTCTTCCTCCAGCTGAAACAGAAAATAAGAAACCTTTTCGCCAATTTTTCAAAACCAAGCTAATTTCTTCAGCAAATTCAACCAAATTCAACTCTTTTTGCAAGTTAAAGATAAATAAAAGGTATACAACTCCAAATCATACAATTTCATCACCAAATTCCTTTTACAGTAAGAAGTTTTCTAAGTTTTTACTGTATTTGTTTTGCATGTTCTGTAATTGCTCTCTACAGGTTCTCAAGGCTTATAATCTCAAGCAAAGCTTCCTCTTTTCATCAAAAATCCGGGCTTTTGCAACAAATCAGCAAGGTGAGTTGTATAAGCTCACAATCTAGCAAAAACAAAAGTGCCAAAGCTTGAAAATTTTGAAAACCTACTCATGTTCGTTGTTTTCTTATAGTTGAATTTCCTCTGTTATAATCTGGATTATGTTGCTACTTTGAGACCTTGTATCTTGTGATTCCAGCAATGAAATGCTGCTGGATTTCTTGCATTTGGTAGCTTGCATGTTGAATTACATCTCTATAAATTTTTGTTGAAAACTGAGGGCATTTGCTATGCTAAACTCAAGCTAGAAAATAAGTTCGCGAGCAGGAATTGCCTGGAACAAAAATACATAGACCAGGTCGACATCCACCCTCCCTGTGTAACGACTCGGATTTTTCGCGTTCGAAAATCGACATCCGTACTTCACATTGTACTAGAATGCCGCAGATTCGACCGTTCAAATCCGATTCGCCGGAGCTATAACACAATTAAGTAAATAACACAGCGGAAGAAAAGAATAATACATTGATATATAATATCTGATACAACAGAGTGATACAATGAATATCAATATACATCAGAGATATGATACAAGAAATAGCAGCGGAAAAGAAAATGATAACATCAGCAGCGGATAGAATGTCTCCAATAGAATGCTCCAATCCGTAGCTAGCAGAAAGCAAGGTCAGTCGTCCAAGGACTGACTAGCTCCAGATAATCTACTCAACCTGAAGATCTGAGAAACCCAACTCTAGACTGCCCGTGTGGAAAATAGTGGGCACCCAGAGTTTAGGAAGGGAACAATAAACTCCGGATCAGTCATGGGACTGGTGTGAGCAACAAAAACAATTTATCTTTAAAACAAAAGCATTTTAAACATTGAAATCCGCAATGCTTTTCGAAAATGAAACTACCATAAGGCCTCCCACCACACACACAATGCAATCGCAGAATTGGAGGAGATTTCTCCTTATGATAGCCAAACATGCTTACTACGCAAAATCATTCGATATTATTATCATTAGTGCATAGTGTCGAAAACATTTCGAAAATATAATATAAATCTTAGCCAGCATACAACATTTCATCGTATGCCTACTATAGCTACCATGTTCAATAACAGGTTACCGCCACATCCCATGGCAGGTTATACAACTAAAACCGTACAGGGTTCGTATTGTTTCTTTGGATTTCCAACAAATGATCAGGCTAAGGAACTTCCTTACTGAAATAGAAACGCCTCTGGAAAGACGCCCCGGATCCTAACCGGATCTCTGCAAACAAAAGGCCGACGCTACCTCACGCTGTACAACTGTAACTAGGTAACTAACACACGAGTCATGTCATCCCCCGGTCGTTACCGACCTTTATCCCGGGATCCCGAAAACCAACAAAGCAACATCATACAGTAATAAATTACCGTGTCCACATGAGTTAAGTATCTGGGCTCCATACCATGATACCACCCTTTATCCAGAAGGAAATGACATACCCTAGGGGCGCTACCCCTACAAACCTTTGTCGCCACATTCCTGTTTCGACCATTACCGGGTTGTGAGGCTCGATGAAGTCTCGTCCACAAAGCTACGCTTTTTCACAAAGCAACGCTTCGATCAACAAATGATCAGCAGCACTTCGTATGCCACATTACCAAATTGGGAATGTATCACTAGTAACCATCAACTACATAACCTCTGAGCTCGTACGTCTCAGAGAAGGGTGTTAAGCTAAGAGAATAAATTCTCCGCCACCAACAGAAATGTATTTGATAGAGACCAGCTTTACATCTCAAAGTGTAATGTCAGACACACATCCATACAAGTCTGTTCCGGGTTCGAACAGAACCGAAGGCACTTCCAAAGAAGCCCTTGCAAATCCGGGTATTCACAATCCTGATCGGACTTCCCATCACTAAGGAAATCTCTATACCGTAGCTACTCAGTGCAGAGACAATCGATAGGTCATCCTATCGCTCTCGCAAATACCCGGTCTTCACCACCAGTCTTCAAATGCTATCCATATCGTCGTATCACTATTCGGAATGGGTTATATGACACAAAGGTCCTTTCCCGGCTAAACCGAATAACGAGCGCAATTAAAAATCATATGGATACTGGGGTCTCAGTTAAATCACAGCTTAAAGCCCAAAAACTTTCATTCGAATGGTAAAACAAATTACCATTTCCAATCTTTTAAATAAAAGATTTATTTCAAAAACCTTCACTGGTTTAAACAATTTCCACACTTTTAATCTTTTAAACAAAAGATTTAATTCACGAAGTTCACCCCGTTCACAAAGATTCATTCATAGATTTTCAAATCGATTCCCATTTCAATTAAATTAACTCGTTAAATCCTTAAATCAAGATTTAACTTATAGCTTTCAAAACAATTCCATTTCAAGTTGGATTAACTCGTTCGGTCTTTGAAATCAAAGACTCATTCCATAGTTTTCAAAACATTTCAATTCCATTTCAAACTTGAAATCTGTTAACACAATTTGGAAATCCTTTACTTATGTGAAAGCTTTTACTATTTGAAAAACAAATAGTTTCATTTCAGAAAAATCCAGTTATATTTACACGAGTTAAAACCCTTGAATAAAAATTCAAATTTCCAAATCAATATCTTTAAAATGATTTAACTCATATATAACTTGTATAGCATCTTTAATCCTTAGTTTCAAATAATAGAATTCAATTTCAAACATGAATTCGAATTTAAAGCAAATTATTTAAATTTCAAAACTTAATCAAGTTATTCGAAATAATTTTATCTTTGAAATTCCATTTCAAAAGCTTTTCATATTAAACCCCAATTTCCAATTTCAAAATCAATTGAAATCAAAATTTCAATTTCAAAAACATCAAATTTAAATTATCTGTGATTTAACCGATTTCCACGTGAAATCCATATTTGTGTGTGTAAGAGTGTGGTCCAGGGGTTTTTACACAATAGTGCACAACATCAATCATCACAGATATATCGATAAGCGGTATAATCGATAACGCTTATCTTCGTCAACAGATTTATAGATAAAATAAATTTATCAGTCACAAAGATTCACTATTTCAATTCGATGTGGGTTTCGGATATCCAACTGGAATCCGACTCCCTGTCGCATCGAAATTCAAGTGTCGTTTACGGGTCAAGGGTTTCATATTCACATAGTAATATATCACAGAATAGAAATATATATCGCAGATAAGTAAATTACAGATCACATCATAAATCAGGGTATATCACAAAGCATCACATATCAGACATGTCAAACAATTCAACCATTCAATACAATCCAAACATCCGTAGGTAGGATCAATTTAATTATCTGATTGATCTAAATCGGATTAATTTCTATGAATAAATTATTAATCCTGGTTAATAAATCATCAATTACAACCCATTTGAATTAATTATCCTTTAATTAAATAAACTAACCTTTAATCATTAATAAATCATCCTTTAATAATTATAATAAGCGATTATCCTTAATCACAAATTAATTAAATTGAGTAATTGTCCTTTAATTACCTAATTTATCAACTTTAATCATCAATTAATTATTCTTAATTAATTAATTATCTTAAGTAATCAATTATCTTTAATGTAATTACACGAAGTGATTATACCTTAATTACATTAAGTAAGAATCTTTTATTAATTACATTAAGTGATTAATTTCGTTAAGTAATTAACCCTTCAACTAACTACATTATTTAGTATTTGCTTAATTAATTAAAACTTGAAACAAATTCTTATTTAAATTGTTAAACAACAATCACCTTATTAACACCAAATTTATTTAACCACATTAATTTAGATTTGCTGGGCTTAACCCATTTCGAAACCAACCCGAGCAACACAAGGTTTTACTCGAGTATCAACTCGAGTTTCCTACCAGCTTTCCCCGAAGCACCTTCTTCCCCTCTCGTACTTTCTGTTTTTTTTTCTTTTCTTAACCACTGCTGCAACAACCCACACGAACGCGAGAAAACCCGAGCCAACCCAGTCTCTTACTCGAGCATTCCTTCGAGTTTCTTCCCAGCCCAACCCTCTGACACGAGATCGACGTCGTGCACATGCACGGCGGCGCGCGAGGCCCTGATGATCTTCCAAGATCATCGACATGTCACAAAATCCACGAAAACACGAAAACCAAGCTCGAATTACTTTCAAAGTTTACAAATTGAAATTTGGTCATTGGGTCGAAAAACTGAAGCTCACCACAGTCGACAAACGACTTCGCCACCGCCGCCGAGACCACCTGAGATCCTCAACCTTCGGCCACACCTCGACAACGCTTCAACCTTCCATTTCCCGAAATCTCGAGACACTCGATCCTATACACGAACCATGGTGATCGATTATTCAAGCACAACTAAACTAGGGTTCTAAACGTAAATCCCCTGCCGCTATTTCCTTGGTGAATTTCATCACCATCAACCATTTTCCCACCAATCTCCAGTCATTCCTCCACCTCCACGAGGAATTCCGACCCTCATATCCAAGTAGATCACCAGAGGATCACAAATTCACATATTAAGTTCAACCCAGAACTATACCTTTAACACTTAACTAAAAATAGTGATTTTGGTTGTAAAAATCAAGTTTTTGTTTTAGCTTTTGATTCATATGCCTGCATCCATAATTTATAAAAATTGAGTTTTAACTTATTTAAGTTTTCCCACTGTTGTTTTGTATTCCAGACCCAATACAAATTGTTTTTCTTTGAACTAAAATTTTTAAACTTAAATCTATGTTATAACAGACATTTCATGTTCACGACTTTAGTCTTATCAAGCTTTGATTAAGAGCATATGAATTTTTTTTGATGAGGATTTTAAACCTGGAACTACAGTCAGATAGGAATACAGAGATGCTCATCACTATATTCACACATAACACAGAGCTATACAAAATAAATACTCTCAACACAAACTGAATTCCAGAGAAACTTGCAACAGAACAAATATATACTTAAACTATTCAATTGTGATGTTACTCACTTGATTTCCAGGAAAGAACAGAGCTTGTTTCATGTTGAACAGGTTGTAAAAAATGCAAGTTGAACTCTCCTCCTTCAATCCCTGGCTTTGATTTTTGTATTGTTGTTTTTTTAGTTTTGAAGAAAATACTTGCTTCAGTTTGAATTGATGAAAAATGTTTGTTTGTTTGAATTTTGCTTAAGTTTTTTTTTTTGAGTGACATTTGTTTTTCTCTTTCTCAGTTTTAAAGAATGAAACTGGAATGATAATTCGATGTGTATGTGAAGTTAAAGTATACAGGGTATTGATATTACTTTGTACAATTTTAGCAGAGATTTTTCTTTGCTTGCTGATATAAATTTAGCTTGGTGGCTACATTAATTATCACGTACCTTTATACTTATTTTATTTGCTTGATCTTTATCCTGTACATTGCATGAGAGAAAGGTCTGGTGGCTTCACTTTGCAAGCTATTCACTTATCTTTTTTTTTCTTATTTACTTTAGCCAGGTTTGTTTTCATTCTCATCTTATTCGGCTGTACAAAATGTTTGTTCATGCTTACCTTCATTTGCAAGCTTCCATGTATATGTGTGTGTTTGTTTTCTTTGCTTTATAATATAAACAATTCCTATTTTAATTTGTTGTTAGATTAGAGTCAATGTTTACTTTGTATTTTTATGTTTGCATATGTATATGGTTTTGTCTTTTTATTCGAATGTATTCCTATCTCAATTACTTATTTATAATTTAAACACAAATCAATTATATATTATATTATTTCAAATTTAGTCGAATATGTTCAAATATAGATATATATTCTCATATACACATATGTATACAATATTTTAATTTTAAATGACTTATACAAAATATATTTGGATTCGGGAAAACTCGCTTCTATTAATTGATAAATTTCACAAATTTTATTCAAAAACTGAATTAATTATCAATTTAAATATTTATAAAATTTGGGATCGTTACAGACTTCCCCCCTTAAAAGAATTTCGTCCTCGAAATTCACAGGCACGAAAACAAAGACAGATGAAGAATGTTTCATCTAATCAACTGAACATCTATTCTCCATTTGGTTTACCAGATCAGAATATCGATAACAGATACAAGAACGAATCTGTTTTAACACTTCACAAGATACTCGGGTTATCCAGATCTACGAAATATACAGTGGCATCGGTTAGTTCAAAGG
The DNA here is from genome assembly GCA_030737815.1 of Allium fistulosum. Taxonomy (NCBI): domain Eukaryota; kingdom Viridiplantae; phylum Streptophyta; class Magnoliopsida; order Asparagales; family Amaryllidaceae; genus Allium; species Allium fistulosum. The sequence goes on along the minus strand of CM060905.1, from coordinate 1,028,510,384 downwards.
ATAACTAACCATTCGTAGAATATATCCGGGACCCAAAGAATAGATAAGTATATGGATACAATTTAAAATTTTTTAGTTTAGAACGAAAGTATACCTATCAACCATAGCAAACAAAGCAACCCATACATCCATACAAACAATTTTGGTCCATCCGGAGTTTATGTCCCATATCAAATATAGCAAATAATCTTCCTGGATCTACCAGAAACTATCGAAGAATTGAGAAGAGATGTTGAACGAAAGAGATTGATAGAGAAAAGATGGCTTCCTCGTTGTTACAGAGTATCGACCATTTATAGTCGTATTTCCCTGTCCCCTATCTCATCCACTTCGTGCACTCATACTCACTATCAGTGGATAGCAAGAGAATTTACTGAGGCTTACGGACGGATATCTGAGAATTACTCATTCTAGAGTTTACTTCACTCTATCTCTAATGAGTTACTTAACGTGTTATACTCCTAAGCTAAAGTTCAACCTCAGCTCTGATACCACATGTAACGACTCGGATTTTTCGCGTTCGAAAATCGACATCCGTACTTCACATTGTACTAGAATGCCGCAGATTCGACCGTTCAAATCCGATTCGCCGGAGCTATAACACAATTAAGTAAATAACACAGCGGAAGAAAAGAATAATACATTGATATATAATATCTGATACAACAGAGTGATACAATGAATATCAATATACATCAGAGATATGATACAAGAAATAGCAGCGGAAAAGAAAATGATAACATCAGCAGCGGATAGAATGTCTCCAATAGAATGCTCCAATCCGTAGCTAGCAGAAAGCAAGGTCAGTCGTCCAAGGACTGACTAGCTCCAGATAATCTACTCAACCTGAAGATCTGAGAAACCCAACTCTAGACTGCCCGTGTGAAAAATAGTGGGCACCCAGAGTTTAGGAAGGGAACAATAAACTCCGGATCAGTCATGGGACTGGTGTGAGCAACAAAAACAATTTATCTTTAAAACAAAAGCATTTTAAACATTGAAATCCGCAATGCTTTTCGAAAATGAAACTACCATAAGGCCTCCCACCACACACACAATGCAATCGCAGAATTGGAGGAGATTTCTCCTTATGATAGCCAAACATGCTTACTACGCAAAATCATTCGATATTATTATCATTAGTGCATAGTGTCGAAAACATTTCGAAAATATAATATAAATCTTAGCCAGCATACAACATTTCATCGTATGCCTACTATAGCTACCATGTTCAATAACAGGTTACCGCCACATCCCATGGCAGGTTATACAACTAAAACCGTACAGGGTTCGTATTGTTTCTTTGGATTTCCAACAAATGATCAGGCTAAGGAACTTCCTTACCGAAATAGAAACGCCTCTGGAAAGACGCCCCGGATCCTAACCGGATCTCTGCAAACAAAAGGCCGACGCTACCTCACGCTGTACAGCTGTAACTAGGTAACTAACACACGAGTCATGTCATCCCCCGGTCGTTACCGACCTTTATCCCGGGATCCCGAAAACCAACAAAGCAACATCATACAGTAATAAATTACCGTGTCCACATGAGTTAAGTATCTGGGCTCCATACCATGATACCACCCTTTATCCAAAAGGAAATGACATACCCTAGGGGCGCTACCCCTACAAACCTTTGTCGCCACATTCCTGTTTCGACCATTACCGGGTTGTGAGGCTCGATGAAGTCTCGTCCACAAAGCTACGCTTTTTCACAAAGCAACGCTTCGATCAACAAATGATCAGCAGCACTTCGTATGCCACATTACCAAATTGGGAATGTATCACTAGTAACCATCAACTACATAACCTCTGAGCTCGTACGTCTCAGAGAAGGGTGTTAAGCTAAGAGAATAAATTCTCCGCCACCAACAGAAATGTATTTGATAGAGACCAGCTTTACATCTCAAAGTGTAATGTCAGACACGCATCCATACAAGTCTGTTCCGGGTTCGAACAGAACCGAAGGCACTTCCAAAGAAGCCCTTGCAAATCCGGGTATTCACAATCCTGATCGGACTTCCCATCACTTAGGAAATCTCTATACCGTAGCTACTCAATGCAGAGACAATCGATAGGTCATCCTATCGCTCTCGCAAATACCCGGTCTTCACCACCGGTCTTCAAATGCTATCCATATCGTCGTATCACTATTCGGAATGGGTTATATGACACAAAGGTCCTTTCCCGGCTAAACCGAATAACGAGCGCAATTAAAAATCATATGGATACTGGGGTCTCAGTTAAATCACAGCTTAAAGCCCAAAAACTTTCATTCGAATGGTAAAACAAATTACCATTTCCAATCTTTTAAATAAAAGATTTATTTCAAAAACCTTCACTGGTTTAAACAATTTCCACACTTTTAATCTTTTAAACAAAAGATTTAATTCACGAAGTTCACCCCGTTCACAAAGATTCATTCATAGATTTTCAAATCGATTCCCATTTCAATTGAATTAACTCGTTAAATCCTTAAATCAAGATTTAACTTATAGCTTTCAAAACAATTCCATTTCAAGTTGGATTAACTCGTTCGGTCTTTGAAATCAAAGACTCATTCCATAGTTTTCAAAACATTTCAATTCCATTTCAAACTTGAAATCTGTTAACACAATTTGGAAATCCTTTACTTATGTGAAAGCTTTTACTATTTGAAAAACAAATGGTTTCATTTCAGAAAAATCCAGTTATATTTACACGAGTTAAAACCCTTGAATAAAAATTCAAATTTCCAAATCAATATCTTTAAAATGATTTAACTCATATATAACTTGTATAGCATCTTTAATCCTTAGTTTCAAATAATAGAATTCAATTTCAAACATGAATTCGAATTTAAATCAAATTATTTAAATTTCAAAACTTAATCAAGTTATTCGAAATAATTTTATCTTTGAAATTCCATTTCAAAAGCTTTTCATATTAAACCCCAATTTCCAATTTCAAAATCAATTGAAATCAAAATTTCAATTTCAAAAACATCAAATTTAAATTATCTGTGATTTAACCGATTTCCACGTGAAATCCATATTTGTGTGTGTAAGAGTGTGGTCCAGGGGTTTTTACACAATAGTGCACAACATCAATCATCACAGATATATCGATAAGCGGTATAATCGATAACGCTTATCTTCGTCAACAGATTTATAGATAAAATAAATTTATCAGTCACAAAGATTCACTATTTCAATTCGATGTGGGTTTCGGATATCCAACTGGAATCCGACTCCCTGTCGCATCGAAATTCAAGTGTCGTTTACGGGTCAAGGGTTTCATATTCACATAGTAATATATCACAGAATAGAAATATATATCGCAGATAAGTAAATTACAGATCACATCATAAATCAGGGTATATCACAAAGCATCACATATCAGACATGTCAAACAATTCAACCATTCAATACAATCCAAACATCCGTAGGTAGGATCAATTTAATTATCTGATTGATCTAAATCGGATTAATTTCTATGAATAAATTATTAATCCTGGTTAATAAATCATCAATTACAACCCATTTGAATTAATTATCCTTTAATTAAATAAACTAACCTTTAATCATTAATAAATCATCCTTTAATAATTATAATAAGCGATTATCCCTAATCACAAATTAATTAAATTGAGTAATTGTCCTTTAATTACCTAATTTATCAACTTTAATCATCAATTAATTATTCTTAATTAATTAATTATCTTAAGTAATCAATTATCTTTAATGTAATTACACGAAGTGATTATACCTTAATTACATTAAGTAAGAATCTTTTATTAATTACATTAAGTAATTAATTTCGTTAAGTAATTAACCCTTCAACTAACTACATTATTTAGTATTTGCTTAATTAATTAAAACTTGAAACAAATTCTTATTTAAATTGTTAAACAACAATCACCTTATTAACACCAAATTTATTTAACCACATTAATTTAGATTTGCTGGGCTTAACCCATTTCGAAACCAACCCGAGCAACACAAGGTTTTACTCGAGTATCAACTCAAGTTTCCTACCAGCTTTCCCCGAAGCACCTTCTTCCCCTCTCGTACTTTCTGTTTTTTTTTCTTTTCTTAACCACTGCTGCAACAACCCACACGAACGCGAGAAAACCCGAGCCAACCCAGTCTCTTACTCGAGCATTCCTTCGAGTTTCTTCCCAGCCCAACCCTCTGACACGAGATCGACGTCGTGCACATGCACGGCGGCGCGCGAGGCCCTGATGATCTTCCAAGATCATCGACATGTCACAAAATCCACGAAAACACGAAAACCAAGCTCGAATTACTTTCAAAGTTTACAAATTGAAATTTGGTCATTGGGTCGAAAAACTAAAGCTCACCACAGTCGACAAACGACTTCGCCACCGCCGCCGAGACCACCTGAGATCCTCAACCTTCGGCCACACCTCGACAACGCTTCAACCTTCCATTTCCCGAAATCTCGAGACACTCGATCCTATACACGAACCATGGTGATCGATTATTCAAGCACAACTAAACTAGGGTTCTAAACGTAAATCCCCTGCCGCTATTTCCTTGGTGAATTTCATCACCATCAACCATTTTCCCACCAATCTCCAGTCATTCCTCCACCTCCACGAGGAATTCCGACCCTCATATCCAAGTAGATCACCAGAGGATCACAAATTCACATATTAAGTTCAACCCAGAACTATACCTTTAACACTTAACTAAAAATAGTGATTTTGGTTGTAAAAATCAAGTTTTTGTTTTAGCTTTTGATTCATATGCCTGCATCCATAATTTATAAAAATTGAGTTTTAACTTATTTAAGTTTTCCCACTGTTGTTTTGTATTCCAGACCCAATACAAATTGTTTTTCTTTGAACTAAAATTTTTAAACTTAAATCTATGTTATAACAGACATTTCATGTTCACGACTTTAGTCTTATCAAGCTTTGATTAAGAGCATATGAATTTTTTTTGATGAGGATTTTAAACCTGGAACTAAAGTCAGATAGGAATACAGAGATGCTCATCACTATATTCACACATAACACAGAGCTATACAAAATAAATACTCTCAACACAAACTGAATTCCAGAGAAACTTGCAACAGAACAAATATATACTTAAACTATTCAATTGTGATGTTACTCACTTGATTTCCAAGAAAGAACAGAGCTTGTTTCATGTTGAACAGGTTGTAAAAAATGCAAGTTGAACTCTCCTCCTTCAATCCCTGGCTTTGATTTTTGTATTGTTGTTTTTTAGTTTTGAAGAAAATACTTGCTTCAGTTTGAATTGATGAAAAATGTTTGTTTGTTTGAATTTTGCTTAAGTTTTTTTTTTTTTTGAGTGACATTTGTTTTTCTCTTTCTCAGTTTTAAAGAATGAAACTGGAATGATAATTCGATGTGTATGTGAAGTTAAAGTATACAGGGTATTGATATTACTTTGTACAATTTTAGCAGAGATTTTTCTTTGCTTGCTGATATAAATTTAGCTTGGTGGCTACATTAATTATCACGTACCTTTATACTTATTTTATTTGCTTGATCTTTATCATGTACATTGCATGAGAGAAAGGTCTGGTGGCTTCACTTTGCAAGCTATTCACTTATCTTTTTTTTTCTTATTTACTTTAGCCAGGTTTGTTTTCATTCTCATCTTATTCGGCTGTACAAAATGTTTGTTCATGCTTACCTTCATTTGCAAGCTTCCATGTATATGTGTGTGTTTGTTTTCTTTGCTTTATAATATAAACAATTCCTATTTTAATTTGTTGTTAGATTAGAGTCAATGTTTACTTTGTATTTTTATGTTTGCATATGTATATATGGTTTTGTCTTTTTATTCGAATGTATTCCTATCTCAATTACTTATTTATAATTTAAACACAAATCAATTATATATTATATTATTTCAAATTTAGTCGAATATGTTCAAATACAGATATATATTCTCATATACACATATGTATACAATATTTTAATTTTAAATGACTTATACAGAATATATTTTGATTCGGGAAAACTCGCTTCTATTAATTGATAAATTTCACAAATTTTATTCAAAAACTGAATTAATTATCAATTTAAATATTTATAAATTTTGGGATCGTTACACCCTGGGTCGACCGTACGGTCAACCTAGGGACCAAGGAGGTCAACCTCAAGGTCGACCTGGTGGAAGGCAAATTCTTTCCATGTTTCTTCTTGTGTTCGTCGTTTTCTTGCTTCTTTTGTTCCACTTCTGGTTTGATTTTGGGATGTTTCTGATAGTTTTTGTAGGCCATGATGTCTATCAATAGACTAGCCAAATTTTGGAGATTTTAAAATTCAAATTTTGAATTATTTTGAATTTAAATTCAAATATCGGTTTGAGTGATTTTTCTTGTTTTTATTCATTTCGAGCACGGTTTTCTCCGAATCTTTTTGAAATGATTTTTAAAATTAATGGACATTTCAAAATAATAATTATATAATATTTTCAAGTATAAAATCTATTTATTCTCTATAATAAGAGAAATGTTCAAATAGGGTTTTCGAATTGATTTCGAAAATTGGTTTTCAAAGCTTGTTTTCCAAAGTAAATTATTTTATATATAAATTACACGTTTTTGCACTATTCGAGCGAATGAGAAGGAGAATTAAACGGTTTGGTAAAATACGTGGTGTGGGACACGTGCGTTTATCTTATCGGTTAATTACCAACTTGTATGTTTGATCGTTTTGACCTTCGGATCGAGTTTACCGATGAGATGAGGTAAACTTTTTACTGCTTTGAGTGTGAAATTTTCTAATGGTTAGTAAATCGTTTAGTGCGAACGTGTGGTATGGGACACACATTAACACCGTTCGGGTTCCTGTCCGAGGGTTTGTGACACATTTGCCATTGCGGCGTGCCAGTACTGGACCTTCGGGCCATTTCCATTGCGGCGTATTCGTCTTCGAGACGTTTGTCATTGCGGCGTATTTGTCTTTGTGACATTTGTCATTGCGGCGTATTTGCCATTGCGGCATATTTGTCATTGTGGCATTTTGCCTTCGGGCGAGGTACTTATTTGAGATAACAGTACTTGGCTAGGCTTCGGCCACATGCACGTGCTTAACTTTTGAGATGATTTCTTTGACTATTTTCCCTAGTGTATCGCCCCTTTTCGGAATTGGTCCTTTAAACCATTCGATGTATATTTGTAGCGATTACCTTACGGGAATTTGAACTCTTAGGAGTTTTATTTTTGAGATTTGTATTGCCTACACTAGCATTATTGAGATTTGTCTTTTGGCGTTTACTTGAGATTTTATTCTCCTCTTTGGAGATATATTTGCCTTATGGCGTGTTTGAGATGGGATCTCTTTGTGCATGTTTTGGATTGCCGATTTGGTGGGTTTGGATATTCCCCTAAACCATATTTGATGTTTTATGAAATGCCGATGATATGGGGCTCGCTAATTTTAGCGTTTTATGGGTTGTTCTATCTATTTTGAGATTATATGTTGTGTAGTGATAGCATTATCACATGAAGTAACCTTACCCTTTAAATTGTCCCTTCTCACTTGGGAATATTATCACTTTATCCATATGCTCATATTATCGCTTATCCTTGTAAACTGATTTGTTTAACAAGGCTGACCCGTGTATTTTATACTTGGGTCAGACCGAGGTGTTTCAGGTTAGGTACATTTGGACTTAGCCTATTCTGCTTCCGCATGGACTATTCTACTAGCTCTTTTTGTTATAGCTTTTTGTGTAGTCCTTTTTGTTTGCTACTCTGATATGTATATTCTTTTGACTCGCTTGTATATTGTGGTTGCTATACCACTTGACATGTATCATTTTGTATATTGAATTATTTTGAATTTAAACTGAATTTAAATTCGAATATCGGTTTGAGTGATTTTCCTTGTTTTTATTCGTTTTCGAGCATAGTTTTCTTCGAATCTTTTTGAAATGATTTTTTAAATTAATGGGCATTTCAAAATAATTATTATATAATATTTTCAAGTATTTTCAAGTATTTTCAAGTATAAAATCTATTTATTCTCTATAATAAGAGAAATGTTCAAATAGGGTTTTCGAATTGATTTCGGAAATTGGTTTTCAAAGCTTGTTTTCCAAAGTAAATTATTTTATATATAAATTACACATTTTTGCACTATTCGAGCGAATGAGAAGGAGAATTAAACAGTTTGGTAAAATACGTGGTGTGGGACACGTGCGTTTATCTTATCGGTTAATTCCCAACTTGTCCGTTTGATCGTTTTGACCTTCGGGTCGAGTTTACTGATGAGATGAGGTAAACTTTTTACTGCTTTGAGTATGAAATTTACTAGCGATTAGTAAACCATTTAGTGCGAATGTGTGTTCTGGGACACACGTTAACACTGTTCGGGTTCCTGTCCGAGAGTTTGTGACGCATTTGCCATTGCGGCGTGCCAGTACTGGACCTTCGGGTCATTGTCATTGCCATTGCGGCGTATTTGTCTTCGAGACATTTGCCATTGCGGCGTATTTACCATTGTGGCGTATTTGTCATTGTGATGTTTTGCCTTCGGACGAGGTACCTATTAGAGATAACAGTACTTGGCAAGGCTTTGGCCACATGCACATGCTAAACTTTTGAGATGATTTCTTTGACTATTTTCCCTAGTGTATCGCCCCATTTTCGGAATTGGTCCTTTGAACCATTCGATATATATTTGTGGTGATTACCTTTTAGGAATTTGAACTCTTGGGAGTTCTATTTTTGAGATTTGTATTGCCTACACTGGCGTTATTGAGATTTGCCTTTTGGCGTTTACTTGAGATTTTATTCTCCTCTTTGGAGATATATTTGCCTTATAGCGTGTTTGAGATGGGATCTCTTTGTGCATGTTTTGCATTGCCAATTTGGCAGGTTTAGGTATTCCCCTAAACCATATTTGATGTTTTATGAAATGCCGATGATATGGGGCTCGCTACTTTTAGCATTTTATGGGTTGTTCTATCTCTTTTGAGATTATATGTTGTGTAGTGATACCATTATCACATGAAGTAACCTTACCCTTTAAATTGTCCCTTCTTACTTGGGAATATTATCACATTATCCATATTCTCATATTATCGCTTATCCTTGTAAACTGATTTGTTTAGCTAGACTGATCCGTGTATTTTATACTCGGGTCAGACCGAGGTGTTTCAGGTTAGGTACATTTGGACTTAGCCTATTCTACTTCCGCATGGACTATTCTGCTAGCTCCTTTTGTTATAGCTTTTTGTGTAGTCCTTTTTGTTTGCTACTCTGATATGTATATTCTTTTGACTCGCTTGTATATTGTGGTTGCTATACCACTTGACATGTATCATTTTGTATACTCTGTGATGTATGTATATATATATATACATATGATCTACTGTTCTGTGATGTGTTTGGATTTGAGTTGTTGTATTTTGTTCTGATAGATCCTATAGCAACCTATGGCTTTGTATTAAGTATTTATTGGATATGTCGATCCATTTGAGAAAAAAATATATAGCATTTGTCGACGTATTCAATAGATATTTAAGACAAGGCTATAGATGGTCGCCCCTAACCAGCCCTATTCTTCGCATTAGCAGACGGTATTACCTAGTAATACTCTTTGTTAATGTGGGTCTCGGGGTAGGGCGTCACATAGTTAACTCTTCGGAATGATACGTATAGATGTACGCAATCGTAAGTCTATTAATAACAAAACGGTTCCACGTACTTCACAATATTCAACGATGAATTATAACCGACATGGACATGTATATTTAATACACATATGGTATGTTTATTGTAACGGCCCGAAGATTTTCAACCCTGAAAATCGACACTAATACGTCCACTGTATAGTCGAGTGCCGGAAATCTCAGACTATTGGGGTTTAGTAGAAAAAGAGATAGAATAAGAACAGAAAACAACAACACAGAATCTCACAATCGTAGTGGAACAAAATATAATATGAAATAACAGCATTTTATACAAGAAAAGATGTAACTATTAATATACATACGAAATATCAAAGTACAATAAATCTGGACAGTTATAATAACTTGTCCCTAATGCTGACTATACAGCCTATGATATACAGCGGAAATATAACTCATAAGTGCAATACGTCTCTGCCATCCAACTCATCTCCCGGGCTCCAAAACGTCCTAACTTGAAAATCCGTAATACTCGGTCTGACCCGAGCATTACAATAAAGTAACACCCGAGTCAGGCTGGAAACCAGCGTGAGTAAAACCGACTAAATTTGAAATACTTAAGTTATAAGGCTTCTTTGAAAAACTTAGGTAACTCATTTAACATTACGAGTTTTTATCTTGTTATAACCAATTCACATGTTAAAGAAACCCATTGATAATAAAATAATATCTAAGTGAAGTTACTTATTCAAGATAGTCGAATTTACTTAGTTTATTTAACTCCAGCCTATTAGACTCTATCATCAAACCCGTAAAGGATTTGTAGTGATTATTAAATCGAAGGGGTTCCGGATAACGCTGATATCCGATCCCGGTTTCTTCACAAACCAAGCGCCGTCTTTTGAGGCTAAGTTGTTTTTAACAAAACAATTCAATTCAGAATACCCCATTCACATATAAATTCCATCACAATATCTATTCAATTAAATCGTCTCACGTTTATATTTAAACTGTTCAGTTTAGGGTGTTTCATATCATAGAATAACTGGAAAGAACATACTAGAGAAGTCAAGACAACCCATATAGCAAGATCTAATTAAATAGTTTATGATCTTTATTAACCAATCTATTTAATTTAAAACAAAATTAAATTATTTTCAATGCTGTTTACTTACTATTAAAATTAATTACAACTATTTATTTTACTTTAAACAAATCTTGGGAATTAATCAATAATTAACATATATAAAATTAACCTAGGGTTTAGTTAGTTTAAAGTTTTAAATCATTCTATTAACATTAACTATTAACTAATTAAATTTCAAATTTATTATTCAATAAAGGCATTAACAAATGGTTAAGGAAATAGGACAACTCGGTTTTTATGTTTATAAAAATCAGAGAGATTTAGAATTTTTTTATATATAAAATAGGTTTAAAGTTATATGATTTGGGAAAATACTTAAGGATATTTACATTTTATTTTATTTTTAAACATAAGCCCATCGGCCCAAACTCGATAGCCCAAACCTCCCCTTCCCTTACTTCCTCTTCTCTTTTACTTTTATTTCTTCAATAAACTTATTCAATGTAACATCATACTATTTTGGACCATTCAAATCGACAATAAATCCACACATGTCGGACTCGAATACTTCAAAACAGTGGATTGTTAAGAAAATTTGGAGCAAATAAAATCAAACACAGAATCACAAACACAGAATATCAGAACAACTCGCAGCGGAAATAAAATACCATAGTAGTTCATGAAGCTACTACATAAATAATCTCAAAACAGATACAAATATCATAGTCTGAAAACAAATACAACAGAAGTCTGAATACATAAGTCAACTAAAACAAAAGCAATACTGAATAGGAAATAACTGAAATGGAAATAGATGGACAGATAGACAAATAGGCTCCAACAAATCTCTAGCTTCAGAAGATGAATCCAATGTTGTGATACTCAGGCTGACCCGAGCATAAAGCAAAACACCAAAACACTCGAGTCAGGACATACATACTTATACAATGTAAACCAACTCAAGTGAACTGTAATAAAAATGCACAAGTAACTTAAAGGATGCCCGGGATCGCCCATCCTTTAAGGATCCGTTAAACCATCTACTATGTAGTAATGAACGCTATCATAATAAAGTCTAAAGTAAAGTAAACTATGCAAAATATTAGTGTAAATGTGAGTGGGGTAGCGCAAAGCTGCAGCAATTGCTCACCTCTAGCCACACTTTATAACATCCAACCGTTATTATAACCCGTGGTTATAAATTTCAAAATGGTTTATATTTCAAATCGAAGCATATTCATTTAAACCATTTAAATATGAAGTCTTTATCCTTTCAAATCAAATATTCAATCTCCAGAATTGTAGCATTTTTAAGTTCATTTATTCAATTATAACAATTTCAAAAACATTGTATTTTAGCATTCGTAACACTTAGAAAATGTTATAATTCTTATAGTAGCATTTTAGAAAAGTTATCTTTCAGATACAGCAGCACCTAGAAAATGTTACTGTAGATATAATAGTATTTCATAAAATAGTTCATTTCAGAAACAGCAACACTTAGAAACTGCTATTGTAGATATAATAGTATTTCAGAGAACAGTTCATTTCAGAAACAGCAGCACTTATAAACTGTTACGGTATATACAGTGTTAATTTGAAAAACCAATACATTTCAGAAACAGTAGCACTTATCAATTGTTACAGTAGATACAGTGTTAATTTGAAAAACCAATGCATTTCAGAAACACTTATAAACTGTTACAATAGATACAGTGTTAATTTGAGAGACCAATACATTTCAAAAACAGTCGCACTTATAAACTGTTACAGTAGATACAGTGTTAATTTGAAAAAATAATACATTTAAGAAACAGTAGCACTTACAGAACACTACTGTAAGTATAGTGGAAATTTGGAAAACACTACATTTAAAACCACAGCATTTCTTAAACGCTACAGTTACTGTTATAAGTTTATTAAAACAATGTAAAACAATATATTTTCAACTTTTCTCATTTTTAACTTATCAAACTTATTCCACTTTTCAAATTTTTTTATTTGGATATTACTTAACTTATAATTTTAATAAAATTACATTTTATTTAATAAATATCCAATTAAATTATAATTCATTCATTAAGTCAAATTTACATTATAATTCACTTAACTTTTCATTTTAACAAACAAATCTTAATATTTCTTTCTTTTAAAAATATCCATTTCATAACTAAAATATTTTAATTACTAAGTTAAGTTTAAAATTCCATTTTTAATCAAATTTTCAATTATTAAGTTAAATCAAATTTTAAATTTCAATTTAAACCATTTATCAACTTATGAAATTTTAACTTATAGAAAATCACTATTTAAATCATTTAAATCCAACTTAAGTTAAAAATCCATATTTTTATAATTTAAAATACTTAATAATTTTAGAAAAATCATTTTTAAATTTAACCACGGGTCGGTATAATATTTTCTAACCTAGGTCAAGTGATACAGATAATATATCATTTTAATCCGTAATGAATTAAAATTCCGGGTTTTATCATTTCAAACCCGTAATCCCAAGTCAAATAAAAATTGCTCGAGCCTATCATTTCAGCTCGTAACGATTTTTCCCTATTCTAAAGTCCGTTCGGGTATGTATCATTTCAACCCATAGTGATTCTATACTAACAAGGAACTTGCAGTGTGAGAAACAGAAAATAAATAAACAGTAAAACATATCATATGATGTCAGGTGATGCAACAGGTATATAATCAGGTAATATCATCATATAATGTCAGATAACAGGCAGATGTGAGCATATGACATAGCATATCAACTACTACAATTCAAGTGACATTGTTTCACATTTATATAAGTACGATTTGTCGAGAGTGATAACTCACCTCTAAAGCTAGAGATCAAATTCAAAACACAAATCCAAACTCCGCAAAGCACAATAAAGCACGACTAGATTCGAGGAGAAGATGATGAGCCAATATTCAGATCTTGCAACGAATAAAATAAAACAAATATAAGAATAGACTAATCACAAAAGAAATATAATAATTAACAAAGCAAAAAGAAAGAACAAGTGGAAAACAAAACTTGAATCAAGCAAGTGGTTCGGCTACATCACTATAGGGCTAAACCATCATCACACATGGTTCGGCCCTGACCTGATTTTGCCTGAAATGCTCGGCCAATGGTCAGAAATGCATAGCTAGGAAATGGAATATGGAAAGGTAGGGGTTACATGAAGGCAAAAGACAAGGCATGTGAAAGGTTGTGTGCACAAGGGGTTCGGCCTAGGCAAGTATGGCTCGGTCTGGTTCAAGGCAAGGGGTCATGTGGTCCGGTCATCATCTGAAGGTGCGGCTAATGGTCAGGGGTGGTCACGGCAAGGCTGGAGATGGTGGCAGTGGTGGTGGAGGCCGAGGCTAGGGAAGAGGAAGTGTGGAAATATATAAAGTTTGGTTAGGGTTTTGATGCATGGGATGGTGATGGTTTTTTTTGGAACATGGTGGTCATGGCTTTGTCAGGTCAGAGATGATGGTGGTGCTGGCCATGGAAGGTGGTGGTGGAGGAGGAGGTGATGGTCGGTAGGCTAAAGGAATGTGAATGGTGGAGGCCGAACCTTGCTTGCAAATAAAAGAAGAAGAAAAAGAAAAGAGAAGAGGAGAGAGCAATGAAACTTACTGCAAATTTTTCTCAGTAGAAATGAAATGAGGACGTGAGAAGCTGAATGAAATGTTTGTACATGAAAAAGAATGTGCGAAGGAGTTTGTACGGCTAAGAAAATGAACGGCTAGGAAAATGTAAAGGCATCACTTATATTAAAGGAAAAGAAACTTGTGCCTTTTGAAATTACCAAGCCCATTTATAAAACAAACTCACAACCCAAATAAAATATTAAGGTCCAAACCAAATAGAAAATAGAAAATAGGGAATAGAGAATAAAAAATAAAAATGGAAAATACAAATAGAATACTGAAAATAATCGCGTGTAAAACGCTGAATTTTATCAAATTTAAAAAGTATAAAACAGAACTTGACGAAACGAAAAGCAGGGCGAATATCAGAATTTAAATACAGTTTAAAAAGGAAAAAGTTGGAAATCTAAAATTCAAAATTAAAAATTTCAACTAAAAGTCAAAGTTTGACCAAAGTTGACCAAAATATAAAATTTCCAGAAAATCATTATTTTTATTATATTGGGAAAATAAAATATAACAAAAATCCAAAATTGCATTGGAAAATGCCAAAATTCAATTTAAAATGATTTTAAAAATCAAAGTTTCAAATAAAATTTAATTTAAAAATATATGTTAAAATATGGGTTGTTACGCTCTCCCCCACTCAAAACTTTTCATCCTCGAAAAGGGAGAAGGTAGGAGAATATAAGCAACTAGAAAGAAAAATAGGTTGAAAGATAAAGATAAACAATGAACTTAGAACTATACAATTTCAATTTAAATTAATTAATATTTAATAATTTGGTTAAACCCATTTTATTATATCCATAAATAGTCATTCAGTTCAAAATTGCCAATTCACACTGAAATTTCAAACCATATAAAATTAATTTAGTTTTGAATTGAAAAACAAAATTCAACAAATTTTGTTTCAATCCATTTATCCAATAAATAGTAGTCATTGTATCACATTTGACTTAAGTTCCATGTATTATCAATGATTTGATTTCAAATTATTACCATTTGTTATAAAATTTCTTTCAAACCAAAATTTATTTGATCAACTCATTTATTTAAATCTATTTCTTTTTAGTTGAGCTGATTCCATTTGAAATTCAATTTCTCTATTCTTAAGTTCCTATTTACTTGCTTAACTAGCATTCCTCTTTATTTATTAAATTTATTTCACTAAATATATATTTTCAACATATATTAGGTGTTTTTTGTTCAACCAATAAAATTTTCCTTTTATTATCCAATTTATTATCAAATTTATTATCCATAGATTCCCTTAACAAAACACCGTCTTTTGATATCCTATTGTTTATATCATAGTATATACTATCCGATTACATTCTAATTACATTAAACTTCCTAGGTAGGTTATATAAATGTTTTTGAGTGTAACTAAATACTATACATATTTTCTTTATTTACAACATTTATATTAAACCAGACTTAATTTGATCAATTTATTACTTAAGCTTTCTTCTTGTACAACCCTTTATTATATCCTAACATTTTGACCTTTTGAATATTCTAGGCAAGTTATATATATTAGAATGTAATTTAATGTCATACAAATAAGCTTGTTTTAAATTCATTATTTCAGGTTGGTTTGATTCTATTTATCACTTCAGATATTCCAATTATTCAAATATTTCACTTTATTCCAATAATTGAAACCATTTCTAAATATAAAACTTTAAGATTCAACTTTTCGGTTTCACTTATTTATATAAAAGATCGATCACTTATATAAAACACTAATAATTTATTATTAAACCATGTAGTATATAAATAAACAGTATTTTAAACATTTTAAATTATTTAGAAAGAAAGACAAAAGAAAAATGGAAAAATGATCAAAATATCTTTTATATAATACTTTATCAAAATACTTTTATAATAAAATACTTTTATATCGAAACAAATTTTCCTTTTGAAAATACTTTTATAACTCGATGTCTCAACAAGTTTATCCTCGTTCCTGCAGACTCTGGCTATGCGTTGATCAGGCGCAAAGCTAGAATTCTCCAAGTACTTAGTAGACTTGTTTCAACACCCAATAAAATATGGTAAAAACCTTCAAAACTGATATGGAAAGTACAATCCAAACAAATCAACCGAATCAAATCGAATCATGGATCGCAGATACACAATGGTTACGCCTGGGTCCCCTAAGAAACATCCGTACCCTTTAAGCAATCGCTGCCTTGCAAATTTCGCCATGATAACCAAAAATTTGTAGACCGCAGATACACAATGGTTACGCCTGGATCCCCCAGGAAACATCCGTACCCTTTAAGCAATCTCTACCTTGCGGATTACGCTACTAAACGACCATAGATCGCAGATACACAATGGTTACGCCTGGATCCCCCAGGAAACATCCGTACCCGTAAGCCATCACGGCTCTGTGAATTATGCTATGCAGTCGAGTTCGTAAGACCGTGGGTAACGCTATGGAATTCGATGGACACTCGAGTATCATATCCGGAAATCCAAATCAGAGAGAATAATATCGATAGAATGAATCCCAAACGTGTCCACAAATAGGATATCAAGTAGAAGGCACTTTCCATATCTTTACTTCAAAAATATGTTTCATATAGTACCTTTTCAAATCAATTTCAAATCTCATACTTATATAAATTCCATTATATATAAGATTTCATTTTCAAATCGAATACTTTCCAAAATCAATAGTATATCAAATCACACTTATATAGACTTCGATTATATAAGATTTCGCTTTTCAAATTGTGTACCTTTCCAAATCAACAGTTTTCGAATCAACTTCATACTTATACAAATCAATTTTATATAATTTCGATAACTCCCAAATCAAGTATTTAGTAAAACAAGGTTCTCAATTTCAATTCGTTTCAATATCAGTTCAGTTTCAAAATCAAATACGATTTCACCAAATTATTTCTTCCAAACTAAATATCTTCAGTTTCAAAGTTTCCAAAATAATAGGTTTAGAGAATAATCCAAGTTTCTAAATCAATATAATTTAAGTCAAACAATTGATTTCCAAAATCATCATATAAAAACTAGGTTTTAAATCCCAATCTACTTTCGAAACCAAATCTTTTTCTCAAAATCAATTATACCCCAAAATGATTACCAAGTTTATAACCCTTCCTCTTAAAACCCTTAAACTATTTATTTATTTATTTTTATTTTTTTGAAAGATCCGGTTTACCTTTTGAAAATTATTATTATATATATATATATAGTTTTATAAAAGATGTTACTAAGTTAAAACATTTAAACCTAAATTTTATTCAAAACATTTCAAAACTAAATTTCATATTAGTATAATTCAAATAGTCTTATTAATTTACTTAACAAAACAGTTTCAAACTTATTTAAATCATATTACTTCATACTTAAACATACAAAACTAAACTTATATACTTTATCAAATAATTTATACCTTTCAAAATTACTTAGCTTTAAATATTAAACCTTGATTTGGAAGTGTTCGAACATTCAAAATAGTCGGTGAAATCAAATTTCCAATCCAAGAGTTGGAAATCAACAACAAATCAGTAAAGAAATTTCAATATATAGGGTTATAACAAATCAAATCCAAAACTCGAGGACAGAACACTGGCTCACTTCAAATTTTTTCAAATATATATACATATATCTTTCGAATATCAAATCATTCTTCGGAATTTGAAATCAAAATTGGTTTCACAAATTAATCGCATATTAAAGCTACTAAAGTGGCCTCTCCCCCACTCTGAAACTCGAAAATCAATGTCGATGATGCATGCACTCATCACCGAAATTATTTCCCAGCGACATAAGTGAGTTTTGGACTTCTATTTTCTTGAAAAATTCTTTGAAATTTCTTTGAAGTCATTGGAACTCATTTAAAGTCATTTGAAACATTTCTTATTCAGATAATACTTTCAAATCGTATTATTATATATTTTCAAAATACCAAAATTCAGTTTCTCAAGTTTCCAATTTAAAACCCTTCAGTTATAAATCATTTTTTTATAAATCAATTTCTTATATAATTTTCAAAATTTCAATCCTTTCAAAACTTCAAATTCTCGTTTCGATATATAACAATTTCTAAAATACAAACAAACACAAATTTTTCAAGGGATGATTCAAGAATGGATTTCAAAACAAAGATAGAGATTCAAATTAGAGGAACTCTAATCAAATAGAATTCTAGTTCGAAGATAGGCTCGAATGAAGATGAGATAATTAATTACAAAATAGTAGATGGACATACTTATATAAATCACGGGCGACCTTAACCGGGTCAACCGTGACTTCATGAGTATGATCGATGCAGAATTCTAAGGCAAATCGACATTCAATCGCAAGAGATAGAGTTCGGCATAGCAAAAGATAGAAGCATCTAAACCGAGGGTATTGAAATCTCCGGTGAATCAATTCCAATTGTAAGGGAGTTTCACCCCTTTACAAATCATTCAAAGTTTGGCAGTATCGCCGATTTTTATAGAGGTTATTCGAAGTGGAGTTATGGAATGCTCCAAAATCGAAAGAATACAAATAGGGGAAGACAAGAATGGATTTCAAAGCAAGTGGGAGCGTTCCAAAATTTAAAGGAATCCTAATCGATGAGAATCCTAATCAAAGAAATTACTAACCAGGTGAATAAGGAAAGGAATAAGGTCTAGAAAAATTTTGCTTTCAAAACAAGAAAATTTATATCAAAAAAATCTTTGAAAAAAAATCCATTGAAAATCATTTTATACTTTGAATATATGTTCCCTCATAAAGAAATGATTCTGAGATTGATTTCACTCATTCTAGGGTATTTCTACCCTATCTCTAATGAATTTTTTCCCCGCAGGCTAAGGTTTGCCTAAAACCAAAGCTCTGATACCAAATGTAACATCCCACTATTTTTTATCATTCAAATCGATAATAAATTCACACATGTCGGATTCGAATACTTCAAAAAAGTGGATTGTTAAGAAAATTTGGAGCAAATAAAATCAAACACAGAATCACAAACACAGAATATCAGAACAACTCGCAGCGGAAATAAAATACCATAGTAGTTCATGAAGCTACTACATAAATAATCTCAAAACAGATACAAAATATCATAGTATGAAAAAAAATACAACAGAAGTCTGAATACATAAGTCAACTAATACAAAAGCAATACTGAATAGGAAATAACTGAAATGGAAATAGATGGACAGATAGACAAATAAGTTCCAACAAATCTCTAGCTCTAGAAGATGAATCCAATGTTGTGATACTCAGGCTGACCCGAGCGTAAAGCAAAACACCAAAACACTCAAGTCAAGACATAAATACTTATACAATGTAAACCAACTCAAGTGAACTATAATAGAAATGCACAAGTAACTTAAAGGATGCCTGGGATCGCCCATCCTTTAAGGATCCGTTAAACCATCTACTATGTAGTAATGAACGCTATCATAGTAAAGTCTAAAGTAAAGTAAACTATACAAAATAATAGTGTAAATGTGACTGGGGTAGCGCATAGCCGCAGCAATTGCCCACCTCTAGCCACACTTTATAACATCCAACCGTTATTATAACCCGTGGTTATAAATTTCAAAATGATTAATATTTCAAATCAAAGCATATTCATTTAAACCATTTAAATATGAAGTCTTTATCCTTTCAAATCAAATATTCAATCTCCAAAATTGTAGCATTTTTAAGTTCATTCACTCAATTATAACAATTTAAAAAACATTGTATTTTAGCATTCGTAACACTTAGAAAATGTTATAATTCTTATAGTAGAATTTCAGAACAGTTATCTTTTAGAAACAGCAGCACCTAGAAAATGTTACTGTAGATTTAATAGTATTTCAGAATTCATTTCAGAAACAGCAGCACTTAGAAACTGCTACTGTAGATATAATAGTATTTCAGAAAACAGTTCATTTCAGAAACAACAGCACTTATAAACTATTACAGTAGATACAGTGTTAATTTGAAAAACCAACACATTTCAGAAATAGTAGCACTTATAAACTATTACAGTAGATACAGTGTTAATTTGAAAAATCAATTGTGACAGCCCGTAGTTTAGGCAAAAATATATATATAAATTTTAAAATATTTTATAAAACAAAGATAGTTGGTTGAAAACACAATTTTCTGGAAATGCTTGTGTATGAGAATGAGTGTGCATGCCCTTGTGCATGTGCACACTGTTTCAGAATACTACCTGAGCAAGGTAACTTAGCAAGTAAAGACCTTGTAAATGTGAAATAAATGAGTACATGACTTGTTAGTGTGTACACATTAGCTTAGTTACAATACATAAATAACTTAGGCAGATTTTAGTCTTAATTTCCATAGATTAAATAGGAGCATAGTTGCTTGTGTAGATAGCAAATGCATGAATATATAAGATGTGCAAAATATTTGATTGATACACACATATAGCTGGTTATACAAATAAGTTTATATACATGATTAAAACCAGAAAAGACAAACAATGCCTGAGCCACAGTCATGTATATAGTGTGTGAGGAAATTTGCCAAAAGTGGCCAAGACAAGGAAAAAGGAGAAATGGTGGGAAAGGAAAGTGGAGAGGGTGAACAGTGGGGTGAAACCAGAAATGGTGAAGGGATTTCTGATAAAAATAAATTACTTAACTAACCTTAAAACCCTAGCAACTCCCTTATATACATCATTATTTCCTACGGTTACAGGTGAGAACCAGAAAACAAAAATTAGAAAGAAATAGGCAGCAGTTTAGAAAATCAATGGCAGGCCTGAACCAAGACTTGGGAAGGAGAACAATGGTGAGTAAATCCTCACTTGGCAAGGCATTAAGACCTATGAAAGGCAGCCATTAACCTTTAGTTATTTTAATTTATGTTTGATGCTTTGCTTGCATTTTTTAGTTTAGCAATTTTCTGTTGCTTCTAAGACTTTGTGACTTTCATTGCCTTGTTGTCACTCAACTTATGCTTGTTTATATATGATAATTTAATAAAGGAATAACAACTGATTTATTTATATGTTTATGAACTTGAGAAATATTTTTAGTTAAAGCATGAATTAATAAGGAAAGTAGGGTGCAAGGCAGTAAGAGGAAGGGGTTCTCTGGCTTATGTCTTGCAACTGAAAAGATGGTTAGGGTGCAATGGAATTTCCATGTGCTGAGTCTTAGTCCATCAATAAGTATTCTTTGGAAATAGGGTTGAGTAACAAGAAAACACACTTTAATGTGTGGATTGATTGTGAGAACCTCATTACTGGGGAACCACAGTGGCATTTCACTTCTTAAAATGCTCAGATCTATGCTTTAGCTAAAGACATATCTCTGAATGAAACTGACTTGAAATAATTACAAGTGTGACTGATTAAATTGTTGAATGTATGAATGGGTGAATGATTGATGGATGTATGAAAACTGCTAGCACATATTGGTTAACATACAACAGTTTTGGGCATGACACTGCATATATAATATTGGGTCATATGAAAGAACTTAGTAATTAAACTAAGGATATGGGTCACCTCTATCAGGTTGGGTATGAGGGAAGTGAGTATGACATAGTGGTTGGCTTGCATCAAGGTTGGGGTGTGAGTTTGCCTATGGCATGTTTATTCCTAAATAGCTTGTAGTGCTCTGGAAACCAGGTAGTGGTTCCAGGCAGTGTGTACCAGTGCAACCATGAATGTAATACTGGACTTTAGAATAACATGAAATTATTATACATGCAAGGGTAAATAGGCTAGAAGTATATGGGAGTCCTAACATGTAGACTCAGGTTTGATACTTTGGCTCAATACATGAATATGGTCTGTGCATGTTCATGTATGATTGTGCATGTTTTGGGTGTTAGCACCAACTTGTGTGTATGTATGATGGTTGATAGGTTTCTGAACATGAGAAGGAGATTTATTACCTTGAATAAAACACTTAACCTTTGAGAACAGAAACTATAATAATGGAACATATTTCATCAGTCTTTATGCATTAACAAGTGATTCTACTTACACCAGACATAAGTCTGACCTGTTTGTTGCTTGCATCAAATGGGTGCTTCATATGTATTATGGAGCAGATCATGAGATGTCTACAGGAAAAGAGAAGGCTAAGTGATAAGATGCAGATGTGTGATGCTAAGAAGAAATTTGCTAATTCACTGAATTATGAATGTTTGCTAAAGGATGTCATTTATGTTTTATTTAAACTAGAAGACTTTCTGTAATGATATTGTATTTGTGCTGAATTTTGATGGTGATGTAATGAATGGTTTAAAAGAAATTACTATGTGACAAAATTATTCTCAGTGGAAAAATATTATTATGGGGTGGAACTGTTTTCAGTAGAAAAGATAAATGTGTTTAGCTTTATATCATAACCTGTAAGTATGCAAATTTTCATGAATCAAGTAGTAAGTTTAGTAGTAAATCTGAAGCATATGTGAACCCAGATTTGTATAATCTTGATGTCTAAATGAACGAGCAAAGTTAGTAAATTATAACAAGACAGTATAGTGATCTAACCTAATCAAGTTGATCAACCTGAAAATTCTGATATTAGAATCAAAATGATTTGTATGTTTATATGTACATGCAAATAGTTTTCACAAAGAAGTATATCAATATTTCTATATTGATCAAATTGGATCTTAGGAAATAAAAAAAAATCTAATAAAAGAAAGGAAATGGTTGGTCTTGGAAGTAAGTAACCCTGAATTTAGCATAAACTAAATTGAGTCACTCAAACAACATGAAGACTAAGGGGAAGGGTTGCTTCAGTTGGTATTAGAGCTATGTTAATTAAATACATAGCCAATACAAATACTTGGTTGAATCTGTGTGCATTGTTTGTACTGTTTGCATTGGTTGTTTTACTTATTATGTATGAATGAGTTCACTGCTAGTTTAAAAGTGAAGTAGTGAATAGGAATTAGAACTAACCATACTAGAAATGTTCAATAGAGGCCCAGAGCAGTTAGGATCAATCCCCAGGCTGCTGGAGAAAGGGAGAATGATCAATCTTTTGATAATGCTGAACAGGCAACTGGAATGGCCACTGGTCCCCCAATGATTAACATGCAAGATTTTGTTAGAGTACTGAGGGATGGAATGGCACCTAGGGTAGATAATCCTCATGAGGAGCTGTCCAAATTGCTTAAAACATATACACACTTAGGAGGCAGTAGCTTTGATGGCACAGAAAATGTCATGGGTGTCCAGACATGGTTAAGAACAGTGGAGAGGATCTTTGCAGATATGCAGGTTAATGACCAAAGAAGAAGGCAAATAGCTTCAAGACAACTAAAAGGCCTTGCTTTGGATTGGTGGGAAGTGATCATTGCAGGCAGGCAAGAGCAAGAGATCACATGGAATCAGTTCAAAGAAATGTTAGAAGCCAGATTTGTCCCAGCTTCAGCAAAAGCTTCATTACTTGAGGAGTTTATCAAGTTGAGGCAAGGATCTATGAGTGTCACTGAATACACTCAGAAATTTGAAGGGTTGTCCAAGTATGGGGCAGTACTAATCCCAGATGAAGTTTCAAGGAATGCAAGGTACATTCAGGGATTAAATGGTGGATTGAGTAGAGCCATGTTACCATACAAAGACAGAACCTTTGATCAAGTTATGGACTTGACATTGTCATTTGAGCAGCATGACAATGCCAGGGAAAAATTTAAGAATTTCAGGAATAACAAGAAAGGGAAGAATAGAGCACACCCATATGAGAAGAAGAAGGGAGAAGCAATGAACAAAGAAGGAAGTAAGGTGGCAAGCTCTGATAGTAAGAAACCTAAAGTGATCTGTTACAACTGTGGGAAGGAAGGCTATATAAAGACCAAATGTCAAGCACCCAAATCAACCGTTCTTAGGTGCTACAACTGTGGTAAAGAGGGGCACATGAAAAGGCAGTTGTAATGACCCTAAAAGAAAAAAAAATGAAAGTTACATTTATTTTAAGAATTTCTGAAATTATAAAATATATAATGCATTAAAACAGAAAAAGCTTGTTAATGAATAAAATGTGCATAGGAGTTTCTGTTTGATAAAATGCAAGGAGTTAAGGTGATTAAAAATTGGGACTCAAAACAAATATAGTTCCATGTCCAAAGAATTATATAAATACATATATTTAATATATGGGGTGTTTTCTGTTTTATTTAAAGACAGAATAAAATGAAGTTTAATATAAGGTTTAAATGTCTTATATATTTATGCTAGAAATAATTAGCATGATATATGTGATTTTTTTTATCACATAAAGGTGTATGAGGAGTTGTTGTTTTAACTAAAGGCAAAATATAAAAAATATAGGATCAAATATGAATTTTATATCTTATATTTATTTCAAGCAAATAACATAATGTGAATGATTTTTACATCACATGATTATGTATGATGGTATGCATGATTGAATGGAGATGGTAGTTAGGCAGAAAACACAAGGGGGATTTGCAGTTTCTTTAAACATAGAAGAAATAAAAATAAACAAGGGGTCACATGCATATGGCATGAGTAAAATAGAGTCATGAAAATGGCATGAAGTGTTTAAAATGCTTGATTCTCGAAATAACTAATTGAGGTAACCAGAAGTGTGCATTCCCAATTAAGGACCATACAGGGAAATGATTTGTGCATGAATATCTTAGGCATCAAGGGAATTACCCATTTTTCTTAAACCCTAGAATGGTTTTTAAATACCTGCACATAACCATATCCACCATTCTCTCGGGATCAAAACAAAATAAAATAAAATAGGAGAAACATTATCTTGAAACTTTGGAGGATTTGCTGTTCAGGGGATTAAGGCAGTAAAAGGAGAACACTATGTGAGTATTTATCCCTTTGTATGCAATGGCATTAAGTCCTCTTGTAGGCAGCCTAAAATGTTATAAATCATTTAAAATCTCTGAAATGATTTGTTATGGGTGAGATGGATGTTTGTTTGTGCATTCTTGTTTGGGATTTTAATCTGTATGTGGGTTTTCAAAGTTAAAATGGTTTGAGCATTTTTGTTCTATTTTATTATTATGAAGTATGGATCTAAATTATTTAGGAAATAGGCAGCAAGACAGTGATCTAGCTCATGTTTATTTCTTAGATAATGAAGCATGAAACTAAATATTCATATCCTAAGTTAGAGGAGAATTTCTGGGTTTTTGAGGGATTTCCTTAATAAAACCCTTATTCATATATTCACAATAAAATAGAAGAAAGATAGTAGGATCATGATGCTTAAATTATTTTTAGGAAAAACCATAGGTATGTTGGGGTATTTTCTGTAATAAGGAAAATAAATGGAGAACATGGGGTTGAACCAGAAAGTATAAAAGTAGATAAGCCTTTCTGAAACATGATTGAATTGGGAGTTTTTATAAGTGAATTCATAAATAGAAGCTTAATAAAATAAGCAGAAACTGGAGGGGGATTTATTAAAGAAAAATTAAATTGGTCATTTGGGAGTTAGTCAATGATCTGCTTGCTTCAGGTGGGAGTAAGTATATGCATGGTGCAATTGCACCCTGAGGCCTTTGTGTGTTGGAATAAATTAAATAACCTGGGAGTTTCCTTCACAATGCATACATGGTGTTCATTTGACAAGGAGTTAAAGACTGTAACGTATCGGGTTTTGCCCGCTCGAAAATCAACATCCGTACTTCACATTGTACTAGAATGTCGCAGATTCGACCGTTCAAATCCGATTCGCCGGAGCTATAACACAATTAAGTAAATAACACAGCGGAAGAAAATAATAATACATTGATATATAATATCTGATACAACAGAGTGATACAATGAATATCAATATACATCAGAGATATGATACAAGAAATAGCAGCGGAAAAGAAAAGATAACAACAGCAGCGGAACAATATCAATAGAAATGATAACTCCAAAATGATCTTCAGACAAGAATGAATCCACAACTCCAAGATAAGCAACTCTGATGAATGAACTAGCTCCAGATAATCTACTAAACCTGAATATCTGAAAAGAAACCCAACTCTAGACTGCTCGTGTGGAAAATTATGAGCACCCAGAGTTTAGGAAGGGAACAATAAACTCCGGATCAGTCATGGGGCTGGTGTGAGCAACAAAAAACAGTTTATCTTTAAACAACAACAAAAGGATTTAAACATTGAAATCCGCAATGCTTTTGGAAAATGAAACTACCATAAGACCTCCCACCACACACACAATGCAAACGCAGAATTGGAGGAGATTTCTTCTTATGATAGTCAAAAATGCTTACTACGCAAATCAAATCATTTTTGATATTATTATTAGTGCATAGTGTGTAGAAAACATTTCGAAAGTATAATATTAATCTTAGCCAACATACGACTAGTATCGTATGCCTACTATAGCTACTATGTTCAATAGCAGGTTACCGCCACATTCCATAGCAGGTAATACAACTAAAACCGTACAGGGCTCGTATTGTTTTGTTTGGATTTCCAACAAATGGTCAGGCTAAGGAACTTCCTTCCGCCGCATGGGATCGCCTCTGGCGGGACGTCCCGAGAGACAAACTGCTCTCTGCAAAACAAGGCCTGGTTACCCCTGTAATAGGTAACTCACGAATATGCCACCCCCCGGTCCTTTGGGACCTTTATCCGAGGCGCCTCTAAACCAACATCACACATAATAAAGTGTATCCACATGAGTAAGTATCTGGGCTCCATACCATGATACCACCCCTTTCCAGAAGGAAATGACATACCCTAAAGGGCGCGACCCTCATAACCTTGCCGCAACATTCCTGTTTCGACCATTTCCGGGTTGTGAGGCCCTGACGAAGTCTCGTCCACAAAGCTACGCTTTTTCACAAAGCCATGCTTTGGGTCAACAGATGATCAACCTATGATCACAAAGATATAAGATCAAACAAATGATCATATCACAAATGATCAAACACTGATCATCACACAGCAACACTCAGCATGCCACATTACCAAATTGGGATATATCGCTGATAAATTTCAACTACATAACCTCTAAGCTCGTACGTCTCAGAGAAGGGTGTTAAGCTAAGAGAATAAATTCTCCGCCACCAAACAGATATGTATTTGAAAGAAATCGGCTTTATATCTCAATTTGTAATGTCAGACATACAATCCATGCAAGTCTGTTCCGGGATCGAACAGAACCGAAGGCACTTCTCACGAAGCCCTTGCAAATCCGGATAATTTCCAATCACGTCCGGACTTCCCGTCACTAAGGATGATAAAACCTCTATATCGGGGATCAACCGATGCAGAGTAACTCGACGGTAATCCTTCCGTTTTCAAAAATATCCGGTCTTCAACACCGGTCTTCAAATGCGATCCATATACGACGTATCACATATTCGGAATGGGTTATACGACCCAAAGGTCCTCTCCCAGCTAAACCGAATAGTGAGCGTAATATTTAAAACATATGGATATGGGATTTCAATCAAGTCACAACTTAAAACCCAAAACTTTCCATTTGAATGGTTAAAACAAATTACCATTTACATCTTTTTAAACAAAAAAGATTCATTTCAACAACCCTCAACGGTTTAAACAATTTCCACACTTTAATCTTTTAAACAAAAGATTCATTCACAGATTTTCCAAATTAATTTCCATTTCAATTTGATTAACTTGTTAAATCTTTAAATCAAAGATTTAACTTATAGCTTTCAAAACAATCCCATTTCGAATGGTTTAAACAAAACATCATTTTAAATTTGTTAAAAATAAACAGATTCAATTCATAGCTTTCAAAAAGAATTCATTCTTAACTTGGAAAACCATTTTTTCAATTCAAACTTGAAATTCCTTTAAATTGGAATTTCATTTCTTATATATGTGAAAGCTTTTATCATTTGAAAACAAATAGTTTCATTTCAGAAAATCTGATTCATTCATACGAGTGGAAATCCTTGGGTTAAATCCAAATTCTCAAAATTATACTTTTAAATGGTTTAAATTCAGATAAACACATTTATAACATTTCCAATCCCTAGTTTCAAATCATAGGATTCAACTTTAAACTTGAATTCAAATTTAAATCAAATTATTTAAATTTTCAAAACTCGATTTAAGTTATTCAAAATAACTTTTATCTTTGAAATTCCATTTCAAAAGTTTTCACTTTAAACCCGAATTTCTAATTCTCAAACCAACATTTTAAAAGTGGTTTAAATTCATATAAAACACATTTATAATATCTTTAATTAAAATTCCAATTATTAAATTCAATTCCAAATATTGAATTCAAATTCAAATTGAATTATTTAAATTGGAAGCTTTATTAAGTTATTTAAAATAACTTTTATCTTACAAACCCCTTTCCGAAAGTTTTAACATTTAACCTAAATCCATTTCCAAAATCAATTGAAATTAAAATTTCAATTTCAAAAACATCAAATTTAAATTATCTGTGACTTAACTGATTTCCACGTGAAATCCATATTTGTGTGTGTAAAGTGTAGTCCAGGGGTTTCACACAATAGTGCAACATCATAAATCATCACAGATCAGGATACAGAAATATAGTTGATAAGCGATATAAACTATAACGCTCATCTTTATTCACAGATCACAGATAAGTAAATTACAAATCACAACATAAATCAGGGTATATCACAAAGCATCATATATCAGGGATATCAAACAATCAAGTCATTCGATAGAATCCAAACATACATAGGTAAGGTCAATTTATTTATCTGATCAAATTAAATCAGATTAATTACTTATGAATAAATTACTAATCTTGGTTAATTAACATTAATTAATTACGAACCATTTTAATTAATTATCCTTTAATCATTTATTAATTAATCTTTAAGTTAATTACATAATTAATTAACCTTGAATTATTAAATAAATCAACCTTAATTAATAATTAAGTCACTTTAATCATTAAATAATTTACTTTTAATTATTTAATTATTCTTTAATTAATTATCTTTAATTAATCAAGTACTTCATCCTTTAATCTCTTTCATTAATTAACCTCTAATTAATCTCAATAAGTAATTATTCTTTAATTACTTCCATTAATTAAATCTTAAACCATTAAAACTAAATTACTTTAAGATCAAATATTAATCCCATTACTTTCTTAATTTCAGTATCAACTAGATTTAACATCTTACCTTAATTTACGTTTAATTAATTTACCTAAATTAAGTTTTCAATATTAACATAAAATAATCTTAGCTTAACACACTTAAGTTAACTAAATACATAACTTATTAAATCAATGTTAAAGAATTCACTTACACTTGAATTTTACTTTAAGAAAAGTCTTAGACTAATTTATTTAAATTTTAAAACTGGGTTTTTAAAACTTATAAAAGGAAACCAGGGCTTAGCTCCTACTTCGGGTCCTACCCGAGCTCCACTCGAATCCTGCTTCGAGACAACCCGCCTTCCTACTCGACTCTGCCTCCAACCTTTCTTCTACATTTAACTAAGTTATTTTCCTAAGTTTTAAATAATCTGCACGATGAAACTCTCGCGAACTCGAGTCCAAACACGAGCTAATCGACTGTCTACTCGAGAACCCCTTCGAGTATCTCGATTCGAAAACCCAGACAAGCACGTCATCGTCATTGCCGTGCACGTGCACCCCCGCGGCAATCAACTCCGGCCCCTCGCGATCATCCTCGCAAGTCAACGACCCTCCCCTAACACCATTCCGATCATCACATTGGTAGCAGGAACCCCGATTCAAAATCGAGCATCGCGCTCGAAACTGGAACCAATGTCGAGTCTGGAAAACGCCTCGTACTCGCCGCCTCTACCACCAGAAAACCCGACATCATGTCCAAAGACTCGCCATCGTCCTATGCTGCCATTCAATCCAACCTCACCAATTCCGATGCATCGTAGTCGAAGAAATCGACTCGAAACCGGCCTTAACCAAAACAACTACCAAAGCCCTAAATCGTCATCGTCAAGACACCCCGGCCACCAGAAAATTCAACCACCATTTTTCGCTGGAATCCCAGACCTCCATCTTCCTCTCGAAACAATTTCAAGATTTCTCGATTACGCGATTATCATAAATCAACGCGTTTAGCTTTTTCGTTCAACATAAGATATCTTGATGATTATGGGCTTAAAAATCATGAATTTTCTTTTAAAAATCCTATTTTACCATGACAAACCAGATTATGATTCTGAAATGCTAAATCATGCCGATCGAAATTTGGGTTTAGTTGAGATTTAACTGTTCTACCTCCTTTAGGATGAAGCTACTCTTTAATACTATCTAGAAATGTTTCCAGATCGAATATTTGGTCATCACTAACAGGTTTTATTTTTATACCTATGTCTAAAATACATCAAGCAAGAAGATATTGATTTTAGTTAAAATTTTGGAAACCTGTAAATGCTTAACAGAGGTATATATATATACTTGTATACCAGTATGCAAACATGTCTATAGCCTAATTCAACTATATTCGAGATGAATACATCTAGACAAACATACATATAAATCATCACCACATAGATATCTCATGCAGCAGTATCAAAAGATTTAAAAGTTGAGAGTTTGCTCACATGGATAACTTGATGAACAGAGATGCTTCAAAATTTACAGACAAGCCCTCAGAACTCACACCTAACATTTTTGCAGATCAAACATCATCACAGTAATTCCTAAGCAACACATAATAGTTCTAGATTTTAGTTTAAAGGTTTACTCACTTTTTGAAATTTATTTGGAGACAGAGAATACTTTCACTTGTTTTGGAAATCTGCAGTTTTTATTCCTCTACTCTTTTATTTCTCTCTTCAGCAATTTGTTTTGGACTTGTATATATTTTTCTAAGTTTATTTTCTTTCTTCAGAAAAAAAAAGTTTTGAACGAACTGATGCATGGGTTGATACATATAGAAATGTACAGAGCAAGGGAGGTACAGTTTTCTTTTCTTTTTTTTTATTCATTTGTACATTTGCAACCAGAGATTTTTTTTATAAATATGGTGGCTAATACTCTTTCTTTTGCGTGCTAGAACTGATGGCATTAAATGCCCATGTTTCAATTCTTGTTTACATGCAGTCCTATTCTCTTATGCAAGTACAAATCTTGTTTTATCAAAAGATATCTTCTTACATGCTTCTATCTTCCTACTACCTTTCTTATCCTCATATACTCACGGCAAGCATATGGTTTGAATTTGTAATTGTTTCTATCTTATATATGTACTTACTTTTTTTTGTTTGGTTACTTTATTCCCTTAGCTTATTTTGTTTACAGCAAATTCCTTTTAGTTTGAACACTTTTGTTATCTTGTTGTTTTGCTTATTACAATTTCTTTTATTTCATTTTATTAACTAATGTTTGCTTTTATTTGGTTAATTCACTTCCCTAGTTTATTTTGTTATTAAAATCTTAGCTAACGTATTTATTCTCTATTTTACAAACTATAAAATTTATCTTGTATACATTTCTATTTCAAGCTCTAACTCTAATACTAATTATTTAAAAATCATTTATTTAAGAATTTATTTTAAATTCAATATATATATATATACACAATATTTAACTTTAAATGATTTAACACATTTATATTTGTTTTCGGGGAAACTCGAATCAATTTATCAATAAATTTTACAATTTTTTATTCCAAAATTCAATTAATTATTTATTTAAATTTTTATAAAATCCGGGATCGTTACAAAGACCATAAAATAAATGGAGAATGGGGTTTAAAAATCTGGAAAATAAATATCCAGATACGGAGTTAAATCAATCAAGTTTAAAAATTGTGCTTTGATTAATTATTGGGTGAAATTGGGAGTATAAAATCTGAGTTTACTTATTCAGAAATGGAGAAAAATGAATCAAGAATTATATATTTATTTTGATTGTTTGCTGGGTATTGTTTGAATGAATGAATGTGTCTTTGTATCATTTGGCATTAACCAATAATATGCTAAGTATGAAATCTGCTAAACTAGGTAGACATTGCAAGTTCACCAAAAAAATTATGAATATCTGTATAAATTTGATAAATGCTCATACCAGTGAAAACTGACCCTTTTGGTTGCCCTTGCAATCATCTGGGTGTCTCATTAAAATTGGGGCAGCTCAGTGAATTGCTTGTAGGAAATTGAAGTTGGCTTGATGGATGAAGAAGGCATTAGCTGCTAGTATAAATAAAAGAAACCAGTTTTAAATTTGCAGTTGTTTTGTAATGAATTTATTAGTCAGATTTCATGTTGTAGTTGAAGTTAATTGTAGGGAGTTTTCTAAGTATTTGGATTAAAATATGTACTTAAGTAAACCTGTTTTGAATGACTATTGATGATGTTTGGTTAACTGCTGATTTTATGAATGTTTGATTTGGAGAAATAAGGGGATGGACATATCATATAAATATGATATGTCTATGTGATAATCTCTGATTTTTATTGCCTGAATTTATATTATGATTTATGAAAATTAAAGAGCTAAGGTGGTTGATTTAAAAATGAGCTCACAAGATTTGAGTAGGGGTATTCAAGAGAAATGAATTTGTGCATGGCAGGTAAGTGATACTGGCTTGTGCATGAATTCTGGAGTAAGAATCAATGAACATGCATTTGTGTATTTGATTTCAAAAAAAAATTATGAAAGAAACAAACCTGGAAGTAATTGTATTTTTGGTTAATGGATTGAATGTATATGGATGCATTTCCAGGAATTCAAATTAGGCAGAAACATGCTTGTGTTAGGAATAGATCTTTGTAGAAGTTTGTTAATATGAGGAATATGGGTTTGCAAGTGGTAAAAGAGGGACTATGGCCGGCCTAGATGGCCATGGGTCAAACTCTTGTAGCCTGGAACCATTTTATTTCAACTCATGAGGTGTAAGTGTTTCCAAACAAAAAAAACTCCAAGCAACACTCAAATGACCCCAAGTATTTTCAATAAAACACCAAGTACTCAAGTCTGCACCATGTTAAACTTAAAAATGCAGCATGGCTTTAATTGTTCAACCTGAAATGGTAAATAGGAATTAGTTCCAATGTTCATGCCTGCAAGTATAATTTTTGAAGTGATTTCATACAAGTACTTGATAACTATCATAAGAACAATTAAATGTCATTTTAGTGTTAATAGACTTATTTATGCAGAAAGTCTAGAAACCATGGAAAAATGCACTGTGCATTGCAATATTATACATATAAGTATTTTAATTGCTAAAAATCTATCTCTTGTAGTTGAACAAAATTAGGGAAGGAATAAATGGTTATGTTGACAACATATATGGTATTTTGTTGCCTGTTTGATTCAAATTCTCTTTGCAAATTTGTTAGCTCTGAAAGGCAAAGGGAAACAATTATATATCATCAAATATGTAATTGTCTTAATATGTTTTGTGCACTGATATGATTATATTGGTAAATCCAGGGTCTTGGGAAAAATATTTGGAAATTATTTAAATATTCAAATATAGAAGAAATGTGGTTTAGTGGTGAATTCCTTTTGTATGCTTTTAAAAAAAATCTATGTGTTTGAGAGTAGGGTCACCACAGTTGGGAGCAATGCCATGTTTTAAATAACATAGTAAATATTATTGTATGCATATGGATGTTTGAATGCATTATTTGAATTATTGGTGTTGGATGCTTTTGTTTTATGTCTGAATTAAAAAAAATGTGTGCATAGGATACATGCACAGTGTGCACGGAAATAAAATAAACAAAGTAAAGACACCAAGAATGATGGGGGTAAACAAACTAACATAAAAATCATATTTATAGCAATATGGTAGGAAGAAGACATCACACAGGTGCAGGACCATCACATGAGCCACCTGTGATAAACATGGAGGATTTTGTGAGAGCTCTGAGAGATGGAATAGCACCAAGGCATGACAACCCTCATGAGGAGCTCTCCAAACTGCTTAAGACATGCACTAATTTGGGAGGAAAGGATTTTGAAGGCACTGAAGGAGCTATGGGTGTTCAAACTTGGATAAGAACTATGGAGAGGGTCTTTGCAGATATGCAAGTCAATGACCAAAGGAAGAGACAGATAGCTTCAAGGAGGTTGAAGGGGGTTGCACTGGATTGGTGGGAGGTTGTGATAGCAGGAAGGCCAGAGAATAACATCACTTGGGATGAATTCAAAGTCATGCTTGAGGCTAGGTTTGTCCCAGCATCTGCCAAGGCCACACTTCTAGAAGACTTTATTAGGTTAAGGCAAGGAGGCATGAGTGTGAATGAGTACACTCAGAAATTTGAAGGATTGTCTAAGTATGGAATGGTGTTAATAGGGAATGAAGAAGCAAAGAATGCAAGGTACATTCAAGGCTTGAACCGTAGTCTGTCAAGGGCAATGTTGCCATACAAGGATAAAACCTTTGATCAAGTAATTGGTCTAACTCTCTCATTTGAGCAACATGACACCACCAGAGAGAAATTCAGGAACATGAAGTTCAACAAGAAGAAGGGAGGTCAGAACAAGGTGCAACCTTATGACAAGAAAAAGGCAGACAAAGGAGTTAAGAAGGGGGAAGGAGCAGTAGCACTTGAAAGCAAGAAACTCACTCATTGTTTTAATTGTGGAAAAAATGGACATTATAGTAACCAATGCCCTGACCCTAAAATACCTAGAGGAGGCTGCTATAATTATGGAAGGATGGGTCATCTAAAGAAGGATTGCCCAGAGACTAATAGAAGAACAGCAAGGATAGGAGCTTTGGCAGCAAACAACACTGGAAATGTTGGGCAACTTGAATGTATAATTTTAATTCATACCCAACCAATATCAGTAATATATGACACTGGTGCCTCACATTCACTAATATCTCTGGAAATTACAAAGAAGTTAGCACTTGCTTGTGTTTCTATTGATCAACCCTTAACTGTACACAGCCTCATAGGGAGTTATTGTATGTTAGGGATGAAGTGTATGGGTCTGAAATTAATTATAGGGGGTTATGAATTTAATTCAGATCTATATACTTTAAATTATCCTGGTATTGGGGTTATTTTGGGGGTGGATTGGTTAATGAAAAACAAAGCAATTTTAAATTTAGAAAATCTTATTATTTCTTTGGAGACAAATGAAGGCAAAATAATTACAATTCTATGTGAAATAGCAAAGAATACATGTTTTAATAAAATCTGGAGTATTAATGAAGTTCAAAAGGAATTAAAAATAGAGGAAATTCTAGTAGCTAATGAATACATAGATGTGTTTGGAGAAGTGAGGGGAATTCCTCAAAACAGGCCAGTTGAATTCAAAATAAAATTAATGCCAGGAACTAGCCCAATCATTAAGAAGCCTTATAGAATGGGTCCAAAAGAGTTAGTGGAATTAAAACACCAACTAGAAGAGTTAGAAGAGAAGGGGTTCATAAGACCAAGCAGTTCTAGTTGGGGTTCCCCAGTGCTCTTTGTTAA
Source organism: Allium fistulosum (assembly GCA_030737815.1). Taxonomy (NCBI): domain Eukaryota; kingdom Viridiplantae; phylum Streptophyta; class Magnoliopsida; order Asparagales; family Amaryllidaceae; genus Allium; species Allium fistulosum. The sequence continues at coordinate 1,028,474,672 of CM060905.1, read as the reverse complement.
GAAGCATGATGGAACAATGAGGATGTGTGTGGATTATAGGGATTTAAATAAGGTGACCATCAAGAATAAGTATCCACTGCCTAGAATAGATGATCTATTTGATCAATCAATTGCATGAAGCTAAAATATTTTCAAGGCTAGACTTAGCCTCTGGATTTCACCAAATGAAGGTTGCAGAGGAAAGCATTGAGTATACAGCCTTTAACACAAGATATGGCCTTTATGAATTTCTAGTAATGCCATTTGGTTTAACCAATGCTCCTTCCTATTTTGTAGATTTGATGAATAGAATTTTTAGAGACTTTTTGGATAAATTTGTTTTGGTATTTATAGATGACATATTAATTTATTCAAAGTCAAAAAATGATCATGCTATGCATCTACATTTAGTATTATCCAGGCATAGAGAACATGAATTAAAAGCCAAGTATTCAAAGTGTATCTTGTGGCAACATGAAGTGAAATTCTTAGGACACATAGTGTCACAGCAAGGGGTGAGTGTGGATCCAAGTAAGGTCATTGCAGTTCAATCATGGAGTAGACCCAAAACAATGACTGAGGTGAGATCATTCTTAGGCTTGGCAGGGTACTATAGGAGGTTCATCAAGGATTTTTCAAGAATAGCCACACCAATGACCAAGCTAACAAAAAAGAACCAACCATATGTGTGGACTGAGCAGTGTGATCAAGCTTTTGAAAAATTGAAGCAAGCATTGGTGGAGGCTCATATCTTGCAAATCCCAGAGGTAAATGAAGGAATTGTTGTATACACTGATGCTAGTGGGTCTGGGTTAGGTGCAGTGCTCATGCAACATGGCAAGGTGGTGGCATATGCATCAAGACAGCTTAAACCCAATGAGACCAAATATGCAACTCATGATTTAGTATTAGCTGCAATAGTGTTTGCATTAAAACTTTGGAGGCATTATTTGCTTGGGGTAAAATTTGAATTATTCACAGATCATCAAGCATTGAAGTATTTATTTTCTCAAAAAGATTTGAATATGAGGCAAGCAAGGTGGTTGGAGTTTCTAGCTGCATATGATCTAGATATTTTGTACACCCCTGGAAAAGCTAATAGAGTGGCAAATGATATGAGTAGAAATCATATTAGATTAGCAAGTTTGATGATTGATGAATTTAAATACCTTGCAGTGCTTGGGGAGGCAGAGATATATAGCAAGGATGGAATGAATTTTAAAGAGCATGGTGATATGGTGGAGTATGGTACACTGGGATTAATCACGGTGAAATCTAACCTGGTGGAGAAAATTGGTGGCATGCAAGATCAAGATCAAAATTTAAAGGAGAAGAAAGAAATGTTATTAAATAACATTGAGTCAGAGAATTTTAAAATAGATCCCAAGGGATATTTGAGGAAAAATGAAAAGCTTTGTGTACCAGACTTTGCAGAATTAAAGGAAGAAATCATGAATGAGCATCACAAAACCAAGTACACCATACACCCTGGTGGCACTAAAATGTATCATGATTTGAAAAGGAGCTACTGGTGGCCAGGAATGAAACAAGAAGTGGCAAAATATGTGGCAAAGTGTTTAACCTGTCAACAAGTCAAGGCAGACTATCAAAAGCCCTCTGGCATGTGCAACCTTTGGAGGTACCTCAGTGGAAATGGGAAAGTATTTCCATGGATTTTGTGGATGGTTTGCCTAGAACTAAGAAAGGTAATGATAGTATATGGGTAATTGTTGATAGACTCACCAAGTCTGCTCACTTTTTCCCTGTCAGGTCAGACAGAAATGCACATAGGCTTGCACAATTATTTATTAAGGAAGTAGTGAGATTGCATGGCATACCAAAGACCATTGTAAGTGATAGAGACACTTTGTTCACCTCAAGATTTTGGGAGAGCTTCCAAGAAGCAATGGGAACTCAACTTTGTTTAAGCACTGCCTACCATCCTCAAAGTGATGGGCAGACAGAGATAGTGAATAAAATATTGGAAGATTTACTTAGAGCATGTGTGCTTGATTTTGGGGGGTAATTGGGAGGATCATATCCACTTTGCAGAATTCATTTACAACAATAGCTATCAGTCAACAATAGGAATGGCTCCCTTTGAAGCCTTGTATGGGAGACCCTGCATGTCTCCTGCCTGTTGGTTGGATGTGGGAGAGGGTGTAATATTGGGGCCAGATCATGTTAAAGAAACTTCCAACAAGATTGAGTTAGTTAGGCATAGGATGAAGGCAGCACAATCAAGACAAAAGTCTTATGCAGATAGAAAGAGGAAGCCAATGGAGTTTGAAGTAGGAGAGTATGTTTTTCTGAAGGTATCACCAATGAAGAAGGTGTTCAGGTTTGGGAAATCTGGTAAGCTCTCACCAAGATTTGTAGGACCATATGAAGTCATACAGAGAATTGGTGCCATGGCCTATAAGCTTAAGTTACCAGAAGAATTGAGTGGTGTACATCCAGTATTTCATGTTTCTCAATTGAGAAAGTGGGTACATGATGAAGGAGCAGTTTTAGAATCATCTACTCAAATTAAAATTCATAAGAACTTGGTCTATGCAAATGAGCCAGTGGGGATTGTTGCTAAGGAGGAAAAGAGGCTGAGAAACAAAGTGATCAAACTGGTAAAAATTCAATGGTGCTTGGACACCAATGATTGTACATGGGAGGTTGAAGACAAAATGAGGGCTAAATACCCCAATTTGTTTTCTGATGGAGAGGTATGTTCAAGTAGCTTTATGATAGCTTTTTGAATATTTTTATATATTGCTTGCTTTCATAAAAATGTGAGTATGGGGTTATGGAGTTAAAACAGACTATGGATTAGTGCTTTTATTTGGAGAATTAGAAGGAATTGTGGGGACATAATTCCCTTAAGGGGGAGGGTATGTAATGACCCTAAAAGAAAAAAAATATGAAAGTTACATTTATTTTAAGAATTTCTGAAATTATAAAATATATAATGCATTAAAACAGAAAAAGCTTGTTAATGAATAAAATGTGCATAGGAGTTTCTGTTTGATAAAATGCAAGGAGTTAAGGTGATTAAAAATTGGGACTCAAAACAAATATAGTTCCATGTCCAAAGAATTATATAAATACATATATTTAATATATGGGGTGTTTTCTGTTTTATTTAAAGACAGAATAAAATGAAGTTTAATATAAGGTTTAAATGTCTTATATATTTATGCTAGAAATAATTAGCATGATATATGTGATTTTTTTATCACATAAAGGTGTATGAGGAGTTGTTGTTTTAACTAAAGGCAGAATAAAAAAATATATAGGATCAAATATGAATTTTATATCTTATATTTATTTCAAGCAAATAACATAATGTGAATGATTTTTACATCACATGATTATGTATGATGGTATGCATGATTGAATGGAGATGGTAGTTAGGCAGAAAACACAAGGGGGATTTGCAATTTCTTTAAACTTAGAAGAAATAAAAATAAACAAGGGGTCACATGCATATGGCATGAGTAAAATAGAGTCATGAAAATGGCATGGAGTGTTTAAAATGCTTGATTCCCGAAATAACTAATTGAGGTAACCAGAAGTGTGCATTCCCAATTAAGGACCACACAGGGAAATGATTTGTGCATGAATATCTTAGGGCATCAAGGGAATTACCCATTTTTCTTAAACCCTAGAATGGTTTTTAAATACCTACACATAACCATATCCACCATTCTCTCGGGATCAAAACAAAATAAAATAAAATAGGAGAAACATTATCTTGAAACTTTGGAGGATTTGCTGTTCAGGGGATTAAGGCAGTAAAAGGAGAACACTATGTGAGTATTTATCCCTTTGTATGCAATGGCATTAAGTCCTCTTGTAGGCAGCCTAAAATGTTATAAATCATTTAAAATCTCTGAAATGATTTGTTATGGGTGAGATGGATGTTTGTTTGTGCATTCTTGTTTGGGATTTTAATCTGTATGTGGGTTTTCAAAGTTAAAATGGTTTGAGCATTTTTGTTCTATTTTATTATTATGAAGTATGGATCTAAATTATTTAGGAAATAGGCAGCAAGACAGTGATCTAGCTCATGTTTATTTCTTAGATAATGAAGCATGAAACTAAATATTCATATCCTAAGTCAGAGGAGAATTTCTGGGTTTTTGAGGGATTTCCTTAATAAAACCCTTATTCATATATTCACAATAAAATAGAAGAAAGATAGTAGGATCATGATGCTTAAATTATTTTTAGGAAAAACCATAGGTATGTTGGGGTATTTTCTGTAATAAGGAAAATAAATGGAGAACATGGGGTTGAACCAGAAAGTATAAAAGTAGATAAGCCTTTTTGAAACATGATTGAATTGGGAGTTTTTATAAGTGAATTCATAAATAGAAGCTTAATAAAATAAGCAGAAACTGGAGGGGGATTTATTAAAGAAAAATTAAATTGGTCATTTGGGAGTTAGTCAATGATCTGCTTGCTTCAGGTGGGAGTAAGTATATGCATGGTGCAATTGCACCCTGAGGCCTTTGTGTGTTGGAATAAATTAAATAACCTGGGAGTTTCCTTCACAATGCATACATGGTGTTCATTTGACAAGGAGTTAAAGACCATAAAATAAATGGAGAATGGGGTTTAAAAATCTGGAAAATAAATATCCAGATACGGAGTTAAATCAATCAAGTTTAAAAATTGTGCTTTGATTAATTATTGGGTGAAATTAGGAGTATAAAATCTGAGTTTACTTATTCAGAAATGGAGAAAAATGAATCAAGAATTATATATTTATTTTGATTGTTTGCTGGGTATTGTTTGAATGAATGAATGTGTCTTTGTATCATTTGGCATTAACCAATAATATGCTAAGTATGAAATCTGCTAAACTACGTAGACATTGCAAGTTCACCAAAAAAATTATGAATATGTGTATAAATTTGATAAATGCTCATACCAGTGAAAACTGACCCTTTTGGTTGCCCTTGCAATCATCTGGGTGTCTCATTAAAATTGGGGCAGCTCAGTGAATTGCTTGTAGGAAATTGAAGTTGGCTTAATGGATGAAGAAGGCATTAGCTGCTAGTATAAATAAAAGAAACCAGTTTTAAATTTGCAATTGTTTTGTAATGAATTTATTAGTCAGATTTCATGTTGTAGTTGAAGTTAATTGTAGGGAGTTTTCTAAGTATTTGGATTAAAATATGTACTTAAGTAAACCTGTTTTGAATGACTATTGATGATGTTTGGTTAACTGCTGATTTTATGAATGTCTGATTTGGAGAAACAAGGGGATGGACATATCATATAAATATGATATGTGTATGTGATAATCTCTGATTTTTATTACCTGAATTTATATTATGATTTATGAAAATTAAAGAGCTAAGGTGGTTGATTTAAAAATGAGCTCACAAGATTTGAGTAGGGGTATTCAAGAGAAATGAATTTGTGCATGGCAGGTAAGTGATACTGGCTTGTGCATGAATTCTGGAGTAAGAATCAATTAACATGCATTTGTGTATTTGATTTCAAAAAAAATTATGAAAGAAACAAACCTGGAAGTAATTGTATTTTTGGGTTAATGGATTGAATGTATATGGATGCATTTCCAGGAATTTAAATTAGGCAGAAACATGCTTGTGTTAGGAATAGATCTTTGTAGAAGTTTGTTAATATGAGGAATATGGGTTTGCAAGTGGTAAAAGAGGGACTATGGCCGGCCTAGATGGCCATGGGTCAAACTCTTGTAGCCTGGAACCATTTTATTTCAACTCATGAAGTGTAAGTGTTTCTAGACAAAAAAAAACTCCAAGCAACACTCAAATGACCCCAAGTATTTTCAATAAAACACCAAGTACTCAAGTCTACACCATGTTAAACTTTAAAATGCAGCATGGCTTTAATTGTTCAACCTGAAATGGTAAATAAGAATTAGTTCCAATGTTCATGCCTGCAAGTATAATTTTTGAAGTGATTTCATACAAGTACTTGATAACTATCATAAGAACAATTAAATGCCATTTTAGTGTTAATAGACTTATTTAGGCAGAAAGTCTAGAAACCATGGAAAAATGCACTGTGCATTGCAATATTATACATATAAGTATTTTAATTGCTAAAAATCTATCTCTTGCAGTTGAACAAAATTAGGGAAGAAATAAATGGTTATGTTGACAACATATATGGTATTTTGTTGCCTGTTTGATTCAAATTCTCTTTGCAAATTTGTTAGCTCTGAAAGGCAAAGGGAAACAATTATATATCATCAAATATGTAATTGTCTTAATATGTTTTGTGCACTGATATGATTATATTGGTAAATCCAGGGTCTTAGGAAAAATATTTGGAAATTATTTAAATATTCAAATATAGAAGAAATGGGGTTTAGTGGTGAATTCCTTTTGTATGCTTTAAAAAAAAAATCTATGTGTTTGAGAGTAGGGTCACCACAGTAGTGTCCAGAAATGGCAAGGTTGGCTGTACTTGAAGGGAAGGGCAAGACCATGGAAGTACCCAGCCAAGTGGAAGGTATATTATTCATTAAAGGCATACCCATATCAGTTATTTATGACACAGGAGCTACACACTCTTTTATTTCATGTGACATAGTTCAGAAACTAGGGTTAACATGTGTTTTTGTTGATAAGCCATTGCATGTTAATAGTCCAATAGGTAATTCCTGCATTACAAATATGAAATGCATGCAAGTAGAATTATGTATGGGTGGTCACATCTTTATTTCAGAACTATATGTGTTGAATTACCCTAAGTTGGATATTATATTAGGAATGGATTGGTTAAAGGGTTTTTGTGCTATCATTAACTTGGAAAATTCCACAATCTCATTACAACTTCCTGATGGCAAAAGAGTTTTGGTCATGTATGAGGCAGCCAAAGATAGGGGTATGGGCAGGATGTTCAACTTGAGTAGTGGTGAGGTTGAATCAAGCCTAGAGAAGATACCCATAGTTAACCAATACGCCGATGTGTTTGGTGAAGTGAATGGCATTCCTCGTAATAGACCAGTAGAATTTCAAATAAGACTTAAGCCAGGAACAAGCTCTGTCATTAAGAAACCAAACAGAATGGGTCCTAAGGAACTGATTGAGTTGAAGAAACAATTAGAAGAATTAGAACAAAAAGGCTTCATTAGGCCTAGCAGTTCAAATTGGGGATCACCAGTAGTATTTGTTAAGAAGCATGATGGTTCCTTGAGAATGTACATAGACTATAAGGAACTAAACTTAGTCACCATCAAAAACAAATACCCTCTACCTAGAATAGATGATCTTTTTGATCAATTGAATGGTGCTAAGGTATTTTCCAGACTTGACTTAGCATCTGGCTTCCATCAAATGAAAGTGGAAGAAGAAAGTATCAAGTATACAGCTTTCAATACCAGGTATGGCTTGTATGAATACTTAGTGATGCCATTTGGTTTGACCAATGCACCATCCTATTTTGTGGATTTAATGAATAGGATTTTTAGAGACTACTTAGTTAAATTTGTACTGATTTTCATTGATGATATATTAATATACTCTAAATCAGCTAATGAACATGAGAAACATTTGCGCATGGTACTAAGTAGATTAAGGCAACAAGGCCTTAAAGCCAAGTTTGCAAAGTGTTCTTTCTGGAAGAATGAAATAAAATTCTTAGGCCATATAATTTCTCAAGAAGGAATTTCAGTAGACCCTAGTAAGGTCATGGTAGTGCAAGTATGGAAGAGACCAAGCAATGTTACTGAGATAAGATCATTCATGGGCATGGCTGAATACTACAGAAGATTTATAAAAGACTTTGCTAAAATAGCAACCCCATTAACTAAGCTAACAAGGAAAGACCAACCTTTCCTATGGACTGAGAAGTGTGAAGGGGCATACAACCAATTGAAAAAGGCATTGATGGAGGCACCGGTGCTGAAAATTCCAGAAGGAAATGATAATCTGGTAGTGTACACTGATGCATGTGGGTCAGGTATAGAAGTTGTTCTTATGCAAGATGGTAGAGTAATAGCCTATGCATCAAGGAAATTGAAACTAAGTGAGACCAAGTATGCAACACATGACTTGGAATTGGCAGCTGTGGTGTATGCATTAAAGCTTTGGAGACACTACCTATTAGGAGCAAAGTTTGAGCTTTATACTGACCACAAAGCTTTGAAAAACTTATTTTCTCAAAAAGATTTGAACATGAGACAACATAGGTGGGTGGAATTCCTTGCTGCCTATGATTTGGACATTATGTACACACCACGGAAAGCAAATATAGTGGCAGATGCATTGAGTAGGCAACATGACAAGTTGGCTACACTGATGGTAGAGGAGTTTAAAATGCTATTAGCACTAACTGATGTAGAAGTGGGAAACATGGGAGAGCAAACTATGGTGATAGATGAGGACATGGAGCACTATGGTAAGCTCAGCCTCATCACAATAAAATCAGACTTAGTGGAAGAAGTGAACCAGACTCAAGACATGGATGCATTCCTAAGAGAGAAGAAGGAATTGTTAAGGAATGGTTCAAAGCTTGATAAGTTTGAATTGGATGAAAAAGGATTTTTAAGATACAAGGGAAGACTGTGTGTGCCTGGCACAGAAGCACTATAAAGAAAAATCATGGATGCCCATCACAAGTCTAAGTACACCATACATCCAGGTGGTACAAAAATGTATCTTGATCTAAAGAGGAGTTATTAGTGGAAAGGAATGAAGAGGAGTGTGGGTGAATATGTGGCAAAATGCATGACTTGCCAACAAGTCAAGGCTGAGTACTAAAGACCCAGTGGACTATTGCAACCTCTGGAAGTTCCAAGGTGGAAATGGGAAAGCATATCAATGGATTTCATTGATGGCTTGCCAAGATCAAAGAGAGGTAATGACAGTATTTGGGTGGTAGTGGATAGATTGACTAAATCATCACACTTCATACCAGTGAGGAGTGATAGAAATGCACCAAAATTGGCACAAGTTTTCACGAAAGAAATAGTGAAACTACATGGAGTTCCTACCACTATCATTAGTGATAGAGACACCATATTCACATCAAAGTTCTGGAGTAGCTTTCAACAGGCAATGGGGGTTGAGTTGTGCTTGAGCACAGCCTACCATCCCCAAACTGATGGCCAGACAGAAGTAGTTAATAAATTCTTGGAGGATCTACTTAGAGCCTGTGTACTTGACCATGGTGGCAATTGGGAAGACTACCTTCATTTAGCTGAATTTGCTTACAACAACAGCTACCAGAGTAGTATAGGGATGGCTCTCTATGAAGCTCTATATGGGAGGCCTTGTTTGTCACCTGCTTACTGGTTAGAGGTAGGTGATAAGGTGATGTTAGGACCAGATCATGTGAAAGAAACAAATGATAAGATCACACTGATCAAAAAGAGAATGAAGGCAGCACAGGATAGAATGAAATCATATGCAGATAGGAGAAGGAAGCCACTTGAATTTGAAGTAGGAGATTTTGTGTATTTGAAAGTTTCACCTATGAGGAAGGTGTTGAGATTTGGCAAGGCAGGGAAGCTAACCCCAAGATATATAGGACCATATGAAATCATCGCAAGAATAGGAAAGATGGCTTACAAGTTGACGTTGCCAGAAGAAATGAGTGGAATACACAATGTATTTCATGTATCACAATTGAGAAAATGTGTACATGATGAAGCATCAGTAATTCAGTCACAAAACAAAGTGGAAGTCAGACCAGACTTGGTGTATGAGAAGAAGCCAGTGGGCATTGTAGCTAAAGAAGATAAGAAATTGAGAAACAAAACTATTAAACTGGTAAAGGTGCAGTGGAGTCTAGACTCTAATGAGTGCACATGGGAGGTTGAGAACAAGATAAAAGTCCAGTACCCTCAACTATTTGCAACTGACAATTAAAATAGAGGTAATCTATTATTCATGCTTGAATTTACCTATTTAAATATAGTGTTCAGTGTTGAATGTGTTTACTTGATGGATGTTTTGGTTGAATTAAGAATATGTGTGCATGTTTAGTTTTGTTATATAACTAACACAATAAGAAGTGTTAAATTGTGGGACATAATTTCTTAAAGGAGGGGTGTATGTGACATCCCGTAGTTTAGGCAAAAATATATATATAAATTTTAAAATATTTTATAAAAGAAAGATAGTTGGTTGAAAACACAATTTTCTGGAAATGCTTGTGTATGAGAATGAGTGTGCATGCCCGTGTGCATGTGCACACTGTTTCAGAATACTACCTGAGCAAGGTAACTTAGCAAGTAAAGGCCTTGTAAGTAAATGTGAAATAAATGAGTACATGACTTGTTAGTGTGTACACATTAGCCTAGTTACAATACATAAATAACTTAGGCAGATTTTAGTCTTAATTTCCATAGATTAAATAGGAGCACAGTTGCTTGTGTAGATAGGAAATGCATGAATATATAAGATGTGCAAAATATTTGATTGATACACACATATAGCTGGTTATACAAATAAGTTTATATACATGATTAAAACCAGAAAAGACAAACAATGCCTGAGCCACAGTCATGTATATAGTGTGTGAGGAAATTTGCCAAAAGTGGCCAAGACAAGGAAAAAGGAGAAATGGTGGGAAAGGAAAGTGGAGAGGGCGAACAGTGGGGTGAAACCAGAAATGGTGAAGGGATTTCTGATAAAAATAAATTACTTAACTAACCTTAAAACCCTAGCAACTCCCTTATATACATCATTATTTCCTACGGTTACAGGTGAGAACCAGAAAACAAAAATTAGAAAGAAATATGCAGCAGTTTAGAAAATAAATGGCAGGCCTGAACCAAGACTTGGGAAGGAGAACTATGGTGAGTAAATCCTCACTTGGCAAGGCATTAAGACCTATGAAAGGCAGCCATTAACCTTTAGTTATTTTAATTTATGTTTGATGCTTTGCTTGCATTTTTTTAGTTTAGCAATTTTCTGTTGCTCCTGAGACTTTGTAACTTTCATTGCCTTGTTGTCACTCAACTTATGCTTGTTTATATATGATAATTTAATAAAGGAATAACAACTGATTTATTTATATGTTTATGAACTTGAGAAATATTTTTAGTTAAAGCATGAATTAATAAAGAAAGTAGGGTGCAAGGCAGTAAGAGGAAGGGGTTCTCTGGCTTATGTCTTGCAACTGAAAAGATGGTTAGGGTGCAATGGAATTTCCATGTGCTGAGTCTTAGTCCATCAATAAGTATTCTTTGGAAATAGGGTCGAGTAACAAGCAAACACACTTTAATGTGTGGATTGATTGTGAGAACCTCATTACTGGGGAACCACAGTGGCATTTCACTTCTTAAAATGCTCAGATCTATGCTTCAGCTAAAGACATATCTCTGAATGAAACTAACTTGAAATAATTACAAGTGTGACTGATTAAATTGTTGAATGTATGAATGGGTGAATGATTGATGGATGTATGAAAACTGCTAGCACATATTGGTTAACATACAACAGTTTTGGGCATGACACTGCATATATAATATTGGGTCATATGAAAGAACTTAGTAATTAAACTAAGGATATGGGTCACCTCTATCAGGTTGGGTATGAGGGAAGTGAGTATGACATAGTGGTTGGCTTGCATCAAGGTTGGGGTGTGAGTTTGCATATGGCATGTTTATTCCTAAATAGCTTGTAGTGCTCTGGAAACCAGGTAGTGGTTCCAGGCAGTGTGTACCAGTGCAACCATGAATGTAATACTGGACTTTAGAATAACATGAAATTATTATACATGCAAGGGTAAATAGGCTAGAAGTATATGGGAGTCCTAACATGTAGACTCAGGTTTGATACTTTGGCTCAATACATGAATATGGTCTGTGCATGTTCATGTATGATTGTGCATGTTTTGGGTGTTAGCACCAACTTGTGTGTATGTATGATGGTTGATAGGTTTCTGAACATGAGAAGGAGATTTATTACCTTGAATAAAACACTTAACCTTTGAGAACAGAAACTATAATAATGGAACATATTTCATCAGTCTTTATGCATTAACAAGTGATTCTACTTACACCAGACATAAGTCTGACCTGTTTGTTGCTTGCATCAAATGGGTGCTTCATATGTTTTATGGAGCAGATCATGAGATGTCTACAGGAAAAGAGAAGGCTAAGTGATAAGATGCAGATGTGTGATGCTAGGAAGAAATTTGCTAATTCACTGAATTATGAATGTTTGCTAAAGGATGTCATTTATGTTTTATTTTAACTATAAGACTTTCTGTAATGATATTGTATTTGTGCTGAATTTTGATGGTGATGTAATGAATGGTTTAAAAGAAATTACTATGTGACAAAATTATTCTCAGTGGAAAAAGATTATTATGGGGTGGAACTGTTTTCAGTAGAAAAGATAAATGTGTTTAGCTTTATATCATAACCTGTAAGTATGCAAATTTTCATGAATCAAGTAGTGAGTTTAGTAGTAAATCTAAAGCATATGTGAACCCAGATTTGTATAATCTTGATGTCTAAATGAATGAACAAAGTTAGTAAATTATAACAAGACAGTATAGGGATCTAACCTAATCAAGTTGATCAACCTGAAAACTCTGATATTAGAATCAAAATGATTTGTATGTTTATATGTACATGCAAATAGTTTTCACAAAGAAGTATATCAATATTTCTATATTGATCAAATTGGATCTTGGGAAATAAAAAAAATCTAATAAAAGAAAGGAAATGGTTGGTCTTGGAAGTAAGTAACCCTGAATTTAGCATAAACTAAATTGAGTCACTCAAACAACATGAAGACTATGGGGAAGGGTTGCTTCATCAATACATTTCAGAAGCAGTAGCACTTATAAACTATTACAGTAGATATAGTGTTAATTTGGAAAACCAATACATTTCGGAAACAGTAGCACTTATAAACTGTTATAGTAGATACATCGTTAATTTGAAAAACCAATACATTTCAGAAACAGTACCACTTACAGAATGCTACTGTAAGTATAGTGGAAATTTGGAAAACACTACATTTAAAACCACAACATTTCTGAAACGCTACAGTTACTGTTATAAGTTTGTTAAAACAATGTAAAATAATATATTTTCAACTTTTCTCATTTTTAACTTATCAAATTTATTTTGATAAAATAACATTTTATTAAATAAATATCCAATTAAATTATAATTCATTCATTAAGTCAAATTTACATTATAATTCACTTAACTTTTCATTTTAACAAACAAATCTTAATATTTCTTTTAAAAATATCCATTTCATAACTAAAATATTTTAATTACTAAGTTAAGTTTAAAATTCCATTTTTAATCAAATTTTCAATTATTAAGTTAAATCAAAATTTAAATTTCATATTAAACCATTTATCAACTTATGAAATTTTAACTTATAGAAAATCACTATTTAAATCATTTGAATCCAATTTAAGTTAAAAATCCATATTTTTAAAATTTAAAATACTTAATAATTTTAGAAAAATCATTTTCAAATTTAACCACGGTTTGGTATAATATTTTCTAACCTAGGTCAAGTAATACAGATAATATATCATTTCAATCCGTAATGAATTAAAATTCCAGGTTTTATCATTTCAAACCCGTAATCCCAAGTCAAATAAAAATCGCTCGAGCCTATCATTTCAGCTCGTAATGATTTTTCCCTATTCTAAAGTCTGTTCGGGTATGTATCATTTTAACCCATAGTGATTCTATACTAACAGGGAACTTGCAGTGTGAGAAACAGAAAATAAATAAACAGTAAAACATATCATATAATGTCAGGTGATGCAACAGGTATATAATCAGGTAATATCATCATAAAATGTCAGATAATAGGCAGATGTGAGCATATGACATAGCCTATCAACTACCACAATTCAAGTGACATTGTTTCACATTTATATAAGTACGATTTGTCGAGAGTGATAACTCACCTCTAAAGCTAGAGATCAAATTCAAAACACAAATCCTAACTCCGCAAAGCACAAAAAAGCACGACTAGATTCGAGGAGAAGATGATGAGCCAATATTCAGATCTTGCAACGAATAAAATAAAACAAATATAAGAATAGACTAATCATAAAAGAAATATAAGAATTAACAAAGCAAAAAGAAAGAACAAGTGGAAAACAAGACTTCACTCAAGCAAGTGGTTCGGCCATATCACAATAGGGCTCAACCATCATCACACATGGTTCGGCCCTGACCTGATTTTGCCTGAAATGCTTGGCCAATGGTCAGCAATGCACGGCTAGGCAATGGAATATGGAAAGGTAGGGGTTACATGAAGGCACAAGACAAGGCATGTGAAAGGTTGTGTCCACAAGGGGTTCGGCCTAGGCAAGTATGGCTCGGTCTGGTTCAAGGCAAGGGGTTAGGTGGTCCGGTCATCATCTGAAGGTGCGGCTAATGGTCAGGGGTGGTCACGGCAAGGCTGGAGATTGTGGCAGTGGTGGTGGAGGCCGAGGCTTGGGAAGAGGAAGTGTGGAAATATAAAAAGTTCGGCTAGGGTTTTGATGCATGGGATGGTGATTGCTTTTTTTGGATCATGGTGGTCACGGTTATGTCAGGTCAGAGATGATGGTGGTGCTGGCCATGGAAGGTGGTGGTGGAAGAGGAGGTGATGCTGGCAGGCTAAAGGAATGTGAATGGTGGAGGTCGAACCTTGCTTGCAAATAAAAGAAGAAGAAAAAGAAAAGAGAAGAGGAGAGAGCAATGAAACTTACTGCAAATTTTTCTCAGTAGAAATGAAATGAGGACGTGAGAAGCTGAATGAAATGTTTGTACGTGAAAAAGAATTTGAGAAGGAGTTTGTACGGCTAAGAAAATGAACGGCTAGGAAAATGTAAAGGCATCACTTATATTAAAGGAAAAGAAACTTGTGCCTTTTGAAATTACCACCCCATTTATAAAACAAACTCACAATCCAAATAAAATATTAAGGTCCAAACCAAATAGAAAATAGAAAATAGGGAATAGAAAATAAAAAATAAAAATGGAAAATACAAATAGAATACTGAAAATAATCGCGTGTATAACGCTGAATTTTATCAAATTTAAAAAGTATAAAACAGAACTTGACGAAACGAAAAGCAGGGCGAATATCAGAATTTAAATACAGTTTAAAAAGGAAAAAGTTAGAAATTTAAAATTCAAATTTAAAATTTTTTGACCAAAGTTGACCAAAATATAAAATTTCCAAAAAATCATTATTTTTATTATATTTGGAAAATAAAATATAACAAAAATCCAAAATTGCATTGGAAAATCCCAAAATTCAATTTAAAATGATTTTAAAAATCAAAGTTTAAAATAAAATTTAATTTAAAAATATATGTTAAAATATGGGATGTTACATTCAACCTGCTACCTTCACTTGCACGACCTCCGTCATGCACGTGCAGAGCCCAGCGACTACTCGCCGACCACCGCCGACCTCACTCCCAAGTCACCGTCGACGCTCTCGACCTCCTCAGCTACCCAGCTTCCCACGACACTGCCAAAATCAAAATCGAGCATTTTGAAGCTACCAGAAAAGGAAACCCGACCTCCTACTTCAATTCACGGCCACCATTACCGACCACCAGAGACCCAACCACCTCGCCTGAAACTTCGCCTAGCTCCCCTCTTCCTTTTCCCCCTACACCGCATCATCCTGTCGCCACTACAACACCGCAGTTGCCAGGAAAACAGCCTTGACCAAAAACATGCCTAAACCCTACATCGAGTTCGACACGTCAACACCCGGCCCTACAAACCACCGCAATATTTTTAGTAGGTTCGCCATTCTCCAATGCTCCTCCTTGACAAAACTCCGACCCTGCCATTGAACTGATCACCGACAATTGACCCATTTCCCAATTCCATTCAACTCGGCTTTTCTTCCTTTACACGATGTTAAAAATCACCAGACCCAGCCTAAAATTCACGTTTCCCAAACGCGAACAAGTCTATGTAATCCAAACATTGAATCAGGATGATCGAAATTCGACCATACTTAATCTACTTCTGTAAAAATAGGTCTTTCTTACTCTATGCCTAATGAAATTTCACGAAACCAATTTTAAGTTACCTTAGATTCTTATACAATTAACTTTCATTTTGAAATCGAGTTTTAAAATTTTACAGAAAACGAGAAATTGATTTTTCAAAGTTGTGAGTTAACTGCTAAAAAAAGGAACGGAGACTTTCCCTGGAAAGAACATCATCTCTTTGATGTACAGGAGGAACATTTATTTATTTTCTTATGTCCAAGCTCAAATGCCTCTCTCATGTACACTTACTATGTACCCATTCATTTAATAAAGCCCAATACTTTACCCAAACAATGGTTATATACATAGATATGTGATCAGGAAAGCAAAACAGAATTGTTTTACTCACCTTTCCCCTTTTGAACAGATCACTGTTTCCTTGAAAATATTTGTATCCCTTTTTTTATCTCCTAGTGTTTGATTGCTTTTGATCTTTCTTTAAGTTCTTAATGGTAGCTTTTTGTTGTCTTTATATTTTGTCTTTCTGGTTACCTTGGTTTGAATGCAAAAGTAGGAACAAGGCAGAGCTTTTATATAAAGAGAATGGGAGGGCAGGTTGAAACTTGTTTACAGACTTTGCAGAAATTTCTTTTTTTTCTTTTAAATTTTGATTTGAAAATATTTTGACCTGATTTGATTTCATATGACTTGATTAAATGTTTTGACATTGATAAAATGTTTTGTATGCTTGAGATGATGTTTGCCATCATGATGTTCCCCTATATGTTTACATGTACATTCATTGATATAGATGCATATATCCTTATGTATATACTTGCTTTTTTTCCATTGTATAAATACATATATGCCTCACATATATATTAACTTATATATATATATATCTCCCATAATTTATATATATACACAATATACATTTTTACTTTTACCTATTTACCATCATATACATACATTTATACTTATACATATTTCGATATACATTTCTTAAGTTTTTTTTTGTCATTGTATGTATGTATACATATATATATATATTCACATTTATACAAACTTTCCTATATTTTGCTTCGTATGACATATATACATTTATATATACTTATATACTTTATCCATATCATAAGCTTGTATATTCTTAATTATCATATATATATTTACACATTTTCATGTATATTATTTCATATGGGCATACAATCATATACTTGTATATCTAGATACTTATATATATATATATATTCAAACTTCATAAAGCTTTTATCTATATATTTATGGATATTTTATCTCAATTTAAATGGTGGAGTGTGTGTGTATATATATATATATTATTTATTTTCTATAAGATTTATCATATCCAGAGATTTTATAATTCAATATTTATTATAGTTTTTCAAATCAATTTATATATATATATGTGTGTGTTCAGATATTTTTAATATTCGGAAATTTATTTGCTCGACCAATCAAAGTTAATATTCCAATATTTAATTCGGTTAATCACCTCATTACGAATGTCAAAAAAATCTGGGTCGTTACATTCCTCCCCTCTTTAGAACTTTTCATCCTCGAAAAGGAACGAAGCGAGAATTTTAAATCTTTGATGTTTATTATTAAATCATTCTTTAAAACATTTTACTCTTTACTCCCTTTTTATTTTTAAACTTTAAAATACTTTTAAAATTACATAATATTACCAACTAGCTTTATATAAAAATACTTTTCATAACTGGATGTCCAAACAAGTCCATCCTTGTTCTCATAGAAATTCAGCCATACGTTGATCAGGCGTAAAACTGAAAATCTATAAGTACTTAGTACACCCGTTTTTAACACCCAGTGAAAATATTTGGAAAAACTTTTTGCGAGAATACTATGGAAATCATTACCCCCTCCATGGGTCGTAGTTAGCACGATGATTACGTCGCCATCCTGGTGAAAACCATAAGAAAACTGTAGGCATCCGCACCTCTCGACTTTCGCCATGGAACTGCACAAATCGCAGCTACACCCAGGGTTGCATTGCTATCACAGCAAAAACCTATGTAACTGTAGGCATCGGCACCCCTCGAATTACGCTGCCAAACGAAACTTTACCACATAGATCGCAGACTACACAAAGTGATGTCATTGTTCCAGTGGAACCAATGTAGACTGTAGGCACTCACTGCCACACGAATTTCGCTATGGAACCAAACCATATAGATCGCAATCTACCGATGTTACGTCGCTATCCCAGCTAAATCAAATGTAGATTGTAGGCAATCACTGCCACTCTACTTATGCTATGGAACAACGATAGATCGCAGTCACAACAAAGGTTACGTTGCCATCACGGCAAAACCTAATGTAACTGTAGGCATCAGCGCCACACGAATTACGCTACCCCAATCATAATCTTCATGAACTAAAGTTTTGTCCGGACGTCCTCTGGAATCCAAATTTAGAACCCCCCTTAGGGCTCAAGGCAGAACCACCCGGTGAATCTCCTACTATAAATTTCAACTCTAAATGGGAGCGCCTTTTTCTCCATAGCATTCTCAAAACATTTCATACTATACACATATAGTACCTTTCAAATCATACTCTTTATATGTATTACATATAAATCCCATTTACACAAATCGATATCCTCAAAATCGATAATTCTCAAATTTGGTTTACCAAATTTCCAAAATTCGCTTTTTTCCAAAATCAAAAGCCTTTAAAATCAATGAGTTCCAAAACCCTTTCAGTTCCACTCTCATATACATAAAAATCATTTATATATATATATATATAAGATTATTCTTCCAACTTGAATAATTCTCGGGTCACTACATACTTATATAAATTCCACTTTATATTTCAAATACCCTTTAAAGATCATTTCCTTCCGGTTATACTTTCAATAAGGGAAGTTTTTAACATATAACCAATATTATAACCTCATTAATGCCAAAAAAAAATTCAAGTTTGATTTCCTTTTCAAAGTCATTTGCCACTTTACTTATTTCTTGCAAAGTAAGTTCCCAGTTATAGTGACTATTTACTCTTTATTTTTATCACCATATATTTCTCAAAATATACTCTTTCACTTCAAAGTCATTCTTTTTTATCTTAATATTCCGATTTCGGTTCTAACTCAGAATCGCCTCCATTTTCCATTTGGGTTAATACTCCAACTTATCCCAATTAATATTTAAATCCATGATTTAAATATAAACAAATTTCCATTCTGACCAGTTTTGAATTTAGAAAATAGTTTGAATAGTTTTAAAATAGTTAAATAGTTAATATAAGATAGTTTGAGTTTTAAAAAGAAAGGTTTGTGCAGTAAATAGCTGGGAAAATCAAATAGTTTGAATATTTAAGAAAATAGATTTAAGATAGTTTATTGTAATGACCCCGAATTTTATATATATTTAAATTGATAATTAATTTAATTTTGGAATAAAAATTGTGTAACAACTAGTAAATTGATAGAATTTATATCTATGTAATTCATTAAATATGTATTTGATTTCAAAATATTGTCTTTTAAATAATATGTGTGAATACAAACAAAATATATTTACAAAGTAAAATAAATAAATTAAAATATAAATACAATGTAAATACATTACGATAAGTATTTAAGTTGAAAATAAATATCTTAAAATTTTGGTTATGTAAACTATAAAGATATAAAATAAACACATTAAACAAATTAGTTAAAATTATAACAAAATATACAAAATAATATATAGAACTTTATTTACATCACAAAGCCATAAGGCAAAAGAAGAAATACAAACAAAAATTTATAAGTACCTATATACAAACAAAATAAAATATATTCAAGTATAAGTAAAGATTGCAAAAGAAGATAGGGTGAAACACAAGGTACATATGCATTAAAGGTTTGCATCTCTAAGTACATACAACATCATCAGCCTCCATACGAAAATCCCTGGCCAGATTAAAAAAAAGGAAAACAAATCCCTGTCTTGTATTGTACTAAACAAATAATATCACTTTGTACAAAATATCTTACCCTGTATACTTCATTTTCACATATCAACTTCCATTCCCATTTCGTTCCTTCAAGTTGAGTAATATCTGAAGTAAGCTTCAGTTTAAAAATTAAAACAACAAAATAAATCAAACAATTCAACTAGGATCAGAGGATTAAAAGAAGAAAGAAACTCAAGCCTGGTTCAAAAGAAGAAACTCTGTTCTTTTGGAAATCACTGTGAGTAAACTTCTTAATCAAAAGCTCCAAATTGTTTTTATTTGTTGATGCCTATGATGATGGATATAAGTGATGACTTGAAATGGTTAGTCATAGATGTACATGCATGTATATGAATTTAAAAGCGCCTGTGCATATCTGTATTTAAATGACTTGCCTCTGTTTGTTTTTAACAGACCAAAACAAGTTTAAAAAATCAAATTCTCATCCCCTAATTCTTTTTAGGATTTGATATTTAAATAAAATATGTTTGAATAAACAAGATCCAAGTTTTAAAAATATATTTAAGTATAACTAGTTTGAGTTTAATGGAAAAATCAGGAAATACAGTTAAACCCAAAAATTATCAAAATTTCGACCAGCAAGATTTCTTGATTTACCTACACCACCTCATTCGTTTTCAAAAACTATGATTTTTAAAACTGAAATCAAGATTCTTAACTTTGTTTTGAGAAAGAAATCTCGAGTTGAACGGGGATCGGGTTTTTGGTGATTATTGGTGATCGGAGCAAGGAGGGAGGTAGTGATCATGGCTGGAGGTAGTGTGGAGGTTGACGAGTCAAGGAAAAATGCTCGTTGATTTTCTATTTCATCGTGGATGATGAACGAGAATGATTTAGGGTTTTATCCCTTGTTTTAGTTAGGGTTGGATTTTGCAATACCGTAGCTTCATCATCGCACCGGAGATGATCGCACCGGTGGAGATCGACGCATTGAGGTCAGGCGAACCTCTGACAGAAGTCGCGTGGTCTCTGATGATCTGTGGAGTCGGAGCGTGGGGATTTTAGGTTGATGGTTGGGTTCTAAGAAAAATCGATTAACTCGATTTTGAACTCAGGCACGAGATCATCGGTCTGGGTTATCAGAGTTGTTGATGAAGTTGTTGATGACCAGAGGGTGGTCGCAGTGAAGGCCGAACGTCGTCGTTCCTCTGTGCACGTGCACTATGCATGTTAATGTTTCTAGTTGATTGTCAGGTTTGGAAGAAGATGCTAACTCGAAGATGATCCCAGGGAAAAGAGGTTGTGGCTCGAGTTCGTGTTCGCGTGAATTAAGCTAGATTTAAACGGTTTGATAACAAAGTTAAAAAGAGATAGGAAAAGTAGAAACTAGGTATTGCTCGGGAAAGGCTCGAGAAAATTGTATTTTTTCTTTGGGATGGACACGAGATACCTCGGGTTATAGCTGTAGCAGGTTCAAATCTTCAAACAAATCAAGTTTTAAGTATAAAATTAATTAAGTTCTGAATTGTCTTCTTAAACAAATTTTCTTTTAAAATGATAAGTATTGTATCTTGAGTTTGAAATTAGCTAAGGATTTTAAAAATGAATTATTTCCATTAATCAAGTTTTTAAGTGTTTAATATAAGTATACTTCCATTTGTTAAGATTATTTTGAATAAAATTTAATAGCTTAGTTAAAAGGTTAATTATGAAGACAAAATGTTTTATTAAGTGGCTTGAGAATATAAATCAATTTATTTGTTAATAATAATAAATTTATATAAAGGTAAAAAATTTAAACTTAATTAATTATAAGTAATTAAGAGTAGTTAATTACTTAAGGAATTACTTGATAAAAATGATTAAGAAAAACTGGTTAATGATTAAGGGACAATTTACAAAGTGATTAAAGGATGATTAATCTAAAATTTAGGATAATTAATCAAGGTGATTAATTTATTAATAAAAGGGTAGTTACGTAATAATTAAGATTTATTAAGGATTGAGAAATAAATTAAGGATAACTACTTGATTAAGGATAATTAATTAAATGGTAATTAATTAAAGTTTAATAAATTTTGTAATTAACTAAAAGGTTAATTCAATTAATGTGATTAATCAAGAATAATTAATTAATTAAGAATAATTGATTAAGGTAATTGATTAATTAAATTATATCAAATGATTTGTATTGGATAAGTAATTAATTTAAATTGGAAATTAATTGAACTAATTAAGGATTAAACAATTAATTAATCATGTTTATAAATGATCAATGAATGCTTGAATTGCCTATGAATGATTGTATTGTATGAGATGCCTTGAATTGATTATCCTATTTGATCTGTGATATTCTGATTTGTGATTGAGCTGTGAAATGTAATGTAATTACTATGATGAAATTTATTATCTGTAATGAATTTATATTATCTATCTATGATTCTGTGTGTATAGATAAGCGTTATAGGATTATACCGCTTATCGATATTGTTGTATTTGATCTGTGATGATTGAATATTGTTGCACTATTGTGTTAAACCCCTGGACCACACTTATACACACACAAATATGGATTTCACGTGGAAATCGATTAAGTCACATATTTTTAACAATTTTAAAGATTGAATTCTTGAATCCAAAATAGTTTTGGGATTGGGATTGAAAGCTTTTGAAAATGAGTTTCAAAAATAAAAGTTATTTTTAAATAACCTGTTAAAACTTGAAATTTGAAAATTTTGATTTAAATTTGAATTCAATAGTTAAAGTTGAATTCAAATGATTTGGAAATTATGTCCAAAAGGATTATCCAAGTTATAAAGGTGTTTATATGGGTTTTTAACCATTTAAAGAATATGGTTTTGGAAATTTAAATTTAAATCCAAGTTTTACACTTGAATGGCCTTAACTTATGAAAATTGTAATCAATTTTCCAAAACGAAAATTATTTGTTTCAAATAATAATAGCTTTCATTTAAGGAAAAGGATTTCCAGTTTGTGCTACAAGGATTTCAATTTAAAATTTAAATTGTGTTGAAAGCTATGGATTAATCTTTGTGAAAGGTTGTTGAACTTTGTTTGAAAACGAAGAATATTTTAAATGGTGTATCTTTTATATAAAAGATTTGAAATGAAAATGGCTTTCCAAGTTACGAATAAATCTTTGAAAACGTGCTTTGAAAGTTATAAATTGAATCTTTGATTTAAAGATTTAACGAGTTAAATCCAATTGAAATGGAAATTGATTTGGAAAATCTATGAATGGATCTTTGTGAAACTGGGTGAACTGTGTGAATTGAATCTTTTTGTTTAAAAGATTAAAATGGTAATGTGTTTAAACCATTTGAAAGAGAAGTTTTGGGTAATAAATTGTGACTTAATTGGAATCCCAATATCCATATGTTTTTAAATATTGCGCTCATTATTCGGTTTAGCTGGGAGAGGACTTTGTGTCATATAACCCATTCCGAATAATGATACGTTGTATATGGATAGCATTTGAAGACCGGTGGTGAAGACCGGATATTTTCGAAAACGAAAGGACAACTCGTCGAATGTCTCTGCATCGGCTGATCTCCGATATAGAGATTTGATCACCCTTTGTGATGGGAAGTCCGGACGTGATTAGAAATTATCCGGATTTGCAAGGGCTTCTTAGAAAGTGCCTTCAGTTCTGTTCGAACCCGGAACAGACTTGTATGGACGTATGTCTGACACTACACTTTGAGATATAAAGCTGATTTCTTTCAAATACATTTCTGTTTGGTGGCGGAGATTTATTCTCTTAGCTTAACACCCTTCTCTGAGACGTACGAGCTCAGAGGTTATGTAGTTGAAGGTTATCAGTGATATATTCCCAATTTGGTAGTGTGGCATGCTAAGTGTTGTTGTGTGTTGCTGATCATTTGTTGATCAAAGCATGGCTTTGTGAAAAAGTGTAGCTTTGTGGACGAGACCTCATCGAGCCTCACAGACCAGAAATGGTCGAAACAGGAAAGATGCGGCAAGGTTTCAGGGGTAGCTCCCCTAGGGTATGACCATTCCTTCTGGAAAAAGGTGATATCATGGTATGGAGCTCAGATATTTACCTGTGTGGTTGCTCCAATCTCATTTACTCTGTGTGATTGTTGTTGTGTGACCGAGGCCTCGGATAAAGGTCCCAAAGGACTGGGGGTGGCATATCTCAGGTTTACTACCCGGGAAGGGGGTAACCGGCCTTGTGTTGGCAGAGAGCAGGTTGTCTCTCGGGGCGTCCCTCCAGAGGCGTTCCCATGTGGCATAGGAAGTTCCTTAGCCTGACCATTTGTTGGAAAATCCAAAGAAACAATACGAACCCTGTACGGTTTTAGTTGTATAACCTGCTATGGAATGTGGCGGTAACCGGCTATTGAACATAGTAGCTATAGTAGGCATACAATAATGGTTGTATGTTGGCTAAGATTAATATTATACTTTTCAAAGGTTTTCCTACACTATGCACTAGTAATAATATCAAAAGAGTTTTGTTTTGCGTAGTAAGCATGTTTGACTATCATAAGAAGAAATCTCCTCCAATTCTGCATTTGCATTGTGTGTGTGGCGGGAGGTCTTATGGTAGTTTCATTTTCCAAAAGCATTGCGGATTTCAATGTTTAATATTCTTTTGTGTTTGTTTAAAGATAAACTGATATTGTTGCTCACACCAGTCCCATGACTGACCTGGAGTTTATTGTTCCCTTCCTAAACTCTAGGTGCCCACAATTTTCCACATGGGCAGTCTAGAGTTGGGTTTCTCAGATATTCAGGTTTAGTAGATTATCTGGAGCTAGTTCAGTTTTTGGAGATCATGGACTGCACTTGTTTAGCTTGGTGCAATCGTGATGGTGATTCGAGCTGATGTTGGAGTTGTTGGAGTCATTCTCTTTTGAGGATCATTTGGAGTATCACTTCTGTTTTCCGCTGTATCATTATGTATCTCTGATATTCTTGTATCATATTGATATCATTGTTGTATATCATTCTGGATATTGTATTCATTGGAGTTGTATATGATATCATCTATTTCTTTCTTCCGCTGTGTTGTTATACTTAATGGTGTTATAAGCTCCGGGGAGCCAGATTCGGCGTTTGAATCTACGACATTCGAGTACAAGTGAAGTACGGGTGTCGATTTTCGAAGGCTGAGTCCGGGATCTTCATATTTATATTAAAGTAATTTATTGAAAATAGTTTCAAGGTCAATCTGATTCAGTTCCCAAACTACACTTCAACCAATTTCAATTTCCATTCCCTTTTAAATTGATTCAATCCAGATTCCAATTCGAATTAACTTCGATTTCTATTCCAATTCAAATCAATTCCCAATTTGAATTTAAACTTATTCACCTTCGATTTCAATTCTAATTAAATTCCAGATTGAATTAATTCCAATTCCATTCTCAATTTTCAACCATCTTGATTTTTATAACTTTGGGTTCGGTTTTAAAAATGTTGATTTAATTTCTAAAACCAAATTAACCTTTAATATTTAATTTAACAACCCAAGTCTTTAAGATAATTCAATTCTGAGCCCAAATTTGAAATATTCATTTAAATTACCTTTACTTGAACTTATTTCAAGCTTCAAGTGAGAGTTCAAAACTTTTTAGAACAAATCAAATTTTTCGAAATTCAATTTATTTCCCAATTATAACTTCAACTTTTTAAACCTGATTCTTTAAACAATTCTGGTTGACAAGTCTTGTTTTAACATTTCAAACTTAAGTTCAAAATGACTACATTTTCATAAATCCAAATTTTATTTCTATTCAATTTTAGGGTTGGATATATATCATTTCAATCCACTTCTAAATTTATTCGGAATAATCCAATCTACGGTTTTATATACTGTAAATAACAAATAGGATGATAGCAGGATATGAAAGTAAATAAACATCCAAATTATCTAAACATCAATCAATAGCATCCATCACAAATTTTTAGAATTAGAAACTCGTTTTATTTCAAAAGCTGTTTGAAATTATCCATATATAGCCTTTAATCAAATCCATACTTCGCTAAGTTAAAATTTTCAATTTCACATTGAAATTTTCCAATTCGGGTTGTACGTTCAAAACTTATTTAACTTCCCCTAAGTTAAATTTCCCATTCGTTCAATCCATTTTACCTTACTCAATTTAAATTTTCCACTCCAAATTTAAATTTTTATCAATATCCCTTCCCACTTATAAGCTCAAAAACTTATTTTTCTTAGGTTTATACTTCATTCTAAGGGGTTTCCAAAATTCAAACATCAATATCCCTTCTCAAACCAACTTTGAAACCATATATGTCCACATATATACATTTTTATCCCATTTATATACCAAATCACACTTTAAATTTTTAAACCATTCTTGGTTTTTAATTCAAAACAAATTCCTTCGGAATTTCAAAACAACTCTTGTTTCTAAACAAAGATTTCCATATCAAGGTATATTCTAATAATATTATTTACTATTTCTTCCAATACTTTTGCAACAGTTTCCAAAATTTCTCTGGGACTTAGATTTAAAACTTCACAATTTTAAATCCATTTCAATTTATAAGTCATACTTATATAAATTTTTACTTCCTTAAAACATTTCACTATGTTTTATTATTGTTTATTCTGTAATAAACATCCTTTCTTAAGACACAACACAAATTTTCCAATGATAACCAATATTATCGTATCTAGAAACCATATATTCCATAATAACTTCTTGAGAAATGCAATCAGGGTAAATTTATTTCATTTCAAAACACTTTGAATAACATTCCCGAAATCTCCGGGATTTAAAATTCCACTTTGAGTTTACTTTTTAACTTATTTGTACAATTAATCCTTACCCAATTTCTATTTGGTTATATACATATTTAACCACTTAAAACTTATAATCCCATTTAATTATAATAATTACAGCAAATTACCTTAACATTAATAATTCAGAAAGATTATTTCTTTTATATATCAAAATCGTTTAAAAATTATTTTTAAAATCATTATATAAGAAAATAACAAGTACGCCCTCATATATAATACACTCAACTCATTCTAGGGTACTACTGACTCTATCCCTAATGAGTAATCCCCACCAGAGCCAAGGTTCTCGCTTAACCTTCAGCTATGATACCAAGTGTAATGGCCAGAAGATTTTCGACTCAGAAAATCGACACTAATACGTCCATTGTATAGTCGAGTGCCGGAAATCTCAGACTGTTAGGGTTTAGAAGGATAGAATAAGAACAAAAAACAACGGCACAGAATCTCACAATCGCAGCGGAACAAAATATAATATGAAATCACAGCATTTTATACAAGAAAAGATGTAACTGTTAATATACATACGAAATATCAGAGTACAATAAATCTGGACAGTTATAATAACTTGTCCCTAATGCCTACTATACAGCCTATGATATACAGCGGAAATATAACTCATAAGTGCAATACGTCTCTGCCATCCAGCTCGTCTCCCGGGCTCCAAAGCATCCTAACCTGAAAATCCATAATACTCGGTCTGACCCGAGCATTACAATAAAGTAACACCCGAGTCAGGCTGGAAACCAGCGTGAGTAAAACCAACTAAATTTGAAATACTTAAGTTATAAGGCTTCTTTGAAAAACCAAGGTAACTCATTTAACATTACGAGTTTTTATCTTGTTATAACCAATTCACATGTTACAAAAACCCATTGATATTAAAATAATATCTAAGTGAAGTTACTTATTCAAGATAGTCGGATTTACATAGTTTATTTAACTCCAGCCTATTAGACTCTATCATCAAACCCGTAAAGGGTTTGTAGTGATTATTAAATCGAAGAGGTTCCGGATAATGCTGATATCCGATCCCGGTTTCTTCGCAAACCAAGCGCCGTCTTTTGAGGACAAGTTGTTTTTAACAAAACAATTCAATTCAGAATACCCCATTCACATATAAATTCCATCACAATATCTATTCAATTAAATCGTCTCACGTTTATATTTAAACTGTTCAATTCATGGTGTTTCATATCACAGAATAACTAGAAAGAACATACTAGAGAAGTCAAGACAACCCATATAGCTAGATCTAATTAAACAATTTATGATCTATATTAACCAATCTATTTAATTTTAAAAAAATAAATTATTTTCAATCCAGTTTACTTACTATTAAAATTAATTACAACTATTTATTTTACTTTAAATAAGTCTTAGGAATTAATCAATAATTAACATATATAAAATTAACCTAGGGTTTAGTTAGTTTAAAGTTTTAAATCATTCTATTTACATTAACTATTAACTAATTAAATTTCAAATTTATTATTCAATAAAGGCATTAACAAATGGTTAAGGAAATAGAACAACTCGGTTTCTATGTTTATAAAAATCAGAGAGATTTAGATTTTTTTTTAATATAAAATAGTTTTAAAGTTATATGATTTGGGAAAATACTTAAGGATAATTACATTTTATTTTATTTTTAAACATAAGCCCATCGGCCCAAACCCGATAGCCCAGACCTCCCCTTCCCTTACTTCCTCTTCTCTTTTACTTTTACTTCTTCACTAAACTTATTCAACCTGCTACCTTCACTTGCACGACCTCCGACGTGCACGTGCACAGCCCAGCGACTACTCACCGACCACCACCGACCTCACCCCTAAGTCACCGTCGACGCTCTCGACCTCCCCAGCTACCCAACTTCCCACGACACCGCCAAAATCAAAATCGAGCATTTCGAAGCTACGAGAAAAGGAAACCCGACCTCCTACTTCACCTTGCGACCATCGTTACCGACCACCAAAGACCCAACCACCTCGCCTGAAACTTCGCCTAGCTCCCCTCTTCCTTTTCCACCTACACCGCATCATCCTGTCGCCACCACGACGCCGTAGTTGCCAGGAAAATAGCCTCGACCAAAAACCATGCCTAAACCCTACATCGAGTTCGACACGTCAACATCCGGCCCTACAAACCACCGTAATATTTTTAGTAGGTTCGCCATCCTCCAATGCTCCTCCGCGACAAAACTCCGACCCTGCCATTGAACTAATTACCAACAATCGACCCATTTCCCAATTCAGTTCAACTCGGCCTTTCTTCCTTTACACGATGTTAAAAATCACCAGATCCAGCCTAAAATTCACGTTTCCCAAACGCGAACAAGTCTGTGTAATCCAAACATTAAATCAGGATGATCGAAATTCGACCATACTTAATCTACTTCTGTAAAAATAGGTCTTTCTTACTCTATGCCTAATGAAATTTCACGAAACCAATTTTAAGTTACCTTATATTCTTATACAATTAACTTTCGTTTTGAAATCGAGTTTTAAATGTTACAGAAAACGAGAAATTGATTTTTCAAAGTTGTGAGTTAACTGCTAAAAAAAGGAACAAAGACTTTCCTTGGAAAGAACATCATCTCTTTGATGTACAGGAGGAACATTTATTTATTTTCTTATGTCCAAGCTCAAATGCCTCTCTCATGTACACTTACTAGGTACCCATTCATTTAATAAAGCCCAATACTTTACCCAAACAATGGTTATATACATAGATATGTGATCAGGAAAGCAAAACAGAATTGTTTTACTCACCTTTCCCCTTTTGAACAGAGCACTGTTTCCTTGAAAATATTTGTATCCCTTTTTTTATCTCCTAGTGTTTGATTGCTTTTGATCTTTCTTTAAGTTCTTAATGGTAGCTTTTTGTTGTCTTTATATTTTGTCTTTCTGGTTACCTTGGTTTGAATGCAAAAGTAGGAACAAGGCAGAGCTTTTATATAAAGAGAATGGGAGGGCAGGTTGAAACTTGTTTACAGACTTTGCAGAAATTTCTTTTTTTTCTTTTAAATTTTGATTTGAAAATATTTTGACCTGATTTGATTTCATATGACTTGATTAAATGTTTTGACATTGGTAAAATGTTTTGTATGCTTGAGATGATGTTTGCTATCATGATGTTCCCCTATATGTTTGCATGTACAT
This sequence comes from Allium fistulosum, assembly GCA_030737815.1. Classification (NCBI taxonomy): domain Eukaryota; kingdom Viridiplantae; phylum Streptophyta; class Magnoliopsida; order Asparagales; family Amaryllidaceae; genus Allium; species Allium fistulosum. The sequence continues at coordinate 1,028,444,843 of CM060905.1, read as the reverse complement.
TCATTGATATTGATGCATATATCCTTATGTATATACTTGCTTTTTTCCATTGTATAAATACATATATGCCTCACATATATATTCACTTATATATATCTCCTATAATTTATATATATACACAATATACATTTTTACTTTTACCTATTTACCATCATATACATACATTTATACTTATACATATTTTGATATACATTGCTTAAGTATTTTTTTGTCATTATATGTATGTATACATATATATATATATTCACATTTATACAAACTTTCCTATATTTTGCTTCATATGACATATATACATTTATATATACTTATATACTTTATCCACGTCATAAGCTTGTATATTCTTAATTATCATATATATTTACACATTTTCAAGTATATTATTTCATATGGGCATACAATCATATACTTGTATATCTAGATACTTATATATATATATATATATATATTCAAACATCATAAAGCTTGTTTCTATATATTTATGGATATTTTATCTCAATTTAAATGGTGGTGTGTGTATATATACATATTATTTATTTTCTATAAGATTTATCATATCCAGAGATTTTATAATTCAATATTTATTATAGTTTTTCAAATCAATTTATATATATATGTTCAGATATTTTTAATTATCAGAAATTTATTTGTTCGACCAATCAAAGTTAATATTCCAATATTTAAATCGGTTAATCACCCCATTACGAACGTCAGAAAAATCCGGGTCGTTACATTTATGGTAAACTCGTAGAATATGAAATAGAAGTAAATAAAATAACATGCGATGGAAATGATTCAATTTGATCGAATGAATGAGTATATTGGAAAGGTTTCTGAACATACCTAAACAATGAATAAAGATCCAATCTCAAAAATCAATCCTCCGTGTGATACATAATAATGCATCGATAAGGATTAATCGAACTCTATTAGACAATGTATGATTAATTGTGAGTGAGATTAAGTTAGTTTCTTTCTTTAAGGTCATGTACTTAAGAGTAGTATACAAGGTTAATATCATTTCATCTAACTAACAGTTTACAAAATCACACAAGTTAAGGGTTTATAAGAAATCCTAACATATTCTAAGCCAAGGAGTAGGCAGGTTGTGCGAGTTGAAAGATTGCACGTATTAATTATTCATGAGGGATCTTGTATGAATCTCCCCAATAGGATTTTGGAAAATATTATCATTGGATGACATACTTATGTTTTGAACACAAGTTTTATAAACTAAAACCAAACTAGTTTTGTAAATAAATAAATTCAAAAAGCGTTTATGGATACTTATTTTATTGCAGTGAGAAATAATTATTGTTTCAAGATATACCAACTTCATTATGAAGGAATTTCTTTGAGGAATTATTGGTAGTTAAATGGAATTAGATACAATCCATAGATATAATTGATTAGATGAGATGAAATGAAATTAACTAACCTAAACGAACACATCGCATTAGAGTGTCTAATAAATATTCTCCCACATTGAAGAGAAATTATGAGTTTCTTATGGATATCGAAAATATATAATCCTCAGCTATTTAATTAAACTATTAAGAGTTTTGACTCTATGATATGATGCGCAAATCCGAAAGAAATCTAAGTATGATATCAAAATATGATTTTGGTAGTCGTAACCAAAGGCATGTGATCCATCGGCCGTGAATGTGTCTTTATGACCAAGACTAATGCAGTTGGAATTAAATGAGCAATGTTGATAAGAATAGTATCGTAAATTTCAATTGTTGAAATTAGCGTAATAGATTTAGCATTCAACGTGCTCAAGTTAATTCGGTTTTACTCACAAAATTACCACTCAGTATGACTTTATGTTTGGTATGTATGTACCTTTATATATGTTGGATTTTGGGTAAGTAAATCTCTAAATTTTGGAAAGAATGTACCTTTATATATGTTGATATATGGCTATATGTGTGTACTGTTGTTTGGTTGGATTATGGAAGTGTTTGGATGTGTATGTATATGCCAACTTATGACTTATCATTTGACATGGATTGATGGTTACAGTAATATGTTTGGTTAGGAAGTTGTGATCTTGGATGTGTTATGAAAATGATTGGTTTATGCATAAATGCATGGATTATGGATAAATGGTTTAGAGTTTTGATTTATAAAATGGTTTTGATTTATAAAATGGCTTGAGATCCATTTCCAAAAGTCAAATGGTTTACTAGTTTTGATTTATAAAATGTTTCCATTTTAGTTTCTAATTTTGGTTCAAGATTTCAAATACTTTCTTTTTATGTTTTAAAGGAAGTAAAGGTAAAAAAGATGAAGTTTTAGATGGTAACTTAGAAAAGTAATTCTAAGTTATTACCTCCATAGTGATAGTCGCTATGGATACAGTTCGGAAATATACGTTTTTCAAGTTTTTAAGTTTTCTTTTAAAATTGTTTTGGAAACCATTTCAAACTTAATTAGGTACTATAAACTTAATTAACTTTTAATTTATGAGTTAAATAATTGATTTGTTTATTAAAAATAATTATTAATTAATTAAGTAATTAAGTTAATTGATTAGAGTTTAAGAATTAATTAATTAAGTTAATCATTTGTAGTTAATTAAGAAGTTTTAATTAATGATTAATTAAGTTAAGGGGTAATTATTTTAATTAACTTTTTTAATCAAGTTTATTATTTTTAAATTAAGTATTTCATTAGTGTAACGATCCGTAATTTTACCACTTTGAAAATGAAATATTTAATATATTGAAGTATTCAAATATAGAATTTTCAAACTTAAATAATCATGTTTTATATAATAAATAAGAATGAAAACTTATTTTTAGAATTGAATAAAGATTTTAGACCTTTACCGTAACATTGACAAAATTGACAAAAGCTGGTTTTCAATAAAATTGAATATACAGTCCAATAATTATTTTAAATGATAAGTAATTTCATTTAAAATCATTATATAATGATAATAATTGGTTGGTAAAAGTTTGATAGCTGTATATATATTTATGTTATAGTGATTGACAAATTTCGTCGTGCATTGACAAAATCAATGTCGTATATTTGCAAGTTAATGTTGATATTGTTTTATATTATTTTATAAGTCAAATACACTCATTTTAATTATTTAAAGATGATAAGAAATTTATTTTTAAGTTTAACAAAAACGTCAAAATGTGACCATAGAACATTTTGTCGAAAATCAACGTTTTGTCGAATAAAAGTTGCCGCAACATTGTTGCACCTTTATGTACATATACATGTACACATTTTTAAATATGTTAAGTATTAACAATTAACTAATCAAGTTTACTTTTGTTAATTAAGGTTAAAAATTTCTAGAAAATCATTAAGAAAAGTAAATATAAAAGAACAAAATCATGTCAAATCAAATCAAATAAAATCTTTACTTTATTTTCCTTATGCATTAAGTGATTAAGACATAAAGTAGTGATATGAAAAAGTGATGGTAAGTGTTGAAAAAGTAAGATAAAGTAAGGATATTTTGATAATTTTGTAAAGGGTTAATTTTGTAATTCACCACTTCTTACTTTACCTATAAATACCCATCCATTCTTCTTATTTTCTTCCCACTTCGCATTCTTCTTCTTTTTCGTTTTTGAGTTTTTTTTTGCTCATTAATGGCTTCACTTCTTTAAGAGAGGTATGAGGGTTAAAAATAGTGGAGTGCTTAAGCACCAATCCACTAATTATTCTCTAACCTCTTCTTAATTCACTTCTTCTTCTCTTCTTTAAATGGCCTTAGGCCATGAGTATTGGGATGGGGAAGCTATGGCCATGAGCTATGGAGATGGGAGGAAGGTTTGGGCTGAGAGCAAAGTGGAGGAGGAAGGATGGTCGTGAGCATGGGCAAGGTGGTGGAGTTGTTTATGGATGTATTAGTGAAGTATAGGTTAGTTTAGTGAAGTGTGGTTGGATAAGAATGTTGGTAGGAAGTTAATCAATTTGGTTGAAGGTGAGTACTCTTTTTTGAATTAACTAATAATTTCAAGTTTAATAATATGAAAGTTAAACATCTTAGATGATTAATATGTTTGATAACTTGGATGCAAAGTTGGTTGTTTGCATGATTGTTAATATGGATGATTACTTGGTTTCATAAATGATAAGAGAAATGGTTAGAAATTAACCATAGTTAATTAAATGAGAATTTAAATCCATATAAATATGTGTATGGAAATTATTTAGCCTCTTAATGATTTTAAAATATCTAATAAGGTTGGAAATGATATTATAATAATATAATGTTATAGTATGAAATGAAATGGAAAATGGATTTGAAATATAAAAAATATTATTTAAAATGAGTTTAGAATGATTTAGAAATGTTTTATAAACATTTAAAAGTGTTTCCATGAAGTTTGAAAAGAAATTGAAAAAACAAGTCAAAAGTAGACTCGTCGCGTAACGGTAGTTCGCGATTTCGCGCCATAAAAGTTAAACGAGTATACGAAGTTGAATATAGCTCAGAATTTTTCGAGATAAGAATTTTCCAAACTATTATATCCATAGTTTTCCAACAAAGAAAGAAAATCAAGATTTTATTTAGTAGATTTTGAAATATGTCCAAAATAATTTTCTAAAAGCATCGCGGTTTTTGCAGTTCGGAATCCAAGAAGGAGTTTCTTTATAAATGATATTTTTAAATGATTAAAAATATGAATAAATTTGATAAATCTATTAAAATGGTTTGAAAAAGATTTGAATTGGAAAATAAGAATTTTCAAACATTAAAAAAAGTTGTTTTAATCAAATAATCTGTTTCAAGCACTTTTCGCGGCACTTTTCTGGTGCAGTTTCTATAACTTTTGGAATAAAGATTTAAGCTTAACGATTCCTTCTAGAATCATTTATAAATGTTTTTAAATAAATAGTTAAGTGCTTTAAAGATAAATTGGAAGTTTTATAATTCTTTTGGAAAGAGTTTAAATAAATGGTTATTATAACACTTAAACAATATAATAGAAATCATTTCCTTGAATGTAATAAACTGAGTATGCGGAAACGACTAGTACATTTGTCCTGCTTGTGAGATCCAAACGGTAAAACAAGGTGTGTAACTAAGGTTAGGAATGGATCAATCCAGTGCCTTGAACTTACCTGGCCTTTGTTTTCACTTTTAGACGAGGGGTGGAACAAATTGAAAGAAAAGCCTGGATGCTCTAAAAAGGTTTTCTGTGGCGACCCGCAAATCCGTTCCCTCTGAACCAACTATAAACCACACACGTTGACCTAGAGCGCATAGAATTGTAGCTGATCATAAGAAAGAAAAGAGAGGGTGAGAAGAAAGAGAGAAGAAAGAAGAAGAGAAGAAGAAGAGAGAAGCAGAACCAAAACAATACATAATTTATAATATAGATCAATAATCTTTATAAAGAGAAACTGTAATATACATAAATCAATATCAGAGTACATAATAAGTTATCATCAGCTTGGACAGTTATAATAACATGTCCTCACAAATGCTGATAATTTACAACAACAACAATGCAAAGCAGCGGAAAAATAAACAGATACGTGTATACAACATGAAGATCTCCAACTCGCCTGCTGAAGCTCCAAAGCACCAAATCTGAACCTATGCGTATACTCGGTCTGACCTGAGCATTGAAAAGGAAAAACGCCCAAATCAGTCTGGTAAACCAGCATGAGAATAACACATCTCAACTGAATTTATAAAGTTATCAAAACTTTTCCTTTATCAAAACAAAAGGTATCTCGTAAGACCATGTCCATACATAAACACAGACGGGTTTTTCCCTTACGATAACCAAAACCTTTTCATATCAAATCATATTATATTATAATAGTGTCTATTATATAAATAATAATCAACATAGCTGAAATTGTTACCATTGTTAAATTCCAGCAATACTAGGCTCTACAAACAAAATGGCAGGCACGTGGTGGATTTTGGATTCCATACAAATGACTAGGTGAAGGGACTACCTTCCCCGAACTCGGTACACCTCTAGAAGGATGTACCTAGGGTCTAGATACTGGGCACTTAAACCAACACAAGACCGGCCTACCCCTTCTTGGATAGTACCGAATATGTCATCACTCCGGTCGTTACCGACCTATAATCCATGGCCATAAGCATACATCAACAATAATTAGATACACGATGTCAAAGCGTGTAAAGATACATCTAGAAGAGTGATGACATCTCCTAATGGGAGCGACCCACTTAGCGTTGCTGCTTCTATCCTTGTTTCAGCCATTTTCTGGGAGTGAGGCCAAAAGAGGTATCGATTACCTTTCACATATCACATCATCGTCGTCGTCATCTTTGAATCCCACATTGCCATTCCCATTGACTACTAATTGCCTTCCACAAAAATACAACCCTTGAGCTCGTATGTCTCAAGGAGGGTGTTAAGCTAAGAGAAGTTGCCTTCTCCACCAGCATAGGATGTACGTTTGTAAAAACCAATGTACGTAATCTTAGAAATGCAATGTTAGACACTCATACATACAAGTTGTCTAGGAACAGGACAAACCGAAGGTACTCTCCTACCACATCCTATAGGATTAGTAGCGACAGCCCTTACAATGGATACTTCATAACGAAGAAACTACTGCTACTATATGTATATTGGGATTTTAACCCCAAATGATCAACAAGCAGTCCTTCATTATGAAAATCCTAAATATCAATATCATCGACCAACCTGCACAATCGTCGTATAAATGTTGGTCCGAAGTGGTTTTCAGATATATCTAATCCCGGTCTCTTCGCACCAACAACGCAAAAGCGTTCATCAACCTCATACAGAAACTAAGTCTTGTAGACTTATCACATCTCCAACTTTCAACTTGCTATCCTTCGGCCAAGAAGGAGGCTCGATAAATTAGAGTAATCACTCCGCACTACACGAATCAACATTCTCAACATAAATGATAATCAAGCCTACACAGTCAGTTACGTACTAAGTGTACGACTAATTAGTCTCTACATCAAGTCAAGAAACTAAAATGGCCAAATTTGATAGTCGGTTATTTAACTATCAAAGCAACAAACAAAATCTAGCACATAAGTAGTCACTGGGCCTGATTTATTAATCTTTCATTAATCAAATCGCTTTTCCAAATCATTTACTTCAAATTATCTTTTAAAAAGATATAATTCCAAAACCATTTCAATATTCGGAAAACATTTCCATATACTTATTTTAATAATAAGTAAATTCACAATTTATTTTATTTTCAAACCATTTAAACTCCATTTTATAATATCACTTTCTAAAACATTCATTTAAAGAATTATTCTCTTTAAAAATGTGAATACATTTCCTTTTATAAAAATCCATATTTAGCTTATCAAATTAAATTGATTTCACATTTATAAAACAGTGTTTGTAATTCACATTTCTATTTATAAAAACTTCCATTTATAAAATTCCATTATTAACCAATTTCCCGTTTATCTCACTTATATGTCAAAATCCCATTATAAATTTATTTACTCATAAATCACTTTATTTACAAATTCATTCTTTTGTAATCTCATTATTGATAAAGTCCATTATAAATTCATTTCTAAATTTTAATTACAAATCCATATACAAATTTGATTACAATCCCATTTCTAATATTTATAAAACACCGTTTATAAAATTTATTTCATTAAATCTCTTTATTAATAACATTCCTTTTATAACTTCCTTACTTTATAAATCTCATTTACTTATAAGGTTTCATTTATAACTTTATTTTAACACTTATACAACTCGTTTACAATTCCATTACTTTTATTTATAAAATATCGATTTTATAAATCTTATATATAAACCATTTATAATAAGTTCAAAATTCTCAATTTAACTTATTTTACAAAATAGTTAACTTTATATTTCAAAAATCATATGTAAGTATATTTCACAAAAACATAATTTTTATAACATAAAATTATAACTTTTTATTTATTTAAAATAAATCCATTTCTTTAATCATTCAAAAAAATTTAAAACATATATATTTTCAAAATCACTCTGAAATCCTTTTTAAATTGAAATCATCATTTCTAAATTTTAAATTCCAAAAATATGGCCCAATGCTGCAAAAGTAATAAATAAAGGGATTCACATCAATAATAGCAAATCATGGCATCCATCACATCAAATATCACGTAATACAACATATATAACAATTTGTGTAAATAAACATCAACCATAGTGAGGTGTAACAACCCTAGATTTCTGCATATATTTAAATTTGACTTTATTTTTATTTTAAATTATTTTAAACTTGTTTTATTTCAAACATTTCATTTCTTAAAAAAAAATGTTGATTATTAAGTAAATTATAACTTCAAATGGTATAAATTGAATATTTTACTGAATGGTGAAATTCTGCTCAAACTGGTCAAACTTTGACTTTTAAGCTTCAAATTTAAACATTTAAATTTCTCAAATTTTATCTTTTATTATGAAAATAGATTTAGTAACTTGAACACTGATTTTTGTTTCGTTGAAAATGGAGTTAAATTGTAAAAGTTATGTACATTTCAATTTTGAGTGCAATTTGATTTATTTAACAATTTTGTCTATTTTAAAGTATATAAATTACATTTTTTTCCATATTCTCTTTTAATATGTGTTAATATTTTATTTTATGTATACTTTGTCTTTTAACATTTTTAAAGTGATGTTATAATTTTTCCAAAGCTTATTGAATTTATTTTCTATTTTTAAAGGCTAGTTTCTATTTTTCTGCTATTTTCTTCAATTAAATTATATTTAATTAAAATTTATTTATTCATTTTGTGAATGCATTTTTATTTTATGTTCTTATCTTTATTTATAAATATTTTCCCAAGTCCATATAATTTTTCCAAAGTTTATTATGTTTATTTTCAAATTTTCTAGACTAGTTTTCATTTTTGTGCTATTTTCTTATTTTTAATCATATATATATTATTAATTATTTATTTATATTTTATATTTTTGTTACATTTTCGAATTTAAACTGAATTTATAATTATTTTCAGTTATTTAAACTTATATAAAGAAATAAAGGAAATTTGAAAAGGTTTATGACTTTTGATTTTCCTAAGGCCTTTTATATTCCACCTTTTCACATTTTTAACCTAACTTTTCATTCAATTGGACATTACTCCTCACATCTTCAGTCGCATACTTCTTTTATCATTCACGTAAACTTCATTTTCTCATTTCTGAAAGAAAATATCGGCCTCTTCTTGCTCAAAGGAATTGGTAAAAATTCATTTCTTTTCTTTGTTTTTATGCTTGATTTCATGGTTTGCACTTGATCTCCTTCCCCATAGGTTCGGCCTACCTCCTCTACATGCCCTGCCGCCTCCACCACCACCTGAGCACATCACCATCACCACCTCCTCTCTGGCCAACCCCAAGCCGAGCCACCAAAGTATGATTATCCATCACCTAAGTGCACCAAAACTCCATCCACTTGTCATAGCCGAGCATACAATCAAATCCACCACCTTCCACAACCCATAGCCGCCACCATCTCCTCCTCCACCACCTCCAGCTCCACCTGGACACTCTGCCACGTCATCACCTAGACCCTACAGTGAACCCCGTGCCCCATATGACCTTGGCTGAACCTTGTATTGACTTGAACCCTTGTGATTTTGCTTGTAGTGTTGCCTTGTTGTGTTGTCTACATCACCACTCTTTTGCCCATCAACAAACCTATGAAGGCCGACCCCTATCAACCAAAACCTGATCCAAATCCTCACCTTAGACCTGTATTATACCTTATGGCCAAACCTGAAGGTTGTTGGAAGCAAGTGCAAATTAATTCTGCTTTGATTTGTGTGGTTGATTCTAGCATTGTTTATCGTATTTTTGAATTGAAAGCTTAGAATTATTATATTATTTTGTTTGATTTGTTTCAAGGGAATTGATACCTTGGCTCTCTCGCTCGTATCTTTTCGTGCTATTGTGCTTGTGTGGATCTCTTTTGTGCATTCGTTGTTGTGTCTCCAGCTCAAACCTGTGAGTTATTCTCACCAGATAGTGTATACTTATATAACTAGTAAATTGACCACTTTTGAATCTGTAAAATGCATCATCATATTATATCTGCTATGTTATGATTTTATGATGTTCACCCATGCTTAAACACCTGTTATATCATATGTTACTGCTATATTATGTTGTTCTGTTATTTTTATCTGTTTATCACACTGCAAGTTCCCTTTAGATTAGTATCACTATGGGTTGAAATGATACATACCCGAACGGACTTTAAAATAGGAGAAAATCGTTATGGGCTGAAATGATAGGCCTGAATGATTTTAAATTATTTTCATTTACTTGGGATTGCGGGTTTGAAATGATCAAACCCAGGTTTTCTTTGTAAATTACGAGTTGAAATGATATATTACCCGTATCACTTTACTTAAGCTAGAAAATGAAATACAGACCCGTAGCTAAAATATGTTTTTCTAAAAAATTTAAAATATTTTAGAAATGCAAAATATTATAATATTTTGATTTAAAATTAATTAAAAATGATTTTTTTAAAGCATTATTGATTTTCTGAAAATTTATAAGTGGAATAAATTAATGGTAAAGTTAGAAAATTTGAAATGTAAGTTATTTTGGAATTATAATTTGATGATAAATGGAATTTAAATTAAATATGAAAATATGATAAATTTATGATATTTTGAATTTAAAGAATTTAAAAATGATTTTTATATATATTAAAGATTTTTGAATAAAGTTAAAATGTGAAATTAATGAATATTTAAGTTGAAATTTTGAAATATAACTAAAATTGGAAATTTGTGAATTTGGCTTAAAGGTGAATTTTAAGTTAAGTAAATAAAAATGGAATTAAGTTATATTGGGAAATTTAAACTTAAGTGTTAAGTTAATTTAATTTAATGAATTTAAAATTTAATATTGGAATTTAATAAGTGAATTATTATTAAATTTTGATTTTTTTGAATGGAGTTTTAACTTTATAAAATCATGAATATAAGGGTATTTGAATGATTGTTTTAAAAGTGAAATTATATGATTTTATAAGTTAAAAATGATTTATATAAAAATATAATTGTTTGTGAAATTATACTGAATATTTGAAGTTAATTAACTGCATTTCTGAAATGCTATTATTTCTAATGTAAATGATAATACAACATTTGTAAATGTTGTAGTTGATAATAATGAACCAAACGGCTGAATTTAATTAAAGGCTATTATGGCATTTTTGTAAATGTTATAATGGTTGAATTTAACTAAGTTTATTTGAAACTAATGTAACCCTATTACAGCATTTTAAATGCTGTCTTTTGTTAAATTGAACTGTTTTAAATGTGACTTTCCGTAGCATTTTCTAAATGCTGCGAAAGTTGAATTTTCATTGTTTTAATTAATTTAAGTGAACGAATGAAACTTTGAAAGATTAAAATTTTGGAATTTAATAATTTAGTTATTAAATATAATAACTTCATTTTTATGATTTAAAATGAAGTAATTTGTTTCGTAATATAAACTATTTTGAAATATGATATTTTGATATTTTAAAATGGATTTTTGGATGATATTGAATTTTGAAATGATATTTGATTTCGAAGTATAAAATACTATTTTGAAATTTTAACCACGGGATGTATTTAATTTATAGTTTAACTGATCCTTAAAGGATGGGCGATCCCAAGCATCCTTTAAGTTATTGTGCATTACTACTATAGTTCACTTGAGTTGGTTTACATTATATAAGTATATATGTCCTGACTCGAGTGTTTTGTATTTTGCTTTACGCTCGGGTCAGCCTGAGTATTTACATCTTAGCTTTAGATCTCTTTCTGGAGCTAGGAATCGTTGGAGATTCTGCTTATCTAGTTATCTATCCATTTCAGTTTCAGTTGTTCTATTTCAGCTCTGGTATTTTAAACTTCTATGTATTTGAGATTTCTATTGTATATGTTTTCAGACTGATATTATGTATTTTGCTTTGAGAGTTTGTTATAGTAGCTTCATGAACTACTATGGTATTTTAATTTCCGCTGCGAGTTATTCTGATATTCTGTGTTTGTGATTCTGTATTTGATTTTATTGCTCCAAATTTATTTACAATCTGTTATTTTGAATTATTCAAGTCAGACATGTGTGGATTATTGTCGATTTGAATGGTCCAAAATAGTGGGTCTTTACATTTGGTATGAGAGCTTTGGTTTTAGGCAAACCTTAGCCTGCGGAGCAAAAAAAACTCATTAGAGATAGGGTAGAAATACCCTAAAATGAGTGAAATCAATCTCAGAATCATTTCTTTGTGAGAGAACGTATTTTCGAAGTATAAAATGATTTTCGAATGATTTTTTAAAGAATTTTCAAAGATTATTTTGATATAAATTTTCTTGCTTTGAAAGTAAAATTTTCTAAACTTTATCCCTTTCATATCCACCTTGTTAGTAATTTTTTTGATTAGGATTTCCTTAAAATTCTGAACTTCTATCTTGGTTGGGATTTCTTCGATTAGGATTCCTTTGAATTTTGGAACGCTCCCACTTGTTCTGAAATCCATTCCTGTCTCCCCTAATTGTATTCTTTTGATTTTTGGAGCATTCCATAACTCCACTTTGAATGACTTCTATAAAGATCGGTGATACCGCAATCTTTGAATGATTTGTAAAAGGGGTGAAACTCCCTTATAATTGGCATTGATTCACCGGAGATTTCTATATCCTCGGTTTATGATGTTTTCTATCTTCTGCTATAGTTAGATTCTATCTCTGACGATCGAAGGTCGATTTGCCTTAGATTTTCGCATCGATTATTCCTGAAGTCACGGTTGACCGGTTAAGGTCGCCCGCGATTTATATGAGCTTATCCATCTTCTATTTGGTAATTTAATTATCTTATCTTCGTTTGAGCTTATCTTTGAATCAGAATTCTATTTGATTAGAGTTCCTCTAAATTTGAATATCTGTTTTGTTTTGAAATCCATCCTTGAATCATCCATTGAAAAATTTGTGGTTGATTGTCTTTTGAAATATTTGTATTCATCGTAGTTGTTATTTTGATAAGGATGACCATATTTTATATATTAAGTGAAATGTTTTTCGATAAGGATTATATACCATTTTAAAATTGAGAATTTAAAGTTTTGAATGGATTTGAAATTTTGAAATTTATATAAGAAATGGTTTCATATAGAATGATTTATAACTGAAGGTTTTGAATCTGAATTTGAGTGATTGAACCCCGGCATTTTGGAACTGGTTTTAAGATTTTGAAATAATTAATAATATGATTTGAAAGTATTTTCCGAATATGAAATGTTTCAAATGATTTTAATGAGCTTCTAATGATTTCGAAGAAATTTCAAAAGAAGTTGAGAAAATAGAAGTCCAGAACCCACTTATGTCGCTGGAAAATAATTTCGGTGATGAATGCATGCATCATCGACATTGATTTTCGAGTTTCAGAGTGGGGGAGAGGCCACTTCGGTAGCTTTGCTATGCGATTGATTTGTGAAACCAATTTTTTGATTTAAAATTCCGAAGTGTGATGTGATATTCGAAAGATATATGTATATATATTTGAACAATTTGAAATGAGCCGGTGTTCAGTCCTTGAGTTTTGGATTTGATTTGATATAACCCTATCTTTTGGAATTGATTTACTGATTTGTTGGTGATTTACAACTCTTGGATTGAAATATGATTTCTTCAACTATTTTGAAGGTTCGAGCACTTCCAAATCAAGGTTAACTTTTTCAAAGCTAAGTAATTTTGAAAAGTATAAAGTATATAAGTTTGGTATGTATGTTTAAAGTATGTAGTAATATGATTTAAATAAGTTGAAACTGTTTTGTTAAGTAAATGAATAAGGCTATTTTGAATTTTTCTAATATGAAATTTAGATTTGAAATGTTTTGAGAAGAATTTGGTCTTCAAAATATTTTGAAAAAAATTAGTTTAAATGTTTTAACTGGGTAACATCTTTATAAAACTATATATTGAACAAGTTGGAATAGATACATAAGTTGTACGTATGCTGTTTTATTCGCATAATTAATTTGATTCAGGTTTGAGTACACAAGTTCGAGGTGAATTACACCATTTCATGTTAGGATTTTTCATTTGATTCTTGATGGTGAATATTTGATATGGATTTTGGGCTTGATTCTAGATTTCTCTATCATAGTATATGGCTATGCAAGGAGACTGAGGGCTTCTAGTCGAGAAACCATATCGAAGTCCGCATTAGGGAAGTCGAATGGACAATACTAGTTTGAAAGCGAACTTGTGTGATCGAGCGAGCGATCGAATGTAATGTTGCGAAATGATGACATATGTACATCTTATATTCTAATATCATTGATACACTTGACGCTGAAATTGGAAGTTGTTGGGTTGGATATCTTTGTAATTTTATTGGAATTCTTTCTTTTATGAAAAACTACTATCAATTTAAAACCATTTTTCAAAGCTATTTTTCTTTTATTCTTCTCAAACAAACTATTTTATTCTATTTTACATACAAACTATTTTACAAACCATTTTATTTGCAAAACTATTTTTTTATACAAAACTATTCTAAATTAAAAATCTTTTAGTAAGCAAAGATGTTCAATTCCATATGGCTCTTCATGCAGCGAAATTTATTTTTTTTGAAAATTTTTGATCCTTATATAAGATGAACTTTATGTAAGTATAAGATGATTTTGAAAACCATTGATTTTGGAAATGAATTGTTTGACTTAAAATTATTGATTTAGAAACTTGGATTATTCTCCAAAACTATTATTTCGGAAACTTTGAAACTGAAGATATTTAAATTGAGAAGAAATAATTTGGTGGAATTATAGATGATTTTGAAACTGAACTGATATTGAAACAAATTTAATTGAAAACCTTGTATTTGACAAAATACTTGATTTGGGAGTTATCGAACCTATATAAAAATTAGTTTGTGTAAGTATGATGTTGATGCGAAAACTATGGATTTGAAAAGGTACTCAATTTGAAAAGTGAAATCTTATATAATTGTAGTCTATATAAGTGTGATTTGATATACTATTAATTTTGGGAAGTATTTGATTTGAAAATGAAATCTTATATATAATGGACTTTATATAAGTATGATATTTGAAAGTGATTTGAAAAGGTACTATATGATACATATTTTCGAAGTAAAGATATGGAAAGTGCCTTCTGCTTGATATCCGCTTTGTGGCCACATTGTGGATTCATTCTATCGATATTTCTCTGATTTTTGGTTTTTCGGATATGATACTCGAGTTTCCATCGAATTCCATGGAAATCTCCATGGTCTTACGAGCGCGACTTCATAGCGTAATCGCAAGGTTGGGGGCGGCCTAAGGGTATGGATGTTTCCTGGGAGATCCAGGCGTAACCATTGTGTATCTGCGATCTATTGTGTTGCTTGGTAGCGTAATCAGCAGGGGCTGCGAGATCCTAGGGTACGGATGTTTCCTGGGAGATCCAGGCGTAACCATTGTGTATCTGCAGTACTACCAGTCTTCATGGTGTAATCGCAAGGTTGGGGGACGGCCTGAGGGTACGGATGTTTCCTGGGGGATCCAGGCGTAACCATTGTGTATCCATGATCGACATGTTTTGTTTTTTTTTGGATTGTACTTTCCATATCTGTTTTTCTAGTATTTTCACTGGGTGTTGAAACAAGTCTACCAAGTCCCTGGGGAATTCTAGCTTTGCGCCTGATCAACGCACTGCCAGAGTCTGCAGGAACGAGGATAAACTTGTTAAGACATCGAGCTATAAAAGTATTTTGATAAAATTATTTTGATAAAAGTACTATATAAAGAATATTTTGATCAGTTATTTTTCCCTTCTAAAGATTTTAAAATGTTTTAAAGATTGTTTACTTTGAACTATCAGATTTGAATCAAAGAACTATTCATCATATTATGAAATGTTTAAAACGTTATGAAATTTTAATTGAAATGTATAACGGTTTAAATAATGGTCCATCCTTGTCTTCAACCTGCTTTCCCTCCTAGCTACTTTACCCTACCTTCTTTTGGGATGTCTTCCAACCTATTGTTCTTTCTAGTTGTTTCTCCGCTTCCTTCCTTCTCGAGGACGAAAAGATTTGAGTGGGAGAGAGTGTAACAACCCTAGATTTCTGCATATATTTAAATTTGACTTTATTTTTATTTTAAATTATTTTAAACTTGTTTTATTTCAAACATTTCATTTCTTAAAAAATAATAATAATAAATTTTGATTATTAAGTAAATTATAACTTCAAATGGTATAAATTGAATATTTTACTAAATGGTGAAATTCTGCTCAAACTGGTCAAACTTTGACTTTTAAACTTTAAATTTAAACATTTAAATTTCTCAAATTTTATCTTTTATTATGAAAATAGATTTAGTAACTTGAACACTGATTTTTGTTTCGTTGAAAATGGAGTTAAATTGTAAAAGTTATGTACATTTCAATTTTGAGTGCAATTTGATTTATTTAACAATTTTGTCTATTTTAAAGTATATAAATTACATTTTTTTTCCATATTCTCTTTTTTAATATGTGTTAATATTTTATTTTATGTATACTTTGTCTTTTAACATTTTTAAAGTGATGTTATAATTTTTCCAAAGCTTATTGAATTTATTTTCTATTTTTAAAGGCTAGTTTCTATTTTTCTGCTATTTTCTTCAATTAAATTATATTTAATTAAAATTTATTTATTCATTTTGTGAATGCATTTTTATTTTATGTTCTTATCTTTATTTATAAATATTTTCCCAAGTCCATATAATTTTTCCAAAGTTTATTCTGTTTATTTTTAAATTTCTAGAATAGTTTTCATTTTTGTGCTATTTTCTTATTTTTAATCATATATATATATATTATTAATAATTTATTTATATTTTATATTTTTGTTACATTTTCGAATTTAAACTGAATTTATAATTATTTTCAGTTATTTAAACTTATATAAAGAAATAATGGAAATTTGAAAAGGTTTATGACTTTTGATTTTCCTAAGGCCTTTTATATTCCACCTTTTCACATTTTTAACCTAACTTTTCATTCAATTGGACATTACTCCTCACATCTTCAGCCGCATACTTCTTTTATCATTCACGTAAACTTCATTTTCTCATTTCTGAAAGAAAATATCGGCCTCTTCTTGCTCAAAGGAATTGGTAAAAATTCATTTCTTTCTTTGTTTTTATGCTTGATTTTATGGTTTGCACTTGATCTCCTTCCTCATAGGTTCGGCCTACCTCCTCTACATGCCCTGCCGCCTCCACCACCACCTGAGCACATCACCATCACACCTCCTCTCTGGCCAACCCCAAGCCGAGCCACCAAAGTATGATTATCCATCACCTAAGTGCACCAAAACTCCATCCACTTGTCATAGCCGAGCATACAATCAAATCCACCACCTTCCACAACCCATAGCCGCCACCATCTCCTCCTCCACCACCTCCAGCTCCACCTAGACACTCTGCCACGTCATCACCTGGACCATACAGTGAACCCCGTGCCCCATATAGCCTTGGACGAACCTTGTATTGACTTGAACCCTTGTGATTTTGCTTGTAGTGTTGCCTTGTTGTGTTGTCTACATCACCACTCTTTTGCCCATCAACAAACCTATGAAGGCCGACCCCTATCAACCAAAACCTGATCCAAATCCTTGCATTAGACCTGTATTATACCTTATGGCCGAACCTGAAGGTTGTTGGAAGCAAGTGCAAAGCAATTCTGCTTTGATTTGTGTGGTTGATTCTAGCATTGTTTATCGTATTTTTGAATTGAAAGCTTAGAATTATTATATTATTTTGTTTGATTTGTTTCAAGGGAATTGATACTTTGGCTCTCTCACTCGTATCTTTTCGTGCTATCGTGCTTGTGTGGATCTCTTTTGTGCATTCATTGTTGTGTCTCAAGCTCAAACCTGTGAGTTATTCTCACCACACAGTGTATACCTATATAACTAGTAAATTGACCACTTTTGAATCTGTAAAATGCATCATCATATTATATCTGCTATGTTATGATTTTATGATGTTCACCCATGCTTAAACACATGTTATATCATATGTTACTGTTATATTATGATGTTCTGTTATTTTTATCTGTTTATCACACTGCAAGTTCCCTTTAGATTAGTATCACTATGGGTTGAAATGATACATACCCGAACGGACTTTAAAATAGAAGAAAATCGTTATGGGCTGAAATGATAGGCCTGAATGATTTTAAATTATTTTCATTTACTTGGGATTGCGGGTTTGAAATGATCAAACCCGGGTTTTCTTTGTAAATTACGGGTTGAAATGATATATTACCCGTATCACTTTACTTAAGCTAGAAAATGAAATACAGACCCGTAGCTAAAGTATGTTTTTCTAAAAAATTTAAAATATTTTAGAAATGTAAATATTTTAATATTTTGATTTAAACTTAATTAAAAATGATTTTTGTAAAGCATTATTGATTTTCTGAAAATTTATAAGTGGAATAAATTAATGGTAAAGTTAGAAAATTTGAAATGTAAGTTATTTTGGAAATTATAATTTGATGATAAATGGAATTTAAATTAAATATGAAAATATGATAAATTTATGATATTTTGAATATGAATGAATTTAAAAATTATTTGTATATATATTAATGATTTTTGAATAAAGTTAAAATGTGAAATGAATGAATATTTAAGTTGAAATTTTGAAATATAACTAAAATTGGAAATTTGTGAATTTGGCTTAAAGGTGAATTTTAAGTTAAGTAAATAAAAATGGAATTAAGTTATATTGGGAAATTTAAACTTAAGTGTTAAGTTAATTTAATTTAATGAATTTAAAATTTAATATTGGAATTTAATAAGTGAATTATTATTAAATTTTGATTTTTTTGAATGGAGGTTTAACTTTATAAAATCATGAATATAAGGGTATTTGAATGATTGTTTTAAAAGTGAAATTATATGATTTTATAAGTTAAAAATGATTTATATAAAAATGTAATTGTTTGTGAAATTATACTGAATATTTGAAGTTAATTAACTGCATTTCTGAAATGCTATTAATTCTAATGTAAATGAAAATACAACATTTGTAAATGTTGTAGTTGATAATAATGAACCAAATGGCTGAATTTAATTAAAGGCTATTATGGCATTTTTGTAAATGTTATAATGGTTGAATTTAACTAAGTTTATTTGAACTAATGTAACCCTATTACTGCATTTTAAATGCTGTCTTTTGTTAAATTGAACTGTTTTAAATGTGACTTTCCATAGCATTTTCTAAATGCTGCGAAAGTTGAATTTTCATTGTTTTAATTAATTTAAGTGAACGAATGAACTTTGAAAGATTAAAATTTTGGAATTTAATAATTTAGTTATTAAATATAATAACTTCATTTTTATGATTTAAAATGAAGTAATTTGTTTCATAATATAAACTATTTTGAAATATGATATTTTGATATTTTGAAATGGATTTTTGAATGATACTGAATTTTGAAATGATATTTGATTTCGAAGTATAAAATACTATTTTGAAATTTTAACCACGGGATGTATTTAATTTATAGTTTAACTGATCCTTAAAGGATGGGCGATCCCAAGCATCCTTTAAGTTATTGTGCATTACTACTACAGTTCACTTGAGTTGGTTTATATTATATAAGTATATATGTCCTGACTCGAGTGTTTTGTATTTTGCTTTACGCTCGGGTCAGCCTGAGTATTTACAACTTAGCTTTGGATCTCTTTCTGGAGCTAGGAATCGTTGGAGATACTGCTTATCTAGTTATCTATCCATTTCAATTTCAGTTGTTCTATTTCAGCTCTGGTATTATAAACTTCTATGTATTTGAGATTTCTATTGTATATGTTTTCAGACTGATATTATGTATTTTGTTTTGAGAGTTTGTTATAGTAGCTTCATGAACTACTATGGTATTTTAATTTCCGCTGCGAGTTATTCTGATATTCTGTGTCTGTGATTCTGTATTTGATTTTATTGCTCCAAATTTATTTACAATCTGTTATATTGAATTATTCAAGTCAGACATGTGTGGATTATTGTCAATTTGAATGGTCCAAAATAGTGGGTCGTTGCATGGGGAATCCTGTTGGATCCCTCCAACCTATCACCTGCAACAAATATACATATGAGAAAATATGTACAATGTCTGCTTCGAGGTAGACGCACGTACAAAGGGTCATCCGCTCATACACAAGAACGTATAGGGTCTCATCCGCTAAAATATGCAGGAATATATCCAACCAACTAATATATATAATATATCATATATCATCCAAACAGTCATCAAAACGGCATAATAAAAATATTCCTACTTATATAGAAATATAAGCGGGTCAGAAAGAGTGAGTTTTACTCACATTGCTTGAAGTCGTCGCAATAGCGATTCGTTTGGATTAAAATTAAACAAGCATTTAGTTTAACCCAATATTCCTAGCAGCTCTCAATTCATCCAAACCAGCTCTAAAATGAAGTGCTCGACAATACGAATCCAACGCAATTCGTTTCGTGCGAATCTGACCTCGTATGTAAGAGTTATGGATTTTTAAACATAACAATACTTAATAATATAATTAACTTAATTAACTTTAAAAAATATATATAAACTTAAATCATCGTTCTTCCCTTCCGCTCCCAGACTTTTGCACACACGCAACGAACCCACTCGCTACCGTCTTCCCCTAATTGTCGCTCCACCCTCGATAAACTATACGATGATCAGGGACCACATTCGAAAGCTTGTACTCCACTTCACCTCCATGCCAAGATCCATGAACTCTGGCCCCCCTTATCATGACGTAGCACCCTCGAAACGTCGCGCGTTCATTCACAAACTGCCGTCGATCCCCTTCGCCATATCCAATCATGGCTATTGGATTGGTAGAGCTTGTTGAGCTCTTCGATTCTCTAGTAGAAAGTTTTCGTTAAAAGTTGATGGATTGGAAGAAATTGGAGGAGGAAGATCGGAGCTTCCTAGCCATTGGTTTATAAAGTGGTGGCTGGTGATGAAAAAATAGGGTTAGTGTTTTAGATGAAGGGTATGGGACCTCTATTTATAGGTAATTAAAAACACTATTCACCCGAATATTTTCCGAACTCCAAACGAAGCGTGCCGCCTGGTGTTTATAATGTTTTATCCCTATTTCGAACATAATGGAATATATATCGGGAGCCAATTCCATCGTATTTGGAAGATAGGTTTTCGAATCGAATTATTTTAATTAAAATTTCCTTTAATTAATTTCTGTGTGTTTCAAGCTCGCACAACTAAACCGTAAGTCTGATGGCCATGAAATTTTAAATCCTATAATAACTCACTATTATGGATCCAATGAAACTAGTTTCATCGAAATCCAAAACAATGTCAAAAATGACTATTTTTACACGTTCAATAAATAAATAAATTTCCAATTTTTTCCAAATCGTTTTCAATTCAATTTTAAAACTTCACTAACTCCATCAAATTCAAATAGCATTTAAAACAACTTTAGAAATCATTTTCATCTTTATTAAACCCCAGATTCAATTATTTACACAATCTAATTATTCAAATATCAACTATATTTAAATTAATTTAATTTAACTAAAAAATTATATTTTTCAATTTTTAAAATCAATTAAATATTCTAAATTCAAATGACTGTAAAACTAGGTCATTGCATACTCCCCCCTTAAAAGAATTTCGTCCTCGAAATTACTACGTAAGAAAAATACCCAAAATCCCATTAGCTTTTCAAAATCAACTAGCTAAAATAAATTATCAAATTCGTTTATGTCGTTTAACTTTCCAGGATAAATCGATTAGTCATAAATTTATAAAAAAACTTTTTTAAGTTTCAATTCATTTAGTTGTTAACTGATATCAAATCAAAATCAACTAATATCATTTTAATTTATAACTCAAAAATCAAAACATTTAGTTATCAAAAAAAAATTCCAAAATTTCCCCAAAAAAATTCTAACACCTTAAATATTTAGAAAATTTCGCTAGAGTCTGCTTTGCGCGGTTCGATCAGAATAAATCACAATATATGCATATATATATATGTGTATATATATATATATATATATATATATATATGAGCGCGTATTTGTTAGTTATATAAAAATGTTTTGTATTGTGTTGATTGATCTGTTAAGTGTTTTATAAATTCTAGTCGGTATATGGAACGCCACTGTATCGATAGGGATTTCTAAACTCTTAAACAAGGTATAAATGTGATTTAAAAATATAAAAAGGGATTTTAAAAGAATATAAAGCACTCACTACAACAAAAATTATTTTTAGATGCATTTATCCGTAGCGTTTAAATGCAAAGTGCATCCGTTACTCATTTATAAAAAGTAAACGTAAATAAAGATCGCTGCTACTTTATCCCGCTAAAATTTGGCTGATTATTTTGTGTGGCCACTCATATTTCTTTTTGCTTTTCTCCTCTAGCGCGGTATGAATAACCTAAAAGAAATCTCCTCGTTGTCGTTTCTCTTTAGCTCCTACTGTTCCACTTCAACTTTTCAACCCTTATGACTCAAGCAACGATTTCAGTCTCCAACTACGGCTTCTCACCTCTAGCTCAAATAAAGGTAATCCGAAAATAAATCTTATTTTGAGTTTGTATAATGGCTTTTGAGGTTTGTTGCTTGAATTCATCACATGAATTGAATTCAGTTTATTTAAAAATCAAAATTAATAATTAGGTAATTTTCTTTTGTTGAGATTCGAAATTAGAAGTTAGGCTGTTATTTCTTAGTGATTGCAGTCTTGGATCTTGAAGTGGCCACAGTGCACTTCATTTCGATCTCGTGTCTGAATTTGGGTAGTGATACTAAATGAATCATCTGATCTGGAGTCAGTAACCAACAACCTCCGTTTAGTTTCAATTGAAGAACATGAGACTTCGAATAAATTTGACAAATCTGATGAAGAATTAGCTAGAATTTTGTAGGTAGGAAACATTTATTATTATTATTTGTTTGTATTTGTAGCAACTTCTTGAAAGTGGTTTGGATCTATAAGTTTTAATTAGTTTTAAGTCTTTAACAGTATGTTAGGCAACTACTTACTCATTTGCATATGTATATTTAACACTAAAGCAGAGATAAGTTACATTTAACCATTTAACGTTATTTTTCATTTTAAGTAAATCCTACCATGCTAAATTTTATTATTGACTGTTCAAACAAAACATTAGGAATTGTATTTCGCAAAATCTAGTATGAGACATTCTAATTCACATTTTAGTCATAAAACATCATCTTATCTGCCATATTTCTTAATAAGATAATTTTATTCAATTTTTTGGTTCGGTTTTAATTAAAATGATGTTACTAATTAAATTACACCTGAGTATTGCATGATATTTTAACAATCGGGATTGGAGCAAAACAATGCGAGGTTCGAGTCCAGAAACAGCCTCTTCGCAATGCGAGGGAAAGGTTGCGTACATTATCGACCTCCTCAAAGTCCACTATCGTGCGGGAGCCTCGTGCACTTGGTTCCACCTTTAGGATTGGAGCATAACAATGTACTTTTGTTTTTAAGCATCACCAAAGGTCCAACCCATATTGCATGTAAAGTCATTTGAAAAACAATAGTATATAATATATTGTTCTAATCCTAGTTGTCAAAATATCATGTAATACTTAGGTGTTTGTTTTTTTTAAAAATTAAGTAAAACCATTTAAATTAAGATTGGACAAAAAATTAAATAAAATTAATTAGGAAATATGACCCTTAACTATGATGATGTGTCATAACTAAAATGTGTATTACATAGTCCTAAACTGGGCATTGCAAAAAGACAATGTCTAATATATTCTATGATACATTAGCAATAAAATTTAGCAAAGAAGTTTTTTTAAAACAATGTTAAATGGTCATCAGTCATCAAAATTAGATTGCAATTACATGTAGGTTAGAGATGCTCTTAGCATCACATCCACTTGACAGTGTTAAAATGATTTTTACCACATTGATTTTAAATGACTTACATGCAACACGGGTTAGAGTGCTCTTAATTGTTGACTATTTGAAACTTGGAAGTAGTTTCAACTTTCAAGTGACTAGTATAAGTAGAATTTTTGATAAAACTCAGTCGTAAAAGATGAAATAAACCATAAACTTGTTATTCTTATTTATGACTTATAAACCTTTTTGCTATTTTGGATTCAACTATCTAAGAATGTTGTCAAACAATCCAAATTACATAATTAACTTATAAAGGTATCTTAAGGTATAGGAACATTGTTTAAATCTTTTTGACATATAGCTTATAAGTCATGATATACCATGTTTCATGATATAACGTTCTGCAGTCGCTACTTCTTCCCAACACTCTGGATCATATTGGATAGGTACTTGATAGTATGCACCCATTAAATAGGCACCTTCAAGCTGGCCTATTAAATAGGTGCCTAGACAGTAATCGTCTATTGATAGGTCCCATTTACGGGATTTAAAACATTTGACAGTAGGCTCAGTTGGACTAAGGCACTTATACTTAACCATTAATTATTAAACTTCAACCATTTCACATCTAGGTGCCAAATGAATATGTGGTCGGCTTCAAGCGCCTAATGAATAGGCGTCCACACTTGAAACTGAACAGCCAAATCGGTGTTTCCCTCCTTAGGTGCTTGGTTCAAATTCAAGAACCACAAACGTATTATTAGTACTACTTTTGAATTCAGAGGAGATTACAGCTTTTGGCGGAGAAATGATGAAAAAAATGAATTCTAAACCAAATTCATCTTTTTGTTGGAGATTCCCTATGCTATTTTTCCTATTTATTAGCTTATTACTAGACACCCTCTTAGCAGTTTTGTAATGGAAAAATTGAATCTTGGTATTTATTGTTGTTTAATGCTGATTTAGGCAGAGGAAGATGCGTTGTTTTTCCAGCAATTCCAAGAAGATGAAAATAGAGAGGAATTTGAAGGGAGAGTGAGGCCACATGCTAATCAATTCCTCATGGTTATTTAGCATTCTTTCATTTATTTGTTGAAATAATTAAGAGATGACTATTTATTTAATTCTCCTTCTCTATGATATAAAGTATGGTAGGGAAGCACATATAAGTTATTCTAGAGTATCAAAATGTTTGATCAGCTTACCTTTGACATAATCCTCTCATCATGATTGATATATCAGCAGGCAAACTATTTAGTAAGGAGCTATAGTTTAGGAATAATGTAAAAATGTTGGGACGATCTCGAGTTTCATGTTTCAATATAAACGAGTAGTTGAATATTATTCCTATGGGAGGAGGCTTTCCATAAGCTCATTCACTATAAATAAACTTTGATCTTACTCATTCATTTATGCCTAGTGTAGGTTGTCAGTTAAAGATATTTTTCTTCTTCTTCTAACTGATGTTTGTTAGTATTGTCAATGTTATTTTTTGATCATTTGACTTAATGCTATTCTCCGTCTTGTTTTTGTATGATTTTATATTTCAGGATCTCTACCTGTTTATTGAATTAAATTGCAACATTGTTTTTCCTTTTTGAATGAATGTAGTATGAGGACCTGGTTCGACATGAGGCTGCCCGTAAGTCTGTTCCTATTGACGAGCTCGAGGAGAAATCATTGGTTTCATTGGCTAAGGTACCTTTATTCACCTTCCTAAAAATGGGAACTTTTTTTCCGGTAGTAAATATACTGAAGCTATTGTTATGATTTGGTAAAATATCGAAGACCTCGAACATGAACTCCTAAATCTTCCGTTTAAATGCACTAGTGCAATTAACATATAAAGAAGTTGTTTCGGGATATTAGATCTTTAACCTATAAAGAACGGAGATCTTATATTGATTAAAGTTATTGAATTGTTCGGGTGCATGCATTGAATGTTTGCTTTCGTCGGCTTCCTTGAAAAAAGAACCTGAGAATGATGGAAAGATGTGCATTTGCTTAGCTGGTGATCCTGTTCAAATTGCTTTAGCTTTAACTGTAGCTATAGATGCAATTAACGAGCTTGTTGATACTATGAAAAGTAATATCAATGGAACATATATCATGAAGTTTTTTGAAAAGAAATATAATTTGTTCAGGTTTGGTTCTTGCTAGTGGCGAAGAACTCCCCATTCGAATCGTAAGCTAAATTGTTGATGACAACTTTAGCGGCTACTTATAATTTCTATTTTTATTGACTATTCGTTTGCTAGTGCAGGCGACATCAAACATCAAAATAGGAAGAACCTGATGGTGCTAAAGGTATATAATGCTTTGTTTGCATTTAGGAAAATGCGTAATGCTGAATACAACCATTAAACACTTGTTGCATTATAAAGTTTTACATACATTTTATGCTAATTAAAGTTTGTTACATTATAAAATACATGATTATAAATTTTTGATTGTAAATGAACACACCTAAAATTGAGCAAAATGTTGTGTTATTAAACCAATTTAAAACAAAGGCAACTTTGGGCGCTGTTTTAATTTTCAAGCATATTTGAATCTACTCATGACTATATTCAAGTGTTCTAAATTATGTGCAATACTTGTTTATGTATCATGTTTATTTTTCAAATAGGTTGGATGATATATAAGACAATAAATGGTGAAACGTATGAATTGGAACCTTATGAGCTTATGTCAGCTAATGATGCTCCTGAGAGAGATCCGAAGAATTGGTAGTTAACTTTTAGACATGCACAGTTAGCAATAACTTTATATCAATCAAAGGTGTCGAGCTTTCTACTATTGTGAAATTGAAACCGTAATTTGTAGGATATTGGAAGGAAGTGATGATGGTGGTGAAAATTGGTATGAGTTAGATAAACAGAGTTCTTAGTTTTTTGAGAGAAGGTTTCAACGTAAAACTTTCGAAGTAAATTCGAGGCAACAAGCAAATGCATTCAGGTATGGTTATTCTATCATTAATTGTATTCTACTTTTGTTAAACCATTTATTTCTCAGTTCGATTATATATCACTTCATTTTCAGGTTCAGATTTCTCCATATTAGAGACTCGCAGACACAGTCAAGATTTAAGATAGGGAGCATTGACCTCTATGCCACAAGGTCTGAAATCAACATTATATGACTGATGTGTGCCATTGTACGCTTTTTTTGTACTTATATTTCTGTTTGTATTTAATACCTGAAAAGAAAATTTAATTACCGGTAATGATCAAATATTTTTTATATCTATTCTATACAAAATTGAGTTTGTATTTTTACTCTTGAAGTTGATTCTCAGTTTCTGACAGGCATACATACACACACACACACATATATATATATATATATATATATATATATATATATTGTCAATATAATTTGAATAGTGGAAATTAGCCACAAGGGCCTCTTTAGCAGGTGGAATTAGTTTCTAGGACACACAACTGAAATAATTACTTTCAAGGACAAAACGCAAAATAATTAGTTTCTAGGGCCTAAAAATCTATGAAATTATGTCCTTGAAAGTAATTGGACTGTTGACTTTGTTCTTGAAAGTAATTATTCTGCTGACTTTGGCCTTGAAATTAATTTCTTTGAATGTGTGTCCTAGAAACTAATTGGACTGCAAAGTTTGTCCTTCTGGTGAAATGCCCCATTTGAATATTTATGAAGAGCAACATTAATCTTTACCCATGGTAGAAATTTTCTATTATACCATCAGTACAAATTAGAAACGCCGTAATCACTTTATGAAATACTGGAAGTTTTATGTCAGTCCAAAATTTCTATATTTAAATAGCAACACCGTAATAGATATAGGTTTGTTTAAGTAGAGTTAACAAGGTGAAACACTGAATTGTAAAATGAATATATTTGACCGGCTGGTGTGCTTATAATTAAACTTATGCTCAAAGTTGCATTTTATATGTGCTAGTGGTATCTTAGTTACTAAGACATATGCATCCCAATAAAGAAAAGATCATCAAATGATAAAAATAATTATCATTTGTTTAGAACCATAAAAGAAAAAATTATAACTTGCGGTTATATTTTTATAGCGTGTCGGGTATTACAAGAACTTGTGGTTATTTTGGAAATAATTGATGGTGGACTCCTGGGACCAATGTTTAAGGTGAGCTTCATGCTATGCATTTACTTATAAGTAATATAACAACCATAACCTTACAATGATTATAACATTTAGGTTACTTTAGAAGAGTACCTAGGAGTCGTCTTCGTCAATTCCTCAACTATGCAATACAAGAACTTGTGGTTATTTTGGAAATAATTGATGGTGGACTCTTGGGACCAATGTTTAAGGTGAGCTTCATGTTATGCATTTACTTATAAGTAATATAACAACCATAACCTTACAATGATTATAACATTTAGGTTACTTTAGAAGAGTACCTAGGAGTCGTCTTCGTCAATTCCTCAACTATGCAATGTTGGGAAATGGTACGAGAAAGGGTCAGTTCAGAAATTACCCACCAATGAACTTCAGGGGAACGAAACATTTTCCAATTGCAACTTAAGGAGAGCCTTAATGGACTTGAAACGTTTGGCCTTTTGTCTCCAGAAATTGTCGAGGTAAACTATTTTTATCCACTCATACTTTATGTCTACTTTACTTTATGTTTTATGCTTGGTCTATTGTGATCTATTAGCCAGTAGCAAGTTGCCCCTACTGAGAGTTTTAGTGATAATGATATCCCCTTACTTCTACTTGGTTATTCAAAGATTTGGGTTTATGCTAAGTTAGATCAAATAGTGCGTTTAGCGAATTTCTGAACTACTATATATGCAAAAGCACATACGTTAGTCTAGACCATCATACATTTAACCCTGCTATATATAGCAATCACTTCTGGAAAACTGAACAAGCTATCCCTTGAATTTGTTTTACAACATTGCTTATGTGTTGTATGTCATTGGTGCATGTATTGGTTTATACTAAGTATCAACTTTCTGATGCAGCAAGCATTTACAAGCTTGATTTCGGGTGTAGTGACTTTTGAAACCTTTCTATTAATCATTCACAAGATTGATTTCTTTTTTTATATACATTATTAATAATGAATCAATTGAAAAATCTAGTTACTAGCTTGAGTTGCCCAATGCAATTGTAGTTTCTGACTCCACCCTTGATTAAATTGTGAACCAATTGCACACTAATTGTAGTAATTCAAGCTAGAGGTTTTTCTAAAAAGTAAATGTAGCGACTCACAGTTCCGTACCCTTTGAGTTGATAAAAATTCACTCATGTTCAACCCAAATTGTATGAAAGAGCGAATAACTAGGGTAAAGAAGTAAGATAGAAGAAGAAATAGAAACAACAACACAGAATCTCACAGTCGCAGCGGGACAAAATATAATACATAATAACAGATTTTTATATACAAGAACTGTGCTGTTAATATACATACCATTATCAGAGTACAATATACAACAATTAATCTAGACAGTTTACTAACTTGTCCTCATACAGCGGAAATATAAATTAAGTACGGAGATACGTCTTTACTCCTCCAGCTCGCCTCTTGAGCTCCATAGCATTCTATCCTGAATTTGTAATACTCGGTCTGACCCGAGCATTATAATAAAATAACACCCGAGTCAGTCTGGAAAACCAGCATGAGAAAACACACTCAATTTGAATTATTAACTTTTCTCAAAATCCTTTGAAAATAAAGATATCCCGTAAGAGCACGTCACACATAAACACGATGGGTTTTTACCTTACGATAACCAAAACGATTTTTATCAAAATCATCTAATATTATAGTAGTGTCTATAGAAAGTAAATAGAAAATAGCTGAAATGCTTGCGTCTCACATTTCAGCATAGTTGGGTACAATCAAAACCATACGGCGCTTATTGGAGAATGGATTCCATCGAATGACTGGGCCACTGGGGTACCACCCATCATAGTACACCTCTAGAACAATGTACCAAGGACCTCGATGGGATCCCCTGCTACACAAGACCGGCCTACCCCTAACCTGGATAGACCGAATATGTTATCACCCTGGCTGTTCCCACCCTTACCATCGAGCGCTCCTTCTTTCATGCACAACCATATCCATAATATATAGGTTTCCGAGGACATCTAGAAAAGTGATAACATACCCTAATTGGGTGCGACCCACTTAGCCTTGCTGCATCTCCCCTGTTTTAGTCATTTCCAGTTGATGAGGCTCGAGGCTAAGCGTTAGCTTTCAAGAAACAATTCTTCTTAGAATGCTCATCGTCCTCCAATGATGATTTCGGCTTCTTGAATTTTTGGGAAGCATTAGAAAAATGATTACGATAACTCCAAACGAGGACTATTATATTAGATTTCGATATAAATTTCAACGCGTTTCTATCTCGTATGGCCAAACAATAACTCCAAACGCTACGAAATTTAAAATCCGATAATAATACACTATTATGGATCCAATGAAACTAGTTTCGTCGAATTCCAAGAATGTGCCTCGGATCGCTATTTTAACTTGTCGATTAAATCGACGATTTCAAAATTTCCGAAATCGCTTAAAATTTCAGTTTTAAATCTAACCCAATTATAATCCCAAATCAAATATTCAAAAATTAAATGGCAGAAAAATCCGGGTCGTTACAGTAAAGGAAGGAACAAGGAGGCAAGGTGATCATAATTGATAAGGTTATTGGAAATAGTAGGATTGAACATCCAAAGCTGACTGAAACTCAAATTTACTTTGATATTGAGATGCTGATTTATTTGAATGGGAAACAAAGGACGGAGAGTGAATTTAAGAAACTGTTTGTGGAAACTGGTTTTAAAAAGTACAAGATTATACTTGTGTTGGGTACACATAGTATTATCGAGCTTTATCACCGAATAATAATCGTTTATGGGTTTCAGTTTCACCTTTCATGTGTGCATTACTTTGTGAATGATTAATAAGTCTCCAGGGAGTCAAAGTTGTATTTTACTTCTTCAAAAATGCATGTACAACCATGTTAAATGTTTATCTTTGTTATTTTGTGTTTATATTAATTGACGGATTAGTTGACTTCCTATGAACTTGAATTACTATTTTAAATTCGTACATCAACCAATTTGCAATCCAAACTCAATTAGATTTTGCATCAGATATAGCCAAATTTCTTAACTAACGTTGGAGTTCATTTTACAAACCTCTTTCTTTTAAGTTGCAAAAATATTTATGATCCCAACTTTTCTTGATTTATTCTTTTTATTTGAATACATCAAGTTTTGCCTTGCTTTAAACCTAAGGAAAATATTATAATCTGCATGTTACATTTCACCGACTATACATATTGAATCATCCTTCTTTTGTAGCTTCCTCTCGAGTTCTTTATTTTCAATGATCTGGGATTGCAGCTCTTCATTTTCTTTTCTAATTTCTTTGTTTTGCTTTATCAGGTTAGATTAGCTAGCATCATCACTGTTAGAACTGGTCTGTCTGGCATCGATAAAACTAGGGAAAACACTGGCGATGCATTTCCTTCTACTTATTTCTGTCAACAAATGCAATCCACCTCTCTGAAATTTATCGTGCCGGAGCTCCCAGCGATCGGATGTAGATTTTTTGAATCCCTGATATAACAAAGTAAGCCATATATAATATGGATTTTATGTGAATTTGCTCGGGTTTTCGAAAAACTATTATCAAAATAGTTACGGATATTATATTGGATTATGTGATTAACGTGTTTATTTAATTGTTTGAATACGATTATTATGTGATTGATTGATTGTTTGAATACAACAATTATGTGATTGATTGCTGGTTGTAATAAGACTATTATGTGAGCGATAGCTGGAAAGGGTACAAGCCATTAAGATGAAATAGTAGCGTGTACAGTATACAACAAAATAGTTAATAACTTTTATGTGTTTTAAAAACGCTACTAAAATAAATGTAAATAGATGTGATACGTCTTTTGAAGCCTTGGAAAAACGCTACCAAAATTTTTAGTAGCATTTTAGTAAACACTACGATACGACATGCTACTAAAAGTCTGAAATTTTTTGTAGCATTTCTAAAACCCTACAATAGATCAAGTTTTGGAAACATTTTCTACAACGCTACAAAAAGTTTCAGACTTTTAGTTGCATGTCATATCGTAGCGTTTATCGAAACGCTACTAAAAATTTTGGTAGCATTTTTTCAGCAACAAAAGGCCTTTTCTGGTGTAGTGACTGAATTCACTACTGTTGCTGGAAAATAAAAAAGGTGATGATTGCAACATCATCAGTATCGTTTTCGAGTTTCTGGGTGATGGATTTGCTACCATTAGTAAATTGAAAATTTAAGTTTTGTTGTGATAAACAAATTTGAATTTAAAATCCAAGTTTGAAATTGATAAATATAAGTGAAATGAGTTTGGACTTATAATATGAAATAAAAATTTAACTTTAGTAAAGTTAAATAAATTTGAGTTAGCATAAAAAAATATATGATTTGAAATTTAACTAAAGGAAAGTTAAATAAAGTGAATTGGATTTGAACTAGATTAGATAAGTTATTGAAATGAAATTTAACTTAAGTGATGTTGAATGAAGTTGAAATTGATATTAACAACGAATTAATAAAGTAAGTTAATAAGTTGAAGTGATAATATGAATATAAACTTGAGTTGTTAAATGAAATTACCAAATGTAATGAATGGGTTTTTCGGACCCACTCCGGTAGGCTTTTCAACCATCCTGCTACCTTTCTGCTTTTCAACATGGGGGCACTCTTGCTTTTCAACATGGAGGTGATGACAAGTGGTACCTCAGATCTGCTTTTACGCAAGCCTCTCGACTATCAACCAACCCTTCGATACTCGATCTCAGGGACATGTAGGGGTAAGAGTCTAAGCTTCATCACTGTTCACAAAGCGAGAACCCCCTATTATGCAAGAACCTCACTAACCAGATCTGATCCCCTTTGCCATATCCAATCATGGCCGTTGGATTGGTAGAGCTTGTTAAGCTCTTCGATTTTCTAGTATAAAGTTTTCGTTAAAAGTGGATGGATTGGAAGAAATTGGAGGAGGAAGATCTGAGGTTCCTAGCCGTTGGTTTATAAAGTGGCGGCTGGTGATGAAGAAATAGGGTTAGGGTTTTAGATGAAGGGTATGGGACCTCTATTTATAGGCAATTAATAACACTATTCACCCAAATATTTTCCGAACTCCAAACGAAGCGTGCCGCCTGGCGTTCATAATGTTTTACCCCTATTTCGAACACAATGGAATATATATCGAGAGCCAATTCCATCATATTTGGAAGGTAGGTTTTCAAATCGAATTATTTTAATTAAAATTTCCTTTAATTAATTTATGTGCATTTCAAGCTCGCATGACTAAACCGTACATTCGATCGCCACGAAATATGAAATCCTGTAATAACTTGCTATTATGGATCCAATGAAACTGGTTTCGTCGAAATCCGAGATAGTATCAAAAATGACTATTTTTACACAATTAAATAAATAAATTTCCAATTTTTGCCAAATCGTTTTCAATTCAATTTTAAAACTTCACTAACTCCATTTAAATTCAAATAGCATTTAAAACAACTTTAGAAATCATTTTCATCTTTATTAAACCCCGGATTCAATTATTTGCACAATCTAATTATTCAAATATCAATTATATTTGAAATTAAATTAATTTAACTAACAAATTATATTTTTCAATATTTAAAATAAATTAAATATTCTAAATTCAGATGACCAAAAAACTAGGTCGTTACATTTTCCTAAAGTAAAAAGTGAAGAGTTTTCTAAGAGTTAAACATGGATTTGAATAAAATGGTTTTGGGTTTGTTGTAACTATGTTTTACATAACATCATTTTAAACCCATTTAAATAAGGATTTGGAAATAGAAAATCTTTATTAAAGGTTTAAACATGATTTTAAATAAGATGACTTGATATTTCCCAAGATTAAAGATGAGTTTCAAATGAAAGATTTAAAGAAATAATGTTGAAATGTTTTCCTAAGTAGAAGAGAAAATAATTTGGAATTATCCCAAGATTTAAGAAAGGTTTAAATAAACCAAATGATTTGATAAATGAGGTTTAATGATTCTATATACTCTTGAAAAGAAAATGGAATAAATTGAAAGGAATATATCTAAGAAAAATACTTGATTTAAATAAAAGATGAAGTAAGTCCACAAGTAGTGGCGCAGTGGTTGAGACACTTGCCTCCAGTTAACGAGGTTGCGAGTTCAATACCCGTCTGCCCTGCTGCACTTAAGGCGCGGAGGTGGATTCCCGTTAATCCTATAACATGGTTGGGAACATCAAACATCTGTGCTAGGGCTGGCTTAAACCTTCCTAGGGTTGGCTGACTCTCTAGGTAAGGAGCTCTTCCCTCCGGGGTTGAGTTTAAAAAAAAGATGAAGTAATTGATTTATGATTGATATCCACATATGAACTAAACATCTTTTTATCGATGATTGGTTTCGAAGGAATCGGGGTCGGATTTGGGTAACTCCTATCCGAAAACCACTTCGAACCAATGTATACGTTTTGAAGTGAAGACATGTTGAAGATGATGATTTTTGAAGACCGTGGATCTTCAGGATGTAAGGGTTGTTGTCATGATTCTCAGGGGTTTTACCCCACATTATATTTATATGGCAGTGATGACTGCATTCTGAAAACCTTCGTTGTATTGAAGACCGAAGATCTTCATAGCGGAAGGACTGCTTGTTGACATTCTCTTGGTAGCTCCCAATATAGAGACATTTATAGCAGTGGTTTCTATCGTATTTTGAAATCTTCGGATTGCAAGGACTACTCGTTACTAATGGTAGTAGAAGGAGTGCCTTCGGTTTCGTTCAGTCCCAGAACGAACTTGTATGGATGAGTGTCTGACGGTGCATTTTTGATCATATAAATTATTCTCTATCAATGTATTGTCTGCTTGGTGGCGGAGATGACAACTTCTCTTAGCTTAACACCCTTTTCTGAGACGTACGAGCTCAGGAGTTATACATTGGTAGAAATCAGTTGTGTGATTAAGGAATGGCAATGTGGCATTCAAAGTGGAACCTGTTATGATCAAAGCGTGGTTTTGTATGAAAAACGTGGCTTTGTCTAAGTTGAGCATAACCTCACTCCCAAGCCTCACATCTCGAAAATGATACGAGAACTATGTTACATATTTCAGGCTTAGTATAACGGGGGTGGCAGATCCCTCAAGGTGACTGGCGGTGTATGATCTAGGTCACTAAGGTGTCCAGACGGGACCCTTATTGTATGGTATAGTGGCGTGTGAGTCCTTGCATGAGAAGCCATCGGATATTAAGAAGTGTGGCAATATGAGGAATAGTGGTGTGTGAGTCCTTACATGAAAAACCACTAGGTTTCGCTTGCTTTGTGTGGTTATTGAGGTTCCCTATCATATTGGAAAATCTGATTCCAAAACGAGCTTTACGGTTTTGATTGTATTCCCAAAATAGTTGTAATGCTTTGCAAACATTTTAGCTACCCCTTTTGGTATCATATATTCCATCCGGTATATTCCGTTTGACCTAGTCCGGATATGTTCCCTTAGACTTAGTCCAGGTATTGATACCTTATTTTAATAATTTTATTTGAAAGATGTTTTCCAAAAGAATTTCATTAAAGATAATCTCAAAAAAATTTGGTAATAAAAGTGTTTTGGTTATCATAAGGTAAAAACTCATCCGTATTTATGTGTGGGCATGGTCTTATGAGACACCCTTCTTTTCAAAGGTTTTGATAACATCGTCATGAGTTATACATTTAAATTTTCGAGTATCTCACACTGGTTTATCAAGCCTGATCCGGGTATTTTTAATACTCGGGTCAGATCCGAGTAGTTTCAGGATTAGCTGAAGACACTTGGAGTTTCCAAAGGAGAGCTAGAGATCTTCATCATCGTATGGATGTATTCTATTATCTGCTGCATCTATTGCATTTGCTTTGTCAGCATTTGTAAGGGCAGGTGTTATAACTGTCCAGGCTGAATCTAGGTTAGACTCTGGTATTTTATTTTAAAATTTTCCACTGAAAAGATTATTGTTGAAATAATATATGTTATTCCATTTGTGTGAGATTCTATTTTTTTGTTCTGTTCTATCTTTATTTTTCTTTCTACCCTTAATGATCCGCTTGTTCATGCAATTTAAGTTGGACATGTGTGGTTTATTGTCGATTCAAAGGGTACGGAAAAACGGGTCGTTACATTTGGTATCAGAGCTAGGTTGAGCGAACACCTAGGCTTTATTGGGGTAAGACTCGTTAGAGATAGGGTTAGTAATACCCTAGGACGAGTAACTCATTATAGATAGGGTTAGTAACACCCTAGAATGAGTTTTGAGAGTATTATATATGAGCGCGTATTTGTTAGTAACTAACAAAATATTTTGTGTTGATTTATCTGTTGAGTGATTTATGGATCCTGATCGATGCGCCTGATCATCGTTATCGATGAGGGTTCCTAAACATTTAAACAAGGCGAACCGACACACTAATTTTGAAAATTTTAGGTAAATGAAATAATTTTACCTAAGCTTATGTATTTTTTATAAAGAAATAACTTTTGAAAATGGTATAGTTATTAATAGTGTGTTAGCTTGTAATTAAGGGAATGATAACCTTTAAGTATTATCATCCATTGATTTAACAAACACCTTATGAATTAAGTTTCATGATTTGACTATAAGATGTTTGATAATAATACCAGGTTAAGATAAATGAATTAATATAAGATAATAAATGAGCATGTCTTATAAAAAAAAGGGAGGTATTTTACAAAGATAAGATAATTTTATAAAAGGTAGATATGGAAGATATGAAAATTTAAAGGGGATTAAAAGAAAGTAAGTTAATATAAGATGAATTTATAAAATAGATTTTATAAACAAAGTAATCTCTAAAGGATTTTGAAAATGATAATGGTATTATTTCAAATAAAAATAAGTATTTTATGATAACTAGTTTGAGCAGCTCGAAAATAAACTAAAAATGGGTAAGAGATGTGTTCGGATGGTAAACACTTCTCTTAAGTATTACTCTTCTTGTTAAAGGGATATGTGATACTATTGGTAGTACCCAGTTCCTTGGTATGGTTTTGGAGTTACTCAATCTATATAATTTTCTTAATTTAAGGAGATAATGTGAATCGTTAATTGATAAATTGATCAGTAATCTTTATAAAAGTGTTTAAACTCAAGATAAATTGGGATCACCAATTGATAAGATAGAGCGGAATTTCCGATGATTTTGGACAGTCGAAAATTTCTGACTCATACCTAATTCAGAGCTAAGAAATTGATGACAAGTTTTGATAAAAGATTGTGAAATATGTTGAGTAAATGAAATTAGATAAGTATAATTTATAAATAGGATTTATCGATAAAAATGATTTAAAAGCTGAGAATTTGATGATTTAAATACAGGTAGTCTAAAATAAATTGTTTTTCAAAGCTATAAAAATAATAATCGTATTAAATAAGAAATAAGTTGTATAACTTATGAATTTAAGATAATAGTAAATTACAACAAAGTTTAAATTTGTTAAACAGACGGATTTAAGTAAAATCAATTTGAAATTTGGGATTTGTATATACTTTTAGGATGTAAAGGTATATCATACAAATATAGATTTAAGTCACGAACTATTTATACACTTAAAATAATGACTCTTTAAAAAGATAATTATAACCTGTTAAATGTTTTTAACATAAACTAAGAATTAGGACTTAAAAGTGATTGATTTGCATAAGTTGTAAGATATAATAAACTTAAGTAATAGTTTTACGAAATGATTCATAAATAATATTAGTATTAAAGGAAATATACTAAGTAAAAATGATTGTGATAAAAAAACAAAAAAATAATTTTTTTTATAATAAAGATAAATTATCTATTGAGTGAAAAATGGTTCCTTTGGAATATTTTCCTTTAATAAAAATATTTGGAAATAAATAATTAAAGGGATTATATAAAGAAACATCTTTATAAAATGTTTGAACTTGAGATAAAAGTATTTATGAAAAGTTTTTGGAAGTTAATAAATACATATGTTATATATAGATCATTTCATTGCACGAATTTGATCTAAGATTCGAGTACGGGACTTTGAGGTGTTTACACCAATCCGAAAGCGGATTCATCACTCGATTCTTGACGGAAAACATTGATGAGGGTTTGTGGTTAGGTACTTGAGTTTTCTATCATAGTTGAGAGCTAGGCAAGGAAAGCAAAGGTGTAACGACCCACCTTTTTGGACGGTTTAAATAGACAATAAATCACATATGTCAGACTCAAACCATTCAAAAGGGAGGATTGTTATAGGGTAAATAAGAAAAAAAAGAGAAAAAAATAAAATAAACACAGAATCTCATAGCGGAATGACAAAATATAATAATCAAATAACAGTTCATGAAGCTGTTTTACAAATACATTTGATTACACTTTACAATACAATCATAGTTACACATACAACAGGAATAAATAACAATGCAGCGGAACAACATGATGCAGTAGTATAAATATAATAAATAGAATACAAATCTTCGTCTTCATCCTCTAGAAAGATAGAGTCTTCAATACACTAAAAAGCTAAGACTGAGCCGAGCGTAATGAAAAGACAAAACACTCGAGTCAAAACTAAAAGATCTTATGTAAGTTAAATCAACAGTAAATAAATATGGGTGTGACGGCTTCAGAGATGTTTACGGGGTTTGACATCTCATATCCAGTGTCTAACATGCGTGCAATAACTTAAGAGATGTTCGGGATTTCCATCTCCTAAAGATCCGTTAAACTATCTACATACATAGTCCAATACGCTATTATAATAGTGTTTACAGTAAAGTAAAGTATTAAAATAGCATTAAGGTGTTACCCATATCCCCCTTAACATATTTTTATATATTCCCGTAGTCTATACAGTACCATAATTTCTCCGTAAACTGGAGGGCTATCAGAGGGCACTCCATAGATACGGTACAAACAAAACTCGTAATGGGCGCGATAAGGCATGTGACAAGGAACGTGAGGCAATGCCTAGGGTAGGATACTATGGTTTTGCGGATCCGGACTGGTGGTAACTCATAGCAGCTACTACCACCCACCTCGAAATACACTCCCATAATCAAATCGATGGGTGGCCACCAAATCAATCACAAGGTCATAATGTGGTATCGAAGAAGAATGTCTGATCGGATGTGCGACCTCACTTGGCCCGGCATGGCTCCTGTTTTAGTTACATCAATCTGACTTGAGGGAGTCAGGGCTACGATAATACCTCATAAAGAATCGTTCGCCAAACCATCATACTTAATTCTGGAATCTCTACCACGTACACGGTTATTAAAGTGGTTTTCGGTATTGGCAGAGAGTATGACAATATCCGATCTCGGACTCTTTAACAACCAAATGCTTATTTCACACCGGATAGTTCTTTTACATTTCCAAAAATCGATTCATAATTGATATCAAAATATCAAATTCAATTCAAACCATATCACTTTTGAAATCATATTCACCTTCGAAATCATATTCACTTTCGAAATCATATTCACTTCCAAAATCATATCGACAAAATAGGTTAAATCCTCATTTTAAAGTCATTATATTTACTCAAATATGTCATATCACTAGAAAATATCATTTCAAATCCCAACTTAGGTTATAACATCATTTAACCATATTCGTTTTTAAATCAAGATTTAAATATAAACACTTCAACTTTACACAGTCTGAAATTTAGAAAATAGTTTAGATAGTCAATAATAGTTTTAAAAGTTTTAAAAATAGTTTAAAATAGTTAAATACTTTAGAATAGTTTAAATGGTTTAAAATAGTTTAAAATATATTAAAATAGTTAAAATAGTTTAAATAGTTTAAATAGTTTAAAATAGTTTAAATAGTTTAAAACAGATTAAATAGTTTAAAATAGGTTAAAATAGTTTAAATATAGTTTTAATAGTTTAATATAAAATGGTTTAGTTATTTAAATGGTTTATATAGTAAATAGTTTGAAAATCTAAATAAATTTGAATTTAAAATAATATATCTTTAAACAGTTTATAATAAAATAATTAATTTGAAAATAATATCAAATCAAATTGTTTCTTCCATTTAAACAAATCTGGACCATATTCAGATTTCAAATCAACAAACTCAATTTAAGTCTTTCCATTCAAATTCCCATTAAAACCATTTTAATTTATATCAATTTCAAATCCCTGTTTGAACTATAAATTTAAACCACTTCAAATTCAACAAATTTCAAAATTTAAATATTCAACATTTAAATAACTCAATATTGATAATTTCATTTATATTTCAAAATTCAATTTTACAATTTCAATTTAAATTCTTTAAACAATTCATTTGAAACCAATTCCAACTTCCACATTTAAAGCTTGGATTTTCGAAAATAATTCAGTTTATATGGATCAATGTTTATTTCAAAATATCATTTAACTGAATTCAAAAATTAAGGATTTAAAATCATTTAATTTAACCAATCCGGTGTCCGTATATAATTTTCTACCCTATGGTCAAGTGATACGGATATATATCATTTCAACCCGCAAAAATTTAAAATTTACGGGTATATATCATTTCAACCCGCAATCCCGAGTTAAATTCAAAATCAATAAAATCGCTCGAGTCTATCATTTCGACCCATAACTATTTTTCCCTAATCTATAGATCGTTCGGGTATGTATCATTTCAACCCATAGTGATTTACTAACAATAAACTAAGGGACCTTGCAGTGTGATATATAACATAACATCCAGTTGTTTGCGCCAAAAATGCTCACAAACCCGAAATATCGTGAAAGCACTAAGTTATGAATGTGGACCAGCAATATTCCAAACACAAATCACAGATCTAAGCAAACAACAAACAACAATCCAGAAATAATGAACAGAAACACACAATTTATAGTGGTTCGGCTATCTCCGGCCTACGTCCATTTCAAGATTTTATCTTTTATTGATTATCCTTGCTGGTTACAGATGATTACAGCAGCTACAATGAAGAATTTCGAGTACAATGATTGTATTGAAGTGTAGAATTGAATCCGGCGGATTCTGGACGTTGGATGGCCAAAAGATCCCCTTTCTATAGGCTTCGGGGAGCTATTTATAGGCGTAGGAGGCGATATCGCGTTCAAACTTTGGGAGACTTCTTCTGGCACGCGAGGGGGCCTACGCGACCGACCCCGCCAAGTTTCGACTCGATCTGTGATCGATACGAATCCATTTCGTATCGATCAAGCAATCATCAAATCGAGCTGAAACTGGGCAGAGACATTCTTTACCTTGTATGCAAGCTGCTGTGAAAATTTCTTTGCATTTGGATCAGCATTTTAGGAGATACGATCGATACGAGTTGATGTTCTTCGGAAGGCTGTCCGGTTTGAATCCATGGCTTTGTATCCATACCTTTCGTATCGATTAGGAGCACGCGTGCACAATGATGTGGGGTGATATGGAGCGAGTTTCCTGGGTTGATCCACTTTGTGTGCCGAGTTGAACGCTTCTTTCCTGGAGACATGGGTCTCCTTCGCTCGTATCCTTATCTCGCGCTCGTTCATATCCATTACCTTGCAACGGTACGCACGCACTCACCAACTCGTGTCCTTCTTCGCATCGATTCCAGGGGTACACTTCGCATCGATCGCTTATGAATCGATCGATACGAAATGACTATGGGGGTCATCGATACGAAGTGGTCGTGAAGAGCAGAGAATGGACACGAATCTCATCCTTGGGATGGATACGAGTGAGACCTTACCTAATGGATACGAACAAGGCTTTACCTGGTGGATACGAACAAAGCTTTACCTGCCCACTTACCCGATCGATGCGAAACCATTGAGTCAAGCCCATACTGATCGATACGAATGAGACGCTGCTCCATGGATACGAACTGTCGGGCATGCGTGAACCTGATCGATACGAACCTGATGGAGTCGAACTATACAAGACATGACGGATGCGAATGATGGATTCGAACTATGCCAAACTCGATGGATACGAACATACTGAGGGGATGCCATTCCGATGGATATTCGAAATGGACATCACCTCAACTCTTTGATGGAATCGAACAGTATATTCTTCCTACTTTGTATCGATCATATCTCCTTCATACGAACTCCGATTAACCTGAAACTTGAAACGTAGGCTCTCCTAGTCCTCATCATCATCTTCAATCGATTCCGTCCTGATCGGAGCTCGGCCAAATTTTGACGACATCGATTACAACCTTGTTTCCATTCGATCTCCAATCCTGATATCCATCATTCCTTGCCAATTTGTTGATATTCCAGCCTTGACCAAAAGGTGGGATAACATTTGCCCCCCAAAACATGCCTTTTGATAAGAAGGTGTGTTTTGTATAACTCTGGATCCGATATCCAAAGTCCATAGCCAATTCCATGTCCATCCGAACTCGATAACTGAGTTTTTAGTCCATCCTTATCCAACAACCGAATCCAAGACCTCTCCGGGTCTATATCCAAATCCATAACCTCTCTGGGCTCTTGCCAAGCGCAATCCACACGTGATGACCGTGGTACAGTGTCCCTGGATGTTGCATTATACCATGGCTTAAGTCCTAAGCCGAATTCTGGACCTCTCTGGGTCGCTGTTCAAATCTGTAACCTCTCTGGGTTCTTGCCAAGCGCAATCCACACTCGACGACCGCGGTCCAGTGTCCCTGGACGTAAATAATGCCGGGGCTTAAGTCCTTAACTGAGTTCTGGTCATTCCGGACCCTTGTTGAGCATAGTCCATACCCAATGACCTGAAATAATAACCGATAATATAGGGCCTAAATCCTAGGCCGAATCCTGGTCTCTCCGGACCCTTGTCGAGCATAGTCCATACTTGACGACCTGAAAATAACAATTGATAATGCAAGGCCTAAGTCCTAGGCCGAATCCTGGTCTCTCTAGACCCTTATCAAGCATAGTCCATACTCGATGACCTGAATGAGTCACTTTACCGCGTTCGGGCAAAACGACTCACCCCTTGCCAGGCATAAACCATACCCGACGACCGTTTATCAAAACCCAAACAAAAATCCAGTCAAAATCCAATCCAAAATCCAAGTCAACCCAAAAAATTAGAAATCCAAACCAGCATCCAAAACAGAAACCAGTCATCCAAATGAAAATCCAAAACAGAAAGCAAATAAAACTAGGAGTTCAAACCAAACTCCAAAACCAAACCAGAAAACCAAGTGTCCAATCCAAAACAAAAAACAGATTTCGCAAACCATAGCTCCGCGGTTCATCATCATTCAGAGCATGCCTAGGGGCTATCTCCGTCCACGTACATGTGTAAATGACTTGGTTGCTCGCCAATGGTTTGTTACTTATTTCATATTATCCTGGTCAATGGATAACCAATCAACCGTCATTCCTGGGCCTCACATCATCATGGTTTGAGGTAGGCGATGGTTGCTCCTGCTCCACCGCTGCATTCCGTACCCCAACATACTGCCTCAATTGTCCATTCCTTACATGCTCCTCAATTATATCCTTTAGGTGCCTGCAGCTGTTGGTATCATGTCTGTCCAAATTGCGGAAGAGACAATGCCTTCCTGATGCCCCTTCTCGCTCAGAAGGTTCTCTCCTAGCTGGCCTTCGGTAAGGAAGGCGATTCCGAGTTTCCATGTATATCCGCTCCAGCGTCTCGTTTAATCCTGTGTATGTGGAAAACTTTGGATCCTTCCATCGCTTCCTGGCTTTTCCTGAATCGTCGTTCAGCTTCCTTTTTCCTTTATCTTTATCCGAGCTTCCGTTGGATGGTCCTCCACCCTCAGTCGCATTCACCTCCTTTAACTTTAAGTCCATACATGCGTCTTCTTGCCGAAGGAATCTTTCAGCTTCCCAAGATCCAGTGGTGGGTCTCGTATTAAAGATACCTTAAAATCTAAATCCTCTCTAACTCCCGACACTGCCACCATCAAAACCATCGACGGATCCGGCCGATCCACTGAAGCAACTGCCGCGTTGAATCGAGTTAGAAAAGCTCTAAGTGATTCATCTGTCCTTTGCTTTACCGACATTAGCGTCATTACGTTCTTTGGTCTCTTGATATGAACCCGAAACTGTCCCAAAAACCTGTCCACCAACTCCCTCCAGGTCCTGATAGATCCTTCTCCCAGCTGCCTGAACCACATTGCAGCTAGGTCCGTCAAGTATAAAGGGAAACATCGGGCCATTACTTCCTCCGATTCCCCCAGCACTTCCATGTGTCTAGTGTATCTCATCAAGTGATCGGTTGGGTCAGCCTTACCATCATACACTTCACGCTAGGCAGCTTGAACTTGGGTGGATTCTGAGCTGTCCTAATTTCCTGAGTAAACGGACTCCTGTTCGCTCCTTCCAAATCTGTACTGGTCAAACCTCCACGCATAGTTCTCCTAATAATCTCAACTAATCCAGCATTGTCCATCAAAGGTTGCCCCCCATGTCCTTGAGGGAATTCTGGTACATATTCTTCATGCAGTTCATTAACATCAGCGTTCATCCTAGCCTGTTGGGCTCCATCCAAAGGTCTTCCAGTGTTAGATCCGGCGGGCTTTCCCCCAAGCCTTTGCTGATTGCCCACTAGTTCTGTATTCTGTCCTCTGTTGGGTTCTGCAACCCTAGCTCCTTGTTCCACATTTGCAATCGCTGTAGTTGGTCCAAGGTTCTATGTCCATGTAGCTCTCATCTGCTCGAAGAAAGTCTGCATCATATCCTGTTGACTCTTCA
The DNA here is from genome assembly GCA_030737815.1 of Allium fistulosum. NCBI lineage: Eukaryota > Viridiplantae > Streptophyta > Magnoliopsida > Asparagales > Amaryllidaceae > Allium > Allium fistulosum. The sequence continues at coordinate 1,028,400,180 of CM060905.1, read as the reverse complement.
ACAACCTCTCATGCAATGAATTTGCTATAGCTTCCATTTCGTCTCTGGTAATGTAAATCGAAGCTTGTCCTTCTCCAGCTCCGTAGGATGCCTCTTGACTTCCTCCTTGTTGGCTTCTCTCAGCTCTTTGTCTTGTTTGTCGAGTCATTGTCTTTCAAATCTAAACTCTTCACGCTTTCCAAATCTGAACTTCAATCCGATGTAGCGGGTGTTAGTCCTTCTCAGTGGAAGCACCAAAGTGTTTGCGCCAAAAATGGTCACAAAGCCCAAATATCGTGAAAGCACCAAGTTATGAATGTGGACCAGCAATATTCCAAACACAAATCACAGATCTAAGCAAACAACAAACAGCAATCCAGAAATAATGAATAGAAATACACAATTTATAGTGGTTCGGCTATCTCCGGCCTACGTCAACTTCAAGATTTTATCTTTTATTGATTATCCTTGCTGGTTACAGATGTTTACAGCAGCTACAATGAAGAATTTCGAGTACAATGATTGTATTGAAGCATAGAATTGAATCCGGCAGAGTCTGGACGTTGGATGGCCAAAAGATCCCCTTTCTATAGGCTTCGGGGGGCTATTTATAGGCGTAGGAGGCTGATATCGCGCTCAAACTTCGGAAGACTTCTTCTGGCACGTGAGGGGGCCCACACGACCGACCTCGCCAAGTTTCGACTCGATCTGTGATCGATACGAATCCATTTCATATCGATCAAGAAATCATCCAATCGAGCTGAAACTTGGCAGAGACATTCTTTACCTTGTATGCAAGCTGCTGTGAAAATTTCGTTGCATTTGGATCAGTAGTTTAGAAGATACGATCGATACGAGTTGATGTTCTTCGGAAGGCTATCTGGTTCGAATCCATGGCTTCGTATCCATACCTTTCGTATCGATCAGGAGCACGTGTGCATAATGATGTGGGGTGATATGGAGCGAGTTTCCTGGGTTGATCCACTTTGTGTGCCGAGTTGAACGCTTCTTTTCTGGAGATGTGGGTGTCCTTCGCTCGTATCCTTATCTCGCGCTCGTTCATATCCATTACCTTGCAACGGTACGCTCGCACTCAACAACTCGTGTCCTTCTTCGCATCGATTCTAGGGGTACACTTCGCATCGATCGCTTATGAATCGATCGATATGAAATGACTATGGGGGTCATCGATACGAAGTGGTCGTGAAGAGCAGAGAATAGACACGAATCTCATCCTTAGGATGGATACGAGTGAGACCTTACCTAATGGATACGAACAAGGCTTTACCTGGTGGATACGAACAAAGCTTTGCCTGCCCACTTACCCGATCGATGCGAAACCATTGAGTCAAGCCCATACTGATCGATACGAATGAGACGCTGCTCCATGGATACGAACTGCCGGGCATGCGTGAACCTGATCGATACGGACCTGATGGAGTCGAACTATACAAGACATGACGGATGCGAATGATGGATTCAAACTATGCCAAACTCGATGGATACGGACATACTGAGGGGATGCCATTCCGATGGATATTCGAAATGGACATCACCCTCTTTGATGGAATCGAACAGTATATTCTTCCTACCTTGTATCGATCATATCTCCTTCATACGAACTCCGATTAACCTGAAACTTGAAACGTAGCCTCTCCTAGTCCTCATCATCATCTTCAATCGATTTCGTCCTGATCGGAGCTCGGCCAAATTTTGACGACATTGATTAAAGCCTTGTTTCCATTCGATCTCCAATCCTGATATCCATCATTCCTTACCAATTTGTTGATATTCCAGCCTTGACCAAAAGGTGGGATAACACTAGTCATCCAATATCAACAGTTAAACATCCATCACAATCACCATTCAAATCAACCAATAAACAACAACAATTAACTGATTATCAATAACAGGTACTATCTGGCAATTTAAATTCAATATTAAATTAAATGGCGATTAAATTCAATAAAAGTCAGATTTAACTGGAATGATAATTTTGATATTCCAAACAACAATCAATCAACTTCTAATCACATCATAAATTAAATTTAACTAACATAAGACAATTTAGTAGTTGTGAGTGGGTTAAAACACTCACCTTTGATTTTTCGACGATTTTAAAATCCAAAAATAGTCCAAAATCCAACAGTTTCAGAATTTGACCAAACTAGCTCCATAATGTCTGGAATTTCGATACGATCGCAGTGGAGAAAACCGCGCACAAATCCGAGTTCGTATGAAGAAGATATGGTCGTTAGAACATTTGAAATCAAAATTTAAATAAAATATAATATAAACAAATAATAGTTGTACACGTCACCTGCAACCAAGGTCTCTCAGCAAAAACCTAGCATGAGAAAACACGATCGATTCTAGGCTATTAGCTGCCTCAACCACGCGAACGATCGCCCACTACAACCCATTCGCCTCCGCCTCTGGGCCAGTCACGGCCACGCCACCCCCACCAGAAGACACGCTGACGTCGCCGAACAACCCCAATAGCCAGCCGCCGCCGCCCTTTGTCTAACCCTAATCCAATTTTTGTCGATGATCCAGCCATCACGACTGCATACGACCAGCATGGATGAACTCCCCTCGTCCATCTCCCTGCAACCGTACCCTCGAATCGACGATCCATCGCCGTTGATCAACCATCAAACGAACGGCCGAGAATGCTTTGGTCAATTTTGGAAAAACCAAAAGTCGATTGCAAAAATGTATAGAAGATTTGGATTATGCTCGCCGAGAGCTTTCTAATGATATATAATTCGATATAGTTTAGAGGAGTTTGATTTTCGATTTCAATTTGAAATTGAAATAGGGTTTTTGGAATTGAAAATAGGTTTCTACCATTGGAGAGAGGAGATAGGAATAGATAGACAGATTTGTACATACAGAAATAAGAAATAGAAAGCCTGCTAGGGTTAGAAAAAAATCTATTTATATGGACAAGGCCCGATAAGAGTGAATAACATATCGAATTGGTTCGAACGACAATAACGACCCGAAAAGCCCGTTCCGTTTCCGAAACGAAAGTGGGTCATTCCATATATCAAAATAGATGTTTTCGATATTTTTAAATTCAATGGAATAGGTTTCAAACCCAAATTCCATTGTATGAAGAAGTTAGCTTTTAAAATCAGTTTATTTTAAATTGAATTCATTAAATTGATTTCTACGCGTTTCGAACTCGCACGATCAAACGACAAGTCTGATCGCTACGAAACTTGAAATCCTACAATAATTCACTATTACAGATCTGATGAAATTGGTTTCATCGAAATCCGAGACAGTGGCCAAAATGGTTATTTTCACATTAATTAAATAAATTATTATTAAATTAATTTAATCACCTTTTAAATTTAAATTTAAAAGTTAACAATTTTTATCATTTTTGATTACCTAGACATTGATAATCTATTAAAACAAATTTCCATGCCCAATTCAATATTTAGATACTTCACTAATTACAACATTCAATTTGAATTGCAATAAATTCATTAATTAAAATTTTTAATTCAAATAAATTTTTTGATTTACCACTTATTATTCAATCAACAATACCTAATGGATACAATTAACATTAGTTTACCATTTCATTACCTCAATCTTCTACAATTACCATCTTAATCCACATTAAATACAACATTAAATTATATTAATTTCAATTGATTTACAAATTAATTCCAACGGATTAAATAATGAAATGATAGTTAAACAATTGTTACAACTTACAATTTCAAACATATTTCTATGTTTATTATTTTCAAATCAAGCTAATAAATTCACATACTAATTAATTATCCTATATTAACCAATTTCAATTAATTATGTAAAATTTCACCATTAAATACAACACTTGGTTTATTCACTATTTACAATTTATAACAAAATTTTATATTTACAATCATTTCAATTAATTGAAATTGCATTAAAGTAGTTATCAATTACCTTAAATTAACATTATTACATTTCATTCTAGTTATTATTCTCATTAATAAATTTTAAAAAATTTCACAACATTAAATTCTAAAACTTATTTAATTAATAAATTTAATTATCGAAAATAACGGGTCGTTACAAAAGGTTTATGATCTAGAAGCCTGATTAGAGTCCGCACTAGATGATTGGGAGATCGATACTAGTTCAGAAAATAAGCTGTGAATTCGAATAGGAGATCAAATCATATATTATGTACGGATGATCCATGTATATCCTATGGAATTAAGATTAAAGATAAATGTTTTGGGCAAACTTTTATTTTAGGGTAATTTCGAGGATGAAATTCTTTTAAGGGGGAAGTCTGTAATAACCCGTAATTTTACCACTTTGAAAATAAAATATTTAATATATTTAAATATTCAAATATAGAATTTTCAAACTTAAATAATCATGTTTTATATAATAAATAAGAATGGTAAACTTATTTTTAGAATTTAATAAAGATTTTGGACTTTTACCATAACATTGACAAAATTGACAAAAGCTGGTTTTCGATAAAATTGAATATACAGTCCAATAATTATTTTAAAGGATTAATAATTGCTTTTAAAATCATTATTTAATGATAATAATTGGTTGGTAAAAGTTTGATAACTGTATATATACTTATGTTATAGTGATCGACAAATTTCGTCAAGCATTGACAAAATCAATGTCGTATATTTGCAAGTTAATTTTGATATTGTTTTATATTATTTTATAAGTGAAATACACTCATTTTAATTATTTAAAGATGATAAGAAATATATTTTTAAGTTTGGCTTACATGAATAAATAGTTTAAAAAACGTCAAAATGTGACCGTAAAACATTTTGTCGAAAATCAACGTTTTGTTGAATAAAAGTTGCCGCAACATTGGTGCACCTTTATGTACATATACATATACACATTTTTAAATATGTTAAGTATTAACAATTAACTAATCAAGTTTACTTTTGCTAATTAAGGTTAGAAATTTCTCGAAAATCATTAAGAAAAAGTAAACATTAAAGGACAATATCATGTCAAATCAAATCAATTAAAATCTTTACTTTATTTTCCTTATGCATTAAGTGACTAAGACATAAAGTAGTGATATGAAAAAGTGATGGTAAGTATTGAAAAAGTAAGATAAAGTAAGGATTTGGTGATTTTGTAAAGGGTTAATTTTGCAATTCACCACTCCTTACTTTTCCTATAAATACCCATCCTTTCTTCTTATTTTCTTCGCACTTCTCATTCTTCTTCTTCATTTTTGAGCTTTCTTTTGCTCATTAATGGTTTCTCTTCTTTAAGAGAGGTAGGAGGGTTAAAAATAGTGGAGTGCTTAAGCACCAATTCATTAATTACTCTTTAACCTCTTCTTAATTCATTCTTTTTCTTCTTTTCTTTAAATGGCCTTAGGCCATGAGTATTAGGATGGGGAGGCTATGGCCGTGAGCTATGGAAGTGGGAGGAAGGTTTGGGCCGAGAGCAAAGTGGAGGAGGAAGGATGGTCGTGAGCATGGGCAAGGTGGTGGAGTTGTTTATGGTGTATTAGTGAAGTATAGGTTAGTTTAGTGAAGTGTGGTTGGATAAGAATGTTGGTAGGAAGTTAATCAATTTGGTTAAAGGTGAGTACTCATTTTTGAATTAACTAATAATTCCAAGTTTAATAATATGAAAGTTAAATATTTTAGATGATTAATATGTTTGATAACTTGGATGCAAAGTTGGTTTAATATCTTAGAAAGGTTTATATAAACCAAATGATTTGATAAATGAGGCTTAATGATTCCATATACTCTTGAAAAGAAAATGGAATAAATTGAAAAGAATATATCTAAGAAAGATATTTGATTTAAATAAAAGAAGTAATTGATTGATGATTGATATCTACATATGAACTAAACATCTTTTTATCGATGATTGGTTTCGAAGGAACCAAGGTCGGATTTGGGTAACTCCTATCTGAAAACCACGTCGATCCAATGTATACGTTTCGAAGTGAAGACATGTTGAAGATGATGATTTTTGAAGACCGGGGATCTTCAGGATGTAGGGATTGCTGTCACGAGTCCCAGGGTTTTACCCCCACATTATATTTATATGGCAGTGATGACTGCATTTTGAAAATCTTCGTTGTATTGAAGACCGAAGATCTTCATAGCGGAAGGACTGCTTGTTAACATTCTTGGTAGCTCCCAATATAGACACATTTATAACAGTGGTTTCTATCATATTTTGAAATCTTCGGATTGCAAGGACTACTCGTTACTAATGGTAGTAAAAGGAGTGCCTTCGGTTTCGTTCAATCCCAGAATGAACTTGTATGGATGAGTGTATGATAGTGCATTTCTGATCATATAAATTGATCTTTATCAATGTATTATCTACTTGGTGGCGAAGAAGGCAACTTCTTTTAGCTTAACACCCTTGTCTGAGACGTACGAGCTCAGGAGTTATACGTTGGTAGAAATCAGATGTGTGATTAAGGAATGGCAATGTGGCATTCAAAGTGGAACCTGTTATGATCAAAGCATGGTTTTGTATGAAAAACGTGGCTTTGTCTAAGTTGAGCGTAAGCTCACTCCCAAGTCTCGCATCTCAAAAATGATATGGGAACTATGTTACATATTTTCGGCTTAGTATAATGGGGGTGGCATATGATCCCTCAAGGTGACTGGCGGCGTATGATCTAGGTCACCAAAGTGTCCAGACGGGACCCTTATTGTATGGTATAGTAGCCTGTGAGTCCTTGCATGAGAAGCCACCGGATATCAAGAAGTGTGGTAGTATGAGGAATAGTAGTGTATGAGTCCTTGGATGAAAAACCACCGGGTTCCGATTGCTATGCGTGGTTATCGAGGTTCCCTGTCATATTGGAAAATCTGATTCCAAAACGAGCTTTACGGTTTTGATTGTATTACCAAAATAGTTGTAATGCTTTGCAAACATTTTAGCTATCCCTTTTGGTATCATATATTCCGTCCGGTATATTTCATTTGACCTAGTTCGGAAATATTCCCGTAGACATAGTTCGGGTATTGATACCTTATTCGAATAAGTTTATTTGAAAAATGTTTTCCAAAAGAATGTCATTAAAAATAATATCAATTTTTTTTGGTAATAAAAGTGTTTTGGTTATCATAAGGTAAAAATCCATCCGTATTTATGTGTGGGCATGGTTATGAGACACCCTTCTTTTCAAAGGTTTTGATAACATCGTCATGAGCTATACATTTAAAATTTCGGGTATCTCACGCTGGTTTATCAAGCCCGATCAGGGTATTTTTAATACTCAGGTTAGATCTGAGTAGTTTCAGGGTTAACTGAAGACGCTTGGAGTTTCCAAAGGAGAGCTGGAGATCTCCATCATCGTATGGACGTATTCTATTATCCACAGCATCTATTGCATTTATTTTGTCAGGATTTGTAAGGGCAAGTGTTATAACGGTCCAAGCTGAATCTAGGTTAGGTTAGACTCTGATATTGTTTTAAAATTTTCCATTGTAAAGATTATTATTGAAATAATATATGTTATTCCATTCGTGTGAGATTATGTTCTTTTATTCCATTCTATCTTTATTTTTCTTTCTACCCTTAATGATCCGCTTGTTCGTCCAATTTGATTTAGACATGTGTGGTTTATTGTCGATTCAAAGGGTGTAGAAAAACGGGTCATTACAATCAGTATTTAATTATTTAATTAAGAGTTATTCATTTACTTAATCACTTATTAATAGGGTTTAATTTATAATAAATGGTTATTAAATAAAGTCAAATTATTTATTCATTTTTAACTAATTAATTATTATTCAACTAGTGCTTAATTATTAAATTAGTTTTTTATTAATAAAAGGTAATTATTAGTAATTAATTAAGACTTAACTAAGATTAATTAAGGTTTGAATTTTGATTTAAGTATGACTAAAGGATTAATTAAGCTTTAATTTATGATTTAATAATGATTTATTCATTATTTTAAATTATTTTAAACTCCAACGGTTCTTTATTTTAAATTAACCTTCTTCTCTCAGTGAATTGTTTTTGAACCAAGGATCTCTTGTCGAAGCCATTAAGTAGCCAAACAAATTAAAGTAGTTATAGTAAAACGTTGACATGTTTATTGAAAGTAAGTCGACTTGTACTTATCAAAAAGACCGCATTTCAGAAATGTGATAAATGCAAGGGAGCTAATTTCAATAAGCGGGTCATGATAACTTAAGCATATGGAAGGTAATTCCATATGTAAATCTTTACACGCTGATAGTGGGATAGCGCAATATAAACAACTTGACCTTTTAAAGTTATCAAGTGTTGGTTTGGAGAGACTGGGATCAAATATTAATCTAAAAACCACTTCGAACTAGCGTAAACGTTCGAATTGGAAATAGTAAAGGCAAGGTCCAAGGTGAAGACTATAAAGTGCCTTCGGTTCGTTCATCTCCTTAACGACTTAGTCAAGTCAACAAGTCCAGTGCCTATCCTAGGTTTATGGATGAATGCTGAAATTGTGTTAACATCTAAAAGGCAATGTTAGCATTCCAAGTGGCAATGCTATAATGAAGGTAAACGTAGCCTCAGGCCTCATCAACCAGGAATGACTAAAACATGGGAGATGCAGCAAGGCTTAGTGGGTCGCTCCCATTAGGGTAAGTTTATCCCTACATAGAGTCCCTGTTATCAATTAATGTATGCTTCGGTACGGTTGCTGATCCCAACTGAGGGTGACCTTATTTGGTACTATCCAGCAACGGGTAGGTCGGTCTTATGTTGGCAGTGGATCTAAATGAGGCCCTCAGTGTTATTTTATTTAGAGATGCACCGTGATGGGTGGTACCCTAGTAGCCCAGTCATTGTATGGAATCCATTCTCCGATAAGTGTCGCATGTTATTAGTTGTACACAAATATGTTGAAAAGCGAGATGCAAGCATTTCTGCTATGTTCTATTTTACTTGAAAACCCTAGACATTATGATAATATCATCGATTTTCTATAAAAATTATTTTGGTTATCGTAAGGTAAAAACTCATCCGTGTTTATGTGCGGCATGGTCTTATGAGATACCCTTGATTTTAAAAGTGTTTTAAAAGTAATAATTCAGTTGTTTGAGTTTACTCACACCAGACCTATGTTTGACCTTGAGTTTTATTTCTTTTCCTAAAACTCTTGAGTACTAAATTTTTTATGAGTAGCCAAGTGATCCAGGTTTCTCACGATTGCATTTTGGAGGAGTTGGAGCAGGTGGCTTCAACGTTAGCTAGCTACTATCTTATTCCACTGTGCATATATATATATGTATGTATCTATATGTATATATATATATATATGAATTTTTTATAGTGATATAAGGACAGGTAGTTATAACTGTCCCACTTTGGAACTTGTACTATTATGACTCTGATGTACTATTATAGCAGTATCTCTGTAAAATCTTATATTGATTAATATATGTTGTTTCATTCCATTGTGAGATTCTGTAATTGTGAAGTTTCTTCTTATCTTTCTTTTTCTTCTACCCTTAATGACTTGTCTTTTGGAATAAGAAAGGTGGTTCATTACATTTGGTATCAGAGCCCTAGGTTGAGCGAACACCTAGGCTTTGGGTTAGGGTCAACTCCGAGAGAGCGTATTTGTTAATTTTTATTTGTATACCTATATATATTTAGGATAGTTAGATCAGCTTTGATAGTTTTGGTTGGTGTCATTTCTTTAAGATTATCTCGTCTAAGTATTCTAAGAATTATCTTACTATGTCCAGGTAGTATGACATGAGTAACAGAGGCAGACGAGGTAGGAGAGCGGGAAGCACTACAACTACAAATGGTCAAACCCCAAATCCTGGAGGAGTTCGAATTGTCGAAGAGGCAACACCAGAGCGGCCAAGAGTGAAATTTGCAACTTTATACAAGGATTACACCAGTCTTGAGGGAAATCCGTTTAAAGGAACTGAGTCTATCATGGAAGTGCAAGCTTGGTTGTGATCTTGCGAAAAGATTTTTTAAAGGTCTTGGCTTATCAGATGAACAGAAAAAGTTCTTAGCAATATGGCAACTGCAGGAGGGGGCAGCAGCTTGGTGGGATTCCCGTACTGTAATATTCCAGAAGAAGAGTTTTCGTAGGTCCGATTTAAAGAAGTTTTTGTGGATTAGTTCCTACCTGCAGTTGGAAGGACTAGGATGTACATGAACTTCATGGACTTGAAGTAGGGGGATCTGTTTGTAGCAGAATATGAAACAAAGTTCAACGAGCTATCTTGTTTTGGACCAGAATTGATCAATACCCTATTAAATAAAAACGAGATGTTCGTTATGGGCATGAGGGAAAGTTTCCACGAGAAGATGACTGCTCATATCAAAGGTTCTTTTTTTGATTTAATTGATATGGCTCTAAGATACGAGGCCTTGGAAAAGAAGAGGCCTACTCAAGTAGCAGCTAGTGGAAATACCAGTGAGAATGGTTATAGCAAGAGGAAGTTCAATCCAAATTGGAAGAATCAAGGAAAGGGAAGTAGGTAGAAGGTCAATGAGGCAAGCCTAAGGATAGTGGTTATTATATTTGCAAGCAGAAAGGACATATTGCCAGGTATTGTCCGAATCGTGAAGTTCCAAAGCAGCAAAGTGGGTTTATCTCTCCAATAGTCCAGAAGACTCTCTGTTTTAATTATCATCAGTCCAGCCATATGGTGAACGACTGCCCACTCATAAAGAAGGTGCAACAACCCAAAGTGTACGCTATTAGGAGTGAACCGTCGACTTCAACGAATGTGAAGGGGAAAGGCGTCCTTGAAGGTACCTTACTTATTATTGGTATTTTTGTTCGAGCATTATTTGATACCAGTACCTCTCGTAGTTTTATTTCTTTAGAATAAAGATAAATTTCATCTTATTCTGAGTATTGTAGATAACCCTATGTGTGTGTCTAACCCCATAGGCAAGGTAATCCATTTGAATATGATTTGTAAAAATGTGTAAATTTCCTACCTTTCTCATCACTTTTCTTGCGATCCATATGTCTTAGACTTTAAAGGATTTGACATTATTCTTGGTATGTATTGGTTATCGAGATATGGAGCTGTTTTAGATTGTAATGAAAGAACTGTATCATTGGTAACCAATTTGGGAAGAATTACTAAAGTATCATGTAAGGAACCAGGTATCCATATATGTAGTTTCTTGTATGCCCTAGAAGTATCCTAAGAAAATTTAGGGTCGATTGAAGTTGTTAAGTATTTTCCCGATGTATTCGAGGAGGTTAAAAGTTGACGCACGCACCGAGAGATAGAGTTCGCATTGATTTAGTCTCTGGTGCAAGGCCCGTGGTTCAACCTAAGCGAAGGATGGCTCCGAGGGAGAGAGAGGAGTTGGTAAGTCAAACTCAGGATCTGTTAAGGAGAGGATTGATTAAACACAGTCGTTCGAGTTAGGGGTCTACTGCGGTGTTTGCGGCTAAGTCTGATGGATCTTTAAGATTATGCATGGATTATAGGGAGTTGAATAAGCTAACCATTAGGAACAAGCATCCCTTACCTCGCATCGATGATTTTTTTTGACCAACTTCATGGAGCTACTATATTTTCTCAGATGAATCTAGCTACAAGATTTCATCAGTTGAGGGTTGTTGAAGATAGTATACCCTTAACTACGTTTAGGGGCCGTGACTGTTTCTTTGAGTGGTTGGTTATTCCTTTCGGGCTAATCAATGCACCTGCATATTTTGTAGATCTCATGAATCGTGTTTTCAGAGATGTTCTTAAGAAGTTTGTGTTAGTTTTCATCGATGACATTCTTATCTACTCTAAATCTGAGGAGGAGCATAAACATTATTTGGAAGTGGTGTTGGAAACATTTAGGAGACATGCCCCGAGGGAAAATTTTTCTAAGTGCCATTTTTGGCAATTAGAGGTAAGGTTTTTAGGGCACATTGTATCAGGAGATGGCATTTCGGTGGACCCAGTAAAAGTGGCGGCTGTTCAGGAATGGAAGCAACCGCGGACTCCTACCGAGGTTCGTAGTTTCTTAGGTTTGGCGGGATACTATAGGAGGTTTATGCAAGATTATTCTAAGATTTCTTCCCATTTGAAAAAGCTAACTAAGAAAGGGGAGAATTTTGTATGGACTCCAAAGTGTGAAGAAGCATTTCTGGAATTGAAGAAGAGATTGATCAGTGCAGCAGTTTTGGCTATTCCAGATGTGGATTCACGGTTTACAAAGATGCTTGTGGAGTGGGACTAGGCACTATATTAATGCAACATGGTAGAGTGATTGCGTATGCTAGCAGACAGTTAAAGCCTCACGAGAAGAACTATGCTACGCATAACCTAGAGTTGCTGGCTGTTGTCTTTGCATTGAAAATGTGGAGGCACTACTTGCTAGGTAAGGATCTGTAACGACCCAGAATTTTAGTCATTTGAATTTGGAATATTTAATTAATTTTAAATATTGAAGAGTTAATTTCATAGATTAAATAACTTGAATTTCAAATATAGTGAATTATTGAATAATTTAATTGTGAATTTAATGATTGAAATTAATAAATAATTGAATCTTAGGTTTTAAGTTGGATAAAAATGATTTAAAAACTTATTTAATTTCTATTAATAAGAATGAATATAATAAAACTTTTAAATTGGATTTAAAAGTGATTTAACTGATTTTGAAAATAACTCGTTTTAATTAACGAGTAAAAATAGCCTTCCGGGGCACTGTCTCGGATTTTGACGAAACTAGTTTCATTGGATCCGTAATAATGAATTATAATACACCGTCAAATTTCATGGCGATCAGATGTATCGTTTAGCCGTGCGAGATCGAAACGCATAGAATTTAATATTGAAAATTCAATATAATAATTGGGTTCAAAAAGCTATCTTCTACATACGATCGAATTAGGTTTCGAAACAAGTTCCATTGCATTCAAAATAGGGATATAACATATAGAACGCCAGGCGGCACATCTTGATTTGGGTTAGAAATTATATAGCCTGATATTTTAAATTTAAATAATAAAATATACTGATTTGAACATACACAGCCAAGCCCATCTCCATCTGCCATGTTCCATCTCCATCAAGCCAGGCCATATACAAGCCCATACCCTCCTTTATGTTATTTCCCATTTTCCCTCCATTATATAAACTTTGTCAGTAAAAGAAGAAAAAAATCAACATTCAAAAATTTTTATTTCAACATTTACTCCATAAAATAATCTGAAACAAGCTTTAAAAATCATGATTCGATGATATATTTTCACTGATATGCTTGGTTGGAGGTGCGGCACTAGTTCATGGAGTTCGACTGTAGTGTCGAATGGGTTCTGTGAGTTAGGGTTTGGGTTTCCCGTCGATTGAAGCTTCAATCGTCAAATTGGATAGCGTATTCGAGTTCGGGGCATGGAACGGCACCTAGTGCCGAGGTTTGGGGAATTTCTACGACAATTTTTATCGCATGAATAGTGCTTCATCACTGTGAATGACGGTCGGGTCGCGATAACCATACCTCAACTGAGCTAGATGATGATGGGTGGGATGGAAAGCTCTCTTGAATTGAAGATGGATGGTGGTGGTCTCGTGTCCTTTCATGGAGAGATGAGAGAGAGAGGGACAGTCATGCATGGTTGCATGCATATCTTCGTGCATAGGGGAGAGCAAAGGATTGGGGAAGAAAAAGGAGGGGTATGTTTGTAATTTAGGTGAAGTTATAGTTTGTTTATTTTATTATTAGTTTAATTATCAAAACTTAAAAATTTAATAACTCCTTCGTACGTGGTCCAATCGACACGTGGATTTTTGCGATGCGCTCGTAACGACGAAAGCTTCACAATAGAGCTAGTTTGGACGAATTTGGAGTCAGTTGAAATTTAGCTAAAATCGGACGTTGTTCGATTTTAGTTCCAAACCGGAATGCCTCGGTGAATACAGAGAATTTCGGTGAGTTAAACTCACCTTTTTGGTTAACTAGTATGATATATAGTGGATAAAAATTGTTGAATGATTTTTGGATGAATTACTATATTATATATTAGTTGGATTGAATATTCCCGCCCCTGGAGCAGATGAGACCATATTACATTCCTGTGTAAGAGCGGATGACCCTTTGTATACGAATTCCGCCTCGAAGCGGTTGATTCATATTTTATGATTATATAATGTTAGTGATGCATGGGGAAATGGGTTGGAGGGATCCAGCAGGATTCCTCGCTATTGTTGAATTATTTCGATAATATTCCTTTTATATGGATTATTGAATAATGAATCTGATTATGGACACTATGGTTACAACATTGTTCTATGTTTAAAAACAAAGAACTAGTGATTATAGAAAGTCAATATCAATATGGGTTGAGCGTTTGGTGGTTATTGGCCTGAAATTAGTATTTGAAATACTATAAATTACCAATTGAATTGAAATTGGGGTAAGACAGAAAATGATTTTAAATCCGAAAATGGGTTACAGAATTATATTGTTGTTTTATAAAAGTATTTAATTATATTAATATTTTATTAAAGTTATTTAATTACAGTAATATTGTTTTAAAGTTATTTAATTTTATCAATATTATTTAAGGTTATTTAATTATATTAGTATTGTTTAAAGTTATTTGTTTATAGCAATATGGTTTTAAAGAATTTATCAAAATGTTAATATTTTGGAATGGTTAACTATTTCAAGAATAATTATGGTTTGAAATTAATAATAAGGAATAATAATAAGGTTTTAAAAATAAATTATTAATATTTATAAAAAGGGTAAAGATTAATTATTATTGTTTCTTAAACAATATTCTGAAATTATTAATTATTATTTTTAAGATGTTTTTTAAAGTTAATAAATTTCATTTATTTATAATGTTTATTGTTAATAACTGTTATTATATAATGATGTTTAGAAATAAATGATTTTAATTATTTATAAATGTTTCTAAGACCCTTGAATGGAGTTGAAAGACTTGGATTTTAAAGGAGTTTATAAAACGGTTTGAAGACTTAAGGAAGGGTTATTTGCAAGGCGAAAGAGTTTAAAAATGGTTAGATATTTATAAATGAATTTTAGAAACGGGTTTATAGATTCATAAAAGATGTTTTATTAATGGTTTCATGGATTTATAAAGGCTTTATAAATGATTCTAGAAATGTACAAAAAGAATTTGTGAATGATTGAAATGTATAAAAGAATTGTATAAATGGCCAGAGGATTTATAAAATGAGTTAAAAATGTTTTAAGAAGAATTATAAGGATTTTTATAAATGATTGGAGAATCGAATAAAAAGAAATTCTTTCTCAATTTTGTGGATATACTTATACCATTGAGATAAGTATATGGATATTTCTAATTATTGAAATATAGGGAATTACGAGTATATCTTTGTAAAGGTGTTATATACAAGTAATTTACAAAGTGATTTTTGTGAAGGAAAGATTTATTAAAGGAGGCTAGTGAGTGCTTATGTGCTTAACCAATGTTGGTTTTCCCTATGGAATTAAATTCTTGATTGAATGTTTGTTATTCGATAGTTAAATAACCGACTATCGAAATTGGACCCAAACGTAACTTTGGAAATATCTAGGAGAAACACGTGAGTTATATGGCACAGTCATCTCCGATGATGCAGTACCGTGTGTGTAAATCTCATTTCGTTCTCCTAGGACAATGATAAGGAAATTCATCCACTAACGGTTAGGAGGTGATATCTGCTCTTATCTTTGACTGTTTATTTCCTAAAGAACCGGGGTTGAGTTTACCAGTAATTATCGAATGTTGTTTCGAAGAGACTGGGATCAGATATGTTATCCGAAAACCACGTCGATCCAACTCAAGCATTGTGAACTGAAGACATCATGAAGAGCATGGAATCGAAGATAGAGCTGTGAAGTGCAAGGGCTAATCGCTACTAATCCTGAGGATGATTCCAAAATTGATGTAGTAGGAATAGTGCCTTCGGTTCCGTTCAGACCCAGAACGGACTTGTATGGATGAATACTATCAGCACATTGTCATTATAGGGCAATGAGCATTCTAAGTGTAAATGTTCTTGAAATGTAATCGTAGCCTCAGGCCTCATCAACTGAGAATGACTAAAACAGGGGAGATACAGTTGGGATAAGTGGGTCGCTCCTAAGTAGGGTATGATCATCCTTATCTAGATTCACTATTATCTCTCATGTGTATGCTTCGGGGGCCCATTAACAGAAGGGTGATCATATTTGGTACTATCCAGCAAGGGGTAGGCCGGTCCTATGTTGGTAGGGGAGCCAAGCGAGGTCTTCGGTGTTATTTTATCTAGAGATGCACCATGACGGGTGGTACCCCAGTAGCCCAATCATTGTATGGAATATATTCTCCAATAAGCGCCATACGGACTTAGTTGTGCCCAACTATGCTAAAACGTGAGATGCAAGCATTTCAGCTATATTCATATTTTACTTTGACCCCTAGACATTATTATAATATAAATGGATTTTCTATAGAAATTTTTTTGGTTATCGTAAGGTAAAAACATGTCCGTGTTTATGTGCGGCGTGGTCTTACGAGATACCTTTGATTTCAAATATTTTTATATAACTTAAAAATCCATTTGGTTGTGTTTTCTCACGCTTGTTTTCCAGACTGACTTGGGTGTTATTTTATTAATGCTCGGGTCAGGCCAAGCATATTACAGATTGGTTTGGATGTTTTGGAGCTTCAAAAGACGAGTTGGAGACCCAGAGACGTAGCCACGTAGATGGTTATTTTCCACTATATTCATTGTTGTTTTATTAGCAATTATGAGGAAAGATTGTTATAACTGTCCAGGCTGAAATAGGTTAGTGTACTCTGATTGATATCGGTATATACATATATTACATTTTGACTTTGTGTAAAGTTTGTTGTATATTATAGATTATTCGTTCCGATGTAAGATTCTATGTTGTTTAGTTTTCTTCTTATCCTCTTTCTTCTTTCTTTTCCCCTAACAATCGAGTTTTCCGGCATTCGATTGCTCGGCATGTGATACAGTGGATGTATTAGTGTCGATTTTCGAGGGTCGAAAACTCATGTTCTTTACATTTGGTATCAGAGCTGAAGGTTAAGCGAAAACCTTGGCTTTGGTGGGGTACTCATTCAAGATAGGGTCAGTAGCACCCTAGAATGAGTTTGAGTGTGTGTGTGTGTGTGTCTAAGCGCGTATTTGTCAGTGATATAAAAATGTTTTATATTATGTCGGTTGATCTATTGAGTGGCTTATGGATTCTGGTCAATACGAGTAATTAACGTTATTAATAAGGATCTCTAAACACTTAAACAGAGTAATTCGACATGGTATTGTTTTGAAATTTGGTAAATGAAAAATTTTACCTTGATTATATTTTATATATAAAGAAATAATTTTTCAGAAATTATTATGGTATATATGATGTGCTTGGTTGTTAGAGAATGGTAATATTTTATTATTATCATTTGTTAATGTTGTTCTCCAATAAAGGTTGCCATTATTATAATGTAAACAAAGATTAACAATTAAGAAATAATCTTATATAACCAAATGGAATTACAAAGATATGATTTATCAATGTGATTTATAAATTGAAAGGAAATGAAATTTCAAAGGTATATTATAAATATGATTTGTAAGTAAAAAGGGTTTAAAAGCTGGAAAATTGAGAATTTAAATCCCGTTGATTTTGGAAATCGATTTTTGAAGGTTTTGAAAATAATAATAGTAATATTATTGGGAAAATAATTTGAAGGGAAATATTTTTAAAAGGATTTTAAAGGAAATAAAAGCACTGAACGCACTTCGGTCGCTGGAAAATAATTTCGGTGATGACTGCAGCATCATCGATGTTCATTTTTGAGTTTCCAAGAGAGGAATTGCTACCATTGGAGTTTTGTTTTGGTAAAACTAGTTTTGAATTTAAAATTCAAAAGGATTGATATGCCAAAGGTGATTATAAATATATATGATTTCAAAATGATTTAAAATAAATAAGAACATGGTAATTTTCGATTAAGTATTTTATGAAAATATGAGAAAATAAGTTTGATAACTTATAAATTTGGGAATTAGTAAGTAAAACAATATTTTAAATTGTTGAATATGGATTTTAAGAAAAGGGAACTTAACTTAAGTTAAGTGAAATAAAATGAATTTTTGGAAAGGGATTTGACCTATGTTAAGTTAAATGAAATGGTTTTGAAAATGGAACTGATTGTGATTTGAAATGAATCAATGAGATGGACTAATTATAAGTTAGTGAAGTGAAAATGGTTAGAATTGAATATTGAAATTGGAAAATGAGAGTTAAATGGATGTGAAATTGGTTTGTAATGGATATGGACTTAAGTTGTGAAGTGGTAATAAACATGAGAAGAGTTGAATGAAATGTTTATAAACTTGAGTGAAGTTTATGAACTAATTCATAAATGAATTTAGTATAGAGTGAAATATGGTTAAACATAGAATTTGAGGAAATAATTCTTAGGTGACATTAGTATTGAAAGGAATATACTAAGTAAATAAGTGAATGTGAATAATGCAATGTGAATAACTGAAAGTAGATCAAGTGAATATGAATAAAAAAGGGATTTGGTACAGTTAAGGAATCAATGGAAATATATATATGTAACATGTATGTATGTTATTTTATTTGCATAACGGTTTGATCCAGATTCGAGTACATAATTTTGAGATGATTTACATCGATCCGAGTTGGAATTTTTCACTCGATTTTCGACGGCGAACACTGGATATGGATTTTTGATTGATTCTGAAATTCTCTATCATAGTTTATGGCTATGCAAGGAGAATGGTGGTTTCCGGACAAGGAACTGGATTTGAGTCCGCACTAGAGTGGTCGTGTGAACGATACTAGTTCGGAAATGAAATTGTGTGATCGAGCGAGCGATCAGATTGATTGTGCGTACGGATGATATATGTACATCGTACGGGCTTTAGTAAAGCAAATATTGAAAATTGAAATTTCAGAATAATATGATTATGAACTATATGTTTGGATATCATTGGTAAATAGGATGCAGGTATATAAAAGCAAGAGCTTATTTGATGCCTTTGATTTCATAAGAAAAATTGGGTTGCACGACTAAAAGGTACATGTTTAAATTGTGTTTGAATTTGATGATTTTATGATTGAGCCACTTGGCTTTTGTTTTCTTTTGTTGGTTTGGACCGCAATGGCAACTTGTAATTGTTCTGATCTAGCCACGCAATGGAGACGCTTATGAAATTTTTTGAAAATTTAAAAAGTTAGGAAATTTTTGAGAAATTTTTAATAACTAAAAATTAATTTTAGGCTATAACCTAAAATGATTGAATGGGATGATATTAGTCAGAATCTATGAATGAATTTGGAAACTTAGTAAAAGTAATAATAAGGTTTCAACAAATTGATTTTGGAATGTTAAAGGCTTAAAAGGATTGGGTAAGTTATTTCAACTAATTGGTTTTAAAAAGTAAGGGGTTTAGGCATTTTTCCTACCTTGGCAATTTCGAGGACGAAATTCTTTTAGGGGGAAGAATGTAACGATCCAGAGTTTTAGTCATTTGAATTTGGAATATTTAATTAATTTTAAATATTGAAGAGTTAACTTTATAGATTAAATAACTTGAATTTCAATAGTGATTTATGGAATAATTTAATTGTGAATTTAATGATTGAAATTAATAAATAATTGAATCTTGGGTTTTAAGTTGGATAAAAATGACTTAAAATCTCATTTACTTTCTGTTAATAAGAATGAAGATAATAAAACTTTAAATTGGATTTCAAAGTGATTTAACTGATTTTGAAAATAACTCGTTTTAATTAACGAGTAAAAATAGCCTTTCGGGGCACTGTCTTAGATTTCGACGAAACTAGTTTCATTGGATCTGAAATAATGAATTATAATACGCCGTTAATTTCATGACAATTAGATGTATCGTCTGGCCGTGCGAGATCGAAACGCGTAGAATTTAATATTGAAAATTTATTATAATAATCGAGATGGAATAATTCTTTTCCCCTAACAATCGGATTTTCTGGCATTCAATTGCTCGGCATGTGATATAGTGGATGTATTAGTGTCGATTTTCGAGGGTCGAAAAATCAAGTTCGTTACAGGATCTTTCTATTCCTTCTTTAGTTTCTTTATAGTCTTTAGGATTCTAGTGAGTAAGTTTTCTTTCTTTAATTAGGTGAAAAATTTGAGCTCTTCACGGATCATAAATCCCTGAAGTATCTTTTTACTCAGAAGGATCTAAACCTAAGACAGCATAGGTGGTTAGAGTTTCTAGTGTCCTACAACTTGCTCTATACACCAAGGAAGGCTAATGTGGTGGCAGATGCTTTAAGCAGGAATGTAGTATTAGCTCTTTTAGAGGTTATGTAACAACCCGCATATTTTACGATTGTATATTTAAATGTTTTATTCAAATATAGCATCATTGGTCGGTTTATGTCCGAAATATCACTTTTTGCAAAAAGTCGAATTAGGACTCGAGACCACTTCCATTGAGTCCAAAATGGTGTTTGCGACCTTTTTGAGTATAAACATCGATATGTTTGGAGTTGAGTAGAATTTTGATATTTTCATTTAGGGCTTTGGGTTTGAGTTTCAGCCCAATTTCCTAACAAGAGAACCCAACTCATCTAATACCCTAACTCCCCCTCCACTCCTCTGCATTCATTCATAACTTTTCCTAACACTCTCAAGCTAAAGGAAAATGGGGGGAAAGAAAGGAAATTAGAAATTCCTATGCCCTAGTTCTCTTAGGAAATACAAGTTCTTGCTCTAAAATCAAGGAGAAGCTTAGGTAAGCATCCTCTTCATCTTCTCCATCTCAATCTCTCTTCAATTTTCAGAAATTCCTATAACCTAACTTAGGAAAAACTTCACCTTTGATAATAGATTGAAGATTCTAGAGGTGTATTGAAGAGGAATTGACCTTTCCTTTGTTTTAAAGCTTCTCACTTGTGTTTTGAGTTCAAAGGTGAGTTTTTGAACTCACATCTATATCTATATATTTGATAGTTGTTAGGTAGTAATTCCTAACATCTATTACTTGTTCATTTGCCTTTGAATTGAATTGGTTTGATGATCATTCCAATTTTTGGTGTTTTGAAGTCAAATCTTTAAAAATCCTATCTTTGATGTTTGAACATGTTGTTGGGGTGTATCGAAGAGCCTATAAGGCTGGGTTGTCGCTTGGCATAAATCCCTAGTCTCCATTGCTCGTCCGATCACTTTCGGTTTGGATTTTTGCCCCTCTTGGGCTAGACTGAAAATACTGCAAATGACAATTCAGTTGACTGAATCTGGGAACATAAGATTTTCTAGCCTTGTATCGGTCGACTGACCATACAGTTCAGTCGACTGAACCTAGAAACAGAAAGCTTCTGTATGTATCAGTCGACTGACCATACAGTTCAGTCGACTGAACCTAGAAATCGAGAGTTTCTAGGCATGTATCAGTCGACTGACCATACAATCAAGTCGACTGAATCTGGGAAATGTGCTTTTTGCCTATTTTAGGCAGTTTTGTGTGGGTTTTCGATTTTTAATTGATTCTTGATGATCCGATTTGTTGTTATCATTTATCGACTTTGATGACTTCTTTCTTTGGATTTTTGGGAATATCCATTTAATGGATTTGATATCGATTTCTATGGTTTTGATTCACCTCTTCGAATGTGAATCTTTGGTGATTGATTGTTTTTACAATCATTTTTGTGATTTGTCACTTTAAAATACAAAGGTTTCTATACTAGTAGTAAATATTCAAACTCTTTCACAAAGATGATTCCAACTCTATTTTTAATACAAATCTCGTTTATAAAACCGTTTTCCAATCTATTAGTATATACAAACCTTTACCTCATTCGTTTGAGAAATCTAATTAAACGGCTTAGCAAAACAAGTGGTATGAAACGCTTGCATTTACTTCGTCGATTAATTCTTAGACTTGTTCGATTGAACTCTTGTGACAATCTTTGGGTGGAAATCTACAATTTGTTCGTAAATATTTAAGTTAAGCTAGTGGTTATGGGACATGAAGCTAAACTCTTATATTTACTAGCTTAGTGTAATTTACACTTATTGTCGAGTGGAAGTCTACAATTTGTTCATAAATATTTAAGTTAAGCTAGTGGTTATGGGACATGAAGCTAAACTCTTATATTTACTAGCTTAGTGTAATTTACACTTTTCGATCAATGATGATCATTTTGAGATTTAGACTAGCGATGTGTGATGTCTCTTTGTTTGTGTGGGGACTAAACCCTATTTGTGGAGCTTCGGCTCAAATTGGTGGGGTGGCGACCCACGGTCTTCGGGCTATTTGTGGAGCTTCGACTCAAATTGGTGGGGTAGCGACACATGGTCTTCGGGCCGTTTGTGGATTTTCAGCTCAAACTTGATGGTTAGCGACCATGGAATAGCATTCCGTTTGTGACACACGTGTTGGGGAGTTTTCATGCTCCCATTTGTGATAGGCCTTCCCTTTTTTGTGATTTTCTGGATTTCTAGTTGATGATTTCTAGAATTTGTGTTTCGCCGATTTTTGCGATTGGCATTGATATGTTTTGTCAATATTTGTGTTTTGGGTGAATAATTTAAAGAATATGACATTCTTTTTAGTGTTTGAGAATATTTGAGATATTGTGTGATTTTTGTTGCTATCTGATGTATACTTATCACAGTATGACATTATTGTTATCATACGTTTTTGTCATATCTCTTACCCTATCTCATTTTATATGATATTTATAGCTAGACTGATCCGTTTATTATTTTTCTTCTTAAATAATACTCGGGTCAGCCCGAGGTATTTCAGGTGCTTCTGCTTGACTTCTTATCAGGGTTCATCACCTGACTTTTGGCTAACTACTTAGCTTAGTAGTTTTTGTTATTATACATTTGAGATAGAGACTCTTTGATGTATACTTACTCTTTTGTCTAGCACTTGTACCTATCCTTTTGTGATGTAGTGGATCTTGTATGACCACTATTTTGATGTACACTTCTATGTGTTGTATTCATATTTGTTTCTGCCTTAGTGATATGGATATTTATGACTGATTTGTATTATGCTTATTTCTATATTTGTTTCCGAAGGCCACATAGCCACTGTGTAGTACCTTTGAGTTTGTATTTGATATGTTGGATTTCCTCTTGTAATGAAATGCATGTTATACTATCTGACATATCGGTGCTCGCACAAAGCAATTACACAGATGATCGCTCCTCAACAGCCTTATTCTTCGCGCTAGTCAACAGCATTATCCCGTAGTGTCCTTGGCTAGTGTGAGTATAGAGGTGGGGCATCACAGGTTACCCCGACTCTTTAGGAAAGGATTGTGAGCAATCAAAGGAAGGATAAAATTCTAGAAGAATTAATTCAGGGAGTTAGGAAGGATCGAGGTGCTTTAAGGATGAATAGACGATTGTGCGTTCCAGATGTGGATGAACCAAGACAAGAAGTTTTGTTAGAGTGCCACAAATCTAAGTATACTTCTCGGAGTTCATAAGATGTACAAGGATATGAAAAGAGTATTCTGGTGGCCAAGAATGAAGAATGATATTTCTATCTTTGTAAGCAGGTGTGTGAGCTGTCAACAAATCCAAGGGGATTATCAGAAAATAGCTGGATTACTTTAACCTTTAGAAATCCCAAATTGGAAATGGGAGATGATATCGATGGATTTCGTCGATGGTTTACCCAGAACCGGAAAAGGAAATGGAGTATGGGTTGTTCGGGACCGGTCAACTAAGAATGCTCATTTTATTTAGGTCAAGCCAACTAGAACTGTAGCCTCATTAGCAGAGATTTATATGAGGGAGATAGTTCGATTACATGGAGTTCCACTGAGTATAGTAAGCGATCAAGATGCTATCTTTACATATAAGCTCTGGAAAGCCTTGTAAGTTGCATTAGGAACAAAGCTAAGTCTGAGCACTGCCTACCACCTTCAAACCGATGGACAAACTGAGAGGTTTAATCGCATCTTGGAGGATATGTTGAGGGCCTGCATCTTGGACTTTGGAGGGTGTTGGGAAGATCATCTACATCTAGTGGAATTCTCCTACAACAATAGCTTCCAAGCAAGCATCAGTATGGCACCTTATGAAGCTCTCTATGAAAGGCCGTGCAAATCACCAACCTATTAGGTAGAGTCTAGAGATTGTCTAGTGCTTGGGCCAGTGTGATTTGAGAAGCGATCGAAAAAGTTGCAATGAATAAGAAAAGGATGAAGGTAGCCCAAGATCGCCAGAAGAGTTATGCTGATAGGAGGATAAGAGATTTGGAATTTGATGTTGGAGACTTAGTATTCGTTAAGATTTCACCAATAAGAGAAGCTGTTAGATTTGGGGAAACTAGAAAGTTAGCTCCAAGGTATATTGGACCTTTCCGTATTCTTGACAGAATTGGGTCTCTTGCTTATAAGGTTGAGTTGCCGGTGAGATTGGGAGGTGTTCATAATGTATTCCATGTGTCGCATTTAAGGAAATTTGTGCATGATCCGACCTTGATTGTAGAGTCGTCTAAGCAGGAGGATTTGGAAGTGGAGCCAGATTTGATAGTGGTTAGACATCTAGTCTATATTGTAGATTAGGATGAGAAGCGGTTGTGCAATAAGGTAGTACAGTTGGTTAAAATTCAATTGAGGAGGATCCTAGAGACTACATGTGGGAGACTGTAGAACATATGAAGGACGCCTATCCTGAGCTAATGTTAGGGTAGCTAGTTGTTGTATGTATAGTAAACATTGTTTGCTATGGATGTTTAGTGTATGCCTTTTGCATGTGCCTTATGATATGAATATATAGCTTTTAAAGTATTTGAGTTATCTTCTTATGTGCTAATTTCGGGGACGAAATTATGTTAAGGGGGAGAGTATAACAACCCGAAATTTGATCACTTTAAGTATGGATATTTAAACATAATTCTAATAACTACTTAATTTATAACCAAAATAAACTCCTTTTAAATAATAATAAATGATATCGAAATCATTTTCAAATTTTGTTTACAAAAATAATTAGTTCGAAGAAAGATTGAAAATGTGACCGGAAGTCGCTTTTCAAATTTTCGATTTTTCGTCAGCTAAAAGTTATCGGAGATATCGTAACACTTTTTAACACACATACAAACATTTATAAATCTTTTTAGTCATGTTTGAATAATAATGTACATGTGTATACACTTAAGGATGCATATATATATATGTGTGTGTGTGTATGAGAGAGAGATAAGATTTTGTTTTAAAATTAAAAATAATATAATATTAAGATTCTTCTTCCAACATTAAGTACAAAGTGACCATAATTATGTTGGCATTGACAAGATAGGATGGTGGCTAGGGGGCGGAAATTGCATGGGAGAAAGGAGGGGTGAGGTGGCAAAAGAAGAGAGGAGGGTATAGTACAAAGGGCATTTTTGTAATTTCACTTGTTAACATTTTATAAAAGCAAATTTCCTAAAAAATTCACATTTTCTCATTCTCTTTTTCACTTTACAATTTTATAAAGCTATTAAGCATGCTTTCATGGCTTCTCATATATTTTAAAAATTCAAAAATCTTAGAGTTCTACTTTAAAATCACTTCCAAGTTTGCTAAAAACACTTCTTCCTCCACTACTTCACTTTCTCTTCTAAGTTCAAGCTACTTCCACCTAAAAAAAAGTCAAGGACGTACCCTTATATGGTTGAGGCCAAACCATATAGTGCTAAATCTAAGCACATCTCCAAGTTTTCCAAGCAAAGTTCAAATCTTTTTCCATAGGATCCGAAGTCTTAAGCTTTTGCAAAAGTTTTAACAAAAGAAAAAGGGTTTCATTGGATTTTGGGTGAGTAAATCTCTAAATTTTGGAAAGAATGTACCTTTACATATATGTTGATATATGGTTATATGTACATACTGTTGTTTGGTTGGATTATGGAAGTGTTTGGATGTGTATGTATATGCTAACTTATGGTTTATCATTTGACATGGATTGTTGGTTAAAGTAATATGTTTGATTAGGAAGTTGCGATCTTGGATGTGTTATGGAAATGATTGGTTTATGCATACATGCATGGATTATGGATAGATGGTTTAGAGTTAGAAACTTGAGATGTTAAAAAGGGCTTGAGATCAATTTCCAAAAATCAAATGGTTTACTAGTTTTGATTTGTAAAATGTTTCCATTTTAGTTTCTAACTTTGGTTCAAGATTTCAAATCCTCTCTTTTTATGTTTTAAAGGAAGTAAAGGTAAAAAGGATGAAGTTTTAGATGGTAACTTAGAAAAGTAATTTTAAGTTATTACCTCCATAGCGATAGTCGCTATGGATGCAGTTCGAAAATATACGTTTCAAGTTTTTAAGTTTTCTTTTAAAATTGTTTTGAAAACCATTTCAAACTTAGTTAGGTATTATAAAATTTAATTAACCTTTAATTTATGAGTTAAATAATTGATTTATTTATTAAAAATAATCATTAATTAATTAAGTAATTAAGTTAAGTGATTAGGGTTTAAGAATTAATTAATTAAGTTAATCATTCGTAGTTAATTAAGAAGTTTAATTAATGATTAATTAAGTTAAGGGGTAATTATTTTAATCAATTTTGTTTAATCAAGTTAATTACTTTTAAATTAATTATTTGATTAGTATTTAATTATTTACTTAATTATTATTTAATTTAGAGTTATTTATTTA
Source organism: Allium fistulosum (assembly GCA_030737815.1). Classification (NCBI taxonomy): domain Eukaryota; kingdom Viridiplantae; phylum Streptophyta; class Magnoliopsida; order Asparagales; family Amaryllidaceae; genus Allium; species Allium fistulosum. Next base: position 1,028,373,561 of record CM060905.1, on the reverse strand, counting down.
CTTAATCACTTATTAATTAGGGTTTAATTTATAATAAATGGTTATTAAATAAAGTCTAATTATTTATTTATTATTAAATAATTAGGATTTAATTATTATTCAACTAGATCTTAATTATTTAATTACTTTTTGATTAATAAAGGGTAATTATTAGTAATTAATTAAACTTAACTAAGATTAATTAAGGTTTGAATTTTGATTTAAGTATGAATAATTAAGGATTAATCAAGCTTTAATTTATGATTTAATGATGATTTATTTATTATTTTAAATTATTTTTAACTCCAACAGTTCTTTATTTTAAATTAACCTTCTTCTCTCAGTGAATTGTTTTTGAACTAAGGATCTCTTGTACATGCATTTAAGTAGCCAAATAAATTAAAGTAGTTATAGTAAAACGTTGACATGTTTATTGAAAGTAAGTCAACTTGTATTTATCACAAAGACCGCATTTCGGAAATGTGATAAATGCAAGGGAGTTAATTTCGATAAGTGGGTCATGATAACTTAAGCGTATAGAAGGTAATTCCATATGTAAATCTTTACACCCTGATAGTGGGGTAGCCCGCTATAAACAACTTGACCCTTTAAAATTATCGAGCATTGGTTTGGAGAGACCAGGATCAGATATTAATTCGAAAACCAATTCGAACTAACATAAACGTTCGAGTTGGAAATAGTAAAGGCAAGGTCCAAGATGAAGACTATGAAGTTCCTTCGGTTCGTTCATCTCCTTAACGACTTGTATGGATGAATGCTGATATTGTGTCAACATCTGAAAGGCAATGTTAGCATTCCAAGTGGCAATGCTATAATAAAGGTAAATGTTGCCTTAGGTCTCATCAACCAGGAATGATTAAACACTGGAGATGCAGCAAGGCTAAGTGGGTCGCTCCCATTAGGGTAAGGTTATCCCTATCTAGAGTCCCTATTATCAATTCATGTATGCTTCGGTACGGTTGCTGATCCCAACCGAAGGGTGATCTTATTCGGTACTATCCAGCAACAGGTAGGTCGGTCTTGTGTTGGTAGGGGATCCAGGCGAGGTCCTCGATGTTATTTTATCTAGAGATGCACCGTGATGGGTGGTACCCCAGTAGCCCAGTCATTGTATGGAATCCATTCTCCAATAAGTGCCGTACGTTTTTAGTTGTACACAAATATGTTGAAATGTGAGATGCAAGCATTTTAGCTATGTTCTATTTTACTTGAAAATGCTAGACATTATGATACTATCACTGATTTTCTATAAAAAAGTGTTTTGGTTATCGTAAAGTAAAAACCCATCCGTGTTTATGTGCGGGGTGGTCTAATGAGATACCCTTGATTTTAAAAGTGTTTTAAAAGTAATAATTCAGTTTTTTGAGTTTACTCACACCAGACCCATGTCTGACCCGGAGTTTTATTTCTTTCCCTAAAACTCTTGGGTACCAAAACTTTTATGAGTAGCCAAGTGATCTAGGTTTCTCACGATTGCATTTTGGAGGAGCTGGAGCAGGTGGCTTCAACGTTAGCTAGCTACTATCTTATTCCACTGTATATATATGTATGAATTTTGTATAGTGATGTGAGGACAGGTAGTTATAACTGTCCTACTTTGGAACTTGTACTATTATCACTTTGATGTACTGTTATGGTGGTATCTCTGTAAAATCTTATGTTGATTAATATATGTTGTTTCATTCCACTGTGAGATTCTGTGATTGTGAAGTTTCTTCTTATCTTTCTTTTTCTTCTACTCTTAATGACTCATCTTTCGGAGTAAGAAAGGCGGTTCGTCACATGGGTAGACTTCTATTGTGTAACACTACTAATCTCGCACTCCAACCCATACTTATGACTAATGTCATTCTATTCATACAAACGTTTATTAACTTCAATAGTTCATACCCATCGTAAACGACTATCTAAGGCTACGTATATAACACACACACACACATATATATATCCATCTTTTCTTAATCATTTACCTCTATAATTTACTATTGACCATAAGTCCTTACTTCACTGTGCGTTTATATCTTGCTTACTTTAGGGTTATTGACTGCTTTCTTTTTAAAAGATTTATAATGTCTTTTCTATCCCTTTACCCTTTTTCACCAATTTCTATTTCTATTCTATTTTTACCCTTTTATTTGTTCTTGCCTATGCTTACATTTCTTTTTATCTAATCCCTACCCTAATTGGTATCATACTTCTTTTCTTTTAGAATGTCGTTATAACGTTTATATCTCTTCATTTAACACTTTGGGATTTTCTACATTTTAATGCATTGGAATCATGCTACTATCATAGTAATGTTAACACTATAAATTTCTATATCTTATCCAAGTGGAAGATTTTTGTTGTGTTTGGAATGACAAGGAACTATCTTTTCATAGTTATTGAAATAGACAGTGCAAAATACGGAAAATATCCATATTTTACACATCTTTTTCTTTTTAGGTGAATTTCTTATCATTTCAAACAATGTACTTTTATTTATTTTAGACTTGATAATGTATAGAAATTCACATTGCAACATCCTAAATTCCAATGAACTAAAATACCACTTAAACCCTAAAATCTTATTATGATTCCTTTATTTTACATTCTTATTTTTCAATATCCATTTAAATAACAAACTAGAATTATTACTTCATTTATAAATTCATGGTCTACTATTATTCAATAATAAATTTAGGGATTGATAATACTTAAATATTTTCTAGATTTACATTCATATAACATATAGATATATCAAGTTAATGATTACAAAATATGTAGGCAGTGTTTATAATCTCATTGCATGTATATAGGTTTAGCCTACAACTCTAATTTATATTTCAGGCATATATGAATAAATCTACAACGATATAAATCTACTATTATACAAAAGTGTATAATTATTTTCACTCACCTTTTTAACTTTTCAAATCTACATATCTAATCCTTGTTATTCCACTTTGACTCACTTTTCTTCCAATTTGGATTTATACACCGCAAGCGTATACAAATTTATCAGAAATCTAGATTAGAAAAGAGATATAGAATTTAATTTGTATTTTAGATTCAGATTCACAGTTTACCTCGGCTTTAATGATTTGATTTGACTCTATTCCCCTTCTTTATCCTCTTCTACTATTCTCCAATTGTATGTAGACGTATAACTAGAACTAATTTAAGAATTTAGAAATTTGTGGAGAAGAGAAGGTGGTACAGCTTCCGCATCCATTAGAAAATATGAATTTGGAAGTGAGGCTCTAGGTCTATATTTATAGGGGTTCAAATCAATGCAAGCTGTTCGAATAAACTGTTTTAAATTCAGGCCGTTTGGCCAAAGGTTAAAGGAACTGGGCCAGCCCACAGCAGAAGAAATGAGTGAATTTCAAAAAAATTAACCATTTTGGATCTTTAATAGGCCTATGAGGTCTAAATTCATTTGGAACTTTTCTAAGTTTCTTTTAAATAAAATAAATATTTTATTTAACTTCATAAATAAAGTTTTACTTTAATTTAATGTGTATTTAAGTTAGTGTATATCAAATATACTCTTATGTACAAATTTGTGTGTAAGTTTACTTTTCAAATTTATTCAGAGAAGGAAATATTTCTGTAACGACCCGCAAATTTATCACTTTGATAAATTATATTTATTTTTAAATTTATTTAAATAAAAGGTTGATAATAAAAATAATATTTTTTTTGAGTGATAATAAATAATAGTAATCTTATTTTGAATAGATATTTACAAAAATATTTTCCACGGGATTTAAATCGATAAAATGGCCGAAAACTGTTTTATCGATAACCAGCTCTATAATCGTAAAACGTCGCGCACAGAGCTGGATACATACAATTATTTTTATTATTGAACAAGAATATGAAATAAAATTAATTTTTTTATTTTTAGAAATTAAATGTATTTATGTCGTCACCAATAATGGCATCGTATTTAAATATAGATTTATGAATTTAAATTGAGATTTAATGATTTAATAATTATTTTAATTATTCAAATAATTATTTTAAATGATGATGATTCATTTTAAATAGTTATAAAGTGATAATAAATCATTTGTAATAATTTTACGAAGATATGTACTTGATTTGAAAATATAAGGAAAATCGATATCGCTTTATCGGTATAATAGCAATTACTGTAAATAATTATTAATATTAATTTATATGATTTTATAAATAAAATGTGATCATTTTAATTTATTAATAATGATAAGAAAATAGTTTTCAAATTTTGTTTACAAATATATGTACGTTAACTAAGAAGTGAAAATGTAACTAGTAATCGGTTTTTCGGTTTTCAACGGTTTAACGAACGGAAGTTGTTCGAAGTCATCGAAACATCATTTATTCTCTTGTGCACATACATGTACATGCATATACATGTCACATGCATACATGAACACTCATATATGTACACATATACATATAAGTACACATATATAAGATATTCCATTTTCTTTTCAGTAAGCATGCATAAGTCAACCAAGTACATGGCACATGGCCTTGTCTATGCATGAAGTGACCTTGGGCCATCCTAGGAGGTGTAGGAGGGACGTAGTGTGGTAGCTACATGATGAGAATGATGATATATATAACATATATATACATACAACATACTTGCAGACATATATGCAACAAATATCTAAGCAAACTTCATCTTTAAGCAAATATAAGTCAACACAAAGGACATAAAGTGATTCAAGGTGATGGAGCACATCGAGGGGGAGGACCAACGTGTGAAATGATGGGAGTGAAGTGGTGCACATGGGTGATAGAAGGAAGGTGAAGTGAGGTAGGATATTTTGCAAAATTTTGGCTATAAATACAAGCACTCCTTTCATTCATTCATTCACACATCCTACCATCTTCTTCTTCCTCTTTTCCTAAGCTTTTCCAAGGCTTCTTCCTTAGGAAATTTATGAAGAAATTTAAGTATAAAATAAAATAAAATTATATTCACACATATACAAAGTCAAATCACCACAAATCGTTAGCCAATCACCTCCTCCACCCCTCCATAGCTCACAGCCTCCTCCCATACCCCTCAAAGTCGAGAGCACCGCCCACTCAAAGGCATGGATGAATCTACTCTAGCATAGGCCGAGCCCTAGGGGAAGAAAAGAGCAAGTTCGGGAAGCTCCAAAGCAAGAAAAAGAGGAGGAAGTGCTACCGGAATCGATTCGAGAAGCTACGAAAAAGATTGGTGGAGTGGAGCCTTAAGTGAGAACTATAACTTTAAACCATTGTAAGTAGTTATAAATGTTTAACATAACTATTTGGATGCTAATGATATTTGGATGTTTGGTTGATGAATGTTTGAAAAAGTAATTAGCAACATAAACAAAAAATGAGAAGCTCTTACTTATATTATATTTTTGTATGATGATGTGATGTTTGCCATGGATTTTTAATATGCTTTGATCATCAAGTTTGGTTGTTTAATATGAGTGTTGAATATATATGCCAGTCACGAAAATATACATCAACAAGCACAAAGGAAATCACTTTCCTCTATTTTAATGAATTGGTGTATATGAAATTTTAAACCTATTTAAAAAGGTTTAAAAATGAGTTTGAAATGTTTTATAAACATTTGAAAGTGTTTTGGTGAAGTTTGCAAAGTAATTGAAAATTTAGTCAAAAATAAGCGCATCGCGTAACGGCAGTTCGCGATTTCGCGCCACAAAAGTCAAACGAGTATATAGAATGGAATATAGCTCGGAATTATTTGAGATAAGAATTTTACCAACTACTATATCCATAGTTTTCAAAGAAAGAAATAAAATCGAGATTTCAATAAGTGGATTTTGAAATATGAGTAAAATAATTTTTCGGAAAAATCACGGTTTTGCAATTCGGAATCCATAAAAGGATTTCTTTGAAAATGATATTTTAAAACTATTTAAAAATATGAAATAAATTCTAAAAATCCTTTAAAATAGATTAAAAGAGATTTGAATTGAAAAATATGGATTTTCAAATATTGGAAAAGTTGTTTTAAATCGAATCAGTTTTAAGCACTTTCCGCAGCACTTTTCTACTGCCGTTTCAACACTTTAGAAATGAAGTTTTTAAAATTAACAATTCTTTTCCAAATATTTTATAAATGTTTTCAAATTAATAATTAAGTGTTTTAATAATGATTTGGAAGTTTTATATTTATTTAAAAAGAATCTAAATAAACGATTTAAATAAAAGCTATTACGAATTAAATGATTTAATCTTGGCTCTAAAAGTCGACTAGTAGACTGGATTTTTCTATTCGTGAGATCCAGATGTGAGGTGCTTAAACTAAGAAGATGTTCAGGAGCAACCAGTACCCTGGCTCACCCGGCCTCTTCCCTGGGCGAGGGTAGACAAGGTCGAAATGTCGGAAACAAGTTAAGTATAAAAAGATTAAAATTTTCCAAATTTAAATTAAATACAACTTTGATTTTATAGAGATGATCTTCTTATACTTAGTGTTAAAGCCCGAAGATGGAACTCGTACTATTCGTGGAATTTAAAAAATGATTTCTCTGTTATTCTGCCCATAGTATTTTTGAATACGGGAATTGATATTGAGTAGAATTAGATGATTTCTATAGATTCTGCTCACTTAATATTTATTGGATTAACATCCTAGATAACATGGTTTTAACTCGATCAAATAAAGAGTTCTGAATTAAGAAATCTTTGTTAAGATTTAAATGAAATGATTTGGAAATGTTTTCCTAAGTAAAAGGTGAAATGATTTGGAGTTATTCCAAGATTAAAAAGGTTTAAAGCAAAGGATTTGATAAGAGAGGTTTAATGATTTCGTATATACCGAAAAGAAGTGTTTTAAAAGTTAATATATTTCTAAAAGATAATTTTGATAAAAAGAACTTAATAAATTAAAGAATGATTCCATATTCACGGAACATATTTTTATCGATGATTGGATCGAAAGAATCAAGATCGGATTTGATCTGGTACTTACCCTCGTGTTGGGGTATGCTCCATTAGTTGGAGTATGCTGCATGATAGGGGGTTCTCGCTTTTTGTTTAGTGGCGAGCAAGAGACTCTTACCCCTACATGTCCCTAGGAAAAGGGTTGGTTGTTAGTAGTGAGGCTAGCTGTAAAATCAGATTCAAGGAACCAATGTATGCCACTGTGGTGTTGGGATGGTTGAAAAGCCTATCGGTCGTCGCTGTCGATGGTTGAAAAGCCTATATCATTACATTTGGTATCAGAGCGCAAGGCTAAGCGAGAACCTTGGTTTTGGTAGGGTAAAGTCTCATCAGAGATAGGGTTAGTAATACCCTAGGACGAGTAACTCATTAGAGATAGAGTTAGTAACACCCTAAAATGAGTTTGAGAGTATTTTATATGAGCGCATATTTGTCAAAAATATATACAAATGATTTTGGTTTTGAAAATTGGTAGATGGAATAATTTTATCTAAGATTATATTTCGAATATAAAGAATAGTTTTCAAGTAATATAGTTATTTGTTTAAGGAAATGACAATACTCGGTTATTATCATTAATTAATGGGTTGTTTAATTTATAAGTTTAAGTACGAACACCTCGTGAATTTAGTTTCACAATTTGACTATGGGGTATTCGATAAATAATAATGTTGGTTTAAGATTAAAGGAATTTATTTAAGATAAATAAATCTTATGAATATGTTTTATATAAGTGATTTTATAAACTAGATTTGTAAAACATGCTTTATAAAGGAATTTTTGAGAATTTAAATTTTGGTATTTTTGAAAGGAATTTCAAATGATTTTTGAAAATGGAATAATAATAGTATTATTTCTAAAAATGGGTTTGAAAACGAAAAAAATATCTTATTATTAATTGGTTCGAGTGGCTCGAAAGTAACTAAAAATGAGCAGGAGATGTGTTCGGATGGTCAACGCTTCTCTTAAGAATTCCCCTTCTTGTTAAGGAAATATGCAATACTATTGGTAATACCCCGTTTCTTAGTATCATTTTTGAGTTATCGTTCAATATAATTTTCTAAAGTTAAAAATCATATTGTGAATCATTAGTTGATAAATTAATTGATGACTGTCAATTTTTATCAAAGTGTATTATCTTAATTAATAAGCATGGGTATGCTTTGATCTTTAGAAGAAATGGTTAAAGTTACTAATGAATAGTTTTGGGTTTGTAGTAAACGATGTTTTAGCAACATTTGTTTTTAAACCCTTGAATTGCATTTTGAAAAGAAGTCTTATAAATATGTTTAGATAATAACAGATATCAGAATCTTTTAAGAAAAAAATAGTAAATGTTAAATGTTTATCTAATAAAAGAAGAGAAGTTCATTGAAACAATGTTTTGGTAGTAATTGTTTTAATCTCTTTGATTATATTTTAAAGGTAAGAAAAAAAAACTTGTTAAATATACTTATAACATCTGAATAAGTATATAAATACTTTTTAAGTATTAAAACTGGTATAAGTAAGGAGAATATATATATATAAAAAGTTTTAATTAATAAAAGAGTATTAATTATTAAAGGAAGTTTTAACTAAATACATAATGTTTTCACATTTAATATTAGCTAAAGGAAGTTTATGATGATTTATCAATTTAATGAATTATTTTGAAAATGTGTTTTCCAAAAACCATTCAGATATGTTTAGAAATGTATTATAATAAAAAGATATTTATCTTTTGAAAAGAAATGTGTTTTTAAGTAGAAATATTTGAAAATAAAAATGTAAAATGGTTATGTGTAAAGAAGTATCTTTATAAAAGTTTGAATAAAGAATGAAAGTTTTATTAAATGATTTCATTAAAAAAATTGAAACATTATTAAATTCATATGAAGTATGTCGATTATTTCGTCGCATAATGAATCTAAGATTCAAGTACGAAACTTTGAGGTGTTTACACCGGCCTGAAAAAGGATTTATCACTCGATTCTTGATGACGAACATTGATGAGGGTTGGTGGTTAGATACTTGAGTTTTCTATTATAGTTGAGAGCTATGCAAGGAAAACTAAAGTTCTGATCAGAAATCCTGATCAGAGACCGCACTAGAGGATCGAGGGATCAAAACTAGTTCGGAAGTAAAGTTGTGAATTCGAGTAGAAGATCGAATCAGATATTGCGTACGGATGATCTATGTACGTCATATGGGTGTAAGTTTAAAAAAATAAATATTTTGGGCAAAACCTTTAGGTTTTTATTTTGGGTAATTTCGAGGATGAAATTCTTTTAAGGGGGGAAGTCTGTAACGACCCGCAAATTTATCAATTTGATAAATTATATTTATTTTTAAATTTATTTAAATAAAAGGTTGATAATACAAATAATATTTTTTGAGTGATAATAAATAATAGTAATCTTATTTTTAATATATATTTACAAAAATATTTTCCTTGGGATTTAAATCGATAAAATGACCAAAAACTATTTTATTGATAACCAGCTCTATAATCGTAAAACGTCATGCACGGAGCTGGATACATATACTTATTTTTATAATTGAACAAGAATATGAAATAAAATTAATTTTTTTATTTTTGGAAATTAAATGTATTTATGTCATCGCCAATAATGGCATCGTATTTAAATATTGATTTATAAATTTAAATTGAGATTTAATTATTTAATAATTATTTTAATTATTCAAATCATTATTTTAAATGATGATGATTCATTTTAAATAGTTATAAAGTGATAATTAATCATTTGTAATAATTTTACGAAGATATGTACTTGGTTTGAATATATAAGGAAAATCGATATCGCTTTATCGGTATAATAGCAATTATTGTAAATATTTATTAACATTAATTTATATGATTTTATAAATGAAATGTGATCATTTTAATTTACTAATAATGATAAGAAAATAGTTTTCAAATTTTGTTTACAATATAGGTATGTTAACTAAGAAGTGAAAATGTGACCAGTAATCGGTTTCCCGGTTTTCAACGGTTTCATGAACGGAAGTTGTTCGAAGTCATTGAAACGTCATTTATTCTCTTGTGTACATACATGTACATGCATATACATGTCACATGCACACATGAACACTCAAATATGTGCACACATGAACACTCAAATATGTACACATATACATATAAGTACAGATATAACACACACACACACACACACATATATATATATATAAGATATTCCATTTTCTTTTCATGTAAGCATACATAAGTCAACCAAGTACATGGCACATGGCCTTGTCTATGCATGAAGTGTTTTGGTAAAGTTTGAAAAGTAATTGAAAATTTAGTAAAAAATAAGCGCGTCGCGTAACGACAGTTCGCGATTTCATGCCATAAAAGTCAAATGAGTATATAGAATGGAATATAGCTCGGAATTCTTCAAGATAACAATTTTACGAACTACTATATCCTTAGTTTTCAAAAAAAGGAAAAAATCGAGATTTCGATAAGTAGGTTTTGAAATATGAGTAAAAAAAGTTTTTGGAAAAATCGCGGTTTTGCAGTTCGGAATCCAGAAAAAGGATTTCTTTGAAAATGATATTTTAAAACTGTTTAAAAATATGAAATAAATTCTAAAAATATTTTAAAATAGTTTAAAAGAGATTTGAATTGAAAAATATAGATTTTCAAATATTGGAAAAGTTGTTTTAAATCGAATCAGCTTTTAAGCACTTTCCGCAGCACTTTCTGCTGCCGTTTCAACAACTTTAGAAATGAAGTTTTTAAACTTAACAATTCTTTTCCAAATCTTTTACAAATGTTTTCAAATGAATCATTAAGTGTTTTAATAATGATTTGGAAGTTTTAAAGTTTATTTAAAAAGAACTTAAATAAACGATTTAAAGAAAAGCCATTGCAAATTAAGTGATTTAATCTTGACTCTAAAAGCCGACGAGTAGACTGGATTTTTCTATTCGTGAGATCCGGATGTGAGGTGCTTAAACTAAGGAAATGTTCGAGAGCAACCAGTGCCCTGGCTCACCTGGCCTCTTCCCGGGGCGAGGGACAGATAATGTTGAAATGTCGAAAACAAGTTAAGTATAAAAAGATTAAAATTTTCCAAATTTAAATTAAATACAACTTTGATTTTATAGAGATGATCTTCTTATACTTAGTGTTAAAGCCCAAAGAGGGAACTTGTACTGTTCATGGAATTTAAAAGGCGATTTCGCTGTTATTTCGCCCATAGTATTTGTTGAATACAAGAATTAATATTGAGTAGAATTAGATGATTTCTATGGATTCTACTCACTTAATATTTACTGGTTTTGGATTAACATCCTAAATAACATGGTTTTAACTCGATCAAAATAAAGAGTTTTGAATTAAGAAATCTTTGTTAAGATTTAAATGAAATGATTTGGAATGTTTTCCTAAGTAAAAGGTGAAACAATTTGGAGTTATTCCAAGATTAAAAAGGTTTTAAGAAATCAAAGGATTTGATAAGAGAGGTTTAATGATTCCGTATATACCGGAAAGAAGTGTTTTAAAATTTAGTATATCTTTAAAAGATATTTTTGATAAAAATAACTTAATCAATTAAAGAATGGTTCCCTATTTATAGAACATCTTTTTGTCGATGATTGGATCGAAGGAACCGGGGTCGGATTTGGGTAATCCCTATCCGAAGACCACTTCGAACCAATTTACGTATTCAAAGTGAAGACATGGATATGATATTTGGGATTTTCGTAATGAAGGACTGCTTGTTGATCATTTGGGGATAAACTCCCAATATACATATAATAGAAATAGACCCTTCGTTATGAAATATCCAATGCAAGGACTAATCGCTGCTAATCCTAGGGGTAACTCCCAATAGGACGTGGTAGGAGAGTGCCTTCGGTTTGTCCTATTCCTAGACAGCTTGTATGGACGAATGTCTAACGTTGCATTTCTAGTTACATAAGTGATCTCTATGAACGTGTCATCTGTTTGGTGGTGGAGAAGACAACTTCTCTTAGCTTAACACCCTTTCCTGAGACGTACGAGCTCAGGAGTTATACATTTGTAAAAATTAGTTATGTGATGATGGAATGACAATGTGGTATTCAAAGAGGAAAGATGTGTGTTATGTGAAAGGTAATCGTTACCTTAGGCCTCACACCCAGAAATGACCAAAACAAGGTAGATGCGGCAAGGCTATGTGGTTCGCAACTATTAGGGTATGATCATCCCCTTCTAGATATATTTCTACCCGCTATGACGTTCGGGTTTAAATTATTGTGGTGCATGCAAAGAGAGATCTCAGATAGGTTAGTAATGACAGGGGTGATGACATATTCGGTACTATCTAGGAAGAGATAGGCCGGTCTTGTGTTGGTGGAGGACCATCAGTTGGGCCTCAGTACATTCCTCTAGAGATGTACTGCCGAAAGGTAGTCCCTTTACCTGGTCATTTGTATGGAAATCCATTCTCCAATAAGTGCCTGCCATTTTGTTTGTAGAGCCTGGTATGCTGGAATTTAATAATGGTAACAATTTCGGCTAAGATTAATAAGTTTACTTGCAAATGTTTTTAAAAAAATGCCATTAAAAATAATATCCCTTATTTTTACATAATAATGATTTGGTTATCATAAGGTAAAAACCCGTTCCGTGTTTATGTGCGGCGTGGTCTTATGAGATACCTTTTTGTTTTCAAAATGCGTATTTTTAAGTTCTCACACCAGACCCATGACTGGTCCGGAGTTTATTTTCCTTTCCCTTAAACTCTGGGTGCCCTAATTTTTCCCGAGCAGCCTAGTAGTCAGGTTTACTTTAGAAGAAATCTGGATGGAGCTCAAAGGATGGAGTTAGAAGATTCTTCTGAAGATTGTTATCTGTTTCCACCACTCTTGTGATATAGTACTCCGCATTTGTAAGGACATAAATTTATAACTGTCCATGTTTATCTCTGATAAATATATTTAAATTTCCACTGTAAAGATTACTTATTGAAATAATATATGTTAATCCATTTGTGTAAGATTCTGTTTTGTCTTTATTTTTTTTCTTACCCTTAATGAGAAGGATCCGTAAGATTTCCAAAACAATACACAAGTGCGTCTTGTGCTCTTCTTCAGTTCTGGAATAAATCAGAATATCATCCACGAACACAAGCACGAACTTGTTCAACTGATCTCTGAACACTCTATTCATAAGATCCACAAAATATGCTGGCGCGTTAGTCAATCCAAACGGCATTACCAGCCACTCAAAGAAACCGGATGGTGTCCTAAAAGCAGTCTTCGGCACACTATCCTTAGCAACTCTCAACTGGTGAAATCCCGTTGCCAAATCTATCTGAGAAAACACCTTAGCTTCGTGAAGCTGATCAAACAAGTCATCTATCTCGGCAATGGATACTTGTTCTTCTTAGTCACCTTATTCAGCTCACGATAATCCACACACAACCTCAGTGATCCATCTGCTTTGGTTACAAACACAACTGGTGCAACCCATTCGGACACACTACGCCGAAAGATCATCAACCTGCACCTTCAACTCTTGCTGTTCCTTAGGCGCCATCCGCCTAAGAGGCATCATAACAGGTCTGGCTCCTTCAACTAGATCTATACGAAACTCGATCTCTCTATGCGGCGGTAACCCTTTGACTTCGTCAAAGACATCCTCAAATCCATTAACGATTGGCAACGATGACAGTCCATTCCGTGGAACAACCAGCGAATACATGAAGCTCATGAAGACGCCTTCTTCATGCTTACATCGTATCACAATCCTTCGCCCCTCCACATTCTCGACTGTCACCTCCAACCTCTCACAATCAACCTTTGCCGCATACTTCCTAAGCCAGTCCATACCCAAAATAATTCCGAACCCCGCAAAGTTCAAAACAAAACAATCACAAACAAAAGAGCAATCATGACTCGATACAATCAGACCACGGCATAACATACACAAACAAGACGAACCCCCAACTGGATTAGTCACAACCAATGGCCTATCAACAATATCCGGTTCTAAACCCAACCGGCCTACAAGTTCACTACAAACAAAAGAATGCGACGCCCCAGTATCAAACAGAACTCTAACTGGAACACCACATAGGAAAAGAGTACCTTGAACCACCACACTCTTTCCTTTCTCTTCAGCGGTAGGAGCTTTCGAAGACGATGGAACAGCTCCTAAAGCATAAGCTTGCACAATCTGTTTGTCCTTCCGTGGTTCTGGACAATTCTTCCTGATATGCCCCGGCTTGTCACAGTTGTGACACTTCATCGGTACCTTCTGATTCTTACAATCCTTAGAGAAATGGCCCTTCTGCTGACAATTGTAGCAAGTCACTTCACCCTTCGGCTTCTTCTGGCCATCCTTACCCGTCTGCTGTTGCTGCTTCCTCTTCTTGTTTCCACCCTGCTGTGGTTTAGACTCTCCCCTGGTCACAACAACAACAGATCCTTCCTTAGGAAACAGACTCTCATGCCTGAGAGCTTTCTCCACAAGCTTCTCAAATGAATCGTCCAAATGATCCACCAACTGCCTCCCAAGATAACTGTCCAAGCCTGTCACAAACTTCTCATTCTTCCGATATGAAGATTCAATATACGATCGGGCATACTTGGATAAAGCTTCAAACTCAGAAACATACTCAAGAACTGGTCTTCCTCCTTGCTTGAGCTCCACAAACTTCTTGAACAGAACAGACTTCTGAGCAGTAGAAATGAACTTAGCTTCAAATCTGGCTTGGAATTGCTCCCAAGTAATCTCTTCCTCCGGAGTATCAATGGTGATAGAGTTCCACCAATCAGAAGCTCTTCCTTGAAGCTGCCTTGATGCTAACTTCCTTTTAGTCGCATCCTCAATTCCCAAGTCTCCAAAGATCCTTCTACAAGCATCTATCCACCTCTGGACTTCAATAGTCGACTCTGTTCCCAAGAAAACCTTCCCTCCAAGAGCAGTGTAGTCCTTACACAACTTAGCAAAATCCACCGGTTTTGGAGTTTGAACTTGAACTCCAACATCCACCGATGGCCCCGGAGCTGGCATCCTTCTCATGATCGAAGTCATCATAGCTTCGAACATAGCAGCATAATCAGCAGCCCCTTCAGTAGCACGGCCTTCCCTAGCAGCTGGTCTCCCTCTTCGACTCATCCTTAATATCTATAAAAAGGAATGATTAGCACATCTAGAGGAACAACTGCATAAAGGACTCAAACTCTACTAAGCTACTATATTATATATAGTAATCATCCATCAAAATACAATTACGTCTCTCATACGTAGTTACGTCAGCGAGCGTTGAGTAAAATCGATTAACCAAAGCTCTGATACCAAATGTGACGACCGCCCATGACCCCTGCACTGAACCTAGAGAAAGTGCGCTGTAAAGTGTGCCAGGCGACAATGGACGATTGTTAGGGTAAATTAAAAACAACAGAATCTATCGTATTACTCACAGCGCATGGACAAAATACAATAGAATATATATATATATAGTGAAGCTTCACAGAAACAGAATCTCATCAATAAAACTTCATAATAGTTGAATACAACATCAGGATAGTCAATACATCAAGCCTCACTACATATCACTCAGAGACTTATACAAAGCAGCGGAACATCCAGTACATATAGTAAGAAGATAATATGCAACCCTCCAGCTCGTCTTCGATATCAGCATCGTGGAAAGCAAGAACAGCACCTGTCACCTGCTACCTAGTCTGCCCGTCCCAAAATGGACGAACAGCCCAAGGCAATAAGAGTTAAACATAAAGCCTTGAGTCAGACAACAGTCTTAGTGAGCGGTAAATTAACTAACAACATACCAAAGGAGCATAAAGGAAAAGGAATAGGAATACAACCCTCCCACTCCACCTCTTTCTACAGTGATAGCCCCCAGACACACACTAAGTAGAACCAACATAGCCAAGCACACAATTTAAAGTAAAGCAATTATCACTCGAGTCAAGGGCGATGTTTTCCAAGTACAAACCCCCAAGGCCTAAACCAAGATCAGATAAGCACCCAGAAAATACCGCTCTTGAGACCGAATGACGATACAACCAAACATCCATGACTCTGGCTATCACTGTTATCATTGCCTTGATACCATCGTTAATTTGAATGACCGGCACATTCTTTCAGCCGTTCGTCAAGGGCTAATGGAAACCCCGGTTCTAGACATAACTCCGCACGTCATCGTGACCCATGCCTAGGACTATCGAATCTGCCCAGAGTACTTGACTATCAATCATTAGCCTTCAGGGACTATCGAATCTGCCCAACGTACTCTTGCTTTGAGCATGCTAGAACCTTCAACAACGATGAGATCTCAGCCTCCTAGTCATCCTCCTCGACGACTATTTCCATACTAGCTCAAGCGCCTCTCGAGCAAACCATTATCCTCAACTCGAACCATTTCACCGAGTTATCAACATGCTTGGAATGATCCCGTCTGGATTAGACCAAGGCTATCTCACATCATACTTCGCCTCATCATCATCATAGCAAAGTCTCATCTCAACATCATCATCAAATCTATTCATATGAGCTTCATCATCCGCTACATATGCCACGTGCAGCTTTTCCAATTCAAGAGCCCTTCCCTTAGCTTTTGAATCATCTTCGGTCTAAATCAAATCATCAATCATCTAATTCATAGCAATCAATCAAGTCAAACATTAATCCAAGTAAACAAGCATTCAAATATAAGCTAAAAGGACAATTATAACAATAATGGCAATTTCGTAATTAAAGAGTCAAAAGTCTAACAAGCATGAAAACATGAGCAATATCTCTATAATCTTGATGAATGAACTTGCATAGGTTAACATGTAGAAAAATGGTTGTCAAATCATCATGAACAATGGATCTATATGGATCTACACATAAGATTAGGAAAATGCATGGAAATCACTACTTTAACACCAAATCAAGCCAACGATCCGATATACTCCTTTGGATCCGTGTGAGAGATAATCACCACTCACCGAATCACCTAAACAATCCAAAAGCAACACGCTTCAGATCTGGACAGCGAAGGATCTAACTCGATCTTCGATTTGATCTTCGATATGGATGGAAGGAATCACTAGATTAGAGTGGAGAAAAGAAGTGAAGAAGTGTAGAAGTCGAGCTCTCAAAATGGAAGCACTTCGTCGCTTCGAAATCCGGATCCCAAAAATGGAGAAGAACCTTCCTATTTATAGCTGAAAACCCCTTAGGTCGTTCGCTTTTAGGTCGTCCACGACCTATAGAGACCCTACGACCTACGACCTATCCAAACTCCACATCCCACGACCTAACGACTTAGCAACTCAACACCTCCTACGACTTAACAGCTTTGCCGACCTAAAAACCCACACGACTTAACTACTTAGCAACAGGCGCGACCTAACACATGCGCGCATTCCCTCCTAAGTCGTCTGGACGACTTAACGACTTAACACCATCGCGACTCAACAAAGTCACGACCTAACTATACACACGATCTAACTGGGACACGACTTAACCCCTAACGACCTAACTCCTCAGTCTTCTACGACTTACGACCTAACACCTAAGTCGTCTACGACTTAGTACAGACGACCTAAACTTCAACGACTTATGCCATAACCCTTAAATCGTTAACCTGCTTATCCCCTAGGTCGTTAACTCTGCTAGGTTGGTAACTCTTAGGTCGGTCAATTCCTTAAGTCGTATACCCGACCTAACCCTTATACGACCTAACTTCTATACGACCTAACTCCTTAGGTCGTCTATCCCTAAGGTCGTCTACTACCATAAGTTGCCAAACCCTATAGGTCGTCCCAAACTGTCATACGACCTAAACCACTACCCCTCTTCCTTAGGTCGTCGCCGACCTACCCCTCAGGTTGTTAACTCGCCAAAACTCATAAGTCACCAACTTTTGCTTAAGTCGTTTACTCGACTCATCTTCTATACGACTTAAGCTTCTACTCGACTCAAGCTTCAAACGATTTAACAATACTATCGATCTAATGACAATAGTTTTATGATGTTTCGATCCATAAAATACGGGTCGTTACATATAAACAGTCAAAAATAAATGTATGTATATATAATTGCCTCGTTTTAATTTTTTTTGGAAAGAAATCTAATTCATACTTTGACAATATATGATACATATAATAAATTTTATATATACAAACATACATATAAAATTAATTGTGTGTACATAAGATTAAAATAAGTCTTTCTAATTAATAAAAATTAGAGATTTACAGCAATCAATTTAAAAATAGATTTATTGTCAAAACATTAATTGTATGTATGTAAGATTCAATAAAATATCCTTAATTAATACAAATTATAACTTATAGTAATCAAATTAAAATTTAGATTTATTGCCAAAACATCTTCCATTTCTTTTTAATTTCTAAAACAATACAAACACAAAATACAGACATGTAAACTTTCAAATCTAAAGTTACATTTTGTTTTATATGATTTAAAACATGAATCTTCAGTAAAACACTATAATATTCATATACAAATTTTAGTTTAATTTGTTAAAGTAAAATTCAATCAAAACAATATGAACATATAAAGTTTTAGATCTAAAGAATCATACTTTGAATTGAATGTTTAAAATATAAATCTATAATAAAACATTGTATTCGAACATATACAAATTTTAATTTTAATTTAACAAAATAAGAACCCAATTGATAAATTGAACATACAAAATTTCTGATCTAAAAATTAGACTTTAAATTGAATATTTAGAACATAGTACAAAAAAATAGTGTATTTAAACATATAAAAATATTAGTTTTGATTAATTAAAATAAAACACCAATCGATTCATTCAACAAACAATTCAAGCTACATAAACAATTTTCAAATTCAATGAGACTATGATATGTCCATACAAATTATGATAATTAAATATCTCTTTCAACAAACACTACATCAAATATCATTATCTATTAAAGAAAAACATACCTTATTACCTAAAGCCTTGAAGCACATCTTATAAATGGACTCCCCTTAGGATGTTGCCTAGAAGTCACACCTTGAATGATGATATCTCCTCAGATCTTCAAGATCCCGATCCTATCCTTGCAAGAGATGGATGAACCACTCTTGTTTTATTTTATTTGATGTTTTATATGGAGTTGAAAGATTTTTGAATTTTTTTTTCTGCCATGAAAAGTTAGGAGGAGAGAAAGAAACAGACAGAATTAGAAAGAATGAATTGTACGTACAGAATGAATTAGAGAATACGTTTTATTTGAAAGAATGAAACTTTTTCCATTCTTTAATTAAAACTTTCCTAATTAATTCCCTTGATTGTTTCTCTCTCTCCAATCCTTTCTTTACACGTATGTCATCAAATGACATAAAATTTCCACAAATCATTTCATCAAATGACATAAAATTTTCATAAATCATTTTATGCAATTATCTTTAAATTACATCGATATCATATATCAATGCGTGCAAATATAACTTCTATAAATGCATTAAAATAATTACAAAAAGCTTCCAAACATCAAATAAATAATTATTATTAATATTTCTCAAATATCAATTAATTTAATCAATTTACAACATTTTATAAATTAATTAAATCATGTGATTTTTGAGAGAATTCATCATTACGGTTGTGCGGCTCATAGGTGTAAATTTAGTCAGCGATTAATATCGAACTATTCGAATATTAACGTTCACACGTCACTTAGCAGGTAGCGTAACATTTTGATCGAATTTATCGCTTACACATCTTTGGGTAAAATCCAATTTTACTTATTATAAGCTGTACCTAATAGTGACAATTATTTACACCAATTCTCTTCGTCAAAACTATATCACTTTGGATTTATGGAATTTGGTAATGGTCAAAATTCCAATATCGTCCACATTCAACTTTATAGTCCAAACAAAAAATCCTTGGTTCAATAATAATTATTATTATTAATCGAAATGCTCTAGTCAGAGACTTTGACTTTGAGTTAACTTCAGTTGACCATGATACTAACCTCATATAACCGAGAAAACGAATTTTGTCTTGAATAGTGTTTCACTTCTGATGCTTCCACTCGACCCAACTATAGTCGTTCGATGGATGTCGTGCCATGATTTAACTATAATCAAAGCGGAGCTTCCATATGGAAGATCAATAGTATTCTCAAGTTGAGAGAACTATGTAAATTAGTCACATCGATATTCTCTGCATGACCTTAGTTATATAACCAACAGAAAACTATCGAGTGAGTCATTCCATAGTTATCTAATAACTATCAGTACGTAACCCCTTGGTGCCCACAGCAGTCATGAGTAATACACTGACCAACATTTGGAGAGCGTTATGTACTTTAGTCTCAATGGATGTATCCATATCCAATCTCGATACATCTTGACTAGGAATATTTAAAATGGTATATTTGTTTCATTGTAATAAATTACTCACGGTCACAATACTTTGTAACTACTAACACAAAACATACCATTCATGGATTTTCTATTAAATATACTTTTAATTAAATTAATTAATCAATATAACCATATTATATCAAGTATATAATAGAAAGAAAACATCTTTATTTCAAACAAGATTGGTCAACGAATTAGATATATGTAACAAATTACATAATTGCCCCTAGGGCATACCCCTAACTCTATCAATCTCCCACTTGCACTTGGGGTCAATTATGGAATCTTATTCCACCTTCTCTAATCATTTTTCTCAAAACCAATTGGGTCGGTCCCTTTGTGAATGGGTATGCTATTATGTTTTAGTCATTTACTCTGTCAATCAACTCTCTCCAACGGCTATAAACTGTTTTATCATATAGAGCAATTCGGAGTATGTCTCTCGACTTCAAGTGAGCTCTAAGCTCTGTTATGAACTATATCACGACATTGTTATCATATAACAATGTTATGAGATTCTCAGCATTTGGAATCAGCTCAGTTATAAATTTGTGCACTTATAATTTTATATACATTGTCATTATTGTGGCGCTATTCTAGGCGACGTACTTAGCCTATTTCATCGAATCAGCCATGGTCTTTCATTTGGAACATTTCCGACTTAAATATTCTTAACTTGAATTTATTATTGACATATTATACTCAATATCACTTATGAAGTTTGAGTTCGAAAACTCCTTCATAAGTTGTTTCTGTTTTTGTAAATAAGTCTCTAGTATTTCATAAATACATGAAAACACTTCAAACAACCATTTAGTGATATCATTTTGGATTTCATATTTGTTTCATGTATCAAATACAAAAAAAAAATCATTATCTCGTAGACAACATAACATGTATGATAATTCCTATTGCCAATGCATAAGGAACTTATCTCACATGTTCCATATTAAACAATTTAATAAGGTGTCTTTGCATATCGATTTTGGACATTACCAATATCTTTAATGCTCACTATAAAAGACATCATTTACAATCCAAAATTGAGCATTAAAACAACTAAGGTTGATTTTAACACAAGTACATCATTTAAAATTAACAACATGTTGGTTACTTATAGTTTAGAAATATCAATATACCTTTTAACGTTCTTTGTTCTGAACACACGCTTCCTTTGCATTTTGATTGATAATCAAACTATTTGATATTTCTATCAAAATAATTTTTCAATTTTTGATGCTTATAAAATGATACTTTCTATCATTTCTTGGATCATATCCAAAGACTCACAAACTCAACATCGCTCCCACTGACTTCGAGACAATTTTTGGTTATTATGTGTAAACAGTTTACTCTAAATCATTATTTAGAAATTTCTTTTTCAATACATATGTACCAAACATAAGGTCATACTAAGTGGTAATTTGTGAGTAAATCTGAAATAACTTGAGCACGTTGAATACCGAATTTATTATGCTAATTTCAATGATTGAAATTTGCAATATTATTCTTATCAACATTGCTTATTTAATTCCAACTGCATTAGTCTTGGTCATAAAGACACAATCACGGCCGATGGATCACATTCCTTCGGTTATGACTACCAAAATCATATTTTGATAGCGTACTTAGAATTCTTTTAGATTTGTGCATCATACCATAGAGTCAACGCTCTTGATGGTTTAATTAAACAACTGAGGATTATATATTTTCAGCATTGATAAGAAACTCGTAGCTTCTCTTCAATGCGTGAGGATACTTATTAGACACTATTTTGCGTTGTGTTCATTTAGGTTAGTTAATTTCATTTCATCTCATCTAATCAGTTCTATCTATAGATTGTATCCAATTCCATTTTACTACTAGTAATTCCTCAAAGAAATTTCTTCACAATGAAGTTGGTATTTCTTGAAACAACAATTGTTTCTCAGTGCAACAGAATATGCATTCATAAACTTTTTATGAATTTCTTAATTTATAAATCTGGTTTGGTTTTAGTTTACAAAACTCATGTTCAAAACATAAATATGTCATCTAATGATAGTCTTTCCCAAAATCCTTTTGGGCAGATTCATACAAGATCCTTCATGAACAATTATTACGTGCAATCGTTCGACTCGCACAACCTACCAACTTCTTGGCCTAGGATATGTTGGAGTTTCTTAAAAACACTTATCTTGTGTGATTTTGTAAACTGTTATTTAGATGAAATAATATTAACCTTGTGTACTACACTTAAGTACATGACCTTATAGAAAGAAACTAACTCAACTTTACTCACAATTAATCGCACATTGTTTAACAAAGTTCGATTACCCCTTATCGATGCATCATTATGCATCACATGGAGGAGTGACTTTTGAGATTGAATTTTTATTCATTTTTAGGTACGTTTGGAACTTTTTCCAATATACTCACTCATTCGTTCAAATCGAATCATTTCTATTGCATGTTATTTTATTTACTTCTGTTTTATACTCTATGAGTTTACCATAGACATACCACACATGTATCAAATGCACATGTTTATGTCGGTGATAACTTATTGGCGAATATGACGAAGTACGTGGAACTGTTTTGGTATTAATAGACTTATGATTGCATACATCTATATGTATCAATCCGAAGAGTTCATCAAGTCTTATGATGCTCCTACTGAATGGGTGCATAGTCCTTAATTGTTTGAGATATAATTAACCAGTATCATATGACTCAAAATCATATAATAAAAGTATTTTCTCAAAACTATGGCTTAGTCTATAATTCCAAAACAATTGGAAATAATATTAGATACTTTTGTATTTTCCAATGCATCACTATTTTATAAAAAAATACCATATTATAGTTTTATTTCATAAAGAATATTCATAATATTCATATTGAAATATAACTATGTCTATTACTATTTTTTCAGTCGATACCGAAAAATAATCATTATTTCATAAATAATGTATGGTAAGTTTTACGAAAACAATTTTCGTACTATTATGCAATTAATAAGTGTTATATGACATGGTCCCACTATTTCCACCATTACTATAATAGCGTACTAAATTCGGAGGTTCATCATTCACTTAATACAATTTGTTTATTTCATACACTGCAACTATTTACAGTGGAGAGTTCGTTGATCAAATATCTTGAGCTCAAAGAAATAAATCTCATAGAAAACAATTTTCTATATGAAAATACATTTCCGAATGGAAATCATATTTCTTATTCCAATATTAAGTATCAATTATTATTATAATTCTCATTTCTAGTGTTTCTCTATGAAGCAGAAGTGACTATACATTCTCTTTATCCCAACTGTACCTTAAATTACATCTATTCTTATGCATTTGTTTTCCTTTCAAATGGTCAAACCATTACTTAACGTCTATGCTACCGTTAAGTTAAATGTTTGTAATTAATGTTAATTAATTATTATTTGTTTCCTTAGTTAAATATTTAATTATTTCTGATTTCAAAACTTCAAACGTTAATCTCATTTTCGTTTGAACTCCGATCGGAGAATTTTATATATGAAAATTGATAAGAAAATCGCCACGAACCAAATGGTGTCGGTTTCGTAGCCAAATTCTGACATTTATAATATTCTACTTTTTGGCATTATCATTTATTAATTAATTGTCATAAAATTAAGGGGTGTTACAGGAAGTGAATAAAAGCATTGCGGATTTATATAGTTTAAGATCCACTTAGGAGGACTCATTCATATAAAACGTCTCTTGCTTTGAGAACGTATATTCGAGATCCCTCAGGGAGGACTCCTATATACCATTCACTTACTTCTAAAAGAAGTATTAATTTATAAAAGAAATGATAAAAGAATTACTAATTAATAAAAGAGGATTAGAAATTTCTTGTTTGACTTAATTGTGCTTTGTGTGACTATCGTCTTTGTGTGTTTACTTGTCTATATGAAGTATTTAGTCATGTACTTAGCACTAAAAGCCGATAAAGTAGGCTTGTTCTATTAGTGAGATTTAAGAATGATGTTTGAGTAGGGCTTCGAAGAAAATAGTGCTCTAACCTACCGATTTCACTCTTGCTCGAGGGATAATGTAAGTTAAGAAGATCGAAAACGTGATAAGTATACGAGACATGGTTTCCATATGTGATTGTTCTCATTGTTATTGAATTTGACCAAAATTAATATAGGAAACATCTAGAAGAAACATGAGAATTATATGGTATGGTTATCCTCAGTAATGCTATACCCAACGTATAAACTCGTCTTTTTCTTCTAGGATAAGAGATAAGGAAATCTGTCGAAATAGGAGATGATCTCCAACCTTACGCGTTGTCTATTTCTTTCTAAAAGGATCGGAGTTAAGTTAATCGAAAATCCATCGATTGAATCTGAAGTGACCGGTAAGCAGAGGAGTGTACTTATATGAGATGACTCTAAACCATAAACACTTCAAAATCGACATATGTGTTTTATGTTTTGGAAGCGCTTGTGAAGTGTAATGGTATAGAGTTGCACTGTCTATCCTAAGGTTAAGTCCAAGGGAGAGGTCAGCGTTAACACTTCGAATGATGCTATTGTATTGTATTGTCTATCTTGAGGGTGATCTCACGAGAGAGGATAGTGTTAGCATTCATCGAAGGACTTACGTTGGAATCCATGGATAGATTAGTGAATTATTCGAGATGCTGGAATCCATAGAGAGATTCGAGACCTGTTCGAATAACGAAGACTCATGTGTTGAGATGGCGAATTGTAACGAGAGCGAATTTTGCCCGCTCGAAAATCGACATCCATACTTTACATCGTACTCGAATGCCATAGATTCGACTGTTCAAATCCGAGTCGCCGGAGCTTATAACAACATTAAGTAAATAACACAGCGGAATAAAAGAATAATACATTGATATACAATATCTGATACAATAGAGTGATACAATGAATATCAATATACATCAGAGATATGATACAAGAAACAGCAGCGGAAAAGAAAACGATAATATCAGCAGCGGATAATCTCCATCTTCAAAGCACAGATCCAGAAATAGCTTGAACTCCCAATAACGATACACAAAGATAAGCAAGTGCAGTCCATATCCAAAAATTGAACTAGCTCCAAAAAATCTACTAATCTGACTATCTGAAAAACCCAACTCTAGACTGCCCGTGTAGAAAATTTTGAGCATCCAGAGTTTAGGAAAGAAACAATAAACTCCGGATCAGTCATGGGACTGGTGTGAGCAACAAAAACAGTTTATCTTTAAAACAAATAGCAGAGAATTTTTAAAGTCAATTCGAAATGCTTTTGGAAAATGAAACTACCATAAGACCTCCCGCCACACACACAATGCAAACGCAGAATTGGAGGAGATTTCTTCTTATGATAGTCAAAGATGCTTACTACGCAAAATCAAATCATTTTTTATATTATTATTAGTGCATAGTGTAGAAAATATTTCAAAAGTAGAATATCAATCTTATCCAACATACCACAATTATCGTATGCCTACTATAACTACCATCTAAACAGTAGGGCGCCACCATAAGTAAATGGCAGGTTCTACAACTAATACCGTACAAAGTTCGTATTGGAAGATGGATTTCCAACAAATGATCAGGCTAAGGAACTTCCTATGCCATGAAGGAACGCCTCTGGAATGACGTCCCGAGAACCTAACCGGATCTCTGCCAACACAAGGCCGGGTTACCCCTAACTGGGTAACTACTGACACGAATATGTCATCTCTCGATCGTAACCGATCTATATCCGGGATCCGTAAACCAACAACCACAAAGAAAATTTGCAGCAACCACATAGGTTAAGTATCTGGGCTCCATACCATGATACCACCTCTATCCAGAAGGAATGACATACACTAAAGGGGAGCTACCCCCTAATAACCTTGCCGCATCTTTACTATTTTGACCATTTCCGGGGTGTGAGGTCCGACGAAGTCTCGTCCACAAAGCTACGCTTTGTCACAAAGCCATGCTTCGGGTCAACAGATGATCAAAATAATAATCACAAAGATATAAAATCAAAGAAATCATCATATCACAAATGATCATCACACAGTAACACTCAGCATGTCACATTACCAAATTGGGAATATATCGCTGATAACCTTCAACTATATAACCTCTGAGCTCGTACGTCTCAGAGAAGGGTGTTAAGCTAAGAGAATAAATTCTCCGCCACCAACAGAAATGTATTTGAAAGAAATCAGCTTTATATCTCAATCTGTAACGTCAGACACACAATCCATACAAGTCTGTTCCGGGATCGAACAGAACCGAAGGCACTTCTCACGAAGCCCTCGCAATTCCGGATAATTTCCAATCACGTCCGGACTTCCCATCACTAAGGATGATAAGACCTCTATATCGGGGATCAGCCGATGTAGAGTAACTCGACGGTAATCCTTTCGTTTTCAAAAATATCCGGTCTTCAACACCGGTCATCAAATGCCATCCATTACGACGTATCACATATTCGGAATGGGTTATACGACCCAAAAGTCCTTTCCCGGCTAACCCGAATAGTGAGCGAAATATTCGAAAATCATATGGATATGGGATTTCAATTAAGTCACAACTTAAAACCCAAAACTTTTCATTCAAATGGTTAAATCAAATTACCATTTCCAATCTTTTAAACAAAAAGATTCAGTTCACAAAGTTAACCCCATTCACAAAGATTCGTTCATAGATTTTCAAATCAATTTCCTTTTCAATTAGAATTAACTCATCTAATCTTTAAATTAAAGATTTAACATATAGCTTTCAAACTGTTTTCATAACTTGGAAATTATCTTCATTTCAAACTAGAAATCATTTCAACACAAATTGGAAATTCATTTCTTATGTGAAAGCTTTTGTTATTTGAAAACAGGTAGTTTTCGTTTCAGAAAAATCCAATTTTATTTATACGAGTTACAGCCTTTGAATTTAAATTCAAATTCCCCAAATCAAAACCTTTAAAATAGCTCAACCTATGTATAACTGGTATAACATCTTTAATCCCTAGTTTCGAATCATAGAATTTAATTTGAACTTAAGTTTAAAAACAAATTATTTAAACTTCAAACTTTATCAAGATATTCAAAATAAATTCCATCTTTGAAATTCCATTTCAAAAGCTTTTCACTTTAAACCCGAAATTTCTAATTTCAAAATCAATTGAAATTAAAATTTCAATTTCAAAAACATCAAATTTAAATTATCTGTGACTTAACCGATTTCCACGTGAAATCCATATTTGTGTGTGTATAAGTGTAGTCCATGGGTTTTACACAATAGTGCAACATCATTCAATCATCACAGATCAGAATACAGAGATATAATTGATAAGCGATATAAACTATAACGCTCATCTTCATTCACAGATCACAGATATATATATCACAGATAAGTAAATTACAAATCACAACATAAATCAGGATGTATCACAAAGCATCATATATGAGGGAGATCAAACAATCAAATCATCCAATAGAATCCAAACATTCATAAGCAAGATCAATCAATATCTAATTTATTCAAATTAGATTAATTACTTATGAACTACTAATCCTGGTTAATTAACATCGATAAATTACAAATTATTTTGATTAATGATTCTTTAATCATTTATTAATTAACCATTAATAATAAATTAATTAACCTTTAATTATTATTTCATCAACTTTTAATTATTAAATAATTGCCTTGAATATTTAATTCATCATTTAATTTATTAACTTTAATAAATTAATTATTAATTAATAAACATCCTTTAATTTCTTTCATAAGTTAATTAACCTTTAATTAATTGTTCTTAATTTGATTATCTTAATTAATTAACCACATTAATTTATTATTCAATCATCCTAGTTAATAACTTTCATTAATTATTTACACTTCTTAAATTTACTTTTCTAAAGTAATTAATTAAGATTTATTATTAACTACACTTAAATTTCATCTTTAATACTCATTAATTAATCCTCAGTTATTTAATTAACTAAGTATTCAATATAACATAATTTATTCTTACTTACTTAATTAATAATCATAAATTAAAATTCAACTCTTATTTAATTAATGATTCTTAATCATCCATTTATTACCAATTTGTTTCCTTAAACCTTAATTAGCCAATTTAACCTTTAATTACTAAATTAATTAATCCAATCATTAATTAATCAAATTAGTTAATTATTCATTTACTTAATATTTTCAAATCCTTAAGTTTCATTTATTTAAGGATAGAATATTTCTTATAAATGATCAAGTTTTCATTTCACCTTATATTCAAGATAAATCCAAATTTACCTTAACAAAATTTAACACACTCTAAAATCTATTTTAAACATTAAAAAGTTGTCAACACATTTAATTTTTTTTTAAAGCTTATGTTTGTTTAAAATTATGGAGACAAAAATAATTTGAATCCATCTTTAAAATTTGGTTTTAAACTTGTTTTTACATCCCAGTTTTAAATTTTAAACTTTAAAAACTGCCAGGCTTTTAAAACTGGCATCACCATCATGACCCGAGACTACCCAAACATGCTTCGAGTCGAACAAAGAAAACTTCGGGCCTCTTCTTCAATTACTCGAGAACTCGCGTGCCAATTCCCTGCCACAACCCAAATACTCAGTGCTACACAAATGCACGATGCACGTGCACCGGACCTCGACCAACTTTTGGCGATCCCCACTAGCTCCGACAAGTCACGATTGATCACACCCTTGACCCCAGATCGACCCAAAACCCAAACATCCCCTCAGTCGAATTCGAGCATAGCTCGAAACCTGGTACACACGAACGAGAAACCACCCCCAACCTGAAAAAAATGCGTCGAACTCGAGACCACGACCCCCGGAGGACCAGTAACTCCGGTCGATACTTCGTCATTCTCCCCTCAACCATCCCCCAACACCGCGACACGCTCGGTCGATCACCGAGGACGAACCAATCAAAAATACAGAGCATCATTAAATTAGGTTTCCAGGCAAAAATCATTCGCCGCCGCCGCCACGTCGAACTAGAACAACTCCAGTCATTTTTCCCCACACCACCGTAGGTTCCTCCATCACCAGCCAAAACTTCAACCTCTACAAATCAGTGAATCCCCGTGGATCACTAAAACTATGAAATTCATACAAACCCAAAATGCTCTTTTATCTTTGATCTAAAAATTTCGGTTTAGGCTTTAAAAATCGAGTTTTAGCGTACGAATTCAAGTTGCCCACCTGAATTTGTAAATTAAGAAATTTAAAATTTTGACTTATTTGAAGTTTGGTTCATATATCTTGATTTCCAGGAGCATTGCTAATTTATTTTTAACTTAAATAAATTGTAAGTAAAATTAATGATGAACAAGTAAATTCTATTTTAAATACTAAATTCTAATAATATCTAGATCAAAAGATAGAGCATTCTAATCAACTTCTAACTTTTGAAACAGGGAACAGAAGGGTACAGGCATATATTCATTATCCAATACACTCAGTGACTTCATATATACCCACATTCATATATATATATATACTCATGCAGACTAATTTCATCCATACAACTTATTTAATAACATAGATCCAATCATGCAAACCAGAATTAAATATAGAAGTTTAAAGGTTTGCTCACCTGGAACAGTTTGAAAACAGAGAACCAGATTTACTTTGGAAAACTGGAAACTTGTTTATGAATTTGATCTTTTTGAAACTGTTTTGACTTTGAACTGATTATTGTTTTTGAGATGATCCTTGCTTTAAATAGTGATTTGAAAATGAACAGAGATGCTTCATTTGAATCAGACTTTTATTCTTGTTTTCCCAGGCTTTGATTCCAGAAAATTTGTTGTTCATGTTTGAACTTTGTTTAAATTTTTAGTTGATACTCACTTTAGTTTTTCTTGGCTTTGAAGAAATGAAACTGAGGGGAAGAGTGTGATGTGTATAAAAGAAAAGCGTATAGATGATGTTATCCTATTTTATTTCTTTTGTACAATAGTCATGGCTTCATGGCTGAAGATGCTTTCATTGAATGTTAGGTATGTTGCATTTATTATTAAGTACTTTGTGTTTTGTTTTCTAGATATTTTATTTACTTGGTTTATTTTGTTTTGCATTTTTATCTCGGCTGAAGACATTTTGTTTACCTACTTGTATTAATTGTTGTTTTGCTGTTTACTTATATTGTTTCTTTTGTTTACTTTTATTTTTCCTATATTCATTCTTTTACTTGCCTTATTATTTTTGTTACATGAAGATTAAGTTTTTGTTTTGTTTGTTTTATGCTTTGTACTTTATTTTATCCTATTCTATTTCTTTTGTATTTCTATTTATTACTTTGTCTTGTTTTACTTTTCAATCCAATATATACATATATAAATTCAAATTTACTCATGTATATCTATATACATATATATATTCTCATATATACACATATACATATATATTCACATATCTACATATATATATATACAATATTTACATTTAAATGATAAATACCAAATTTAGTTTAAGTTCGGGGAAACTCGCTTCCATATATAATAAATTTTACAAATTTTATTCAAAAATTTATTTAATTATCAATTTAAATTAAATAAAAATCTAGGGTCGTTACAAACTTCCCCCCTTAAAAGAATTTCGTCCTCGAAATTCGCAGGCACGAAAACAACACAGAGATAAACAGATTCGATCTCCTATAACTCCTCAAACTTAAGATATGAATTCCAAACTCAAGTCGGAATATCTTATAATACATACCAATTTGTCCCTCTTTGAACTTTGGTATTCACAAGAAATTATAATAGAATTTCAAATTTGGTTTTAAACGAAATCGTTTTATTGATTCAATTCAATTTTTTTATCCTCATATTCTATTAATCAATTTTAACTCAATTTAAAATTTCCAATTTCAAATTCATTAAGGTTTAAATCAAAAACTGATAAGAAACCGATGAAGATACAAAATAAGGATTTTCTACAACGATACGTAGAGCATCGCCGTACCGATACTTCATTCTGGAGCTGTCACGAAGCAATCAAAAGAATCTGGAAACGAATCAAAGAAGATTGATAAGAAAGTTGTTTCCACTGTCGCAGGGTATCGACCATCTATAGTCATACTCCCCTGTCCCCTATCTCGTCCTCTTCTTGCACTCATACTCACTATCAGTGGATAGTAAAAGAATTTACTGAGACATTCAGGCGGATATCTTAAGGATATACTCATTCTAGAGTTTACTTCACTCTATCTCTAATGAGCTACTTAACGTGTTACACTCCTGAGCTAAAGTTCAACCTTAGCTCTGATACCAAATGTAACGAGAGCGAATTTTGCCCGCTCGAAAATCGACATCCATACTTTACATCGTACTCGAATGCCATAGATTCGACTGTTCAAATCCGAGTCGCCGGAGCTTATAACAACATTAAGTAAATAACACAGCGGAATAAAAGAATAATACATTGATATACAATATCTGATACAATAGAGTGATACAATGAATATCAATATACATCAGAGATATGATACAAGAAACAGCAGCGGAAAAGAAAACGATAATATCAGCAGCGGATAATCTCCATCTTCAAAGCACAGATCCAGAAATAGCTTGAACTCCCAATAACGATACAAAAAGATAAGCAAGTGCAGTCCATATCCAAAGACTGAACTAGCTCCAGAAAATCTGCTAATTTGACTATCTGAAAAACCCAACTCTAGACTGCCCATGTAGAAAATTTTGAGCATCCAGAGTTTAGGAAAGAAACAATAAACTCCGGATCAGTCATGGGACTGGTGTGAGCAACAAAAACAGTTTATCTTTAAAACAAATAGCAGAGAATTTTTAAAGTCAATTCGAAATGCTTTTGGAAAATGAAACTACCATAAGACCTCCCGCCACACACACAATGCAAACGCAGAATTGGAGGAGATTTCTTCTTATGATAGTCAAAGATGCTTACTACGCAAAATCAAATCATTTTTGATATTATTATTAGTGCATAGTGTAGAAAATATTTCAAAAGTATAATATCAATCTTAGCCAACATACGACCATTATCGTATGCCTACTATAGCACCATCTAAACAGTAGGGCGCCACCATAAGTAAATGGAAGGTTCTACAACTAATACCGTACAAAGTTCGTATTGGAAGATGGATTTCCAACAAATGATCAGGCTAAGGAACTTCCTATGCCACGAAGGAACGCCTCTGGAATGACGTCTCGAGAACCTAACCGGATCTCTGCCAACACAAGGCCGGGTTACCCCTAACTGGGTAACTACTGACACGAATATGTCATCCCCCGATCGTAACCGATCTATATCCGGGATCCCAGAAACCAACAACCACAAAGAAAATTTGCAGCAACCACATAGGTTAAGTATCTGGGCTCCATACCATGATACCACCTCTATCCAGAAGGAATGACATACACTAAAGGGGCGCTACCCCCTAATAACCTTGCCGCATCTTTCCTGTTTTGACCATTTCCGGGGTGTGAGGTCCGACGAAGTCTCGTCCACAAAGCTACGCTTTGTTACAAATCCATGCTTCGGGTCAACTGATGATCAAAATAATAATCACAAAGATATAAAATCAAACAAATCATCATATCACAAATGATCAAATAATGATCATCACACAGCAACACTCAACATGTCACATTACCAAATTGGGAATATATCGCTGATAACCTTCAACTACATAACCTCTGAGCTCGTACGTCTCAGAGAAGGGTGTTAAGCTAAGAGAATAAATTCTCCGCCACCAACAGAAATGTATTTGAAAGAAATCAGCTTTATATCTCAATCTGTAACGTCAGACACACAATCCATACAAGTCTGTTCCGGGATCGAACAGAACCGAAGGCACTTCTCAAGAAGCCCTCGCAATTCCGGATAATTTCCAATCACGTTCGGACTTCCCGTCACTAAGGATGATAAGACCTCTATATCGGGGATCAGCCGATGTAGAGTAACTCGACGGTAATCCTTCCGTTTTCAAAAATATCTGGTCTTCAACACCGGTCATCAAATGCCATCCATTATGACATATCACATATTCGGAATGGGTTATACGACCCAAAAGTCCTTTCCCGGCTAACCCGAATAGTGAGCGAAATATTCGAAAATCATATGGATATGGGATTTCAATTAAGTCACAACTTAAAACCCAAAACTTTTCATTCAAATGGTTAAATCAAATTACCATTTCCAATCTTTTAAACAAAAAGATTCAGTTCACAAAGTTAACCCCATTCACAAAGATTCATTCATAGATTTTCAAATCAATTTCCTTTTCAATTAGAATTAACTCATCTAATCTTTAAATTAAAGATTTAACATATAGCTTTCAAACTGTTTTCATAACTTGGAAATTATATTCATTTCAAACTAGAAATCATTTCAACACAAATTGGAAATTCATTTCTTATGTGAAAGCTTTTGTTATTTGAAAACAAGTAGTTTTCGTTTCAGAAAAATCCAATTTTATTTATACGAGTTACAGCCTTTGAATTTAAATTCAAATTCCCCAAATCAAAACCTTTAAAATAGCTCAACCTATGTATAACTGGTATAACATCTTTAATCCCTAGTTTCGAATCATAGAATTTAATTTGAACTTAAGTTTAAAAACAAATTATTTAAACTTCAAACTTTATCAAGATATTCAAAATAAATTCCATCTTTGAAATTCCATTTCAAAAGCTTTTCACTTTAAACCCGAAATTTCTAATTTCAAAATCAATTGAAATTAAAATTTCAATTTCAAAAACATCAAATTTAAATTATCTGTGACTTAACCGATTTCCACGTGAAATCCATATTTGTGTGTGTATAAGTGTAGTCCATGGGTTTTACATAATAGTGCAACATCATTCAATCATCACAGATCAGAATACAGAGATATAATTGATAAGCGATATAAACTATAACGCTCATCTTCATTCACAGATCACAGATATATATATCACAGATAAGTAAATTACAAATCACAACATAAATCAGGATGTATCACAAAGCATCATATATCAGGGAGATCAAACAATCAAATCATCCAATAGAATCCAAACATTCATAAGCAAGATCAATCAATATCTAATTTATTCAAATTAGATTAATTACTTATGAGCTACTAATCCTGGTTAATTAACATCGATAAATTACAAATTATTTTGATTAATGATTCTTTAATCATTTATTAATTAACCATTAATAATAAATTAATTAACCTTTAATTATTATTTCATCAACTTTTAATTATTAAATAATTGCCTTGATTATTTAATTCATCATTTAATTTATTAACTTTAATAAATTAATTATTAATTAATAAACATCCTTTAATTTCTTTCATAAGTTAATTAACCTTTAATTAATTGTTCTTAATTTGATTATCTTAATTAATTAACCACATTAATTTATTATTCAATCATCCTAGTTAATAACTTTCATTAATTATTTACACTTCTTAAATTTACTTTTCTAAAGTAATTAATTAAGATTTATTATTAACTACACTTAAATTTCATCTTTAATACTCATTAATTAATCCTCGGTTATTTAATTAACTAAGTATTCAATATAACATAATTTATTCTTACTTACTTAATTAATAATCATAAATTAAAATTCAACTCTTATTTAATTAATGATTCTTAATCATCCATTTATTACCAATTTGTTTCCTTAAACCTTAATTAGCCAATTTAACCTTTAATTACTAAATTAATTAATCCAATCATTAATTAATCAAATTAGTTAATTATTCATTTACTTAATATTTTCAAATCCTTAAGTTTTATTTATTTAAGGATAAAATATTTCTTATAAATGATCAAGTTTTCATTTCACCTTATATTCAAGATAAATCCAAATTTACCTTAACAAAATTTAACACACTCTAAAATCTATTTTAAACATTAAAAAGTTGTCAACACATTTAATTTTTTTTTAAAGCTTATGTTTATTTAAAATTATGGAGACAAAAATAATTTGAATCCATCTTTAAAATTTGGTTTTAAACTTGTTTTTACATCCCAGTTTTAAATTTTAAACTTTAAAAACAGCTAGGCTTTTAAAACTGGCATCACCATCATGACCCGAGACTACCCAAACATGCTTCGAGTCGAACAAAGAAAACTTCGGGCCTCTTCTTCAATTACTCGAGAACTCGCGTGCCAATTCCCTGCCACAACCCAAATCCTCAGTGCTACACAAATGCACGGTGCACGTGCACCGGACCCCGACCAACTTCTGGCGATCCCCACTAGCTCCGGCAAGTCACGATTGATCACACCCTTGACCCCAGATCGACCCAAAACCCAAACATCCCCTCAGTCGAATTCGAGCATAGCTCGAAACCTGGTACACACGAACGAGAAACCACCCCCAACCTGAAAAAAATGCGTCGAACTCGAGACCACGACCCCCGAAGGACCAGTAACTCCGGTCGATACTTCGTCATTCTCCCCTCAACCATCCCCCAACACCGCGACACGCTCGGTCGATCACCGAGGACGAACCAATCAAAAATACAGAGCATCATTAAATTAGGTTTCCAGGCAAAAATCATTCGCCGCCGCCGCCACGTCGAACTAGAACAACTCCAGTCATTTTTCCCCACACCACTGTAGGTTCCTCCATCACCAGCCAAAACTTCAACCTCTACAAATCAGTGAATCCCCGTGGATCACTAAAACTATGAAATTCATACAAACCCAAAATGCTCTTTTATCTTTGATCTAAAAATTTTGGTTTAGGCTTTAAAATTCAAGTTTTAGCGTACGAATTCAAGTTGCCCACCTGAATTTGTAAATTAAGAAATTTAAATTTTTGACTTATTTGAAGTTTGGTTCATATATCTTGATTTCCAGGAGCATTGCTAATTTATTTTTAACTTAAATAAATTGTAAGTAAAATTCATGATGAACAAGTAAATTCTGTTTTAAATACTAAATTCTAATAATATCTAGATCAAAAGATAGAGCATTCTAATCAACTCCTAACTTTTGAAACAGGGAACAGAAGGGTACAGGCATATATTCATTATCCAATACACTCAGTGACTTCATATATACCCACATTCATATATATATATATACTCATGCAGACTAATTTCATCCATACAACTTATTTAATAACATAGATCCAATCATGCAAACCAGAATTAAATATAGAAGTTTAAAGGTTTGCTCACCTGGAACAGTTTGAAAACAGAGAAGCAGATTTACTTTGGAAAACTGGAAACTTGTTTATGAATTTGATCTTTTTGAAACTGTTTTGACTTTGAACTGATTATTGTTTTTGAGATGATCCTTGCTTTAAATAGTGATTTGAAAATGAACAGAGATGCTTCATTTGAATCAGGCTTTTATTCTTGTTTTCCCAGGCTTTGATTCCAGAAAATTTGTTGTTCATGTTTGAACTTTGTTTAAATTTTTAGTTGATACTCACTTTAGTTTTTCTTGGCTTTGAAGAAATGAAACTGAGGGGAAGAGTGTGATGTATATAAAAGAAAAGCGTACAGATGATGTTATCCTATTTTATTTCTTTTGTACAATAGTCATGGCTTCATGGCTGAAGATGCTTTCATTAAATGTTAGGTATGTTGCATTTATTATTAAGTACTTTGTGTTTTGTTTTCTAGATATTTTATTTACTTGGTTTATTTTGTTTTGCATTTTTATCTCGGCTGAAGACATTTTGTTTACCTACTTGTATTAATTGTTGTTTTGCTGTTTACTTATATTGTTTCTTTTGTTTACTTTTATTTTTCCTTTATTCATTCTTTTACTTGACTTATTATTTTTGTTACATGAAGATTAAGTTTTTATTTTGTTTGTTTTATGCTTTGTACTTTATTTTATCCTATTCTATTTCTTTTGTATTTCTATTTATTACTTTGTCTTGTTTTACTTTTCAATCCAATATATACATATATAAATTCAAATTTACTCATGTATATCTATATACATATATATATTCTCATATATACACATATACATATATATTCACATATCTACATATATATATACAATATTTACATTTAAATGATAAATACCAAATTTAGTTTAAGTTCGGGGAAACTCGCTTCCATATATAATAAATTTTACAAATTTTATTCAAAAATTTATTTAATTATCAATTTAAATTAAATAAAAATC
This sequence comes from Allium fistulosum, assembly GCA_030737815.1. Classification (NCBI taxonomy): domain Eukaryota; kingdom Viridiplantae; phylum Streptophyta; class Magnoliopsida; order Asparagales; family Amaryllidaceae; genus Allium; species Allium fistulosum. The sequence continues at coordinate 1,028,336,127 of CM060905.1, read as the reverse complement.
TAGGGTCGTTACATGAATGTGACTTCACCATCGGTAATAAAAGAAAATAAAGTAGGATGCACAGCCAGTGGGTTTAGTTGACCTAAGGATATCAGCTCTATTCTAGAGATGCTTACAGGTTACTAGCGGGGGCAATGATATTCAGTATCACGTGTTACAGGTGTGAACCAGCTATGTTTATCCTATGGTATATTTTATCTAGAGATATATGCTGCTCAAAAGGATATTTTAACCCTTTTTAGGAGGCCCGTTCGTGACGTACTAAGGGCACCTCCAAAAGAAATCCATTTCTGAATGAACCTTAGCGTTTTTGATTATATACATAATATTGTTGTGTTGTACACGTAGCATAGTTTTTTTCTGATTTATATTCTACACCCTATACATTATCTATTATATTGCCAATATGTAGTTTGGTTCCTTTGAGGGGAAAATCATTCTGGTGATTCTGTTGGTCTCAAAAGATGTTGTTATATTAATGTACCATGTTTCTTGAGTTTCTCATGCCAGACTTATGTTTGACTTGTGGTTTTATCTTTCCCTTAATTCCTTGTGTGCGAGCAGTTTGAGAAATGCAGGTTTTCGTTGGATATTCTTTAGAGCTCGAGGAGATGAGGCGGATGCTTTCACCTACCGTAGTATTCTTATTTCTGCCACACTACTAGCATGTATATCAACATTTGTGAGAAATGGCTATTATAACTGTTCTGGTTGATGATAGCACTTAGGATTATGACTCTAAAATGTTATGTATCTTAGAGTAGCACTTTGTACCACCTTTTGATATTATTTTTATCATTTCATTATGAAATTTAGATGCTTTGTTCTTTTCTTTCTTATTATTTTTCTTTCTTCCTTTTCTTTTTACCCTAATAATATGTCTTTCCGACACTTGGGTGTTCGGTAGGTGAATATCGTGGATGCATTAGTGTCGACATTTGATGGTCGAAAAGGTGGGTCGTTACATTTGTTGTTGGGTTTTGGATCTGATCTGATACTTTATATAATTTTGTGAGAAAAACAAGCAATAGTAAACATTCAAAGGTTGAGCTAAAGGTCTAAGAATTTATGTAATGAAAGAGATTGAGATGTGCAATAATGAATGAAAGAATGGGTATGTTCAATAAATTTCCATTTGTTATATGGAATAAAAAAAATAAAAAGGTAAAGATCTGGATGAAATAAGGAATGATAGCCAGAAATAACGCTTTCTTTCTTTTTTAGAAAAAGAATGATCCTCATCTTGAGGAGAACAACCTAGATAAAACCTATAAAATATAAATAGGAGTACCAACATGTCCAGGAAGTTGCAATAACTGTCAAATACACAAAAAGACCTAAGATTTTATATTAAAAGAGAACTATACAAACTAAATATTTTATAGTAAAATACTAAAGCAGATGCTAAAAACCTAAGCTTTAGTGGGTTTACTAGTAATAGCAGAACTTTAAATGGATATGCTATTTAAAAGTGCTAAGTTATAAAAACATAATGATTAAAGAGTGTTAAATACTTTAAGGACCTTTAGCCGCATAGTTTCCCTCCATTACCGACATCGCACCTCCACCAAACATCATTGGCGTACTACACTAAAATCATTGGTGCACTACACTGGCCATCTCAACGGCATCTACACTACTGTTTTGTCCCTCCCTCTTCAAATACAAATAAAAAACAATTGTATTCCAACCTCCATGTCATCACAACCAACAACAATTCGGCCATCTTTGCTACCCTTAGCCACAACCTCTACCTATTGTGCCATTCCCTCTTTACCGAACGTGAAAATTCTGTGTAGTTAAAATATAGGAAAATATGCTTATGTAGAAAACTTTTGGAAACTTATTAGGCAACGAATTTGTTTCCAAACTAATTATGAAAACAGTCCTATTTTCGCCATGCAAGCTAAAAAAAAATTATGACGTGATTAAGGATTGCACCATAACTACCTTTTTAAAAAAAATGAAAGCTATGATGCATAATTTAGAATAGTGCAAACTAGAATTTTTTTAATTTATTTGGCGATTTAGGATAGTGCCACTTTGCGCTATCCTAGATCTCGATTCATAAATATTTTTCCTTTAATCTACGTGACAGAAACACCATGTCCATAATAATTAGTTTGGAAATAGGTTTCAAAAAACGAACCATATCTATACAATTAACGATGAGTTTTATATTCTTTTCTCTCCATGCTCCACAAATTCTATACTCTCCTTATGTTACATTACCATTTGGACTTCCATCATTTCCTTTATACAACAAATTATTATTTACCTATTTATTTCATCTTCATTGACTTTTCTCAATCATTTATGTTAAAATTTCACACAAATCTACTTATGTTAGACCACACCATATTTTAATATTTTACTAAAGACATTAATTTTTCTCCTAAATGACAAATACATTCCCAAATTGATTCCACCCATCTCACTATCACTTCTTTTTACTTTTAAAAATTAAAATACTTATTACCTAATTTACTTATAATGAATCTCTACATCTGTATCAACTTAATATACCACCCTAAACTAGTATCAATTCATCTAAAATCACAAAATTAATATCTTAGATGACATTCTCAGCATGTTCATTTTGATTTATCTTTATTGGGTTTTACCTAGATTATACTGAACTAAATTTAAAGATAAGGAAATTACTTGTCTTTCACTCTCTAATTGTTGATATTCATCAATCCTGAATTAATGAAAAAATTTATGTTATTTTTTTCTAGTTTTATTGTTTGCAGTATTTAATTACTTTTATAAATATCCATGGTTTATATACAACTGTATTTTAATTTACAAACTAAACTTTCAATAGAACTGATTGTTTTTTAAGAAAAAAAGAAATAATTATCTTATTGTATGAAGTAATATGAGTAAAATTTTGGTTGTAACAAGCAGCTTATTCGATGAAGCTAGGACCAAAATATTTTTTTCTATTTTTATTGCAAATTGGTCGTTCTTGATAATAAAGTACAGGCTAGGACTAAAAATGATGGTCCAAAATTAGAGTTATATATAGTGTTTAAGTAATTACAAGTAGCAGTCTATTTATTAGATGAGAATACAAACTCAATCTTAGTTAAACGTCTCATGTTTACCAAAAAACTGTGCATGTGTTAGCGCAACCCAAATTTCACGCTTGAACAAAACATAATTATGGCAGTGAACATCGAGACATTACACATATGCTTATTTCACCATTCATTACAATTTGTAAACGTTTTATGATTATCATCTTTTCAGCAGATAGGTCTGTCAATGGATATCTGAAATATCCAAAATCCATCACATCCGTATCTGAAAAGAGGATAAATATCTGATATCCGAAAAAACGGATACAGATGCGGATACGAAGGTATCCGCATTCGAAAATCATCCGTTTGATTTTTGTCAAGATTATAATTAGTGTGGTGCTAAGGGCACCTCGAAATATATTTTCTAATACCACAAAAAAAAATAAACACAATAAAATTTGTATGCTTTCTAATACCAAAGCCATTTTACATGGTTATCAACCAACGATCAAAATCAACTTGCACGGCAAATAACCGCCGGTCAACATAATTTTCCACGGTCAACAACCGTCGAACATCGGTTGTTCGGTGGTTGATGGCCGTGGAAAATTGTGTTGGTCAAAGGTTGTTTATCATGCAAAATAAGTCAAAATTGATACATTTGGTAGCCCCTTAAAAAATCTGATATTAAAAGGAATACGAACTAAAATTATATGATATTTTTTATCAATGGTATTAGTAAGCATATTCCAAGGTGCTCTTAGCAGCACACTATAATTAATATTTTGTGTATTTTAGTACAACGGTAAATATGTGTTTATTTTTTATTAAGCTAATAGTTTGTATTATATGAATTTAATGCATATTAATTACTCAAAGCTATTTATTATCATTCTGCTTGTTTATTTTTCACACTTTTATGATCAATGAGATTGAAAAAAAAGTATGCTAAATCAAAATTTTCTATTTATGTTTCTCGATTTATCAATTATTGACGGATAGGATAATTATCCGATATCCGTCCGTTTCCGCGGATGCGGATATCCCAAAATGATTTCGAATGCGGATAAAGATATGACATTACCCGTATCTGAAAGTATTGGTTTACATGTTTATCAGCAGATGTGTGGTGACCCTCACTCTAAAACACATAGATTTTTTTCTTTAAACATTCAAAAGGAATTCACCACTAAACCCCATCTCTTCTATATTTGAATATTTATATAATTTCCAAATATTTTTCCCAAGACCCTGGATTTACCAATATAATCATATCAGTGCACAAACAAATTAAGACAATTATATATTTGATGATATATAATTGTTTCCCTTTGCCATTCAGAGCTAACAAATTTGCAAAGAGAGTTTGAATCAAACAGGAAACAAAATTACCATATGTGTTGACAACATAACCTTTTATTTCTTCCCTAATTTTTGTCCTACTACCAGAGATAGATTTTGGCAATTATTATACTTATATGTACAATACTGCAATGCACATGGTTTCTAGACTTTTCTGCCTAAATAAGTCTATTGACATTAAAATGGCCTTTAATTGTTCTTATGATAGTTATCAAGTACTTGTATGAAATCACTTTAGAAATTATACTTGCAGGCAGGAACATTGGAACTAATTTCTATTTATCATTTCAGGTTGAACAATTGAAGTCATTTTGCATTTTTAAGTTTAACATGGTGCAAACTTAAGTACTTGGTGTTTTATTGGAAATGCTTGGTGTTATTTGAGGGTTGCTTGGAGTTTTCTTTTTTTTTGTCCTGGAAGCACTTACACTTCATGAATTGAAATGAAATGGTTCCAGGCTACAAGAGTTTGACCCATGGCCATCTAGGCCGGCCATAGTCCCTCTTTTACCACTTGCAAACCCATATCCCTCATATTAACAAACTTCTACAAAGATCCACTCCTAACACCAGCATGTTTCTGCCTAGTTTAAATTTCCTGGAAATGCATCCATATATGTATGCAATCCATTATTCAAAATACAATTACTTCCAAGTTTATTTCCTTCATAATTTTTTTTAAAAATCAAATACACAAATACATGTTAATCAATTTTTCACTCCAGAATTCATGCACATGCCTGTATCATTTACCTGCTATGCACAAATTCATTTCTCCTGAATACCCCTACTCAAATCTTGTGAGTTCATTTTTAAATCAACCACCTTAGCTCTTTAATTTTCATAAACCATAATATAGGTTCAGGCAGTAAAAATCAGAGATAATCACATACTCATATCATATTTATATGATATGCCCATCCCCTTGTTTCTCCAAATCATACATTCATTAAATCAGCAGTTAACCAAACATAATCAATAACCATCCAAAACAGGTTTACTTAAGTACATATTTTAATCCAAATACTTAGAAATCTCCCTACAATTATCTTCAACTACAACAGGAAATCTGACTAATAAATTCATTACAAAGCAACTGCAAATTTTAAAACTGGTTTCTTTTATTTATACTAGCAGCTAATTGCCATCTTCATCCATCAAGCCAACTTCAATTTCCTGCAAGCAATTCACTGAGCTGCCCCAATTTTAATGAGACACCCAGATGATTGCAAGGAAAACCAAAAGGGTCAGTTTTCACTGGTATGAGCATTCATCAAATTTGTATACATATTCATAATTTTTGGTGATCTTGCAATGCCTTCCTAGTTTAGCAGATTTCATACTTAGCATGTTTTTGGTTAATACCAAGTGATACAAAGACACATTCATTTATTCAAACAATACCCAGCAAACAATCAAAATAAATATATATATTTCTTGATTCATTTTTCTCCATTTCTGAATAAGTAAACTCATACTTTTATACTCCCAATTTCACCCAGTAATTAATCAAAGCACAAAATTTAACTTGATTAATTTAACTCCATATCTGAATATTTATAATCCAGCTTTTTAAACCCCATCCCCCATTTATTTTATGGTCTTTAACTCCCTGTCAAATGAACACCATGTATGCATTGTGAAGGAAACTCCCAGGTTATTTAATTTATTCCAACACACAAAGGCCTCAGGGTGCAATTGCACCATGCATATACTTGCTCCCACCTAAAGCAAGCAGATCATTGACTAACTCCCAAATGACCAATTTAATTTTCTTTGATAAATCCCCCTCCAGTTTCTGCTTATTTTATTAAGCTTCTACTTATGAATTCAATCATAAAAACTCCCAATTCATTCATGTTTTAGAAAGGCTTATCTTCTTTAATACTTTCTGGTTCAACCCCATGTTCCCCATTTATTCTCCTTAATTCAGAAAATACCCCAGCCTACCTATGGTTTTTCCTAAAAAAATAACTTGAGCATCATGATCCTATTATCTTCTTTTTTTCTATATTATTGTGAATATATGAATAAGGGTTTTATTAAGGAAATCCCTCAAAAACCCAGAAATTCTCCTCTGACTTATGGTTTGAATATTTAGTTTAATGCTTCATTATCCAAGAAATAAACATGAGCTAGATCACTGTCTTGCTGCCTATTTCCTAAATAATTTAGATCCATACTTCATAATAATAAAATAGAACAAAAATGCTCAAATCATCTTAACTTGGAAAACCCATATACAGATTAAAACTCCAAACAAGAATGCACACACAAACATCCATCACACCCATAACAAATCATTTCAGAGATTTTAAATGACTTATAACATTTTAGGCTGCCTACAAGAGGACTTAATTCCATTGCATACAAAGGATAAATACTCACCTAGTGTTCTCCTTTTACTGCCTTAATCCTCTGAACAGTAAATCCCCAAAGTTTCAAGCTAGTGTTTCTCCTAGTTTATTTTATTTTTGTTTTGATCCCGAGAGAATGGTGGATATGGGTATGTGCAGATATTTATAAAATCATTCTAGGGTTTAAGGAAAATGGGTAATTACCTTGATGCCCTTAGATATTCATGCACAAATCATTTCCATGTGTGGTCCTTAATTGGAAATGCACACTTTTGGTTACTTCAATTAGTTATTTCGGGAATCAAGCATTTTAAACACTTCATACTATTTTCATGACTCTATTTTACTCATGCCATATGCATGTGACCCATTGTTTATTTTTATTTCTTATAAGTTTAAAGAAACTGAAAATCCCCTTTGTGTTTTCTACCTTTCTACCATTTCCATTAATCATGCATACTATCATACATAATCATGTAATGTAAAATCATTCACACTACGTTATTTGCTTGAAATAAATATAAGATATGGAAATTCTTATTTGATCCTGTATGTATATATTTATTTATTTATTTCTGCCTTTAGTCAAAACAGTAGCTCCTCATACATCTTTATGTGTTTTTAAAAAAAATCACATATGTCATGCTAATTATTTCCAGCATAAATATATACATATATTAGACATTTAAACCTTTTATTAAACTTCATTTTATTCTGTCTTTAAATAAAACAGAAAACACCCCATATATTAAATATATGTATTTATATAATTCTTTGGACATGGAACTACATTTGATTTGAATCCCAATTTTTTTTTAATCACCCTAACTCCTTGCATTTTATCAAACAGAAGCTCCTATGCACATTTTATTTATTAACAAGCTCTTTCTGTTTTAATGCATTATATATTTTATAATTTCAGAGATTCTTAAAAATAAATGTAACTTCCATTTTATTTTATTTTTCTTCTTTTAGGGTCATTACATACCCTCCCCCTTAATGGAATTATGTCCCCATAATTCCCTCTAATTCTCCAAATAAAAGCACTAATCCATAGTCTGTTTTAATTCCATATTCACATTTTATGAAAGCAAGTAATATATAAAAATATTCAGAAAACTATCATAAAGCTACTTGAACATACCTCTCCATCAGAAAACAAATTGGGGTATTTAGCCCTCATTTTGTCTTCAACCTCCCATGTACAATCATTGGTGTCCAAGCTCCATTGAATTTTTACCAGTTTAATCACCTTGTTTCTCAGCCTCTTTTCTTCCTTAGCAACAATCCCCACTGGCTCATTTGCATAGACCAAGTTCTTATGAATTTGAATTTGAGTATGTGACTCTAAAATTGCTCCTTCATCATGTACCCACTTTCTCAATTGATAAACATGAAATACTAGATGTACACCACTCAATTCTTTTGGTAACTTAAGCTTATAAGCCAAGGCACCAATTCTCTGTATGACTTCATATGGTCCTACAAATCTTGGTGAGAGTTTACCAGATTTCCCAAATCTGAACACCTTCTTCATTGGTGATACCTTCAGAAAAACATACTCTCCTACTTCAAACTCCATTGGCTTCCTCTTTCTATCTGCATAAGACTTTTGTCTTGATTGAGCTGCCTTCATCCTATGCTTAACTAACTCAATCATGTTGGAAGTTTCTTTGACATGATCTGGCCCCAATATTACACCCTCTCCCACATCCAACCAACAGGCAGGAGACATGCATGGTCTCCCATACAAGGCTTCAAAGGGAGCCATTCCTATTGTTGACTGATAGCTGTTGTTGTAAGTGAATTCTGCCAAGTGGATATGATCCTCCCAATTACCCCCAAAATCAAGCACACATGCTCCAAGTAAATCTTCCAATATTTTATTCACTATCTCTGTTTGCCCATCACTTTGAGGATGGTAGGCAATGCTTAAACAAAGTTGAGTTTCCATAGCTTCTTGGAAACTCTCCCAAAATCTTGAGGTGAACAAAGTGTCTCTATCACTTACAATGGTCTTTGGTATGCCATGCAATCTCACCACCTCTTTAATAAATAATTGTGCAAGCCTATGTGCATTTCTGTCTGACCTGACAGGGACAAAGTGAGCAGACTTGGTGAGTCTATCAACAATTACCCATATACTATCATTACCTTTCTTGGTTCTAGGCAAACCATCCACAAAATCCATGGAAATACTTTCCCATTTCCACTGAGGTACCTCCAAAGGTTGCAACATGCCAGAGGGCTTTTGATAATCTGCCTTGATTTGCTGGCAGGTTAAACACTTTGCCACATATTTTGCCACTGCTTGTTTCATTCCTGGCCAACAGTAGCTCCTTTTCAAATCATGATACATTTTAGTGCCACCAGGGTGTATGGTGTACTTGGTTTTGTGATGCTCATTCAAAATTTCTTCTTTTAATTCTGCAAAGTCTGGTACACAAAGCTTTTCATTTTTCCTTAAATAACCCTTGGAATCTATTTTGAAATTCTCTGACTCAATGTTATTTATTAACATTTCTTTCTTTTCCTTTAAATTTTGATCTTGATCTTGCATGCCACCAATTTTCTCCACCAGGTAAGATTTCACTGTGATTAATCCTAGTGTACCATACTCCACCATATCACCATGCTCTTTAAAATTCTCTCCATCCTTGCTATATATATCTGCCTCCCCAAGCACTGCAAGGTCTTTACATTCATCAATCATCAAACTTGCTAATCTAATATTATTTCTACTCAAAGCATCTGCCACCCTATTAGCTTTCCCAGGGGTGTACAAAATATCTAGATCATATGCAGCTAGAAACTCCAACCACCTTGCTTGCCTCATATTCAAATCTTTCTGAGAAAATAAGTACTTCAATGCTTGATGATCTGTTAATAATTCAAAATTTTCCCCAAGCAAATAATGCCTCCAAAGTTTTAATGCAAATACTATTGCAGCTAATTCTAAATCATGAGTTGCATATTTGGTCTCATTGGGTTTAAGCTGTCTTGATGCATATGCCACCACCTTGCCATGTTGCATGAGCACTGCACCTAACCCAGACCCACTAGCATCAGTGTATACAACCATTCCTTCATTTACCTCTGGGATTTGCAAGACAGGAGCCTCCACCAATGCTTGCTTCAACTTTTCAAAGGCTTGATCACACTGTTTAGTCCACACATATGGTTGGTTCTTCTTTGTTAGCTTGGTCATTGGTGTGGCTATTCTTGAGAAATCCTTGATGAACCTCCTATAGTACCCTGCCAAACCTAAGAATGATCTCACCTCAGTCACTGTTTTGGGTCTACTCCATGATTGAACTGCAATGGCCTTGCTTGGATCCACACTCACCCATTGCTGTGATACTATGTGTCCTAAGAATTTCACTTCATGTTGCCAAAATATACACTTTGAATACTTAGCTTTCAATTCATGTTCTCTAAGTCTGGATAATACTAAATGTAGATGCATAGCATGATCATTTTCTGACTTTGAATAAATTAATATGTCATCTATAAATACCAAAACAAATTTATCCAAAAAGTCTCTAAAAATTCTATTCATCAAGTCTACAAAATAGGAGGGAGCATTGGTTAAACCAAATGGCATTACTAGAAATTCATAAAGGCTATATCTTGTGCTAAAGGCTGTGTACTCAATGCTTTCCTCTACAACCTTCATTTGGTGAAATCCAGAGGCTAAGTCTAGCCTTGAAAATATTTTAGCTTCATGCAATTGATCAAATAGATCATCTATTCTAGGCAGTGGATACTTATTCTTGATGGTCACCTTATTTAAATCCCTATAATCCACACACATCCTCATTGTTCCATCATGCTTCTTAACAAAGAGCACTGGGGAACCCCAACTAGAACTGCTTGATCTTATGAACCCCTTCTCTTCTAGCTCTTCTAGTTGGTGTTTTAATTCCACTAACTCTTTTGGACCCATTCTATAAGGCTTCTTAATGATTGGGCTAGTCCTTGGCATTAATTTTATTTTAAATTCGACTGGCCTGTTTTGAGGAATTCCCCTCACTTCTCCAAACACATCTATATATTTATTGACTACTGGGATTTCCTCTATTTTCAATTCCTTTTGAACTTCATTAATACTCCAGATTTTATTAAAACATGTATTCTTTGCTATTTCACTTAGAATTGTACTTCTTTTGCCTTCATTTGTCTCCAAAGAAATAGTAAGATTTTCTAAATTTAAAATTGCTTTATTTTTCATTAACCAATCCACCCCCAAAATAACCCCAATACCAGGATAATTTAAAGTATATAGATCTGAATTAAATTCATAACCCCCTATAATTAATTTCAGACCCATACACTTCATCCCTAACATACAATAACTCCCTATGGGGCTATGTACAGTTAAGGGTTGATCAATAGAAACACAAGCAAGTGCTAATTTCTTTGTAATTTCCAGAGATATTAGTGAATGTGAGGCACCAGTGTCATATATTACTAATATTGGTTGGGTATGAATAAAAATTATACCTTCAAGTTGCCCAACATTTCCAGTGTTGTTTGCTGCCAAAGCTCATATCTGTGCTGTTCTTTTATTAGTCTCTGGGAAATCCTTCTTTAGATGACCTATCTTTCCACAATTATAGCAGCCTCCTCTAGGTATTTTAGGGTCAGGGCATTGGTTACTATAATGTCCAGCTTTTCCACAATTAAAACAATGAGTAAGTTTCTTGCTTTCAGGTGCTACTGCTCCTTCCCCCTTCTTAACTCCTTTGTTTGCCTTGTTCTTGTCATAAGGTTGCACCTTGTTCTGACCTCCCTTCTTCTTGTTGAACTTCATGTTCCTGAATTTCTCTCTAGTGGCATCATGTTGCTCAAATGAGAGAGTTAGATCAATTACTTGATCAAAGGTTTTATCCTTATATGGCAACATTGCCCTTGACAGACTAGGGTTCAAGCCTTGAATGTACCTTGCATTCTTTGCTTCTTCATTCCCTATTAACACCATTCCATACTTAGACAATCCTTCAAATTTCTGAGTGTACTCATTCACACTCATGCCTCCTTGCCTTAATCTAATAAAGTCTTCTAGCAGTGTGGCCTTGGCAGATGCTGGGACAAACCTAGCCTCAAGCATGACCTTAAATTCATCCCAAGTGATGTCATTCTCTGGCCTTCCTGCTATCACAACTTCCCACCAATCCAGTGCAACCCCCTTCAACCTCCTTGAAACTATCTGTCTCTTCCTTTGGTCATTGACTTGCATATCTACAAAGACCCTCTCCATAGTCCTTATCCAAGTTTGAACACCCATAGCTCCTTCAGTGCCTTCAAAATCCTTTCCTCCCAAATTGGTGCATGTCTTGAGCAGTTTGGAGAGCTCCTCATGAGGGTTGTCATGCCTTGGTGCTATTCCATCTCTCAAAGCTCTCACAAAATCCTCCATATTTATCACAGGTGGCTCACGTGATGGTCCTGCACCTGTGTGATGTCTTGGTCCTACCATATTGCTATAAATATGATTTCTATGTTAGTTTGTTTACCCCTATCATTCTTGGTGTCTTTACTTTGTTTATTTTATTTCTGTGCACACTGTGCATGTATCACATGCACACATATTTTTTTATTCAGACATGAAACAAAAGCATCCAACACCAATAATTCAAATAATGCATTCAAACATCCATATGCATACAATAATATTTACTATGTTGTTTAAAACCTGGCTCTGATACCAACTGTGGTGACCCTCACTCTAAAACACATAGATATTTTTTTAAACATTCAAAAGGAATTCACCACTAAACCCCATCTCTTCTATATTTGAATATTTATATAATTTCCAAATATTTTTCCCAAGACCCTGGATTTACCAATATAATCATATCAGTGCACAAACAAATTAAGACAATTATATATTTGATGATATATAATTGTTTCCCTTTGCCATTCAGGGCTAACAAATTTGCAAAGAGAGTTTGAATCAAACAGGAAACAAAATTACCATATGTGTTGACAACATAACCTTTTATTTCTTCCCTAATTTTTGTCCTACTACCAGAGATAGATTTTGGCAATTATTATACTTATATGTACAATACTGCAATGCACATGGTTTCTAGACTTTTCTGCCTAAATAAGTCTATTGACATTAAAATGGCCTTTAATTGTTCTTATGATAGTTATCAAGTACTTGTATGAAATCACTTTAGAAATTATACTTGCAGGCAGGAACATTGGAACTAATTTCTATTTATCATTTCAGGTTGAACAATTGAAGTCATTTTGCATTTTTAAGTTTAACATGGTGCAGACTTAAGTACTTGGTGTTTTATTGGAAATGCTTGGTGTTATTTGAGGGTTGCTTGGAGTTTTCTTTTTTTTGTCCTGGAAGCACTTACACTTCATGAATTGAAATGAAATGGTTCCAGGCTACAAGAGTTTGACCCATGGCCATCTAGGCCGGCCATAGTCCCTCTTTTACCACTTGCAAACCCATATCCCTCATATTAACAAACTTCTACAAAGATCCACTCCTAACACCAGCATGTTTCTGCCTAGTTTAAATTTCCTGGAAATGCATCCATATATGTATGCAATCCATTATTCAAAATACAATTACTTCCAAGTTTATTTCCTTCATAATTTTTTTTAAAATCAAATACACAAATACATGTTAATCAATTTTTCACTCCAGAATTCATGCACATGCCTGTATCACTTACCTGCTATGAACAAATTCATTTCTCCTGAATACCCCTACTCAAATCTTGTGAGTTCATTTTTAAATCAACCACCTTAGCTCTTTAATTTTCATAAACCATAATATAGGTTCAGGCAGTAAAAATCAGAGATAATCACATACTCATATCATATTTATATGATATGTCCATCCCCTTGTTTCTCCAAATCATACATTCATTAAATCAGCAGTTAACCAAACATCATCAATAACCATCCAAAACAGGTTTACTTAAGTACATATTTTAATCCAAGTACTTAGAAATCTCCCTACAATTATCTTCAACTACAACAGGAAATCTGACTAATAAATTCATTACAAAGCAACTCCAAATTTTAAAACTGGTTTCTTTTATTTATACTAGCAGCTAATTGCCATCTTCATCCATCAAGCTAACTTCAATTTCCTGCAAGCAATTCACTGAGCTGCCCCAATTTTAATGAGACACCCAGATGATTGCAAGGAAAACCAAAAGGGTCAGTTTTCACTGGTATGAGCATTCATCAAATTTGTATACATATTCATAATTTTTGGTGATCTTGCAATGCCTTCCTAGTTTAGCAGATTTCATACTTAGCATGTTTTTGGTTAATACCAAGTGATACAAAGACACATTCATTTATTCAAACAATACCCAGCAAACAATCAAAATAAATATATATATTTCTTGATTCATTTTTCTCCATTTCTGAATAAGTAAACTCGGACTTTTATACTCCCAATTTCACTCAGTAATTAATCAAAGCACAAAATTTAACTTGATTAATTTAACTCCATATCTGAATATTTACAATCCAGCTTTTTAAACCCCATCCCCCATTTATTTTATGGTCTTTAACTCCCTGTCAAATGAACACCATGTATGCATTGTGAAGGAAACTCCCAGGTTATTTAATTTATTCCAACACACAAAGGCCTCAGGGTGCAATTGCACCATGCATATACTTGCTCCCACCTGAAGCAAGCAGATCATTGACTAACTCCCAAATGACCAATTTAATTTTCTTTGATAAATCCCCCTCCAGTTTTTGCTTATTTTATTAAGCTTCTACTTATGAATTCAATCATAAAAACTCCCAATTCATTCATGTTTCAGAAAGGCTTATCTTCTTTAATACTTTCTGGTTCAACCCCATGTTCCCCATTTATTTTCCTTAATTCAGAAAATACCCCAGCCTACCTATGGTTTTTCCTAAAAAAATAACTTGAGCATCATGATCCTATTATCTTCTTTTTTTTCTATATTATTGTGAATATATGAATAAGGGTTTTATTAAGGAAATCCCTCAAAAACCCAGAAATTCTCCTCTGACTTATGGTTTGAATATTTAGTTTAATGCTTCATTATCCAAGAAATAAACATGAGCTAGATCACTGTCTTGCTGCCTATTTCCTAAATAATTTAGATCCATACTTCATAATAATAAAATAGAACAAAAATGCTCAAACCATCTTAACTTGGAAAACCCATATACAGATTAAAACTCCAAACAAGAATGCACACACAAACATCCATCACACCCATAACAAATCATTTCAGAGATTTTAAATGACTTATAACATTTTAGGCTGCCTACAAGAGGACTTAATGCCATTGCATACAAAGGATAAATACTCACCTAGTGTTCTCCTTTTACTGCCTTAATCCTCTGAACAGTAAATCCCCAAAGTTTCAAGCTAGTGTTTCTCCTAGTTTATTTTATTTTTGTTTTGATCCCGAGAGAATGGTGGATATGGGTATGTGCAGATATTTATAAAATCATTCTAGGGTTTAAGAAAAATGGGTAATTTCCTTGATGCCCTTAGATATTCATACGCAAATCATTTCCCTGTGTGGTCCTTAATTGGAAATGCACACTTTTGGTTACTTCAATTAGTTATTTCGGGAATCAAGCATTTTAAACACTTCATACTATTTTCATGACTCTATTTTACTCATGCCATATGCATGTGACCCATTGTTTATTTTTATTTCTTATAAGTTTAAAGAAACTGAAAATCCCCTTTGTGTTTTCTACCTTTCTACCATTTCCATTAATCATGCATACTATCATACATAATCATGTAATGTAAAATCATTCACACTATGTTAATTGCTTGAAATAAATATAAGATATGGAAATTCTTATTTGATCCTGTATATATATATTTATTTATTTTTTTCTGCCTTTAGTCAAAAGTCAAAACAGTAGCTCCTCATACATCTTTATGTGTTTTTAAAAAAAAATCACATATGTCATGCTAATTATTTCCAGCATAAATATATATATATTAGACATTTAAATCTTTTATTAAACTTCATTTTATTCTGTCTTTAAATAAAACAGAAAACACCCCATATATTAAATATATGTATTTATATAATTCTTTGGACATGGAACTACATTTGATTTGAATCCCAAATTTTTTTTTAATCACCCTAACTCCTTGCATTTTATCAAACAGAAGCTCCTATGCACATTTTATTTATTAACAAGCTCTTTCTGTTTTAATGCATTATATATTTTATAATTTCAGAGATTCTTAAAAATAAATGTAACTTCCATTTTATTTTATTTTTCTTCTTTTAGGGTCATTACAAGATGCTTAAGTTAAATGGATATTTATACCATATTATCTAATTAAATACTACTTATGGTTATAAAGCATGATGATTTATTTAACAAGAAAAGAGTCACAGGTCCCTGTTTTTGATGTTGTTATACAAAAAGTCCCTGCAGAAATGAATATGTAAATTTGGTCCCTATTTTTCAAAAATAAAAAAACGCAAAGTGTCTTGCACTTTTCTAATTTTGAAATATTTTTCGAAAATTTTGAAAAGCGCAAGTTAACTTGCACTTTCTATCAGAAAAGCGCAAGCTAGTTTGCGCTTTTTAATTTTGAAATTTTTTTTGAAAATTTTAAAACTTTTAAAATTTTTGAAAAGCGCAGGCTAATTTGCTTTTCTGATTTAGAAAAAACCGAGACTTAATTTACATACTTATTTCCACAGGGACTTTTCTTGTAACACCATCAGAAATAGAGACCTTTCGTGCAAAGCCCCGGTTTACATGTTTATCAGCAGATGCTTTAAGTTAAATGGATATTTATACCATATTATCTAATTAAATACTACTTAAGGTTATAAAGCATGATGATTTATTTAAAGTTGTTAGATAGCCCTGGTTCCTAAAGTTCGTCTTCCGCTTGTTTGTGTCCTTCGGATCAAAATTCGTCCATAGTTTTCCATTTATTTATTTCCACTTAAACTACAAACATTTTAACGAATAGAGAGAAAATAAGATAATTAGAATGTCGATGACATCAATTAGGCTTTCTTCCGCCTTCTGTTTCATGAAATTATCTTATCCACTTCCTCTCAAAGCATCCCATGCTAACTATAGGGGAAGAAGAAGTTTTGTAATGGCTGCAAAGAGCTTCTCAACACGGGCGACTCTCGGGTTAACCAAGCCCTCATCTTCTGATTTGCCACAAGTATATTTCTTACTAATTTACAGCTCATGTATGTTTGACTTGTTTGAATTATGTATATTAAGTGTTTGATGGTATGCGTGTCAAGTATCACTTCACACTGAATGTTTGTTTAAGGACGACTTTCAATTTGGATATGATGCTTTACAGTTGTAGTAAATTTATTCTTTTACATTTATTTTGAGCTTTTTGAAATGTTACGCAAATGCTGAAAAAATGAGTGCGCACAGCACAGACTCGTATGTGTGTATGGGAAATTCTTTTTGACACAATTTGTGGCACAACATATCGGACCATTAGATTTTCTGGATTCAACGGTTAAAATATGTTGCGTCAGATTCTATGTTTCCTTTTATGTTTCAATTGCATCAGATTTTGTCTCCCCCGGTGTGTGGCAATATTATTTCAGAGTTTATAGGCATATATTCGAAATATACTTCATTACATGTTCTATAAAATGCTAATTAACTTTCAATACCGACTCCATTTAAGTAGTGATTAGTGAATAATTAATTCATAATTATTACTGGTTAAAGTAACCTATTTGAAGTTTTTCATAGTAGTCAATCTGTAGTCTTAATGTACTAAGGGCATGTTTGGCAATAACTTATAAGCAGGAAAAGTAACTTAAAAACTTGAGGTGTACAACAACAACTTAACATTTTGATTTAAGAGTAGCAAATAAGCTAACAAGTCGTATGTAAGAAAATTTTGTTTATGACTTATTTTATATTTTACTACTACATTTTATCGAAATCTAAACTTATTTATCCGAACTTATACTTCTTACCATTCACTTAAAACTATTTGGAAGTTAAACTCAAAATTACTTTGAAGTAATTTCAATGAGCAACGTTGCTAATGGGCTTTGAGTACCACAATTTAAAAGAAATGTGAAGCGCGCGCTCTCTGTATGTGTGTGTGCCTATATATATATATATATATATATATATATATATATATATATATATGTGTGTGTGTGTGTGTGTGTGTGTGTGTGTGTGCGCGCGCGCGTAAGTCTAATTGGCAGGTTATTTAGTAGCACACAATTATTTTCACATTTCATTTTTTTTTTCAAATTGCTGTAGCTATCAACATAACATCGTACCATATTCTTTACATGACCGTAATTATGCAACTCAGTGGTTTGATATTCTTTGTACCATTTTTGCTTAATCATTTTTATATTGTTATCATTTGTGTTTTGTTAGTTTGTTTTTTTATATGTTTTGAGCCGTTTGGGAAGAACATATTTGGAATTACTTGAAAGTAGCATAGGTAACTTTTAATTAGTTTCAACAGTAAAAGGTTGAAATATTTGGATGGATATGTAAATTTTTTGATAAAATTTGTGTGTAAAAAGGTGTAAGTCATAAACAAGTTTTTCTTACTTGGATCCCGCTCGGGGACAACTTATTTTTTTACTACTCAAAAGTGATGTTAAGTTATAAAGTTTAAATAGTTTTAAGAGAATAGTGAATAACAAACGCGTTTTGAACATTTAAATTGAAATATTGGTTAAATTTCGTTGTAGAAGAATCAAATCGAAACATCAACTATTTTCAGCATATGATTTATTAACTTATTCATGACTCAAAAAACTTAGGTAGTGTTTGGTTTGGAAATGAATTCTGCGTTTTCCGTTTTCAATGGTCTACTTTAAAATACATGAAAGAGGCGGAGGGGGATGGAAAATTGTCGATTTGAAAAATGATTTTACCATAGAATATTGAAAATGGTTTTTTTTTCTTGTTTTTAGTCTTTTAGGAAATATCAACAACTATCTTCCCTCTTACTATTTCCTCCTCCGTTGGAGTGATTAGGATTTTCCAACTTCTCATCATCTCCCACATCATTTGACATGCATATTGAAAACACAAAACACAAAATGTTCTTTTTAGTCAAACGCTACCTTAAGTTTTCAGTAAACAGAATTTACACAAGTTATTTCTTCTACTTAATTATAAGGTGACGCCAATGCCCCTCTTCGACTTATTACCTTATTTGATGATCTTAGGTCAAATAATTAACTTATGAGCTGTTATTCCTATCTTCAAGCCATTACCAGACACCTTCTTAGATTCCTACTATGGTTTTCTGAATTCAGATGGACATAAATTCTTATGCGTTTCAATTTTACTGTAGATTGCATTCTCTGCAAAAGACATTAACATTTCAGAATGGAAAGGAGACATACTTGCAGTAGCTATATCAGAAAAAGACTTGACCAAATCCTCTGAATCCAATTTTCAAAACCCAGTCTTAAGTAAACTAGATCTACAACTTAATGGCCTCATATCAGAATCTTTTACCGAAGAGGACTTCACTGGAAAGGCTGGTCAATCGACCGTACTGAGGTTACCGGGTTTTGGGTTCAAAAGGCTAAGTTTGGTTGGGCTTGGCCCATTCAATTCTGCTTCTGTCATCGCTTCATGTAGAGCTCTTGGTGAGGCTGTTGCCTCAGCTGCAAAAGATACACAAGCTACTAATGCTGCTATTGTTTTTGCTAGTGAAGTGTTGGAAGAGTCTAGCAGGATATGTGCTGCTTCAGCAATTACATCAGGTGTTTGTGTATTTCAGTTTGACTACAATTAGTACTATTTTGGTATAGTGAACTGAAAATTGGCTAAAATGTCGGTGAAATATTACCAAAAATTTGGTTTTATCCATTTTCAATTCTGCTCCTTAACCAAACTGATATTGGTAATAACAACCTTTTTAAAAATATAGCTTCCTATTATAGGTTTTGTAGAGTTGTAGCTAAGGGTCGTGTGATATTTGATAGGTTATATTTCTCCCATTGTTTTTCTTGCTATATACATATCAGTTTTTTTGTTAGTTATAGATTAATTATTTTCCTTTTTCCTGCTCAACACATCACTGAGAGAAAATACACAATTTTTTTCTGGATAATGGATATTACCCTGCAACCTGAAAACTTAATCGGTCAAAAACGACTAAAATAAAGCAGTGTAAATTGCTGCAAAATTTATGGTGTATACAGATTTTTTTTTTATGCAAGTCAATGATAGGCTTTCTGTTTTTTTCCTTTCACTTGTAATGTTGTTCTTATTTTAGGAGCTGTGCTTGGTCTGTTTGAAGACAGTAGGTTCAAATCAGAATCGAAAAAGGCATCATTAAAATCCGTAGATATTATCGGACTTGGTTCTGGACCTGAAATAGATGACAAGCTCAAATATACAAATGATGTTTGTTTGGGTGTGATTTTAGGGAAGGAGCTGGTAAATGCACCACCCAATGTTCTTACACCTGGTAATAAAAAAACTAATGTAAATGATATTATTGAAGTGTACTTTGTACTAAGTTGTTTGTACTTGTACTTCAGGTGCATTAGCAGACGAAGCCTATGAAATTGCAGCAACATATAGTGATGTTTTTACTGCAAAAATTTTAGATGCAAAGCAATGTGAAGAATTGAATATGGGTTCATACTTAGCTGTTGCTGCTGCATCTTCGAATCCTCCGTACTTCATTCATCTGTGCTATAAACCACCAAATGGGGATGGAAAAAAGAAGTTGGGTATAGTCGGCAAAGGCTTGACTTTTGATAGGTAATTTGCACACAAGGTGAAAATAAACCACTCCCCCCCCCCCCCCCAAACCCTCCTTTCCTCTTTTATTTATACATTATGAAGGCGGGTTGTCGTTAAACATCACAGAATGACAAACCAATGTTTTAGTTTTCATAAACGGTCCTCATGACTTTGTGTATTGATTTGTATCTTTTTCGTGAAGAACTTTGGAAAATGGAATAATTTTTGCTAGGCAAATTGCATATAAGAGGAAATTGTATTTGTACTGATATTTATTATATTTATTGAAAAAACAGATTTAACATCATAGTGATACAATTCAATGTATTTCTGCTACTCAGCAGATAACAAAGAGCTTTGTGTACTGAGTATTGTCTTTTTAATCAGAAAATTATTCTTCATTGTTTTTATTGACTGTAGCGGTGGCTATAATATTAAGGCTGGGCCGGGCTCAATGATCGAGCTTATGAAATTTGATATGGGAGGTTCGGCAGCAACATTAGGAGCAGCAAAAGCTATTGGACAAATTAAGCCTTCTGGGGTTGAAGTAAGTTTTCTTCATTTACACACTCATACTGAGTAGAATTGAATTAGGAATTGACATATTGTACCATATTCCTCCTCATTTAGGTTCATTTTGTTGTTGCTGCATGTGAAAATATGATAAGTGGCTCGGGGATGAGGCCTGGTGACATAATTACTGCATCCAATGGAAAAACTATCGAGGTAATTTTCTCAGTTTTAAGTTGAAGCAACATATACTTCTAAGAAGTTTTCATATCTAATATAATGTGTGAGGACACTCTCAAGACTTCTTGTTGGTTCTTTGGTAGTGTGTGTCTGCGCGTTTTCTGTTCCGCCGTCATTTTTTTGGTTTTCATATTATATTTGTTGGGGCTATAAGTTTCATATATAAACACGCACACACATGCATTGACCATATTCAACACACTCCATGAGTAATTGAGAGTGGGCCTTCTGCACCACTCATTAGCATCGGTGTTTTATTTACTAACCATGGTGCGTAACTGCAGGTAAATAATACTGACGCAGAGGGAAGACTTACTCTAGCAGATGCTCTAGTCTACACATGTAATCAAGGAGTCGAAAAGGTATCAATCTAATGTATAGCCTTAACAAAAAGTTCATTTCTTTGTGGAAAAAAAAAAACTTGAGAGTTATTCAGGTTGTTGATCTAGCAACACTAACTGGTGCTTGTATAGTTGCTTTGGGACCTGATATTGCAGGTGATATAATATATACTGGCTAATTTCTCTCTTAGTCATGAAATCATTATATAAATTCGAAAATAATGAACTCAAAATTTGATTCATGAAGGAATATTCACGCCTAGCAATGAAATGGCAAGGGAGATAAGCTTAGCTTCAGAAAGCACTGGTGAGAAATTTTGGAGAATGCCATTAGAAGACAGCTACTGGGAGTCGATGAAGTCTAGCATAGCTGATATGCTCAACACCGGTGCACGCCAAGGTGGCGCTATCACAGCTGCCCTTTTCTTGAAACAGGTAATCTGAAATCTAATGGTCCAATTTAATTGGAGCATTTTTGGTAGGTTTTTCATTTTGACACTCAGAGAAACAAGTTTCGCTTTTAAATTCTGAGGAGATATACATCGAACATTCAACACATACTCTAGGTGTTTTAGTTGGTTTTTGAATTGTTGGACCTGCTTAAATGCAAAATTTGATTTGAAACCATGTCCAGATCAATTCGTGAGTTTTAGCAGGTTTTTGAACTACTGAATATGTTGAAATATAAAATTTGATCTAGATCATATTAGATTTTCGATACACGAGTAAGCTTTTGCTTTGGTTTTGGAATAGGAATACTAATGGTGTGAATATCATAAATCTCCATTGTGCAGTTTGTGGATGAAAAGGTTGAGTGGGTACACATAGACATGGCAGGACCAGTTTGGAATGAGAAGAAGAAGACTGCTACTGGGTTTGGAGTTTCTACCTTGGTTCAGTGGGTTATGAACAATTCTGCTTAGCTTTTTGATTTGTTTGTTCAAATGTAGTTGAATCAAACTGAGTGTTTTAACTTTTATTACCAATCATGGGTTGAAAGAAGAAACTTGGATATTTATAGCGACTGAGAACGGAAATCAGATTGGTATTAGCTAGGACATACCAAGCAAATATATCAAAGAAGCTTTTAAAAAAAAACTTTGATACATCCTGCTTTATTAATTTGTGTTAGGTGTATTATATGCTAAAAATTTGTATACTCTTAAAATTTTGATACATACGCAAATCTGGCATGTATTACACTCAAATATCCATGGTAATTGTGCCAAAACTTTGATACATTGCTCTGCAATTTGTAATCAAAACATTGCTCTAGAAGATAGGCCAATCCAATTTGTAATCACACCTTTTCCTTTCCCTACCCTCCATTAAAAAACTGTCATATGTACACCAGCTTAATTAACACATTTAAACGGTTCAAATTTTACTTTGATTCTTGTTTTCTTTTCTGTTTATTTCTTTTTATTCACACACTGCATTTCTTAAACTGAATAGAATAAAGAGACCAAGAACAAGAGTGAAATATCAGAAAAATATGGACAATATTTTTCATAATTCATCCGTACAACATAGTATCTTGTATCTATATACACAAATCAATCAATTCATCTAAACATCCTGCAATTACATCCAAACGAAAAAAGTATCATAAAACTTTTTCACCATAACATAACTCTAACATCCCATAGGTCTACAAATATCAAATGCCTCGATAAAATACACCATAAAATCCATCATATGTCTGAATCAATGGAAAATAGTCGCTCATCATTTCTCTTCAATTTTCCATGTTGTTCCTGCAAATATAATTAAGTGTTAACTAGAGTTTTAGTACATCAAATTTTTAAACAAATATCATTAACTAGTTCAAATATACCTGCAGCAAGTCAAGCATGCTCATCGAACTCGGGCCTATTTGATAATTGTTCAAATACTGATCTTGCCGATGTTGCTAATACAAGCTACATTAAAAAAGAAAAATAAGTCGGATAAATCTAACCATATTACTTGCTAAGTGCAGAGGAAATGTACATAATTTTGTAATGTGCTTTCGACAATACATGTAAAGAATTACCTAATCAAATTGTTCCAATGATGAGAAAGGAAGAGGCCTCGGATGTGTATGGAAGTAACTTGGGATGTTCGGTCTAATATGTTTTGCATAAGGGACCTTGCATCTATTTGCAATCTAGTTAGACAACAAACATGAATTGATATAATGAGAAACAAAGATATAAAAAAGGGTAAATACCTGTAAAGATTGTATCATCTTAAAACTTTAGTCAAAAGGAATAAACATATATAGGTACTTTATTGTGGAGGGGTCAAAGTTGAAATGCTTTTTTTGAAATAAAACACCTTCTGTATCCACATTTGAAGAAGGTACTTTATCGCTTCGACGCTTCCTTTTTTGGATAGCAATCTCTAAAGCATTTTTTTTTCATCTTTTGGATGTTTTATCGCTTAACTTTCTAGGTTTAGTTTTAATTCCCTTAGAGCATCTTCAACCCTTATGAATTTTTCATGTGAAGTTAATGCCACATAGACGATTGACATAATTCTTTAAATTTTCATCTCCAATGGTAATTTAAAATGATTGTGAAACATGACATGGCAAGATTTATGTTAGACATTGTGAAGTAGAATGTCTAATAGTAGACATTCCACTTCACAATGTCAAGTAATAACCACCACTACTATCATGCCACATAACCAAAGTTAAACAAATTTAGTTGTTTATAATGTATTTGCATTGGAGTAAGTAAACATAATTTTTGTCATTTAACATAATTTTTTTTTACATGTATTTGAAAATGTGATATAATCAATTCCATGTCGTCATTTTAAAACATTACAAGGTGAATGGGTTGGAGATGCTCTTAGCCATTTGATATCCTTCGTCTACCCGAGTAGGATGCTTTATTTTCTCAACTGATTGTTCATTGACCACATTGTGTTTGTCAACAATCTCAACATGCTCTTTATTAATATCAAAAAGTTGTTCATTAACTTCGAAAGAATGCTCAATTGGCTGTTCTTTGATGCATACATCTACTTCTTCAAAGACTTTGTTGAGATACGTGATGGCAATGTTACATGATATTTCCGACTCCGCGGCCTTGGTTTCCAATTGATCATATAACCTGCATAACTCTTTATAACGCCATACAATTCCTTCTTTTGGATTATTGAATTCACCAAGACTTGGTCTAGCTTTGATGCTTTTCGTCCATCTCTTCAAACAATATTTGGTCGGTATATTTTTAATATTTCTCAAAGGTAAAACTTTTAAAGCATGTGAACACTAGATTCATACAAATTCAAACTTCCCACAAGTGCATAAAATAGAATCATTGGAAGAATCAATCGTGACAGTGTACTGAAAATTCTTCTTGTGAGATGTGATTTTATTTTTAGTCATTACGTGATAAATGTTGTATGTTGCAGAATGTTGATCTACTAAAAATCAACACGTCCAAAAAATAAGTGTAACGGAATGCGTATGCTGTGATGGAAATGTGGTCATACAAAAAGAAACCGAATTAGAAATGATGATATACATGATAAATGTTTTATTTTACTTATTTTTTTTACTTATTTGACTTTATTTTATTATTATTATCATAGTTATTATTATTATTATTGTTATTGTTATGACTTTTAAATTGATTTTGTCATTTAGTTTTGAGTTTCATCTTTATTTGACCCCAACTTGTTCGATAATAATGGCTTAGTTGTTGTTGTGGTTGAGATGAGATTTTATTTTTAGCCATCTAGCCAATCTAGTTTAAGTTGAATATAGAACAATCACCTTTGCATAACTCATTTTGAAAAGTAGCAAATACTCTAGGTGTGTAAACACTTTGCGGCATGCTTTAAAATTTCTACTGGAAATGAAAGTGAAAGAAATGTTTGACTAGCTTTAAAGTCTTCTCTGGTTTCTTCCTCTCCACGATCTTTAACCAATCTTTCAAACTGTTGAAAAAACTTGTTTCTCCTTGCCTCATCTCTCTTGTACTTTTGAAGTGCAGGCAATTGCTATAGTCAGCCAGGATAAATCCAATATTTTCGTTGCCACCAACTTTTCTACTCGAAAATTCAATGGTTGCTTTAGAAGTTATTCATATCGGCTTCAGCTATTTTTACTTCAGTCATCTTTATGTGAGATTAAAAAAGAATAAGAAGACAGAGACGCGATAGAAGAGTTGATTGTTTCACGTGTTTGTGTTATTTTCAAAAATGTGGAAAATAAAAAAAAATTGTTTTCTGTTTTGTACGTTAACTTCGTTTTATAAACTGCCGTTTTCGATAATATAAATGCGTCATGTATATTTTTGTATGAACGAAAACCCAAAATAAAAAATAACAAAACCCAAAATAAATGCGTCATGTATATTTGTGTATGCTCAGGAACAAAATTTATAATCTTGTATTTACCGTATTCACCTTCACGAATCAACTTACAATTAATTTTTATTTTTGTAGAACATCCGCGTCTCGTTTCAGCCCGATGATGTTTATAATCAACATCACATTTATCAGATCCACGCTTGCTTTCTGCAGAACAAAGAAAAATTATGTCTCTCAATTTTCCATCTTTAAATTTATGAAATTTACTTCTTCGCACAATAAATCCCATGCAACGTGCAGAATTATTATAGAATATATGTGCCTCATCTTCTGTTTCGAACTCCACGCCAATAATTGGAATTATCTCTGTTCAGATCCTAGAATGAGCTGCATCGACTTCATTAGCTGCTTTTTTAGAGTTGATGCTATATGATATTAAAATACAATCATCATCAATAGGTTTTTCATAATTTGCCGTGCTCATCTCAATATTGAAATCCAACTTGCGGCATGCTTGAACTCTATCATTCAAAGATATAGCATTTGATATTCATGTTTACAAGGACTCACCTGTTCCATGCTTACACAAATCTATTTGAAAAGAATAGAAAATCTACCTCATTAAACAAAACATGTATCTCATTAAAAAGGGATTGTTATTTACACACCGTTTATTTGTTTGTTGTTAGGGGGGTTTTATTTTTTTGTTTTGAAAAAATTACTAAGGGGAGTACTACTAAATAGAGTCTCCCCTTAACAATAAAGTGTAACATTACCAAAATATTATTTTTATCCTCATTTGCCCAAATTACCTTCTACTTATTGTAATTTACCGTCTTTCTCTTAATCAAAATTATTAGTCTGTAAATCATGAACAAATCAAATTCTAATGAAATTTGCATGGAAGACAATATGATTCTAATTCAGAAAAGCGAACACTATGTTGGATCTATTCAGCAAACCACCAAGGTAAGTTTTGCTGTTGTTGGCTAGGGTTTAAGTAGGGTTTTATGGCGTTAATCAATTCCGCGGTTACTCATCAAATATAATATCTTCAATTCGGAGGATCGCTGTCGAAAAAAAACATATATTCCGAAAGAATGTCGTCGTTTTATTCCACTTGGTTTGTACTCTGACTTTCGGAGTGGAACCACCGAGTTTGTTGAATTTCTCCGAAAATCTTTGTCGACATAGATTTTGAATGTCAACTGTTTGCCGCCGTGCTATTCGGTAGGTTTTTTAATACATCTTTCAGAGTCCTTCGGTCGAGTTAGATACATTTTTTCGGAGCATGATGTCAAAATATGTCATAAATTTTGATAGTTCGTCGCCGACCTATTCCATATGTTTTATACCCCAAATTTCGGAGTGCTTCCGCCGAGTTTGCTTCTATTTTTCGGTGGAGATCGTCGTGTTAATTTGCAAATGTCGGTACTGCTATGGCGAACCGGTAGAGTTTAAACCATTGGTTCAGAATTATCAAATTGCTTGTCATTTACATCATTCTGTTGATTGTTGTTTGCAAATATGAAGCCTTGTTTTTAAACTATTTCAAACATTTCAAACGTTATCAAACTAATATTGCATATGAATGATAGAATATAGCAAAAACAATGACGATGGTAATTCTTTTTTGAAATAGATACCGGAAAATGATTAGAAGAATGAATCAACTAAAGCGGACAAACAGTTTGAAAACCATTATTGCAATGAAGCAAATGAAGTGGATAGTTGCAATGAAATTGAAACCGATGATGGGAGTAACAATCATAATGAGGAAGTCGCCTTGAAGCCTTTCGAATACCCTGATTTAACTTGTCATTTCACTACTGATATGGTACGATAAAATATTATATATAACATGTATATTTTCCTTATGTTGTTTTGAATTATGTTATTATTTATGTTACAGTTGTTCGACTCAAAGGAAAATGTAAAAGATTGGTGCATGAATCGCGGGATTAGTGTAAACTGTATTGTTGTGACCAAAAGAACAAGGATGAGAAATTTGCTAGGTAACGGAAAAGGATCTATAATGGTTCTAGTACGTAAAATAAGCGGGGGAGGGGGGGGGGTATATTAATCATAAAGCAAAGGGTCATGTTCCAAAAACCCAACGAAAACGGCGAATTTGAGAAGTAGAAAATGTGGATGTCCATTTGAGTTAACTGCACATTGTAGAAGTGATGGAAAATGGATATTGAATGTGAAGAATGGACGCCACAATCACATTCTTTCCACAGTATTAACTGGACATCCGTACGTGGCGAGGCTGAAAGATCACAAAGTTAAGACCGTTGAAACAATGACAAATAATGGTGTGAGGCCTCGAAATATTTTGACTGCTATCAAAATTGAAAACCCGGAGAACCAATCAACTATAAGAAATGTTTACAATGCAAAAGTGAAGCTTAAACTACCTAATACAGAAAGTAGATCGATTATGCATCAGTTTATGAAATTGGCTTGTAGTCATCATTATTCCATGCACCATAGAGTTGATGGTACTACCAATGAAGTATCCAACTTATTCTTCAGTCATCCTAGATGTGTTGTTCTTGCACGGTGTTTTCATCAAATTTTATTTTTGGATTGTACGTTTAAGACGAATCGATACAAGTTACCGTGTTTTCATATGGTGTCGCAAACTTCCACGGGGGCATTCTTTATCGTAGCACTTGCTTTTATTAGCCGAGAGACTACAGATTTTTATGCATGGGCTCTTGAATGCGTTAGAAAGTGCTATAGAGATAAACAAATTCCAGTTGTTATCATCAGTGACGCCGAAATTGCTCTTACGAATGCAATAGCCACTGTATTTACAGTGGCTCATTATATTCTTTGCGCATAGCATATTTCGAAGAATGTTCAAGCAAATTGTAAACCCAATTTTATAAAAAATAAACGAGTATTGATTAGGGATAAGGAGGTTGTGTTGGAAGATGAGGAAGGGAAAAAGGAGTATGAACTGTTTTGGGATGGTTGGATAAAGTTATTAACTCATTGTTCGAAGAAGAGTACAATCGGAACTTGAAACTGTTTCGTGATTCATGGCTTGTTAAGCAAAAAAAAATCTGCCACCTATGTGATAAAAAATTAGCTTAATAAATATAAGGAGATGTTTGTTTTGACTTGAACCAACAAGATAAAACACTATGATAATGTGTCAACTAGCATAGTTGAAAGTGCACACCACCGTCTTAAATTATATTTTGATTCAGCTGCAGGTAGCTTTGTGCAATGTTGGACTAGCGCACATCTTTGTTGTGAGAATGAATTAGTTGCAACTGAACATGCGTTCGAAACGAGTTCATCTAGGACAATGCATAGATTTCGAAATAAGCCAATGTTTAAAAAACTTTTGGGATTTGTATCTCACAAAGCACTTGGTTTACTTCTAAACGAGTTGAGTAGCATCTCAAACGTCGGCATGAGTATAGAGAATTGTGGTTGTGTTTTATGGCAAGTAAATGGACTACCATGTTCACATATGCTAGTAGACTTTAGACATTTAAATGGTTTTATACCTCTTAGCGTTATAGATTCTTATTGGAAACAATTATCTTGTACCCCTCCCACGTTGCATCGTTACACTCTTGATTTCCTAGACTTGCCTGAAGTACAAATCGGTTAAACGAGACCCTTCTTACTTTGAACATGTAGAAGCGTCATTGTCTTGTAGTTCAAGTCTTACTCCAATAAGTTCTTATCTAAAGAGGCTAGGCATGAAGACTAAATCATGTGACAACAATCAAGTCGACGAGTACTATTTGTTGCAAATGCCCAAAACTATGAGATCTTACATAATTGGTATAGACGACATTCCCAGCGATGGTGATTGCGATTATTGGGTTGTGGTTAATCAATTGAATCTCCATAATCGACGACCGGACAATCCTTGTAAGTATGTACATGAATCTATGGTTGACAATTTACTACTACATGCAAAGATGTATAAAAGAATGTGGGACGAAAGTGGGTATGAAGAAATGAAGGAAATAATACAATGTACGAACGCGATTGGGTTTACTAAGTGGATGCAGATGCCAAAATCAGGATTTGTAATAGCTGAAACGTTTGGGACAGTTGTAGTCCTATTAAGCATGTAGATGAGTTGTACATTTGTTCCCACAACAGTGCATGCAACCTTGTCAAATCACGATAGGATGGTAGTTATGGGTTATGTTAACAACTCGCATTTTGTTGGTGTTAAACTCGGTCTGGACTCTCCTTTGCCTCCTACGCCTCAATTTACGTATTTTCAACAATTTTATAATATCAACGTGGAAGACTGGATCAAACCATATATTGGAAGAGTTAACAAATACTTAGCTTCGACGGATGACCGTGAAGAGGATGGCAATGTTATTAAAGTAAAATAGGCTTTTGATTTTCTTTTATGGTAGTGCATTTGAGAGAGAGATGTAGTCGACTTGACAAGCTTGAATATTCATTTCTGATATTCATTCTACTTAGCTTTCAAATTTTTGCTTCTATGTTCTTTGACGGTAATGTATTACCCAATGTTTTTCTCATGAGAGATTATGATTTTGTTTTTTGCTCCTGTGTTTCAGCCAATGTTTTTCTCATTTTCGACCAGACAATGTCGAAACTGCTCAAAGTACAAAACCACTACATATCGAAGTTTCTTATTCGGAGATGCATGGTCGTCTGACTGTTCCAAACTCGGTATGCCTACACCGTTCCCGAGAGATTTGGCCATTTTCGACATCAGGATATCGAAGTAAATCAGCTTGTATTTTGATACCAGTTCGACCATCCTACATCGAAACTGTTTGTTACTAAACCCTACCCCTATCGAACATAGTTATTCGACGCCCACAGGTCGAGTTGTACCATCTTCCACGAAGACCACACTTCGAACCTATTACATTTAAAACAAGCAATCTTACATCCAAACTGCTTGTTCGGCGATGCAATATCGTCTATTCAATCCAAACTCGGTAGGCCTACACCGTTCCCGAGAGTTTTGGCCATTTTCGACATCAGGTCATCGAAGTTAAACATCGTATTAGGACACCAGTTCGGTCATCCTACATCGAAACGGTTGTTACCAAACCCTACCCCTATCGAACTTAGTTATTCGACACCCACAGCTCGAGTTGTACCATCCTGCACGAAGACCACGCTTCGAACCTATTACATTTAAAACAAGCAATCTTACATCAAACTGCTTGTTCGGTGCAATATCGTCTGTTCATTCCAAACTCGGCAGGCCTACACCGTTCCCGAGAGTTTTGGCCATTTGCGACATGATTCCATCAAAGTTAAACATTGTATTAGGACACCAGTTCGGCCATCCTATATCGAAACTGGTTGTTGCAAAACACTACCCCTATCGACCATAGTTATTCGATGCCTCGGGGTTGAGTTGTATCATCTTCCACGATGACCATGCACCAAACCTGCAACGTTTATGTGCAACCCCACATCGAAACTCCCTCCGCAACCCTCAAACCGTCAACAACCAGTAACCAATGCAAAGCACAGACATAAGTACATGACATAAGCCTTAAACAAGTAAGAACAGATAACATACTTCATTCAACATGCCACCTTACATACTTCATACATACTTCATACAACCAATTCATCAATAAGTACATAAGTACATGCTTCATACAGCCAATTCATCAATAACCAACTTACATACTTCATACAACCAATGCAAAGTGCACAAGTACATAAGTATTACAAACTTTCCATACAAAACGAGTTCGCATAACCTAAACAAAAGTTCACATATTGGCATACAACTAATACTAAGATGATAAGTACTAACTAGCCAAATAAGTCAACATGCCACCTACCATAACATCATTTGTGCTTTCCTTTTTTGCTTGTTTACTACTTTCAGCTACTTTTTTGCTCTTGCTTTTTTTGCCTTCAACACTGTTCCTCCTTCTACGACAGAAGCTTGTACTCTACCATCTTTTTTTTACCACTTTTCTTTGTCTTCGACCCTTCTCTTGTTTCTTCGACATTAGCTTGCACTTCACCATTGTTGGTTTTGTTTTTTTCCCCATTGGCCCCTGTGCTTCCTCTTCAATGCGCACATGTTCTCCGTATATATCAAGTGGTTCGTCTTCCTCAATTCGTTCAACTCTTTCCAAGACTTGCCATATTGCATCACTGGGTGCACAATATTAAATGAAGTCCATAATATGGCGAAGTCTCTGTTTCTACAAATATTCATTGTTAGACTATTAGTAGTAAAAGTTATTAAATTGTTTTCAAAACAAAGATAGTAAACATATGTACTTACAATGCGAACCACAAGCGAATATTGTTCGCTTGGTAAGGCACGTTCGGTAACGCGCGCTTCTGGATTGGCCATAAACGGATGTGACACAGACAAATACCACTCCATATAATGTTCATCACAATCCGAAGGGCTGACTACTTGTTTTGATGTTAAACTCTCATGTAGAAGATGATTTCTCCACTCGTTCCATGTAAAATCTCCGAAATTAGAGTAGGCCGCCTTGTATGCCTTTGAAGAAGATTTCAATTTTCTTTCTCCACAGTGAAAGAAGTAGCAGGTATGGGTTGAACATATCCGAACTGACAAAGAAATCTTTGCGGCAAATACAACTCCACTACCTCAAAGCAAACGATGGGACCATTATAAAATGAACATCGTTGAAATTGATAGTGATCCCGACTATCTTTTAGACAATCCCAAACAACATCAGTGGCTCGTAGGTCATCAATCTTCTCCCTAAGAGTGACCAAGTCAACCGGTAGACGGTTACTTGGTTCCATTGCAAAATCAAAAGCAGACCTCGGTTGACCAAGCACTGCATGAATACTCCTATTATGTCGTCTCAAAATCGAACAATGTTCGTATATCCATACCTATTTGTGAAATAATAAGTATACACAAAAGGAAAAACGTGTAAGTACAAAATTTAATGTACAAATACCTGGAGAAGAGTCATACAGTCAGCAATTTGACGCACGCCCTTTTTTGTACCTTGAGCCAAGTTGTAGAATAACCAACTCAAGCACGCAGTGCCCCAAGAATAAGTACGCACTTTTGATAAAACACGTAGACACTGCAAAAAATGCACTGACACTTTGTTCTCAGATTTATCACCACAAACTAAAACACCAATGGTATACAATAAGTATGCAATTGCACATTGTCTTTTCCTATCTTCGGTATCTTGCTCTTGGAACCAGAAAATGTCGTTCTTAACCACTCTAACCGTACTTTTTTCTCCCTACCCAATATCTCATCAGCCGTTTACGAATCAACACCAAGACATTTTTCCAACAAGTCATACACATCGTCATCACTTATCCCTCTCGAACCTCCAAGTGATCCAGTCACTGCTTTGCTATCCACCGGAAGACCAGTAATGTGAAACACTTCATCAATAGTAATTCCCATTTCACCGAACGGAAGATGAAATGTATTTGTTTCTGGATAGAATCTTTCTATAAAAGCATTGATCAAAACTTTGTCAACTTTGTCGTGTGCATAACTTATTATATGCTGAAATCCTGATTCGGCTACTGCATTCTGAACGAAAGCACATTCATTGCTTAAATCCCAACGTTTCTGAGTTCCAACATGGATGTGAAGCTTCACAATTCTAGCTTCATCCCTGGGTTCCTACAATAAGCATAATGATATTCAACAAACACTCATGATTTAAGTATTTTTGGTGTACTATTCAGTGGAAAAGATGACCTTGGCATTCCAAATGGAATTAGCAATATGATCTTCGTAAGCGAAAAGCAGAGACGGTTGAGTTTCGATTTTCGAACTATGACTTGAACGTTGAATCATAACCTTCTTTCCTTTCTTATCCATTCTCAAATCTTCAATTTCCTACTCACTTTGCTCTTCGATTTCCCTCTCATCCTCCTCTTCAATTTCCTTATCACTCGCATTTGGATTTTCCCTCTCTTTGTTACATCCACCTTCATCTTCCGCTTCATAATGTTGTGATCGACTATTTCCAGAATGTTGTGATCGACTATTTCGGTCGTTACTTTCACTACTATCGCTAATATTGCCATCAATGCCTAATCTTTCCTTGTCAATTCTTTTCTTCAATCGTTCCAACGCTAATTTTTTCCGATTTGACGCTGTAGGTGGAACAGGTATTTGAAGACTCGGTAATTGCTTTCTTCCTGCATAAATATATAACCAGTACATAAGGATCATGAATAATATATGAAATCTGGTGATAAGAAAACGACACTAGTGCATAAGGACATATGATCTGCATAGTATATGAATAAATGAAATCTGCATAATATATGAATATTATATTCATAAGGATCATGATCAAAATATACGAATATTATAAACCACCCATACATGCAAAATTCATTGATCGTTATACATAGAGAACATTCAAAAATGTCACCATGCATGCAATAAACTTGTTGCTACTGGCTTATACAGTGGTGCTTGCTTCAATCAAATATACTGTTTACCAAACAAGCTCATATTCAATTGATATTCAAATATATAAACAACTTTTTAAAACACATAATTCAGGACAAACACGATTATGGTCCATCGAATTAAATAAAAGAAAACGACGTACGACAGCCGAAATATATAATATTCCTTCAGTCACGTTGATAGCCCACCAAAAAAAAAGATAGATGATTGCCGAAAGGAAATTAAGCCTTATTTCAATAAGACTCGATGATGGTACGCCGACCGAAAAACACGGCACAACATCGCCGATATCGATATTCAACCTTACACACCTCTAATCACGGCAAGGGCATGTCGTATCTAAACAAAAAAAAGAAAATTTGAGGCACCGAATATTTTAGGGTTTTAGAAATCGTACCTGCTCATTAGCCTCTGAACGATCTGAGGATCGGGCGGTGTCGATCTGCTCGTGTTCTTCGTTCGAACCATTCTATGCGATCGTGAAAGACTTCGACGAGGTGAGGAAGCGGCGACTGTCAGGATCGTGGACTTCGTGAAAGACTTCGGCTTTTTTTATTGTTGGAGAGGGAAAGGATTAAATTTTTAGGTTTAAAATTGGAAAAGGGGTAACCGTTATTTTACCCCTTAGATACTCCCCTTAACAAAAACAAAAAAGGTGGAGTGTGCTTAAATTTTGTTCCCCCCTTAACAATAAACAGTGTGTCAATAACAATCCCCTTAAAAATATCCTTTCTAAATGCAGTTGAATCACCTAAATTACCAAGTTGAAGCTAATTAATGAATTGATTAATAAAAAAGAATTGTTCTGGTTCTTAAAAAGTTCTTACTTTGAAATTATTTATTTCAATTACAATTACTAGCACTGATAATGACAATAATAATGATTATATTCATTAATCCATACCGGTTATTGATCAAAGCAGTAAAAGGAAAAAGGTAATTAATGATAGATTTAATTAAAGGCATCAGTTTCGCCTATTGATCAAGACAGTAAAGGAAAAGATAATTAATAATAGATTTAATCCAATACTTCAACTTTGTACTATGATCTATAGTAATAAAATATAATAATTCAAATATGCATGTCCTGATTGTCTTTGAATGAGATATGATGATAAAAGTCTATATGATTGGATGAGCAAATGCAAAATAAAAAGAAAATATATTAACCATTTGATGAGTAGAAATTTATTTCTGATGATGTTAGAAATTGATAACTGTTAATTTTTGAAGTTTCTTGGTGGGAGTAGATGAACAGGCGAGGAATGAAAAGAAGGGTCTGTGTACAATTTTCACATTTCATTTATTATTTGCTTCAAAATGTGTTAATTAAGCTGGTGTACAGGTGGCAGTTTTTTAGTGTAGGGGACATAGGGCATTCCCTAAGAATGGGGCAAGGAATTGTGTCCCAATCTAACCTCCTACATAACTAATTTTACCCTCTTCAGTTCATTCTTGCTTCTAAAAACATAAAAAGAAATAAAAATAGTCAACACTCCTAATCTTAAATGTTTCTTCTCTTTTGAACATCAAATCCCTAAACTTCCACCTTCATTTCATCCACGAATCTGAATCCTATGTAAACTTTCTAATTTCAATCATTATATCTCATTTTTAATGTTATTTCTTGTAATATTCAAATTTGGATTGATTTTTGTTCAATTTGGGTATGCTTGTATGTAGCAAGAATTAATTAAACTTGTAAACTGTACATTTTTATTGGTATTGTGGGTTAGATTGATGGCTTCTTTGAAATTAGGAATCAAATCAAATAAAGAAGACATTACACTACTCGAAACTGGTGATGTCGTCCTTAAATCTATGCAACATATAAGCGTGGGTTTCAAATGATCGACATGGTCACTATTGTTCATTGCACCCCTCACCACCCCATCCCCACCCCCATCCCCACCATAGAGTGTTTTTTCCAGATTATTTCTGTTAAAATATTATATTATTGTTTAAATGTAAAAATAGTAATAGTTATGTGTAAATTATATTATTTAATTTCCTTTACCATATGTGTAATATATATCACGTTTTCATTTTAGGTATTGAAGAATATAACAGTTAGTGATTTTTATTTGATGATAATAAATATATATATATATATATATATATATATATATATCTGTGTGTGTGTGTGGTTGATATAGTACTATTATAAAATCACAGATAGAATTAAATAAATGAAATTTTATTTCAACAAATAGTTTATTTCGATACAAGTTTAAATAGTACACGATTACAACAGAGCTTCCATAATATTTTACACTTTCATACACAACACTACATTACCATTCTCATATACACTCACTCGTAACCTTACTCACTCGAACTTAAATAATTATTTTCCTGCTCAACTGTCTTTTCTCAAGTCATCTGTTGTGCCTGTCAGATAACAACACAGTAAAAAAGAAAAAGAAAAAAAATTCAAACTGCAAAAATATAAATAGTTTTTGAACTCGACATCGCCTCAGTCTATTGGTTTTATTCTTTTCATATTTTGAAACAAGCACTAGAACTATCAATGATGTACACGAGCAACCTAAGACATGCACAGTGTATCACTATACATGCCAAAAGGCCGAGCACATACACAAAACACTTCAGCATCAATTCAATTTCAGGGACAAAAATAAGGTCAAGCCCAGAGGCTCAACACAAGTGATGCAAGGTCAAGCCAAATAGCATAACACAAACAGTGCAAAGCTAAGCTAAATGGCTCAACAGAAGCACATGTGCACATAGTACACTGGTGCAGCAACCAAAACAGAACAATTGCAAAGAGGCAGGCCAGAATAAATGAAAATACAACCAGGTGCAGTCAGACAGCAACACAAGTGCAACACAAAAAGAAGAAAACCAAAATCAGTCCAAAAAAGGATGCACAAAGCAAAACTGAAACAACAAGTGCACATATAGACATGTACATGCCAAACTAGAAGCACACAAACACAAGCAAACAAAGTGCACAAGCATAAGTGCAGCTATCAAAACCAAAACACACAAGTGGTGCACAAAGGCACAGAACACAACAACAAACAAGGTGCAACAAGGGTGCAACCAGACATGAACAAAGGTGCACCAGCACACAAACATGCAGTTCAAAGGCAAGTGCATAAGTTTAGCAATGCAAAGGGTTGAGAACACAAGTACCGGCATAACATGGAAAATGCAACACAAAAGGATGCAACCAGTTCAACATCTCATGTAGAAAAACAAGTTCATGCAACTGGCTCATGCGGCAATATAAAATGCACAAAAAAATAAGGAGGAAAGCAACCAGTTCATGCAAGTGAAACAGCAGGGTGCACATAAGTTCACAACAAGCAAATGCACATACTTATGCACAAGGGAAAATGCATCATGCAAATTCATCTCCAACCATAGTTCTCAAGTCAATGGTATTCTCAAGTCAAGTGGACTATGTAAATTAGTCACTTTGATATTTTCTGTTTGACCTTGGTTATATTAACTAGCAGAAAAATATCAAGTGAATCATTCCATAGTTATCCAATAACTATTAGTATGTAACCCCTTGGTGGCAGCCATGAGTAATACAATGCCCAATGTTTAGAGAGCGTTACGTACACTAGTCTTAATGGATGCATCAATGTCCAGTCTCAATACATATTGACTAGGAATATTTAAAATGGCATGTTTATCGTACTATGATATAATACTCATGGTTACAACTATTTGTAACAATTACCACAAACACATCATTTATAGACTTTCAGACATATACTGTAGCAACCCGGGATTTTTGGCCCTCGAAAATCGACATCAATATTTTCACTATATAACATGTCGAATATTCAAGTGCCGGAAATACCGATTGCTAGGGGTGAAGAAGAAAAGTTAGAAGGAAAGAAACAGAACAACATCACATAATCTCACAAACACAGCGGAACAAAATATAATATATAATAACATATTTTTATACAAAAGAAGCTGTAACTGTTTTATACTTACAATCATCAAAGTAAAACAATCAATACATCAATCTGGACAGTTATAATAACTTGTCCTCACACGGCGGAAATATAAACCAAGTACGGAGATGTGTCTCTGTCATCCAGCTCATCTCCTAAGCTCCATAGCATCCTATCCTGAATCAATATACTCGGTCTGACCCGAGCATTATAATAAAATAACATCCGAGTCAGTCTGGAAAACCAATGTGAGAAAACACACTCAATTTGAATTACTAAAGTTATCAAAATCTTTTGGAAAACAAAGGTATCTCATAAGACCGCGTCACACATAAACATGCCGGTTTTTCCCTTACGATAACCAAAACATTTTATAGAAAATTCTCTTATATTATAATAGTGTCTAAGTACAAATACTTATTCAAATAGCCGAAATTGTTACATTAATTAAATTCCAACATACTAGGCTCAACAAACAAAACAGTAAAGGCTCGTATTAGAGAATGGATTCCATACAATGACTGGGCTACTGGGGTACCGCCCGTCATAGTACACCTCTAGAAAAATGTACCGAGGACCTCGCTGGGATCTCCTGCCACACAAGACCGGCCTACCCCTAACCCGGATAGTACCGAATATGTTATCAACCCGGGTGTTCCCACCCTTAAATCGAGCGCTCACTTTTCCATGTACAACCATATCCATAATTTATAATATATTTTCGAGGCTATCTACAGAGGTGATAACATACCCTAATTGGGTGCGACCCACTTAGCCTTGCTACATCTCCTCTGTTTTAGTCATTCTCGGTTAATAAGGCTTGAGGCTAACGTTTACCTTTAGAATATCATTCATTCTTGGAATGCTAACACCGCCTTCTAGGCAACGATGCAATGATAGCATTTATCCATACAAGTTGTCCTGGGTCTGAACAAACCGAATCTCCTTCAAAGACCACTGTCTTCATTATCTTTCCGATATCACAATTCATAACGCATGCTATCGGATCGAAGTGGTTTTCGGATAATTAAATCTGATCTCGGTCTCTTCGAGACGATCGACGAATTTGGCCAGATTTAATAGCCGGTTATTTAACTATCAAATAACATCGATAAGCAGTCACTAGGCCTTATTTTCTAAATCTTTCAAAACATTTATTTTAAAGTATCTTTACAAAGATACATATATTGAAATCTCTTTCAATATATCAGTATTTGAAACAAACTCAAATACTTATTTCCATAACAGGGTGATTCCAATTTATATCTTATTTCAACACTTTGAGAAATATTTCCAAATTCGATTCATAACCCATTTCTTAGAAAAATCTTTCTATATAAATCTTTCCGTAGTTAAAATATTTCCAAACTTTTAATCCAATACTTGGGAATATAATTACAAGTAAATTTTTCAAAGGCATTTCCAATACCCATACTTAGGAAATATTCTCTAACTTACCTCGACTGGTAAGTATATTCTCAACCTATGAGATTTCTCTTTTTATTCTTCATTTATAACATTTACCAATTCATTTGCAAATTCTCAACCATTATAGCTCATTTTATAACTTTCCGGAATACATTTCCTATTCTCTTTACAATTTCCCAAAACCCCGATTATACTTATTTATAATCCCATCTAACACTTATAATTTCTTATATGAATTCAAATTCAATTTCGAAGTTTATGTATTTCAACATTTAGGAAATTTCTTAAGTTTCCATAACCCAATTATAAGATTTCTCTTATAAAATCTCACTCGTTAAACAAAACTCAGTTTA
Organism: Allium fistulosum; assembly: GCA_030737815.1. NCBI lineage: Eukaryota > Viridiplantae > Streptophyta > Magnoliopsida > Asparagales > Amaryllidaceae > Allium > Allium fistulosum. The sequence goes on along the minus strand of CM060905.1, from coordinate 1,028,296,075 downwards.
CACATCTCGACAGAATTTTATAAACAAATTTCAACCATTCCAAAACTCTATGTATATAATAGGTAATTTTTAAAAAAAAAATCATTTATTTTTAAAACACGTTTAAGTAATTATTTAAAATATCAAATCAACTTTTAAATAAACGACGATAACAAATTTCTAAACCATTTATTAGTAATAAAAATTTATTCATAAGCTTATTATAAAAATTAAAATTTTATTTCAACTAATATTGAATATTTAAATAACCAACTTTTCAAAATATGTTAATACTATAATAGTTTTTAAACGCCATAGTTCAAAAAAATTAAATCTCCTTAAAAAACAAAATTTAACTTCTCGATAAAAATTTGTTTTTAAAATTTAACATAACCATTTTATATTTATAAATCTCTCTCGATTTATCACAAATCGATTTTCATTCCCAATTTCACAGCTGTTTCCCAATTCCAAAATAGAATACACTATTTCCTTCTAAACCGATTTCCATATCCCATTATAAATTCCCACTGTGAATTTATAATTTCAATTCATCAACTGATAAATATTTTTCCCTTATTTATAAACATCGTTATGAATTTATAAACTCCTTTGAGTTTCACTTGCTTATAAAAACTAATCTCATTTATAAATCTCATTTTATAAATCCATTCCTTAATAAATCTCATTGAATTTTTAAATCTATTTTTAATATCAATTTAAAACTCCTTATCCATATTTTAAAAATATCCTTTTAAAATCCATAGTTAAAATTTCCTTATATAAATTATTTTAAAAGCTCTATTAAAAATATTTTCCGAATAGTTAAGTACAAACCCAAAAAATCAAATTATTATTTTATCTAACTCGATTTCCTTTAAAATAATACAAATTCCAATATAAATATTTGTATATCTAAAATCCCTTTTTATCTCCTTCAAATTCAAAAATAATATTTATGGTATTTAAAATACCAAAATTAAGGCCAGTGCTACTATAGCATCCAACATTCAAATCACACAACAATCCATAATAGATTATTCAATTCCATCAAATATTACAATATATGAAAAACAATCAATATATATTTGAGGAATCCAGTTGGATTCCTCCAACCTGTTTACCTGCATCCACAGATGTTAATACAACTTAAAAAAATACCAATCTCACTTCGAGGTGAGATATCGCGGTAATATAGGGTCATCCGCTATTATGCGGGTGCATAGGGTCTCATCCACTCGAATCGGCGGGTATATATATCCAACTACTAATATATATACTACTATGTATATATATATATAACATCCAAGTGATAACAATAATTATCAATTCATCCAATCAATCAATAAATGATTTTTAATATTCAAATAAAACACTAGCAATCCAAATAAGTGAGATTTACTCACCTTGTTTAATTTGCAACCCGTTTTTTTTTCAATTTTAACTCTATTGTGTAGATTCCCCAGTTACGAATTCCATATGAATGATATCGTTAGGTCGAACCTCGTATGAATTTATATGGATTAATGAACGTCGAAATGAATTAATCGATAATTTAATTAAATTTAAAATTGTTTTTAAATAAAATTACTTTCTTACTAATCACGTTTTCAGGCACGTACTAAACCATCGCGACATTGGCTGCTCCTCCTTCCTATGCCGAAGTCACCTCCACTGCTGCCACCGTCGTTTTCCCCCTACCGCTGCCCCACTAGAGACCGCTCAAATCACCATGCCTCCATCGTCGCTCGCACGATCACCCAAACACCGCCATGCTCGGCCAGCGCCGCATGCAAACCCATAAGCGCCTGCGTACATGACTCCGCTTCTATCATCGAGAAGCCCTAGATCGAAACCTCCCCACGCTGATCGCCTCAATCGCGAGCTCAACTTCTCAGGTCGCCTGCTCGAGTACGACTCGCGACATCGCGACCTAGCATGACTTTCGAATTGAATTCGGTTTCTTATTTTTCCTTTTCCATGTATCGTATGTGAAAGAGTAGGAAAGGAAACGCGACTTCGAATGGTAGAAAAAAAATGAGAGAGAGGGGCGCGATTCATTTCGCTTGTTTTCTGTTAACATTTTCTTCTTCGAATTTGATTAGAAGATAATGAGATTGTAGCATAATTTAAACAAGAAGGAGAAGGGGGATTTGATGCGATTTAAATTAGTATACGAGGGTAGGGTGGCTCAACAGATGGTATAGGGTGGTTCGACAGATGTAGGGCGGCTGAGATTGGCCCTGATTTGATTACACACACACAAAATATCTCGTTTACGTATCTCGAAATTTTGAACCCCTATTAAGGCATGCCACCTAGCGTTCATAATGTTATACCCCTATTTCGAACGCAATGGAACAAGTCTCGAGGTCTAATTTGATTGTTTGGAGAAGATAGCTTTTCTGAAGCCAGTTATTATATTAAATTTCCAATATTAATTTCAACGCGTTCCTATCCCGTACGACCAAACGGTAACTCCAAATGCTACAAAATTTGAAATTCGATAATAATACACTGTTACGGATCCAATGGAACTAGTTTCGTCAAATTCCGAGACTGTGCTCCGAAAAGCTATTTTAACGCGTCGATTTAATCGACGATTTCAAAAATTGACGAAATTACTTGAAATTTCAGTTTTTAAAAACTTACTAACTCAATTCTAATTTCAGTAGAATTTATATCAACATTAGAAATCATTTAGATTCATATTCAACTCCAATTTCAATTATTCATCATTTCCATATTACAATAAATCGTTATATTTGAAATTTAAATTCATTTTATAATTTCAACCAAAATCTTCGTATCCAAAAATCAATTTATATCCCAAAACCAATATTTAAAACCATTTAAATATTCAAAATTATTCGTCGAAAAATCCGGGTCGTTACATTCCTCCCCCTTAAAAGAATTTCATCCCAGAAATTGCTAAGGTAGGATGAATGATCCAAACTCATTTACTTATTAAAACCCACTTAGTTAAAACTCGATATTTCACATTTCTACAGCTTGTAATTTCAACCCAAACAATTAAATTCCATTTCTAATTCAAAACCCTTTATCTTTATTATTATTCAAAAATCAACTTTTTAGTTAACAAATTTTTCCAAAAATTTTCTAACACCCTAAATTTTTGAATTTTTTTTCCAGAATCTCCATTGTACAGAGAGCCTTTTCCAATATGACAAGAGAGATAAAAATATATACATCGACCCACATGGTCGGAAAACACAACATATATCAATATTTATATATTTGCGGTATTTAATCCGAAAACGTACCTTTATTTAGCGTTTTTAAGCATGCGGCTTATTTTATATGCAATTTGCATGACCAAAATCTAGCCAAATGGTCTTCTTGTACCTGTACTTACTTAATTTAACAAATCAGTTTCATAATTTATGAAATCTTTTAACATTACATGCATTTTACTACTTTAAACAAATTTCAAAATGCAAAACATGGCATATCAGGTATTTATAAGCAATCACAAGGTTCCATCATTAATTTAGTTACTTTCGATTTGTTTCATATGATATTTCCACTACAAGAAATTTTATTTTTTGTAGCGCTCAAAAAATGCTACAAAAACTTTTGGTGGCGTTTTGATAATCGTTACGAGAAAACATGCCACTAAAAATCCATGATTTTTTGTTGCATTTATTTTAACGCCACTATAAATGCATTTTTGGCAGCGTTTTTCAAACTGAAAATTATACAAAATAATGATCTAAAATGAGAACAACAAATACTGTTAGTTAATATAACTATAAAAATAATCTGAAATGGTTGATACAACTATTGGAAGAAGAAAAAACTGAAAATTATACAAGGTTCTTTTCCATGACAAATCTATGAAGCTGGGGATTAAATTGAAGAAGAATTAAAGCAAATTAAAGATGTAATAATTATAACAATTGTGATTTTGTGAGGAATATTTGGATCTTGCAACTTTGTTTATAGTAGAAAAGGCAATTTTTAATGTAGTGAGAATTCTTGCAAAATAGCTAAAACATTTCTCAATGAAGCAGGAATTTTTGCAATATTTTCCTTTTTATTTTTTTTTCATCTACATAAGTTGACATGATTTTTTCATTTCATTTATTCTCAAAATTAGATGAGGCACATATAACCACTTATTAATTAAGCATGTTTAAGCTCTAATTCCTTAATTTTCTGAGCTTAAAAAAAGTATTGAACTACCTCTTACTGTATTAGTGCGGTTTTCATTACATAGCCCATCGACGAAGGCAACACTGTCACATGCTACCATCATATATTTTATTCCAATTCATTAAACAATGCATAGTTCCCAATTCTACTTCACATTATTGCAATAACGCATATAATGGGAAAATTCTACTTCACATTAAACAACACTTATAACCATATTTGCCAGATATTACTTGCTTAAAGCCTACTTATTTTGTTGTGTGCACATAATTATTTATATAATTGGCCTTTAAAATACTAAGATCGGAAATTGAATTTTGGTTCTGCTACAAATATGTATGTTTTGAATAACAATCATAAAATTATTATTCAAATAGTAACACACACCCCTCCTCAAATGTTTCAATATGAATTAAGCAAGTTACATAATTCATAGATGTGTTATTTACTAAACTTAAGTTTAATTAGATCTTAAGATTTTGAGAATTTTTATTTCATGGTTCTCTTTATAATCAAAGACATTAAGGTTGAAAATTAATCAAAAGAAAATGCTCTAAACTTGAAGATAACTCCAAATGATATAAACTCCCTCGTTTACATTATATTGTAAGAATCCATAAACTCTTCTAGACGGAACAGATTTTTAAAACGTGCCTCTCCATAAAACTTATTTGTAAAATAGGTATTGAAACTAATCATGATAGACAACCTCATAACTAGCAACCTTAAACACCTAACAGGGATCCTCCAAGCAGCTTTAGCCATAGACTATATCACTAACAACTATATAAACCCCCTTACAGCAGCTCACAAATAGTAAGGCAAATATGGAGTACCATATTAGTGAACCCTTTACTAAATGAGGGTCCTATAGTTCTATGGACTGAAAAAAGAAAACAACCCTCAATTTCAATGGTGTACAACTCCCTCATGATAAACAAAGAAACTCAAGTTTTATATAATTACTTACGGGATAATAAGGAGCAGCTGCAACAACTTTCTTTATGGGAGCATTTGGGGTAGCAGTAAGATTTGGTGACAGTGAGATAATTACTCCGTTTAGAAGTTGAGTTATTCCGTGTCCAAACACGATATGTCTTCCTGTCACATTAGCATTGCCGACTTTCTCGTGGAGAAGCCTAATATGTTTCTCTAGTTCTTCAGACGTGAAGTTTTTGCCAATAAAGTAGCTCATTCTGTGCCATCCAGAAACTAATGTTGCAATGTTTTCTCTGTGATGCATCCAGTACTTCCTTAGAAACAGTGCATCCCCACTGTATCCATGTGTACAGATTAAAATTCTGTTAAAGGACGTTAGTAAGTTGGGTAATTGATGGATCAAATTATAAATGTACGCGAGTTTCTTAAGTCAACGCACGATGCTTCATTTTATTTAATACTAATGAACACCTACTTATTCGATGTTTAGGTTTGATGCCATCCTTTATGAGTTGAGAAACAGCCAACAATCTTTTCTTCTAAGCAAATAATTGGTTTACCATGTCTTCTTAATTACAGTATAGGTTTATTTTGATTGATATTCTTTTCAATATAATGCTTACACTGTAGCATCGGCAACACAACTCTGATTGAAAATCTCGCAATTGTTCCCGCTGTAGCAGTTATGGCACTCACAAACTTGAACACCGTTGATGTCGGTGTTTCCATCGGTATAAGCTCTGCCATGATCAGAACAGTAGATCATTAAAACCGTTGACGTCAAGTTTTATAAACAAAGAAAGATCGAAACCCCCAAATCCAAGCTACTGCCTAGTTGTACAATTACTTACTAGTTTTATATAAGCCGATTATTAAAACCATAAATCATAAATAGAAGTAACAATACCTAATGATGAATTCCTGAAAATCAATCGAACTGAAAATGCAAATCGCTCATCGTTTCTTCAATCCATTTTGAATCAATGACGAATGAGTTGGTTGAAACCATTACAATGATTTCTAGCAGCAGCAGTCCAGTGCAGATGTGGAGAATAAGAGAGAATGTGGGTTTGGTCGGTTATATTTGGGGATTTTGAAAGATTGATGATTAACGAAAGAGGATGAGAGAGGAAAAAAATATTAAGGGTTGCGGAGGAGTAAAATAAATAAAGAGCGGCCATGTAAAAAAATTAGCCAAATTTTAGTGAATTGTTGGCGGGAGAGCTTGGTTGCGTTTCTACGCTTATTTTTACAATTTTGAAAGACCAAAGGTGGCATATAGCTTGAAACGCTACCGATTAATGCAACTAATAACAAATTTTCTTGTAGTGTTCATTAAATTCGAATGGTTCATAAACAAATTATTAGCATTCAATTCATATCAACACATATTATACCCATATTTATTTCAAATTGATTCAAGATCAATTTATTCACTTTTCATTGATTTCATCCTTTTGTTTTGTATATAGCCGTCTATAAATTTTAGCACCCTCTAATTCTGCATGTATTTCTCTTTCAGTTCTTATCCGAAATGGATTATGTACTAGCCAACCATCCGAGTCACATAAATTATTGCTATCGCAAACATCAATGTGCCTGAATACATCAGGTAGTGAATCAAATTGCATTCTCATATCCAATGCCACTTTTACTACATCTTATTGCAGGTAATCCTGGTTAGGATAAAGAAATGCATTGCTTGTTTTAAAAGTATTTCAAAATGAAGCTTCATTTCTGTATACTGCTTCACTGGAAGCCTACTATATTTCTAAAGTTACACATCCTCAGGTTTTTAGCGACTTTGGTGTATGCCTTAATATTTAGCAGATTCACCATATTAAATTTGTGTTAGTCGTATATTAATATAAGACTGCAAGTCTTTTGGCTTCCAGAATATCCAAAATACAAGTGACAAAGTTTCACATCCACCTTATGAATACTTCAATTATTATAAATGCACATTTGAATGTGGGCATGTAGGCTGTATTCACACAGACTTTGACACTCTTATTCATATGTTATGTTCTAGTCAAATTCAGTTGTCCAGAAAGGAGTTGAGATGCTATTAACATGACTGCTTATGAGAACACAATACAGTACGTTGGATTCAGCACCTAGAAATTGAGTATATAATGGTATAAAACAAAGACAATGGAACAAGGTAATTAAGGTTCAAAATTTTGTTCCCTAATTTCATTATTTTACTTCGGTCAGATTTGAAAATTTCAGTCTTCATTCTGATCTTGAATTTTGGTATTTTGTTCCATAAATTTACATTTATAAGTTGGATATTTAATTCAGCATCTAACGCTTTTGATTTGAATTTTACGTTTTATTTTGTCCTTGATTCAAATCAACCAAAGTCAAATTACTTTATTTGAAAATTTCGAATTTTTTTTCTCACCAAAAAATCTCCATATCGAATTATTACGGTAGCAATCCGTCACTTAGAAACTCAAAAATGAATACTAATGATGCTGCGCAGTCATCACCAGGATTATTTTCTGGTGACCAAAGTGAGTTCAGTGCTTTTACCATTTCAAAATCCATTTAAAACCATTTTTTAATTCAAAATCAATTCACAATAATATTACCATTCAAAAATATTTCCAAACTAACACCAACTTCACTTCCATAAATTTCTGAAAATATTTTCCAAACCTTCCGAGATTTAAATTTCTAAATTCTAGTTTGAAAAAAATTTTAGTTTTTTAACTTATTTGTATAATTCATACTTATACAATTTTAATTTTGGTTTTTATAAACCATTTCCAATTTTTATAATCTTGTTTTGATTATATAATAATAACCAAACACATCAATTCACTATATAATAATTTCAAAAAATTATTTCTTTTATGGGGGAATTAATTTAAAGGACCAAAATTTATATATTTTTAGCCTCAAGGACACGACCTCAATATTTTATCCACAAGGACAAACATTCTCCTAAAAATTATTCATAAGGACAAACATTCTTTCAAAATTATTCATAAGGACAAACATTTTTCCAAAACTGCTACCGAACAAAAAACTGATACCTAAAAATTGCTACCGATAACTACAAACTGATACCTAAAAACTTAAAAACTGATACCCAAAGAAAGTTGTCCTTCAGGCTAAATTACTGAAGGTTTGTCCTTAAGGCTAAAATCCTAAAATTTTTTGTCCTTGACAATAATTTCCTGTTCTTTTATATCAAAATATAGTTTGGGTAAAATTATTCCATTTACCCTCTTCAAAACCATACGGTGTTGGTTTACCTGGTTCAAGTGTTTAGAAACTCCTATCGTTTAGTGGCGTCCCACAATTTGACCAGAATTTATATGCCACTCAATGGATAAATTAACACAATATAAAACCATTTTATATTCACTAACAAATACGCGCTCATATCAATAAATAAACTTAGACTCATTCTAGGGTACCACTGACCCTATCTCTAATGAGTAATCCCCACCAAAGCCAAGGTTCTCACCACTACACCAGAAAAGACTTTTGGTAGCGTTGAAAAAACGCTACCATAACTTATGGTAGCGTTTTAGAGAACGCTGCTATACGACATGGAACTAAAAGTCTAAAACTTTTTGTTGCGTTGTAGTAAACGCTACCAAAAGTCACTTTTAAATGCAACTATAGGTATTTTCTGTAGGATTTAAAAAACGCTACCAAAAGTCACTTTTAAATGCAGCTATAGGTTTTTTCTGTAGGGTTAAAAAAACGCTACCACAAGTCTTCATTTTTTGTTTGCATTTTTTGTTTATATGCTTTTCATATATTCAATCGAACGATCAATCGCATAATTTTCATATATTCAAACAAACAATTAAATCACATAATTAGCATATACAAACAATCAATCATATGATCATCATATTCACATAATTGCAAAAACATGTTAATCTCACAATCAAATATAATATCCATAAGCAATTTCGATAGTAGTTTTTCAACAAAATAAGTCACATACTACAAGCATTCACAGACAAGTTTCCACAAATGGTACTAACAAAATACGACAACATGTATAACAATTAAATTCATGTTCGTTGCTTGATATACCAATAGTTCTTTGTTGTCGACAGTCTTCGCTTCGAAATAGCTAATTACCTGCAAACGAGTTTAACAATCAACAATATATATATATATATGTATAAATATATATGTATGTATATATATATATATGTATATATATATATATGAAAATCATGTAATCTATAACTCGATATTCTATATTAACACATATTAACAAAAATTGTTCAATTTTTATATGCATCCTATATAGTTCCCCAACGAATACACAATTTTCAATTTACACAGATATTCAGATCAAAACTGGGTTAGAAGTCTGACTGGATTTCGTTCTATGTGCAGATTGTGTATTCAGTACTATGGGCAGATTGTGTATTCAGTACTATGGTCAAGTTAAATCTTATAAAATATGAAAAAGTATCTGGAACGTCCGTAATCCATCGATGATGCATCCACCCACTAATTGAAATGTATAATTTTCTTTACCCTTGTCGTTTTCTATCAATTGCATAGTAGTTCCGTTTTGGTTTTAGATTTTAATGTGTTTATGTTTTCCTAATTTTATGTCCTGCACCATGTTCAAGTCAATGTACTCCAAACAATGTTTTTTAATTCATTGTACGCGAGAATGTTATCTGTTACGCGTACTACATGACTGTGTAAATATATTTTCCACTGAAAATTTAGTCAATCGATAATACATGTTTGCTTATATCAAAACTTCAAATGATAGATAGTTTGACTTACATAAACCACCAAACAATCAAAGCTTAAGTTTTACCCATGTAAGCATATATTAGTAGTTATTTGGATGGTTAAATCCGGGTAAACCATAGTTTGAACGAGTGCCAAAAAAATTCTTCTTTTTTGTATGCAAAATAACCATAGTACCATAGTAGTAACTGAGAGATGTGTAAATAAAATTTATTACGCTACTTATGTCATAATATAACCCGCTGCTAAAGTTTTGGATATGGGGTTTTCAACTTCTAACTGAGATGGAATATGGAGTTGTACATAGCTCTCCACCGATCGATAACAGTGGATCATGGCTGCATGGAATTCCTATTTAGAGCTTTCATGACCAGCTTTTCTAATTTAGACGGACGGTTACTCAATGGCTTTCAAATAGGTAATTGATGATGAATTATCAACTTCTAATATCAACTGATGATAAAGCTCATATCATCATATTCCTGGCCGTATCCCTATCAAAGCACTAAACTATAGTCCTTACTGTTAACTATAGAAAGGAAAGAAAAGTAGATGCTTAAAACTATGTTTTATCAACACCAAACTATACATAGTTGAAATAAAAACTATGGTTATAAATTTTTCACAAACTTAGTTAATTTATTATTATTATTGTAAACTTAGTTAATTCATTATTAGTATCATCATCATCATAAACTTAGTTAATTTTTATAAACTTATCTAATTTTTATAAAACTTAGTTAACTTAGTTAATTTTTGTAAACTTAGTTTTTGTTATTATTGTTATTGTTATTGTTATTAATTACAAAACTTAGTTGACTTAGTTAAATTATTATTATTATAAACTTAGTTTATTTTTTTATCAAACTTAGTTTATTATTATTATTATTATTCTAAACTTGTTAATTTTTATAATACTTAGTTGATTATAGCAGAGACTTGATTGACTATAGCAGAAGAAAAGATTGAATTTTATCTAATCTAAATAGCATACTGAAACCAACATTCGAACAGATACAAATCACATACCTTACTGACAAACCAGAATAATTAGGAATAAGTCGATTAACATCTTCATTTGGCTTCCCTTATCTCAAACCTTGTCATCCTAATACTGCTCTGCTTTAAATAAAGTAAAGTAGGAACCATAAGTGCATGTAACTTTATTTTACATACCTAAACAACTTTATATTTCAAATTCAAGTAGAAATAGTTAGTAACAGAAAAACATAAAAGAAAATTGAATTTGAAGTTTCACAAAAGTTGATTAGCACCATCCCTTCAACACAAGGTTCAGGACGTAATGCATTAAGATTGACACCCATGATAGTGTTAATGGTAGCAACTCCTTCACATTCAGATTCCAAAGATACCCTTGCTTGCTGAGAATGAATAAAAACAGTTTCGGTAATTTAACAGAATAAAATATTAAAAAAAACTCAGCAATTTATAGATTAAGATGTACATCACAATCTATGTAGTGTACAAAGCTCCTTCTTATGTAGGATTTGAATGGACAAGTTGTATGCATCATCCATAGCTGCATCATCCAATTCTCCTTACTAAATAAAAGTGAGGCTATAAGTATTAGTGATGAAGTCACTCAGTCAACCAATTATACAAAATCAAGCAATACCTCTTAATATAGTATATCAATAAATGAGTTTCCGTTATTTTTTCCATCATATTCAGTTCTGTACATTACACTCATGAGTCGAGACAGAGAGAGGAATTACCTCTGGGCAAATCCACGCATTGCCAGCCCCTCTAATTTTCCACCAGCCAACAGACTTGCTCTAATGCCATAGAGATCAACTACCTGTTACCATCAATATAGCATCATGTGATGCATACTATCACTACATAAATAAATATATGAGGATGGTTAGAATATGTACTAACATAATTGTCAAGATTAAAAGTAAAATTAGCATATACATGTGAAAATGGAACACGATAAACAGCTGCCACTGCCCCAGCATTTTTATCAATAATTACAGTTTCAGATGCACAGGACAAAGGCCAAGTCGAGGTCATATGAAAGTATTTCCTAGAAGTAGTTGCACTTCCCACAAATAAAGTGGTGACAAGCAAACCTTGACAGTTAAAACTAGTAGACAGCATTCCAGCAACCTGCATTTAAACACATATTTAGTAGGAAGAGATGACACTATAATTGCATGAACGGCTAGTGAATATTTACAATATCAAATCACATACTTGAGTAATATCTGTAATATTTGGAGTCATCTTTGCCCAAACAGGTACAATGGCCTTTTCTTTTTCACTAACCCACCCACAAACCTCCTTTAATAATGCAGTCTTAGCCAATAGATTCTTCTCTCTGGCATGCCATGTGGGCATGAAAAATTAATTTCAAGAGCATCCTGCATGATAAAAATTGAATACTTATATTACATAAAATTTATTTTCACTATCTTAAATATAAATGGAAATATATCTTGGTCAACTACTTTTAATTTTTCAAATTCCTAACCTTCCTGGATTGAATTTGATACTCGAGAACATAAACAAAATGTATTGTATCTATATGAATCATTTAAAATTTGCAATGATTAATTTTTTTGGTCAATGTGCTTGAAGACTTACTAGCAATTGAAAAAAATCCCGAGGCACAATGACATCTTGAAAGTGAGTTAAATTCTCCTATTTAATAACCTCTAGAAACTGTCAAAAAATGTAAAGAACCAGGCTATGCTCTAAAATGAGTGTAAAATTAGCATCAGTATGTTTCATTTCAAGAATCAAATTTCATAAACAGACTCCATAAAATTATCTCAACTGTATATTAGACCAAGTGGATACACGATATGAATTGGAACACTATCACACAGGGACCTGTACAGTGCAAGATTTTTACATATTTCGATCTTTCTATTTATTGTCTGGTATAAAGAATTACAAATACAGACTAATCATTAGTGGAAAAACTAATACGTAGATAATATTGTTCCAGGCTTCTAATAAACATATATAATGGTCATCATATATCACATTCATCAAGTCAATAACTTAGAGCAATTAAATTTTATAATAAATACGAAATTAGAAATAAATGCTTACCAACTTCAATAGCATTTCTGGCAACAACACGAAAATCATCAACAATTTGAGGAATTTTAGGCCCCGTTTGGTTTCGTTTTGAGTTTTGTGTTTTGTGTTTTCAACATACACTACAAAATACAAGAAAATGTGGGGATTTTTTTACAATTCTTAGCCATCGCGACGATGGACGAGAAACGGAGGAGATGAATTGTTTTCCATCCTTTTGTTATGTCTGAAAACACGAAAAATCAAATAAACTTGTTTTCTATTTTCTATGTTAGTTTCATTTTTCAAAATTGTGTGTTTTTCAACAATACATAATAAATGTGAATTTTTGTTTAGACGAAAATACAAAACTAAAAATAGCAAACCAAACGGGGCCTTAGATTTTGATGAGCATTTTGGCATGGAGAATTCTTTCACCGAGTCATTGTTTATAATGGTGTAATCTAATTGTCTGTGCTTGAAATCGGAGCTTCTCCATTGGGTTGATAGCTCAAAAAAAAACATAAACTATTATGGAAAATATCAAAGTCCTAGAGCAGTCTACACAAAAAATAAAAGGAAGCGTAACATATTATAGTCGGAAACTCTTCCACTGTGCTAAAGTTGATAGAAAATGATTTTGCGTTTCTCATGCATAGCATTCACAAATGGTATCTAGGCTTCTACTTGCTGTTTAGTGTATATACCAGGAGTGTGAGGGTATCCGCTAGTAGTCTCTAATATCGTTGTGGCTTCACTTATTTAAAGTTCTTGCACCTATTGTTGTATTAGTTGAAGACAGTGAAAACCATATTCATAACAATATAGTTATTGCAAACTCAAAAACAAGTCTATATTGGTACGACCAAATTATAAATAGTCAAAGATAGAATTTGTAAGAATAGATCTTTACCTATGAGCGAGCTTGGATTTCCCCATGTCAAATGGAGTCAATATTGGAATTTCTCCATTTTTCTCTTCTTCGGCTTATTTGTCCTATACTACAATGCTTACTTCTATAAGATATCATTTATATCATTTTGGTAAAAAGAACATCTTGTGTTTCATTAGTATTCAATAATGATGTTTGGTTGATATTTCCTTAACAAGGATTAGCAAAAATATGAAAATTCAAATAATCATGTTTCATTTTGAAAAGCTACGAACATGCTTGTTCATAAATCTTCCCAATATGAATCTTTTCTTGTCATATCATTCAAAATACGTATTCTTATTGAACTTTAATTAATCTTTGAATTTATAGTTGTACCGATTTTATCTCACACGTTTATAACTCTTATAGCTCAACTAAATTGTTTTATAAACATAACTTGAGTAATATGTGTTCTCAGTCTGAAGTTTGCAGATTTAAAAAATATGTATACAACATATATATATATGTATACCAGCAGATTATATGCGTTATTCTGTGCACAAAACTATATGCAAAGTTATACTGACATAAATCTATATTAATTAAAATAATATTTTCCATGCGTGGAGATTTCATGAAATAATGCTATACTGAACAATAAAGCAAAATATCAAAAAGGAAAGAATACTCAGTATTGTCGGTATTGACTGATTTAACAAGTACCATGTAATTTATTTCCAAGGCACAAATTTTATTACCAAGGCTTGTTACTCAGAAGCAACTTGTTAAACCATGTAAATTAATTTCCAAGGCTTGTTACTCAGCACTGTCGGCATTGAAAGTATGTAGAATTCACAAGTACCATAACATAAATTTGAAGCAACACACTTTCGATCGATACTGAGAGAAATAGGCTATCGACTTCCAAATTCATCAACCAATCTTTTTTGAATTTGTTTATGTGAGGAAAACTGACTGGAAGAAGTATTGTATTTGTATATTTATCAAAACTGTACACACAATGTACACTGATTTACAACGTATTTATAGGCATGATTCACTTGTTATATGGGCCGAATACATGCCGAGTACATAAACCATATCCGCTTCAGTATATTACATACCGGTTCACTTGTTTGCTGTTATTCATTTGTTATCTCTAGTTTAATCTTATTTTCAAATAGCAGTAATGAGATTTGTTAAACAAAGATATATATTTGTTAAACAAAGATATATATATATTTGTTAAAGTTATTAACTTGTATGCTTAAAATTTCGTTTCGTTTTCAACACATGAGACAAATCTGTCAACAAGTGTAACAAATAAAATATGCATAAAAATGACCTACGGTTTACAAGTTGAGTGGTCGTGATAAGTTGTACATTGTTAGGAGAAACTTTTAGTACATACGTGCACCTATCAAAGACACAAATGAGATTAAGTGTTTCTGCAGACATAATACACATACACATATTATTATATAGTAAGAATTGTAAATACGTTGACTTATACTTGGCTACCCACGCAAGTCCCATATCTGAGTATATGAACTGAAAGACTATTGAGTGCAGAAGCAAGTCATTAATTACGCACAATGTAGTAAATAAATGTCTGAACGCAACATGAAGTTTGAAACCAGAGAGATGCAAACAAAACAATGTATTTATTGATTGGGAATCAGACTGAGTGATGTCTTCCACTCTTCAACTACCCAATTTAAACACTCCATCCAATTCAACTCTTTTCTTCTATCTTATCACCGTCACTTTACATTATTTTCATGTACTTCATGGGTCAGAACTGTTTGGGTTGCGTTTGAGTTCACACGTTCAGTCTCCGTTTGAACTAAGTTTTTGTTATTTTTCTTTGGTCAACTTTAATGAAAAGTTTCTAAAAACGAAAAATAAACAAGCGCACACGCGGCAATTTTGGGTTCTACTCTTGACGATTTATGGAGCTGGATATGAACATCGTGTGTATCCCGCGGTAGATTCCGTACGGTATATTTATATAAAACTTTTTCGTTTTATTCTATAATTATAGTCCTAATCAAAACTGTGAACTAGAATGATAGCTATTTAATAATTGCCAGTATATCATGTTAGCCTAATTCATATATGCATTGTTATTTACTTTATAAACCAAATATATAAGTTGTAGGAGCAGATGGTCCAAGTGTATTGTACATTTTTACAACACTCTTTCTGCCATTGATCTTCTTTCTGCCATTTCTTGGAAGTACCTTGAGTCCCAAAGAGAAGTATCGCAGTTACTCAAAGAAGACTTTATGCTACTACTACCTGCTCCATCTTGAGATAATCTGATTTGTTGATCTCGAACTCACTCTCACTAGAGCTTGCATGCATCTTAATGTCATATTTGCTTGCTTTCTTACATTGTGTCCTCTTACTAGTGCTGGTAGCTTCACCAGTCCTTTCCATGCTCTCGGTGCTCGCTTCGCCGGTTGATTAGGGAAAGAAACACATATACATAAATTTAAAGATTCAAAAATATCCAGTTTAAATTTTCCGTTCATCCAAGAAGACAGCCAATATCTCTGCATAATTCTCTTCACAACTTTTCTACACTCTGAACTTTTTACAGATTCTTATCTTGTGAAATAGAACACCCTTTTAAGTTTTTTTTTCTTCTTTTTATTGATTTGGATATCTCGATTTTCAAAAAAAAATCACGTTCTCTCTCGTATTTAATTCCTGATGGGATTTTTCTATAGTTTCCAATCAGTCTCCTATTTAATGTTTTCATAAAACTTTTCATGCCTGCTATGTTATTCGTTTCTACTCCCTTTTCCTATTTTATCTTACATTAATTTTACCATTTTAGCTTTTTACATCTTAAACTGTTGCATAGTTAACACCAATTTCAATTCGTTTTCTTCTTGGAATGATAAACATGCAATGATAGAAGAAATAAAAATAATACTGCTATGAACGTAATTTAACCTTTCGCTTCTATTTTATCTATAATTCAAATCCCCTTTTGACTTAAACCTTTAAAACGTTACACTACAGAAATGATATTTGCACAAAATCAGCATAACCCAAATGGTAGAATCACAAAATCAGATCGAAATAGTCGATCAAGTTGAAATATAAAATTCATACCTATTTAGGGTTTATGTAGAAACCTCGAGCAATTAGACGTCGTATCCGATTGAAATAGTCGATGAAGACGGAGAGGGCTAGCGCGACGATGAGGATGGAGAGCATTAGCGTGACGATGAGGATGGAGGAATCGAAGCACGAGGTAAAATTTGCTGAAGTGAAAAGGCAAAAAAAATTTGAAGTATTGAAGAGGAATAAAGGAAGGGTTAAATTTATTTCTAAGTATTGATGATGGAGGGAAACGTGACAGAACAAAGGGGAAAAAAATTTGGAGCGGTGAAAATTTTACAAGGCGGGAAGGACGTGAAATATTTGGTTGCGCAAGTAACGTAGGATAAAATATTATTAGTTGCACTTAGCAATAAACGCTACCACTTATTGCAACTAAAGGCAGATTTTCTTGTAGTGCACTTAACCTTCAACTCTGATCCAAAGTGTACCGACCCGGGATTTTCGACCCTCGAAAATCGACATCAATATGTTCAATGTATAACATGCCGAATATTCAAGTGCCGGAAATACCGATTTCTAGGGGTGAAGAAGAAAAGATAGAAGAAAAGAAACATAACAACATCAAAGAATCTCACAAACGCAGTGGAACAAAATATAATATATAATAACATATTTTTATAAAAAAGAATCTATAACAGTTTTATACTTACAATCATCAGAGTACAACAATCAATACATCAATATGGACAGTTATAAAAACTTGTCCTCACACAGCGGAAATATAAACAAAGTACGGAGATACGTCTCTGTCATCCAGCTCGCCTCCAGAGCTCCATAACATCCTATCCTGAACCTGTATACTTGGTCTGACCCGAGCATAATAATAAAATAACACCCGAGTCAGTCTGGAAAACCAGCGTGAGAAAACGCACTCAATTTGAATTATTAAAGTTATCAAAATCCTTTGAAAAACAAAGGTATCTCGTAATTCCGCGTCACACATAAACACGACGAGTTTTTTTCTTACGATAACCAAAACATTTTATAGAAAATCCTTTGATATTATAATAGTGTCTAAGTACAAATACTTATTCAAATAGCTGAAATGTAACGACCCAGAATTTTTGATAATTAAAATTTGAATATTTAATTAATTTTAAATATTAATAAGTGGAATTAAGAAGTCGAATGATTTATTTTTCGAATATTGGATTTAATTTGATAATTAAATGATTGAAATTCCAGAGATAATTAAAAATCGAGTTTAAAATGATTGAAAATGATTTGTAAAATTTTTTTTAATCATACTGGAGTTATAGAAAGGTTATAGAACTTTTAAAATTGAATTTGGAGTTAATCTATGAAAATCGAATATTTTAATATTTAATTATCGACTGAAAAATAGCCAATTTTTGAACAGTCTCAGAATTGTACGAGACCAGTTCCATTGGATCCGTAATAGTTAGTTATTATCGGATTTTAATTTTCGTATCCATCGAAGTTATCGTTTTACCGTGGCAGCTCGAAACGCATCGATATCGTTTTAATTTTAAATCGTCGAGTTAAAATAGTCATTTTTCAAAAAGTCTCGGATTTCGACGAAACTAGTTTCATCGGATCCGTAATGTGATATTATTGTAAGATTTCAAATTTCGTAATTTTTGGATTTATCGTTTGTCCGGTACAAATTAAAACGCCTCGAAATCGATTTAAATCGGTTTAATTTAAATTGATCGTTTATTGCCATATCTCACATATACGATCGAATTAGCTTCCGAAACCTGTTCCATTGTGTTCGTAACGCAGGGTAAACCTTACGAACGTCAGCCGGCACGCTCGATTTGGAGTTCGGGAAATCCGGAGTGAATAGTGTTTTGAGACGTTTTCTATAAAAGCCCTTCCTATCTTTACTTTTGCAACCCAATGAAAACCTAACCCTAGCTCTATCTTCTTCAGCCGCCATCATTGTTTTCAATGGCCGAAATCATCCCTCTTTTCTCCTCGAAATTCTTCAGATCCATGCATCGATTCGCGAAACTTCCTAAATGAAAGTTGTAGAGCACTTTGAGTTCTAGATATTCAACGGCTGTGATCGAGAATAACGTGATAGATCAACGGCAATTTGTATTTGAACGTTCATCGTTCGTTTGTGCTTTTCGACGTGATGGTTGAGCCGAGTTCATCGTTGTCGAGGCTGGAGGCTTGTCACGTGTAGGCGGAGAAAATGGCGCTAGTGGATCGACGTCTCGTCGTCGAATGTTGGTGGCGGTCTCTAGGGTTTTATGGCGGCAGTTGGGTTCAAACGCGACCTGGAGGATGAAGGGGAGAAGTTGAACGCGTGAGGAGGGAAACAACGCGCATGGCCCTGATGGAAGCAAGGAATATCGAACGGTCCAGAATAGTTTAGGTTTAAAATTTTAAAAGAAATTGTAAATTTTTATATTTTATATCGTGTAAAGTTTAAAAATGCATATCTATTTGCTGCGAGGTCGGAATCGGACGAAACGAATTGCGTTGCAATCGTTTTGTCGAGCAATACGCGATGCAACTGAATTGGAGCCATTTGGTGCTAGTTTGAATTTCGGGTAAAATTAAACGCTCGTTTAATTTTATTCGAAGTAAACGCTGGAATCAGAATTTAAAATCACGGTGAGATCTTCTCACTCAAAATTTAAAGTGGAATTTACAGTTATTTATTGATTGACTGTTTGGATGTGATATTAGATATGATAGGATATATCTATATATATATAGCAATATATACATATTGGCATATGTATATATTGGATTGATGATTTCCCGCCTCGTATAGCGGATGAGACCCTATTGCGCCGTTAGTAAGCGGATTATTTTTATAAAACCCATATACCGCGATAATTCCGTACTGGAGCGGAATTGGTATTGTGCTAACATCTTTGGATGCAGGAAAACAGGTTGGAGGGATCCAACTGGATTCCTCAACTGTATTTATTTATTTACAGATATTGATGTATATTCTGTTATCATATTGATATATGATATTGACTGTTGTGATGGACTAACTGATGCTGTTGCATCATCGGATTCAAAATTTTGAAGTTTAAAAAAATAACGACATCTACTTTAAAAGGATTTTAAAGTGATTTTTTGAAAGTAGACATTTTATTGAATTGTTGAATTGATTTATTTTAAATAAATAAACGTTTAAAATTTTAAAGTGATAAAAGTTAAGATTTTTGTGAAATATAACCCAAGTGTCATTTTTGAATAAATAGTTGATTTATTTATAAAAGGGTTTAAATTGAGTTTTTCACAGTATTATAAGCGGTCTATTTAAAGGATTTAAAAAGTCAATATTTATAAATCTAAAACATTGGAATTTTAAACGAGCTTTGTAAGTGTTAGAACAAGACGAAATAAAAATTCGTAAGTGAATGAAATTTATGAATTGTGAAGTATAAATTAAATAGATGTGTAGAATAAAAGATTTATAAGTAATAAACTTATAAATTAGATTGTTGCACTTAGATGGAATATGAATAGAATTGGCTAATAAAAATGATTTGGCAAGTTGAAATTGTTATGAAGTATGAACGTGATTTATAAACGTTGTTTTATGAATCCAAAACCAATTGAAATTGATAAGTTAAACACAGAAGTTTAATAAAGGAGATATATCCGCGATTTTGGATAGTGGATAATCATTGAAATAAAAATGTATAGATAATATTGAAATGTGGTTAGTGAAGTATATTCACGATTTTGGACAGTGAATATATTGTTAAGCAAAATGGATATTGTTTTGGGAAAGTGACATTGAAAATGAAGTTAATTGTTTTAAACGATGGTTTAAAATGTATTGAATATCGAAATCATAGATTTCAACATTTATTGTTGAAATAGACGTTTTCGAGAAATATAAGGAAATGGTGGACTATAACACTGTTGTTATAGTAAATGATTTCCGAAAGGAAATGTTTTATATAGTATTGGGATTTATATATCTACCTAAATTTCGAATCCCTATACTAGTGGTTTTGAGTCGTCGTAACGATGTTTTACGCAACATTCGTTTTGACTCAAATAGATGTTAAAATTAATGATTTTCTTAAAGAATGAATATATACTTAATTTGATTTAAGTATATCGAATATTTTCAAATGTTGAAAATAAATAGATTTGTGAAATACTTATTATTAAATAAGTATGGAAATGCTTTTCCAATATGAAATAAACTGTTTTGAGATTTTATCTTCAAAGATAAAATGAAATGTGAATATTTGAAATTTGTTTTCAAATGGTTAAAGTGTGGAAGTTTTATATCTAGTAAAAGATATTTTTGAAGAATAAATAATTTGGAAAATTATTTGGAATCTGATGATGTCGCGCATCTTTATTGATAGTTAAATAACCGACTATCAATAATTACCTTGAATAGGTATTTGTTGTGAATTGGATGAATTTGAATGCCACACTTATTTTTAAATAATCGCTCACTATTCGGGTTAACCGGGAAAGGACCATGGGGTCGTATAACCCATTCCGAATATGTGATACGTCGTTATGAATTGCATTTGAAGACCGGTGTTGAAGACCGGATATTTTTGAAAACGGAAGGATTACCGTCGAGTTACTCTACATCGGCTGATCTCCGATTTAGAGGTTTTATCACCCTTAGTGACGGAAAGTCCTGACGTGATTGAAAATTATCCGGAATTGCAAGGGCTTCGTGAGAAGTGCCTTCGGTTCTGTTCGATCCCGGAACAGACTTGTATGGATTGTGTGTCTGACGTTACAAATTGAGATATAAAGCTGATTTCTTTCAAATACATTTCTGTTGGTGGCGGAGAATTTATTCTCTTAGCTTAACACCCTTCTCTGAGACGTACGAGCTCAGAGGTTATGTAGTTGAAATTTATCAGCGATATACTCCCAATTTGGTAACGTGGCATACTGAGTGTTGCTGTGAAATGATCAGTGTTTGATCATTTGTGATATGATCATTTGTTTGATCTTATATCTTTGTGATCATAGGTTGATCATTTTTGTTTGACCCGAAGCAGGGCTTTGTAGAAAGCGTAGCTTTGTGGACGAGACTTCGTCGAGCCTCACACCCCGGAAATGGTCGAAACAGGAAGGATGCAGCAAGGTTCTAGGGAGTAGCGCCCCTTAGTGTATGTCATTCCTTCTGGATAGAGGTGGTATCATGGTATGGAGCCCAGATACTTAACCTATGTGGTTGCTGCATTATTATCTATGTGGTTTGTTGGAAATCGGGGATCCTCGGGAAGATCGGTTACGATCGGGGGATGACATACGCGTGTCAGTAGTTACCTATTTTTGCAGAGGTAACCCGGCCTTGTGTTGGCAGAGATCCGGTTAGGTTCTCGGGTCGTCTATTCCAGGGACGTACCCATCGTGGATAGGAAGTTCCTTAGCCTGACCATTTGTTGGAAATCCAAACTCCAATACGAACTTTGTACGGTATTAGTTGTAGAACCTGCCATTTACGTACGGTGGTCACCACTGTTTAGATGGTAGCTATAGTAGGCATACGATACTGGTCGTATGTTGGCTAAGATTAATATTATACTTTCGAAATGTTTTCTACACTATGCACTAATAATAATATCAAAAAGAATTTGATTTTTGCGTAGTAAGCATCTTTGACTATCATAAGAAGAAATCTCCTCCAATTCTGCGTTTGCATTGTGTGTGTGGTGGGAGGTCTTATGGTAGTTTCATTTTCCAAAAGCATTGCGAATTTGTTTTATTTTCTTTGTGAAAGAATAACTGTTTTACGATCTCACACCAGTCACCATGACTGACTCGGAGTTTATTGTTCCCTTCTAAACTCTGGGTGCCCACCAATTTCCACACGGGCAGCCTAGAGTTATATTATCAGGATATTCTGGATATTCTGGAGCTTTGGAGATAAGCTGGAGGTCGAGACGTAGTATTTGTATCTGATAGTATTTATTCCGCTGTGTATTCTGTATGAGGACAAGTTTATATAACTGTCCATTGTTGTTTATTGACTTTGATGATATGATGTGATGTAATGTAATGACAGATAAAATTCTTTGTTTTTAAATGATATTCATTTATCTATTATATATTGTTCCGCTGCGATATGTGAGATTCTGATATTGTTTTCTGTTTCTGCTCTTGTTCTGTTGTTGTTCTTCTTTCTTTTTCTTCTATCTTCTTCTTCTACCTCTTTCTTCTTTCTTAAAACCATAACTTTTCGGGTTTCCGGCATTCGATGGCTCAGCAGTCGATAAAGTGAGTATCGATGTTGAATTTTCAAAAGTCAAAAATTTTCGGAATGTTACACGAAATTGTTGCATTAATTAAATTCCAGCATACTAGGCTCCACAAACAAAACCGTAGAGGCTCGTATTGGAGAATGGATTCCATACAGTGACTGGGCTACTGGGGGTACCGCCCGTCACAGTACACCTCTGGAAAAATGTACCGAGGACCTCGCTGGGATCCCCTGCCACACAAGACCGGCCTACCCCTAACCTGGATAGTACCGAATATGTTATCACCCCGGGTGTTCCCACCCTTAATCGAGCGCTCACTTTTCCATGCACAACCATATACATAATTTATAATATATTTCTGAGGGTATCTAGAGAGGTGATAACATACCCTAATTGGGTGCGACCCACTTAGCCTTGCTGCATCTCCCCTGTTTTAGTCATTCTCGGTTGATGAGGCTTGAGGCTAATGTTTACCTTTAGAATAGCATTCATTCTTGGAATGTTAACACGCCTTCCAGGCAATGATGCAATGATAGCATTCATCCATACAAGTTGTCCTGGGTTTGGACAAACCGAATCTCCTTCAATGACCACCGTCTTCATTATCTTCCCGATATCACAATTTGTAACGCACAAATCGGACCGAAGTGGTTTTTGGATAATTAAATCTGATCCCGGTCTCTTCAAAACGATCAACGAATTTGGCCAGAGTTGATAGTCGGTTATTTAACTATCAAATAACATCCATAAGCAGTCACTAGGCCTTATTTTGTAAATCTTTCAAAAAATTTATTTTAAAGTATCTTTACACAAATTCATATATTCAAATCTCTTTCAATACATCAGTATTTGAAACAAACTCAAATACTTATTTCCATAACAGGGTAATTCCAATTTGTATCTTATTTCAACACTAAGAGAAATATTTCCAAATCCAATTTATAACCCATTTCATAGAAAAATCTTTCTATATAAATCTTTCCGTAGTTAAAATTTTTCCAAACTTTCAATCCAATACTTGGGAATATAATTACAAGTAAAATTTTCAAAGGAATTTCCAATACCCATACTTAGGAAATATTCTCTAACTTACCTCGACTGATAAGTATATTCTCAATATAGGAGATTTCTCTTTTTATTCTTCATTTATAACATTTACCAATTCATTTGCAAATCCCAACCCATTATAGCTCATTTTATAACTTTCCGGAATACATTTCCAATTCTCTTTAAAATTTCCCAAAACCCAGATTATACTTATTTATAATCCCATCTACACTTATAACGTCTTATATGAATTCAAATTCAATTTCGAAGTTTCTTTATTTCAACCTTTAGGAAATTTTTTAAGTTTCCATAATCCAATTATAAGATTTCTCATATAAATTCTCACTCGTTAAACAAAACTCAGTTTACACATCTCGACGGAATTTTATAAACAAATTTCAATCATTTCCAAACTCTATGTATATAATAGGTAATTTTTTTTTAAAAAATAATTTATTTTTAAAACACGTTTAAGTAATTATTTAAAATATCAAAACAACTTTTAAATAAACGGCGATAACAAATTTCTAAACCATTTATTAGTAATAAAAATTTATTCATAAGCTTATTATAAAAATTAAAATTTTATTTCAACTAATATTGAATATTTAAATAACCAACTTTTCAAAATATTTCAATACTATAATAGTTTTTAAACTCCATAGTTCAAGAAAATTAAATCTCCTTAAAAATAAAATTTAACTTCTCGATAAAAAATTATTTTTAAAATTTAACATAACCATTTTATATTTATAAATCTCCCTCTCGATTTATCACAAATCGATTTTCATTCCCAATTTCACAACTATTTCCCAATTCCAAAATAGAATCCACTATTTCCTTCTAAACCGATTACCATATCCCACTATAAATGCCTACCGTGAATTTATAATTTCAATTCATCAACTGATAAATATTTTTCCCTTATTTATAAACATCATTATGGATTTATAAACTCCATTAAGTTTCACTTGCTTATAAAAACTAATCTCATTTATAAAATCTCATTTTATAAATCCATTCCTTAATAAATCCCATTGATTTTCAAATCTTTTTTTAATATTGATTTAAAACTTCTTATCCAAATTTTAAAATATCCTTTTAAAAGTTAAAATTTCCTTATATAAATTATTTTAAAAGCTCTATTAAAATTATTTTCCGAATAGTTAAGTACAAACCCAAAAAAATCAAATTATTATTTTATCTAACTCGATTTCCTTTAAAATAATACAAATTCCAATGTAAATATTTTTATATCTAAAATCCCTTTTTATTTCCTTCAAATTCAAAAATAATATTTATGGTATTTAAAATACCAAATTAATGTCAGTGCTACTATAGCATCCAACATTCAAATCACACAACAACCTACAATAGATTATTAAATTCCATCATATATTACTATATATGAAAAACAATCAATAAATATTTGAGGAATCCAGTTGGATCCCTCCAACCTGTTTCCCTACATCCATAGATGCTAATACAACATAAAAATAATACCAATCCCGCTTCAAGGCGGGATATCGCGGCAATATAGGGTCATCCGCTATTATGCAGGCGCATAGGGTCTCATCCGCTCCAATCAGTGGGTATATATATCCAACTACTAATATATATACTATATATATATATAACATCCAAGTGATAACAATAATTATCAATTCATCCAATCAATCAATAAATGATTTTTAATATTTAAATTAAACACTAGCAATCCATATGAGTGAGATTTACTTACCTTGGTTTTTAATTTGCAACCCGTTTTTTTTCAATTTTAACTCTATTGCGTAGATTCCCCAGCTACGAATTCCACACGAATGATTTCGTTCGATCGAACCTCGTATGAATTTATATGGATTAATGGACGTCGAAATGAATTAACTGATAATTTACTTAAAATTTAAAATTGTTTTTAAATAAAATTACCTTCCTACCAATCACGTTTTCAGGCATGCACAAAACCATCGCGACATTGACTGCTCCTCCTTCCTACGCCGAAGTCACCTCCATTGCTGCCACCGCCGTTTTTCCCCTGCCGCTGCCCCACTAGAGACCGCCCAAATCACCATGCCTCCATCGTTGCTCGCACGATCACCCAAACGCGCCACGCTCGGCCAGCGCCGCCTGCAAACCCATACGCGCTTGCGTACATGACTCTGCTTCTATCATTGAGAAGCCCTAGATCGAAACCTCCCCACGCTGATCGCCTCGATCGCGAGCTCAACTTCTCAGGCCGCCTGCTCGAGTACAACTC
Source organism: Allium fistulosum (assembly GCA_030737815.1). Taxonomy (NCBI): domain Eukaryota; kingdom Viridiplantae; phylum Streptophyta; class Magnoliopsida; order Asparagales; family Amaryllidaceae; genus Allium; species Allium fistulosum. Next base: position 1,028,269,677 of record CM060905.1, on the reverse strand, counting down.
GCGACATCACGGCCTAGCATGACTTTCGAATTGAATTCGATTTCTTCTTTTTCCTTTTCCGTGTATCGTATGTGAAAGAGAAGGAAAGGAAACACGATTTTGAATGGTAGAAAAAAATGAGAGAGAGGGGTGGGATTCATTTCGCTTGTTTTTTGTTAATATTTTCTTCTCGAATTTGATCAGAAGATAATGAGAGTGGAGCGTAATTTAAACGAGAAGGAGAAGGGGGATTTGACGCGATTTAAATCAGTAGACGTAGGTAGAGTGGCTCAACAGATGGTATAGGGTGGCTCGACAGATGTAGGGCGGTTGAGATTGGCCCTGATTTGATTACACACACACATTAAACGATTAGGAGGTGATCTTCGATCTTATTTATTGCTTGTTTATTTCCTATGGAACCGGAGTTGAGATTACCGAGAAATTGATCGATTGGTTTTGGAGCATCGGTAAGCCGGGAAGTGTACTTATATGTGATGACTTGAAACTGTAACTACTCCAAAACCATATGTGTGTTCTATGCTTTGGAAGAGGTTCGTGATTGGTACGTGATTACTTCATGATGCTGGAATATATATGGAGATTCGAGATCTGTTTGAGATGCTCGAACACATGTAGTTGTTTGTGGTCTATTCAGGATGTTGGAATCCATGTATGATTCCAAGACCTGTTGAGGTATGAGAATCCATGTGTGATTTCGAGATCTGTTAAGGAATCCATATGTGATTCCGAGATCAGTTGAGATATGGGAATCCATGTGTGGTTCCATAATTTGTTCGAGTTGGAGCTTGTGTGGAAGATCTGTTCGAGTTGTAACTTGTGTGCTGGAATGCCAAACGTAGCCTTACCAGCGAATATGACTAAAACCAGAGATAAGATGCATAGCCATAGGGTTAGAATTTAGAAACCCATGAGCATGAATGTAACTCTATCGTAGAGTTACTTACAGATATGCATGTGGGAGCGATGCACTTGGCTAGTTTGGCCCATTATGTATTTCCTACGTACTTTCACTGGTGATGTAGAACACTTCGGAAGGATATCTCTTATCCTTGTATAGTAGTTTGGATTTAGCTTTCCCGAAGAGATCTACGTGGAAATCCTACACAATTAGCAAACATGCCTTAGCGGTTGTAATTTTATACCTATTATTGTTGTGATGTACATTCACATGCATCGCAGCTATATAATATTTATATTTCACACCTTAGACATTATTATATTAAAACTGGATTTTATAATAAAAATGGTTTGGTTATCGTAAGGGAAAAAACCGTCTATGTTTATTGGTGACATGGTCTTTCGAGATACCATTATTTTGAAGGGTTTTAAGATATAATAAATCTATATGATTTTAGTTTCTCATGCTGGTTTACCAAATTGATCCGGGAGTTATTTTCTTAATGCTCGGGTCAGCTTGAGTATGTTTCTAGATTTAGTTGTGATTCATTAGAGCTCTTGGATAGAAGCTGGATGATCTCTTACCGTACTTATTTTCCACTGCATTACTTGATTGTATCTATCAGCATTTGTGGGGACATGATGTTATAACTGTCTAGGCTGACGAGAGGTTTGTTTTCTCTAATTGATATGTGTATATAAAGGTTTTCTTTTTGGGTAAAGACCTTTTGAGATATTATATATTATCATTCCGTATGTGAAATTATAATAATATGCTCTCTTCTTTTTTATTCTATTTCTTTTTATTTTACCCTAACAACTCGTCTTTCCAACATTTGGATGCTCGGTACATGAATACCGTGAATGTATTAGTGTCGACATTCGGCGGTCGAAAAGGCGGATCGTTACACTCTTATTCAATCCATCATTCTTTACCTAATAAAACATCTTATCTTCTTTTTCTTTCTATACTCCTCTCCCATAATGGCCTCCATGAAAAAAAACATTCCTTAAAACAAATTCAATTAAAAAAATCAATAACGTCTAAGGTGGTATTTACCTCTAGATCCTTGCAAAATTCAAAGGTTGATTTAATCCAATCAGACTTTTATTCTTCATTCATGGTGCAAATCTTAGGCTTCATCTTTAGATAATTCTAATTTTATCTTATTATATATTCGCCTTGTTATGAAGTTTGGATCCTATAAAGCTACATCTAATCTCATCATTTGTTCATTATATTGACCCAAGGTTCAGATCTGATATATGTTAATTGATTATATGTTCATCATGATAATATAAATACATCATACATTTGTTATAACCTTTTCATCATACGTTCATATTATATGTTTAGTTTGGATTTAATTCATTTTACAACAAATTTATATATGCATAATTTGTCCAATCTAATTTTCCAATCTAATTTTGTCATTGTTTTAGAAATTATTATTTTATAAAAAAGGCAAATAAACAGACAAACAATTTTGGACTGGAAACTAATTAATTAATTGATGTATTTTGTACCTCATTATACACACTAACATAAATTAACTATATATATATATGTGTGTGTAAATTATTTTAAAAAAAATTGGAGATTGAATACATGTTTCACATATTTGTTGTTTTGTATATAATTTTGGTTGTTGTTTATACTTGTTTAAAAGTTGTTTCAATTAAAAAATAAACATAAGTGGACTTTTTTGCAAGATATTATAAACTCTTTGAATCCCTCTTAAGTTAAAGTAGATTTCAATTTGTTAATTTAATTTTAAAACATGCAATAGATTACAAAGTTCACACACACATATATATATGTTATTTCAATTTAAAACATAGTTTGTAGTTATTCATATAAGAATACATATTTGTGTTTGAGTGTTCAAATTGTTTTGAAATAACATTAAAGATAAGTTAATGAAATGAGATAACTCCTCCACCTTTTTCTCCCTTATCAATTGTTTTCTTTAACATAATTAATTCTCCTTCTGAATATATGTAAACCTTTGATTAGGTAAATTAACTTTCTAACATATTATATATTAGTAAATATACGTAAACTATATATATACATATGTTATTATTTTATATAATTTCAAAATAAACTATGACAAGAAAGGCATATATAAAAGGTGGATATGTCAGTTGGGGTGTAAATCCCAATACGAGTATACGTACATATTAACTATGTATACTACTTAGATGTTGCACTTGCACTATACACACATGAATGTATTTGATACATTCATTATTATATATTTAAACTTAAACTACTCCTTCTACTTATGAATTTAAATATTATAAAGATTTTGTTTAAAAGAAAATTTAGATTAGATTTTAATAAATTTAGATTTTATGGGCCCAATAAAGATCCAATAAAGGAAATTTATTAACATTGACCCTTTGACTCCACTAAAGGCTAACCCAGTTCCAATAGGTTCCTTAGCCCTTGTGTCACCAAGGCCAATAGTCAGTTACCATATAACCAGGATCCGGGTCATGACTGGAAGTCCTCACGTTGATGAGCACACTGGTGGATATGTGTCATGATTACCGTGGAGGTAACAGGTGACTGTAAAAGTGAATTTGGGTGGGTAACCTGAACTCTTGGAGCAGGTGGGTAGCTATCAGTCTCTCTTCTAGTTCTAACGAAGTGATAGATTGGCATATACTATTAATACACCTTACCTAAGTAATAGTAGCAGATCCGGCTAGATAATCCGTATGCTCATGGAGTAGGCGGATAGCCATTAGCATCACATGTTGATATATGAATCTACTTGGATCTTCGTATCTGTCGTATAGTCAATCACCCGCCATGATTTATTCTATATATTTCATATGATGAGATGAGATTATATCTTGATAGGTGTCTAAATTATAGTGGATTCTCATACTTTTATTATATATGATTTCTAAGATAGGCGGCCTATATTTTATATTGATGTTGGTATTCTATTACTTGAGATTGATAGATATGTTTGGGCATTGATGAGTGTTAGCCTAACAATATTTGATGATATCTCGAGTATTGGTCTTTTATGGAGTCTGATGATTTCTTGATATGGATGATTCACCCATTTGACATTGATTCCATTATTTTTGATTTGATGTGATAATGTATGAGCGATGACATCTTTATGCATGGTTCTGGGATACTCGACATGTAACAACCCCCTATTTGGAGGCCTAAAACTAACGGCTACAGATGTTATAGTCATCCATAGTTATTAATCCTCGGTAACCAAATATGACAATGTTAGATATATTGATACACAGAAACATATGAATATGGAAAAAATTTAAAATAGCAAACAAAGTCTACATTCCATTTCAAAATATTTCAAATTCATTACATAATCCCACTGCGCAGACCACATTCAGACAAAATATACTCATTACAAAATACACCAAGAGCGACATATTAAGATGCCCCCTTGGATGATCGGAGTACATAATAAGGCAATAAAACAAGTTTGCCTTTACAACCAAACATAACAGAAATAAAAGAACTCTAAATAGCTGGCATGCCTTCTGCACGTCATCGGAAGCTTTATTCGTCTAAAAGAACACCTGAAAACCCTAAACCTCAAACTACTCAAAATAAATTGAGTACCCGAGAGTTTAAGGGGAAAACAAAAAACTTCGAGTCAGACATAAAGCTTGGTATGAATAATAATCTACCATCTCAAACCATTTAGATATCTAGTGCTCCTGCATCCACAATGGTTAAAACAATTCAAAATAATTTGATGATATACAAAAAAGTATATTAAATCTGGATTACCCATCCCCATTCATCCTGACCATCTGTCTCAATTATAGTTTCTAGGGTTACTATTAACCTATTAGTTTTCATGGGCTCACTAATAACATGTTAAATGTTTATGGGCTCCCTGTCCGATTTCATAGTTTTCATGGGATCACTAAGAACCTATTAGTAACTCCAATATCTTTTCTCTTATGCTAGTTTTCATGGGCTGACTATGAACCCATTGACTAACTGTCAATATCTTAACCCAGATATAGTTTTCATGGACCAACTATAAACCTATTGGCCCTGCCAATATCAAATCATAGTTTTCATGGGCTGACTATGAACCTATTGGCCCCTGCCAATATCTTTTTCTTTATACAGTTTTCATGGGCTTACTATGAACCTACTGTATTGGTCCCTGCCAATATCTTTAATTAAGATTTTAACGTTTCTTAAGTTATATTCACTACTGGGTCAACCCAGCTAGTTATTCTGCCCTTTTTAAAGTACCGTTATGGGTTAATTACAATGTGAATAAATATATATGAAGAAGCAATCATAACAACAAAATAATACCAACACCTGTGGTTTAATATCCTTGAAATCATTTTATATAATACTTGGTTAATCCCTTCAACCTATTATTCAAGGAAAACTTCTTCAAAAATTTCATTTCAAAGCTCTTTATTTATGCCATGGTTTATCCTTTAAAATGAGAATGGGTTATTTGTTTTGAAATCTTAGAACATCACTTTCAAAACCACTGGATGACATCCACTAAAAGCATAGAAAACCTCTTTCAAAACTCATAGTATATACCTTTCGAAGCTCTATAAATCAATCCTTTCGAAACCAAATCATACCTTTCGAATGTGCTAAAACATTGCTTAATAATCTTTAGAAATATAGCTTCAAAACCAATGCAAGTACCCCTTTCAAAAGCATTGAATTTTACTCTTTAAAAACATATTTTGGGTCAAAGTGGTTGCACATGAAAGTATCTCTTTCAAAACCTTTAATAAAATTGGTTTGGGGGAAATTTGATGGTGTTGGAACCATCTATTCAAAAGCTCAAAACCATTGAGTAAAACTTTGAAGGGTAGCGTTGAAACCCACTTTCGACACCATTTCCTTCGAAACCTATGACTTTTTAAAGCATTTAGGATGTAGCTTAACATAAGTTAAAACTAAAGCACCCTTTGAAAGCATAAATGACTTCAATACACTCAAAAGGTATAAGAATAGCGGTTGGGTTTTGACTGGGTCAGAACCACTACTTTCGAAAGCATTCTTTTATAAATAAAGCAACCCCTTCGAATGCTTATACTTTTAAAACATAAAATGGCAACCTCCTTTGAAAGCTGTTTAGAAAAACCCCTTTTGAAAACATATGCTTCTACTACATCGAAAGCTTTAAGTAAAATAAAGTAGACACTTAACATTTGAAAACAAAACTAAGGTTTCGACCCCATCGGAAGCATTGCTTCGACATCATGGCTTCCTCCTTTCCTTCAATCCATTATGTACCATCTAAGTGATACCATGTTGTTGGTTTCGACTAGGTAGGTTTCGACTGGGTTGGTTTCGACTGAGTTGGAGCAGAAGCATTGGAATCGAAAAGCACTACTCTAAGAGGCGGAACCAACTTTTCTAAATAAAGGCTGTAATTATGCTACTTTTAGTAAATGCTTTATAACAATCCGCCTATTTATAATCCTTTGATTGGTTGCCTTAAAACTTTTTTAATACTTTACAAAATAACTACCGCATTTGTCAAATCTAAATTAAGGGAAAAGTTAACGTTAAAGCCCTTCCATTAAGCAAAACCAATATTGCAAATAAGTCCTCCTTTTAAAATAATTTATTTTCCATAGCATATCAATTAGGAAAAATCCCCAAAAATCACAAAAATTCACTTCCATCATATTATTAAATATATTAAAATGTCAGACCCAATTTCTTCCTGAAATAATCGAAAATAATTTTTAACCCCAATTATATCATATTTTCCTCTAGAGATTCATAATAAATTTTCCATAGCTTGGAAAATTATGAAAATTGAAAACCATCTCTAAAATCATGTTTTACTTAACATATAATTTTTCCATGGCATTCTAAAATCAATAACAATCAGTTTTTCTCTAAAAATGTGCAAATTCCTATGTAAATGAATTTGTTTAAATCAAACATAGAATAATTCAAGCATATCATCATCCAAAACATCATAAAACGAATTTAATCTTAAATCCAAAAGCATATGATTATAAAAACAAAATAGAGATGGTGTAAATTATTATTCACCTTGGATATGATAAGGAATTTGAGATTTGTAGAAGATTGATTCCCCTAGCTTTGATCCTTAGCTCTGATTTAATTTTTCTTCCTCTTTTCCCTTTTGATACCTTAAGGTTTGTTTATGATATTATAATATTACATACCATGTATACATTACTATATATACATTGACATTATGATGGATGCCTTGAGTTATTTTGATGGTGTTATCACATTATTATACCCTATATATACTGAGTTATATATGTGTATTGACCCATTGATTTAGATATAGTTTGACTCATATGTTATTTATACAATACTCGGGTCAGTCCAAGTCATGACAGGTTCAGGGACGATGCGACCAGCTAATGTATTCTAGAAATAGAGGTGGAGTGTTCCATTTGGTATCAGAGCCAGGTTCGAAACAATACATTCTATATAAGAGACACACGAGTCAAGACTTTAAATGAGACTTAGAGTCCCTGTCCTCTTAGGTGTGTTGGGTAGTTACCTTATAGTAAAGGATGGTAGGGGTATATGATGAATACTGGGGTAATCATCTGGGGACATATTTGTTATTTTCTATATATCAATGTATATAATATTTTTAATTTAACTATTCTAAAGTAATAAGATGTTCTTGAAGAGAAGGTGGAGGAGTTGACTGATAAGTAGAGTTGAAGTTGAATATTAGACCTCTGGTGGCTTGAAATTTATTAGTTGTATTCTGGTCTATTATTGATCAGAGTGCACAGTGGAAGCCAATGAGTTGTTTCCACTAAGCACGTTATGTGTGCTAATTTTTTGATGATTAGTAGTTTTTATTTTGTTGTGAAATTTAGTTTGGAAGGAAATTAAAAGTTGAATAAGTGACTTGGGTAGTTGTTGATGTTGAATGTTGTTTGAATTTCTGAAGTGGTTTATTGTTTTAATGTATATTTGTAGAGTACATATAATTATTTTTGTAACGATCTGCCTTTTTTACACCTAAAGATGACACTTAATACATCCTCGATATTTGTGTATCGATCATTTAAGTGTCCGACAGGCAAGTCATTTGGAGTGAAGAAAGAAAAGACAGAACATAATCTCATAAAATGTGATGAGTATATATAATATGAACAAATCTTTACGAATTGAAATCATCTTTATTATACACAACATCAGAGTATATTAACCTATTATCAGCTGGACAGTAATAGCATCCCTTCCTTACAATTTGATAAATACAATAAACATACATCAAGAACAACTAAATAGCAGAAGAATATAAGATACGTGAATACGTCTTGAAGAATCCATCTCGTCTCCTTATAAAACAGTGCCTGGGTCAGTTTAGTAAAACCAGCGTGAGAAACTCAAATCACAAGGAATTTTATTTATTTAACTTATAAAACCTTTTAAAATCAAAGGTATCTCATAAGACCACTCCGTAGATAAACACAGACGGGTTTTTACCTTATGATAACTAAGACATTTTCTATAGAAAATCCAGTAATATTATAATAATGTCTAGGGTTTAAAGTATTTAATAACCAAGTAGCAGTGATGTGTGTACATGACAGCAGTATTAGATATCCAATCAAAATCCGAAGGCACTTGTTGGAGAGTGGATTTCCAACAATGGCAAGGTAAGGGACTACCTTATGAAGCAGCACACCTCTAGATAAAATGTACTATGAGATCGAAAACCTTTCGACCTCGGCAGGGCAAGATCGGCCTAACCCTGATAGGATAGTACCGAACATGATCACCCTTTGACTGTGATCAACAACCAAAATTGGGCCCCGAAGCATACATAGAGATATCGACACTAGATCTTGGGATGATCATACCCTAATGGGAGCGACCCACATAGCCATACGGCCTACCTTGTTTTAGCCAATTTTGGGTTGTGAGGCTTGAGAGGTTACGCTCTTACCATTTCCTCATAGCAAACCATCTTGGAATGCTAACACTGCCCTCTTGGGAGAAATGCAATGCCAGCATTCATCCATACAAGTTTGTTCTAGGTCTGAATGAAACCGAAAGCACTACCTCTACTACATCCATTTTGAAATCACCCTCAGGATTAGTAGCAAGTAGCCCTTGCACTTCAAAAGCTCCATCTTCCATTCCGTACTCTTCAAGATGTCTTCAGTTCGAAATGCTTGGGTTGGATTGAAGTGGTTTTCGGATAATTTATACTTATCCGATCCCGGTCAACAATCGATAATTTCTGGTTGGCTCATTCTCGGTTCTTTCATAAGTATGCAACAAGTATTCGAGTCCTCACCGGGGAACTCGAATATACACAACATACTTCCTGAGTCAAAACTGGCCAAGGTTTAATGGACGGTTATTTAACTATCAAATAAACAAACAACAACAGTTCAGAGATTTAATTACCCATAGAAACTACTAAGCCTCTAAATAAATCTTTCATTTATTTAAATCTCTTACCAAAATATTTATCAAATTATTCATATAATTATCTCACTAGCATAAGTATATTCACAAACAATGTGAAAGAATTCTTATTTCAAAATCATAAATAAAAAGATAAAAAAAATTGTTATTTTAAACAGAAATAGGATAACCCCAAACACTATTCGTGTTAAGTAGGGAACGAATGTTCCATACCACCATAATTAAGAATGTCAGTTAAGGAAAAACCAATCTCAAATTCTTTTATAATTTACTTCTATAAGTCCTTTAATACATCTCTTTTACTTATAAAATCTCCATTACTTAAATTTCAAATTCATTTATAAAACCCTTTTATAAATCCCCAAGTTTATTATAAAACTCTTTTATAAATATCCAAAACCATTTATAAAACTGCTTCCTAAATTTCAAGGTCTCTTTTCAATTTATAAAAGTACTTTTATAAACTTTCCTTATTTAAAACAAAACTTCGTTAATAAACTTTAATCAATAAAGTTCCTTTGATAAATAATCAATCATTTAAAACACCTTTAAAATAAACAGGTTATTATTTAAACATCCTTCGTTTAATTATCTTTAAACCGCATTAACAAAATAATGATTTTTGTTAACAAGTTTTCTTGTCGACACCCCAAAGTAATGCTAAGAGAGATAGATAGACATGATTGAACAGTGGGCGTGATACCCTTAAGGCTTGCCTTTCAACTTAGCTTTATTTGTTAATAATTTTTGGACCAGACCTTTCGACGTCGTCGAAAGGTATAGACTCTGGGTTAAGTAACCTTTCGACTTTGTTGAGCCTGTATGAGGTCTCCTGTAAGGATTTAAGTTGAAATTCCCTGAGTTAAGTCCTTAAAAGGCAGGTTTCAATATTGTTGAAGGCTAAGGCGGTAGCTTTCCTTAGGTTTAAGATGGAAATCACATACTTTAGTGGATACGAAGTAGGTTTCGACCTTGTCGGAAGGTTAGACCATTTAAATGAAGTAGGTTTCGACCTTGTCGAAAGGTTAGATCACTAAGTTTATAGCTTCGAAAGGTAACATGTGTTATTAGAGCATAAAGGGCTATCGACCTTGTCGAAAGGTTTAGGCCACAGAGCTAATGACTTTGGAAGGTTGCAGTGAACGTTTGGGCTAGTTGAGTTGTTGACTTTGTCGATAGGTTTTAACCACATAGTTGATGGCTTCGAAAGGTTATAGAAAGCTTGGATCAAATGTGTTGTCAACCTTGTCGACAAGAACCTTTCGATGAAGTTAAACCTGGAAAATAGAGGTTAATCCAACAAAAGATTTTAGTAAACAGCAAACTAATTAACAAGGCTCAAGACTTCCCTTTTTATCCAAGAAAAACTTTATTAAATTCCCAAATCACCCAATTAGGGTTCCAATGCTTTGTTTTTGAAGAGTACAAGTTTAGAATGAGAGAGAACGGATCCCCAAAACGTCATCCCTGGGGTCTTATTTATAGATGCAGGCGGCCTCCCTTTCGACTCCACGCTCTCGACCGAGTCGGAAGGTCCCCCTTTTATATGCAGCTTTGAACCTTTCGACTTTTTTGAAAGGTTTGCCCCTCATATGCCATTATATACCTTTCGACCTTGTCGAAAGGTTTGCCTTTCTTATGTCTTCATGAGCCTTTTGACTTTGTCGAAAGGTTTGCCTTTTATAAACCGTTGTGAACCCTTCCACCCAGTCGAAAGGTTTGTCTTCACTTGTTGTTATGAACCCTTCGACCTTGTCGGAAGGTTTGCACTTCACTTGAATGTTGTCGAGAGCTGTATTTCCCTTCAATGTTGTCGAAGGCTGTGCTTCCTCTCAACGTTGTCGAAAGGTTTTCTTTTATTCTTTGCTAACTTCTGAGTGTTGCTTTCTTCATAGAACCTTTCGACGTTGTCGAAAGGTATCCTGGATGTGTCTTAACCGGTCCGAAAGGCTTGTAATGCTTTCGAAAAAGTCACCATGGGGCCGATAATACTTGCTTTGACTTCTTTATCTTCTTCGAAAGGTAGGAACTCCCTGGATACTGTGAGATGGAACCTATCGACCCCTTCGAAAGATTTTGAGGTTGTTAAACTTTGATGACTACATCCCCTCGACTCCTTCGAAAGGTTTGGTCTAAACTCCTCTTTACTAGTCTTTGTTGTAGGACCTTTCGACTCAGTTGAAAGGTGGATCTTTTGGAGTAACATTTGCCGCCGCCCCCTCATTCGAAGGGATGCTCTTGACTTTCCAAGTCATCTTTGTCGAAAGCTAAAACTTTCCCGCCTCTTGGCCTTCCCCCATTGATCTGGAACGTTCATTCAAATCTGATCCAATGGCTAACAATTCTAGGAGTCTTTTTTTATATAATACGCTTTCCTTCTTCTTCCTCTTCCATTCTTCCTGCAAATAACATTTTAAACATAAGTAAAAGTATTCCAAAGATCTCCAAATTTTCATCTTATTTCCAAAAATCGAAACCACTGGCAAATCTAATACGTAAGCTTCAAACTTAATTCTATTTGTTTAATTTCAATCGGATTCCATCCCTCGGATTTAAAAATTGAAATTCAATTTTTGAAAATGTATGAAAATCGATTTTTCTGAAGGCGGACTCCAATTGAATTACTGAAAGCTTACTTTAACCCAATTTCAGGAATTTTAAAGTTTTATCTACTGTTTTTTATTTTGAAATCGACAATAGAAGATGTTTACACCCATTCCCTCATAGGGTTTGGATTTTATTCCAAATTTTTTAATTCTTATCCACTGGTGTTTTAATTTGTTAATTATTTTGGTGATTTTTTGAAATAGAATAGGATTAGTTTCGGTTTGAATCCATTTTATTATCAGATTTGATTTACTTGCTTATTAAGAAAATTTTGAAACCTATATTTACAATCGGGTTTGGGGTTAGTTAAACCCGATTTGATTACCTAGAACCTTCTTGTGTACAATTTGGTAGCACAAAATGACCTTTCTACCCCTTCGAAAGAGATTGAGGCGGCATAATGAATTTGCCTTCTTAGCATCTTTCGATGGGTTCGAAAGGTGTTGTGATGCCAACTTTACCAACATTGTCGAAAGGATAGGTAGTTAAGTGGAGGGATCTAGCCCTTCGACAATGAGCTCTCGACGAGGTTGAAGACTTTCAAACCTTTCGACTATTAGCTTTCGACAAGGTTGAAATTATTTGACCTTTGAGTTGTCTCTGCCCATCTTTGTCGAAACGTTTAGAATATATATGAGTCGAACCTGAAACCTTTCGACTTCAATGGTTTGAATATGTCTCAACAATATTGACCAGACCTTTCGACAACGTCATCAACACTTGTATTTTATTTTGAAATTTTAATTTATTGATTTCAACCATGTCAAAAGGTCTTGCCACTTAGCTTTATGTTACACTCGAAGTGTATCCAGGCTTTCATAGAGCTTTCGATGTTGTCGAAAGGTGATGAATGGATTAATGTTTCATCTCTTCCTTTTAACTTTGTCGATAGCCTAAGGAATTCATATTATTATTTATTTACTTTTTAGGCTTTCAATCAATGTTGAAGTATGCAGGTTTAAATTTGATGCCATTGTCCTTTCGACATTGTCGAAAGCTTGAGTTGTTGACCTTTCGACATTGTCGAAAGCTTGAGCTACTTAGTTTCCCACCATTTCAAAATTTCATGACTGTTTTCATGCTTGAGTTATCTAATTAGTTTTATTTGTTTAATTCTTGAGTGCCTTTTAAATTCATAAATGATCCCAGGATTTTAACTAAAACGTTTTCACTTGGCAGAATCATGAGCTCTCCTAAAGTTGAAGCCATTGCTAAGCATTCTTCCATCGTATCATAAAACAAAGTCGATGCCATCCTTAAGGACTTTAGTATCACTAGGATTGAAGCTATCCCTCCTCAGCCAACAGATACCATCGACAACCCTCCTGAAGGGTACTTTGCTTATACTGCCATTCATATATGGCACGACAGATTTCTTCCTTTTCCAGAGTTCTTAAGTTCATACTTATCTCATGTTGGAGTTGCTCTGATTCAACTATCTCCAAATGTCTACACTAATCTACTGTCCCTGGAGATGTTGGCGTTGGAATCTGGACTTCCTTCGCTTAACATTGAAGTTCTAAATTCCTTGACCAAGTTGGCAAGGTTGAGTAATCTCAACAAGCAGATATACAGAGTCAACGTCTATAAGAAGTTAATATCAGATAGTATCAACAAATTCAAGGACTGGGAGAACCAGTTTTTCTTTGTTAAGTGCTTTGCTGATGTTCGTGGGACTTTTGCCTCACCCCGTAAGTCTTCTCTAGTGTTGTCTTTGCATTACTTTACATTTTCCGCTAACTAATCTCTTGCTTTTTCAGGTGAATCTTCCAAGCAACTTAATGGTGTTGACAAGGAACCGGTGATTCTTTAATTGCAGCTTCAAAACGAATGGGGAGCAGGTTGACGCTCCTAACCCCTTCAAACATAAGAAAACATTCTTTACTGCTATATGGCCGGAGGAACCTAGGAACTCCTCCCACTATCATGCACACCTCGCACGGCAAGCGCTTTCTCTCCTTAGGCGATGATGAACACTTCACTTCAATGTCACCTATTTGCGCTGACCCTTTAGGTATATTTACTTTGACTTGGATATTCCCAGCATTCTTTGAATTACTTTGACTGACTTTATATCCACTTGAATTTGTTTCAGCTTCTTCCCAGGTCATTGTATCTTCTGGTGGTGCTGCTCCTCCTCCATCAACTTCTGGGGCAACATCGGTCTTCGAGGCCTTTGCTAAATCCAAAAGAACCTTTAAAAGAAACTGATGGAGTCCTCTGAAGATGCTCCTCTGAAGAAAATAGCTAAAATCACCGATGTAGAGGAAGAGGAGGAGCGCGGATCTCCTGAACAATTCTCCAAGAGCCTCACTGTCGAAGCCTCAAAGGATAAGTCAGCACAATCTCTGCTTATTTCTGATCCTTTTCCACACATCTCGATCTCCGACTCTCCGGTTGCACTTGAGCAAATGCAGCGGCCTTATTGACGACTCCTTCCGTAAAACAAACTCTTCTAGATTCGTCATCTTCTGCTCCTCCACCTACTAATTTTTTAAAGAATTTGTCAATTTCATCCTACATTCTGAATCTTTTACTTCTTCTTCACCGTCATTCACCCCAGACTTGGTAGAAAATTATTGCTCTCTGATGGAGCAACAACTTTTGGTAAGCTCTCACCCAGTTGATTCTATCATTATTTATCATCATTGAATTCCATAATCGCTAACTTGTGTTTCACTTCTTATTGCAGATTTCCAGGAACTGGATAGCTCTAAATGATCATGTTTCGAAGCCTCCCAATGAATCCTCTAGGTTGTAGAAGGAAAATTCCAAGCTTAAGAATCAAATATCTTCCTTGACTGCTGCCCAAAATGAAACTTCCAATGAGTTGGAGCGAGTAAAGGCTTACCTTGCCAAGGTCGAGGCCGAGCTAGAAGCAGAGAAGACATCTAATCAACTTACCACTGATGAAAAACTCGCCATGGAGCTAACTCTAAAGGATTCAGAAGATGAAAAAGCCCGTCTAGTCGCCAAGAATGCTTCCCTGAAGGATAAATTCAAAACGACCAAGACTTCGCTCAAACTGGGTATTCGTACTCTCTCCGACGTCAAGAAGCAAGTCCTTCAGTTTGTTGATGTCACCCTAGGGCCCATGATGATAAAAAATTATGAAGATGGCCTTATGCTCACATACGCTGATAATTACAAGAAATGTCCTGACTTCGGCTTCCCTTCAGTTGATCCTTACTTAGCCGAAAGAGTAATAGGCAAAATTAACCAGTTGAAGTAGGGCATTGAACCCGAGGGTGAGGAATAAATTAATGTGGCTGAAGTGCTTTCCTTTGATATCCCCTCATTTAAAATCGAATCTAATTCTGAAGAAGAGGTTGACAAAGATGATGATGCCGATGGAGGAGATGATGACGATGATATCGGTAGTGATAATGATGATGACGGTGACGATGATGATGATTGTCCTACTAGAGACTAAGGCCTTGGTGGAGACAAGGGGGGTCCTTCCGGATTCTCAGAAAAGGATGGGGGCGACCAAGCTGAATTTCTTGGAAAAGAACCATCTCCCCAGAAAGATATGCCACCTGTATCTCCCGGGCCTTCTGCTCCTCATGAGGAAGAATTTTGCTCCTACTCATACTAAGGATCCAAAAGAAAAGGAGCAGGCCCCTCAAGCTTCCATCCCAGTTTCTCAAGTATGGAATTCCCTATATAAATGTTTTTTCTTCGAAAATAATAATTACTGTAAAACCATTCATTTTAGATAAGGAGAAAGTCTCAGTTTCCCTATAAAACAAAACTTGAAAGGAAACAAACGGAAATTAACAAGTTATATAGGGAGTTAGACAGACAGATAAAAGAGCACAACATCCTCTCTGAAAAGTATCATAGTCTTGACCGGAGTGCTTCTGTCCTTGCATCCTCTAAAAATCAAAGAGCTGCCCCGTTATTAAAGAGAGCGCATCTTTGATATGACGCTCTCTTAAAGGAGAATCGAGAGTTGCTTACTTTATTTTGGATGATGATCGAAGAGAGGGATATTTTTGTCAATTTCTTATATAAAGCTTACTGTAGACATTCAATTATAGATTTTTCGTACTTAGGTGAGTTCAACGGGGGTTTAATCAGACGCATCCATAAAAGATATTTAGATGAATTCAGATCTGACCTGCATCCCGGAGCTTGTTGGAATTTACCGCGAGTTAGACTGATTCCTCAAACCCTTCCTGCCAAAAAACCTAAGTACTATAAAGATAAATTTGTTTTGGAGTTCTTCTCTAGATCTATTTTGTATGAACCAGATGAATAATTATAACATGTAATAGTTAATTAATATATAAATATATGTTTTTGTTCTATTTTCTTTATGCTTAGTTTTTCTTTTACTATACTATTTCAGAATGACAATTCTTTAGGTCGAATCATCCCTAGAGACCACTTAAGCCAATACGTTAAATTGAGAAGCTTTTACTCTGAAAATGCATCAATTTTTAAGACTTCAAAGTTAGCGAGATATTGTTTCCTTCGAGATTTACAAAATTTGTACTTGGAATACCCTTGCCTCCGTTTTGACTTCCTTGGCAATGAGAAGGAAGCTTTCCTTAAAGAGATCAGAACATTTCACTCTAAACTAATTTGTGGTCGCGTTAGTCCCCCTGTTGGGAAATGGGACTATAGAAAATGCCCGTCGGTCATTACCTCGGAAGGAGTTACTATGCCTTTCGATTCGACAGTTATGCTTTCAGCTAACTCTTTAGATAAAGTTAAAAAAGTAGGCAATCAACAGTAAATGTAATCACGCTGTTTATTGTTCCTTTTTTAACTTTGTTATTGTTTGCATTGTAATCCGTTACTATAATGATAAAGGTACCTTTTATCTTTATCTTGATTTTAGTTCCACTCCTTTTGTTTAAATAGGAGCTACGATTATCTACAGCTTCTCTTCCTTATAACTTATCGTCACTTGTTGACGTTCTTAGAGAGAGGTTGTTGTAAAGAAGTGGAAGTGTCGTGCCTAGTGATGACATTTTACTAGAACTTTTTGGCGGTAATATTGAGGCCGTGAAATGGCACAAAAAATATGTTATTCAGAAAACCATCGCCAGCGGCCAAAAAGATCACATCATCCACCTCGAGGCTGAAGTTAAAATAAAGATGAAATGATTTATGTGCTAAAGCGACAAGTAAAAGTAAATCCTACAATCGACTTCGATCAAAAGATGTCTGAACTTATTCAGCAAATAAGTGACTTGTAGTTGAAGCTAAAAGATAGTCAGGCACAATGTACCTCTTTGGAATTCATCATGGGGAACAAAACTTCTAGTATTGACATGCCGGTCCCTCACCCTACTCCTACAGTTACTAAGCCCACTATGTCAAAACTTCTTGCGGCCGAAACATTTCCTACTATGCTTAACCCTCCCTCGGGCTTAGACGAGAATGCTGTGGGCAACTGGTGCAGGAGAGTTAAATTTGAAATAGCCAAATACTTTGATGAGCATCAAAAAGTGAAGTACTCCCAGACTATTAATGATTATGCTGCCAAGAATCAGAAGTTGGAGCACGACAACTACTTGCTTGTCAAGCGTGTCGTAGAGTTGGAAAGAGATAATAAAACAGTCAGGGCTGCAAACAGAGCTTTTAATCGTGCCTTGACGACCAATATTGACGCTATTGATGATGAGAACAACATAAGAAGAAAGGAAAAGAAACTTAAGGAATTTCTCTGTGCCGCAATTCGTCACGTTGTAGATCCTTCAGTTGCGGAATCTCTTGATAAAGGCGCTCAAGATTTGTAATTCATTTTGTAAATAATTTTGTAGTCTTGTGAACAATTTCATGACTTATGTAAACCACATAAATTTTGTAAATATCACCTGATTTGTAATCCTTTTCTGCAATATTAATTCTGTAACATCTTTGAATTGCTCACACATTGATTTCTGGACTTGCCGAATCTTTAGCTAGTCTATGTTGTTTTGATTTCCCTAAAAAGCATGTAGCAAACAATATTTCTAATTGTTAGCTTGAAATCGACATATTTGTCTATATATATCATTTTCTCAGATTAACAAATCATTATGTTAATTGTATGACAAATAGCTTATACTAAATGTTAAAATCTTATCTTTAACCATGATGAGAGATGATCAAGAATGTAACTCCTTCCACTTGGGTAGAAAGTTTGAAATTTGTTGATAGAAAATTCAACTTTATCATGGGAGAATAAATTATACAACCTGACTCAGAAATCCGTGTTTGAAATTTTGAAGTAGTAACTCTTTGACCTATTCCTCAACATTAATGGGATTTAAAAAGTTAGAAATCCGAAGTTCCCTTTCGGAAACTCTTAACAGCAATCTTTATGATGATATTCTTTAGCCCGGATTCAGGCATTTGGGATGAATAGAAATACAAAGATCTTGCACCCAGATTAGGGTTCACATAAGCATCAGTCTTGATACCCAAATTTGGGTATAATAAGTCAATGATTGATGAAGACCCGAAGCCCAGATTCGGGCATTAGATGATGGAATTCATATATGAAAGACCTGAAATCCTCATTCGGGTATTAATAGCTGATGTTTAGAAATGAAAGTCCCGAAACCCAGATTCGGGTAATAATAAGTGGAGTTTTGCCCCACTCCTTTGCTCCTATCTTCTTTGACATATATGAACCCTTCAGGTTTTGAATATATATAGAAATAATCTGATTGGTTGCCTCTTGAGCCAGGACGTCTTAGTCCATGATCGGATATGCTTTTTCTTGAGCTTGAACATCTTAGTTCATGATTTGATAAGCCTCTTCTCGGGTTTGGAAATCTTAGTCCATTATTTGATGAGCCTCTTCTTGGGCCTAGACGTCTTAGTCCATTGTTGAATGAGCCTCCCCTTGGGCTTGGACATCTTGGTCCTTTATTTGTTAGGCCTCTTATTGGGCCTGGACGTCTTAGTCCATTATTTGATGGGCCTCTTCCTGGACCTGCACATCTTAGTCCTTTGTTGTCTGGTGCTCTTGGTTAGCTCATCTTAGAGGCTGGAACCAAGGACTTACCCGACCTACCTCCAAGAGGCGCCTTGCCCTGGCCCCTTTTGCGGCGCAGACTTGGGCTTGTTCGGTGATCTAACCTGGCCATCTTATGGCGTGGATAGAGGCTTACTCCATCCTCCCTCTAGGAGGTGCCTTAACCTGGCCATAGCGTGGTGCGGATAAGGGCTTGTTCGGTGCTTTAACCTGGCCATCTTATGGCGTGGCAAAAGGCTTACTCTGTCCTCCCTCTAAAAGGCGCCTTGACCTGACCAGAGACGTGACCAAGGGCTTGTTCGGTGCTTTAACCTGGCCATCTCATGATGCGGTTAAAGGCTTACCTGCCTTCCCTCTAGGAGGTGCTCTGTCCTAGCCATCTTGGTGCGGACAGAGGCTTTTCTACCATCTTAGGTAGTATCCAAATATAAGGAGCATTTCACTCCCAACCATATAGATTTTCTTTTTAGAAAGTAGATCTTTATTAATCTTTTTTCAAATCCTTTTTATGAATTCACCGATCTTTATGCCTAAAGAAATTGATGATCATCCCCTCCAGGGCTCTGCAATGGTTGGTTTCATGACCATTCATCATAGGATAGTGGAAGAAGGATCCTCCCAAGTTCCTTTTATGTTTTGGCTTCTTCTTTTGTGATGGCCAATAGTTAAGCTCATCCTTAATAAGCAAGTAGACGTTTTCCATTGATGTTGTTAAGTTGAATACTTTTGGAAGTCTAGATTTGAAACTTATCTCCTGAGGATGGCTCTTTGACTTTTTACTTTTCGGCCTTATCATTTCATGCTCTTCAATTATGTTTCTTTTTACTAACCTTTGAATCTCTTGGGTTGGAAGTGCTCTTGTTGCAGTTGGTTGCCATTTGTATGCAACGGCATTGTAATCATTCATCATTTCTCTCTCAAAGGTTGTACCCTTGGAATAATGTTGATTGGTTCTCCTCATTTGAGTAAAGACATTGTCGCTTCCATTTGTCCTTTTTTAGAGTGCAAAGATATGGGTAGGACCAACATGAAAAGGATTTAGACTCCATTTCTCCGAATCATAAGATTCTGCTCTCTTTTTGTTTATAATTCTTAGGGCTTCAAGCCTTAGTCTTTGTTCTTCATCTTGATTGGATTTCTTGATAATTATTCGGGGGAACCTTGTCAGATGTGGTTCAAAGGACCCTTGTTCCGATCTCTTAATTCTTGTATCCATGATTCACCAATGCAGATAAACTTGAAGTGGAATCAACTTAAGTAGGGTTAGAGAATAGTAGTGTTAGGGGTTAACCAAGTCGGAGGTCCAAGCCCTCCTACTAGCTCCAAAAATGTTAACAAGATTTCTTGTTTACACCCCTAAAGTAATGCTAAGAGAGATAGATAGCTTGCTTGAACACTGGGCGTGATACCCTTAAGACTTGCCTTTCAACTTAGCTTTATTTGTTAATAATTTTTGGACCCTACTTTTCGACATCATTGAAAGGTATAGACTCTGGGTGAAGTAACCTTTCAACTTTTTTAAGTCTATATGAGGTCTCCTGCAAGAATTTAAGTTGAAATTCTCTGAGTTAAGTCCTTAAAATGCAGGTTTCAATCTTGTTGAAGGCTAAGGCAATAGCTTTCCTTGGCTTTAAGCTGGAAATCACATACTTTAGTGGATACGAGTAGGTTTCGACCTTGTCGAAAGGTTAGACCATTTAAATGAAGTAGGTTTCGACCTTGTCGAAAGGTTAGACCACTAAGTTTATAGCTTCGAAAGGTAACAGGTGTTATTAGAGCATAAAGAGCTGTCAACCTTGTCGAAAGGTTTAGGCCACAGAGCTAATGACTTCGGAAGGTTGCAGTGAACGTTTGGGCCAGTTGAGTTGTCGACTTTGTCGATAGGTTTAACCACAAAGTTGATGGCTTCGAAAGGCTATAGAAGATGCTTGGATCAAACGTGTTGTCAACCTTGTCGACAAGAACCTTTCAATGAAGTTAAACCTGTAAAATAGAGGTTAATCCAACAAAAGATTTTAGTAAACAGCAAAGTAATTAACAAGGCTCAAGACTTCCCTCTTTATCCAAGGAAAACTTTATTAAATTCCCAAATCACCCAGTTAGGGTTACAATGCTTCGTTTTTGAAGAGTACAAGTTTAGAATGAGAGAGAACGGATCCCCAAAACATGACCCCTGGGGTCTTATTTCGACTCCATGCTCTCGACCGGGTCGGAAGGTCCCCCTTTTATATGCAGCTACGAACCTTTCGACTTTGTTGAAAGGTTTTCCCCTCATATGCCATTATGAACCTTTCGACCTTGTCGAAAGGTTTGCCTTTCTTATGCCTTCATGAGCCTTTCGACTTTGTCGAAAGGTTTACCTTTTATAAATTGTTGTGAACCCTTCGACCTAGTCGAAAGGTTTGTCTTCACTTGTTGTTATGAACCCTTTGACCTTGTCGGAAGGTTTGCACTTCACTTGGATGTTGCCGAGAGATGTATTTCCCTTCAATGTTGTTGAAGGTTGTGCTTCCTCTCAACGTTGTCGAAAGGTTTTCTTTCATTCTTTGCTAACTTCTGAATGTTGCTTTCTTCATAGAACTTTTCGACGTTATCGAAAGGTATCCTGGATGTGTCTTAACCAGTTCGAAAGGCTTGTAATGCTTTCAAAAAGGTCACCATGGGGCCGCTAATACTTGCTTTGACTTCTTCATCTTCTTCAAAAGGTAGGAACTCCCTGGATACTGTGAGATGGAACCTACCGACCCCTTTAAAAGATTTTAAGGCTGTTAAACTTTGATGACTGCATCCCTTCGACTCCTTCGAAAGGTTTAGTCTGAACTCCTCTTTCTTAGTCTTTGTTGAAGGACCTTTCGACTCAGTAGAAAGGTGGATTTTTTGGAGTAACAATTTTAAACAATCGTTTAAAAATATTAACTTAACTTCAAACATTTTTAATAAAATAATTGCTTAATTTTCCTTTAGATATCATATTTAAAATGATAATAAACTTCAAACCATTTTAAAAAGGATAAAATAAAATATTTGACTTCACAAAATATTTTATGAGTCTTAGTGACCATAATGGTTCATTTAATTGAGTTTAACCTTCCAAGTTGCAACATGGGTATTTACATAGCAAGCAAATATGTAAAAGGAATTAACCAATAACCATTAATCAACATATAGGAAGTATCCATATTATAATAATAGCAGACGGGGATTTGTTCTCCTAAATAGATGTCAACATACGCTACTTGGTGAATTATAGCAGAACGGTGATTTATACTGCTAAATAGATATCAAATGCAATTTAATTAGCAAAACGGTGTTTATTCTACTAAATATATGTCATTGGGTTTCATGTTTCAATTGGGGTCAGTTAAAGATAATCGACAAAGAAATCCCTTGGATTAAAAACATCTTTTAAAAGAGAGTTGCTTTAAGAATAAAACTGATCTTTAGAAATAAATTAGTTAAAACTCTTAAACCTTAGTTTGAAAATTAAACAACATTTTAAACTCTATATTTTCATAATAATTAAACAATAATTAATTAAATATTAATTATTAAATAAATAAATAAATATTCTTAAATAAATAATTTAATAATAGTTAACCTTTAAATAAATAATTAAACCATAATTAATCTTTAATTAAATATTAAATAATAATTTAAACCTTTAAATAATAATTAAATATTAATTAATCTCAATGATTTAATTAAATAATCCTTAATTTAAACTTAAATAATAAATTAAACCTTTATTTAAAATAATTAAATCATAATTAAGTTTTAATTAAATCTTAACTTACGTTTAACTTGATTAGTAATTAATTAATAATTAAATCCCTTTATAAACAAACAATTAATTAATAATTAAACTTTAAGAATTAGTTAAAATAATAATTAATCCTTAATTAATTAATTAATAACTAACCTTTTATTAATTAACTAATTATAATTAACTTACTTGATTAATACTTAAGTATTAATTACCTTAATTA
Source organism: Allium fistulosum (assembly GCA_030737815.1). Classification (NCBI taxonomy): domain Eukaryota; kingdom Viridiplantae; phylum Streptophyta; class Magnoliopsida; order Asparagales; family Amaryllidaceae; genus Allium; species Allium fistulosum. The sequence goes on along the minus strand of CM060905.1, from coordinate 1,028,246,759 downwards.
ATTAATTAATAATATTTATTTTTAAATACTTATAATAAGTTTTGCAAACACTTTTCAAAATGATACTTACGATTAAAGAAAATTTTACATTTGCAAAAGAGTTCGTTTTACGAACTTCGTTTATAGCGACTATCGCTATAAGGCCTGAAATTTCAAAACTTGTTTTTAAAACAATAAGCTTTTTAAAATCATTATCTTTTATACTTTAGCCCACTTTATAAACTTAGAATAAAGTTTTGGAAAATAAAAGTTAGGTTTTGGAACTAAATCAAAGTTCAAAACTTGTTAACTTTTTCAAACACAACCTTAAGTGGAAACAAGTTTAACCAAGGATCTCAGTGTCACAAAATCGCAACTTAAAGTGCTATTAATTTTAGCATACAATATCACATACATGATTTCAAACATATACATGCAATAACCCACAATAACAAGTAAAGATCAAACTTTTCCAAACGTAAACTAACTAACTTACATAACTTTCATTCATTCTAAGTTTTATACAACATCACAACCAAGCACACATGTAAACATATAAATTTAACATCAATATCCAACAAATCAAACAATGATTTTAACAACAAAGTATGCATCATAATTAAAGTTAGAAACTATAAATAAATTAGGGAGCTTTACTTACCAAAAAGTCAACTAAATCAAGGCTACTCCTTTTAGAACTCGAGCACGGCCTAAGCCTTTGTTTTTAACTTGGAAAAATGAAGTCTTTAGTGCCTTGAGCAAGCAAAGGGGGTTCGGTCTAAGGAAGAACAGGGCTCGACCTTCAAAAGTGGAGGGAGGTGGAGCTTGTTTAAGAGTAGATGGAGATGTATAAATGGAAGAGTGTGTTTAAATAAAGTTTTTAAGAGTTTTAAAATGAAAAAGAGTTGATTTTTAGAACTTTGAAATAAACATGAAGCCATGGAAGATGTAAAGGAGTTTTCGAAGAAAGAAAAGCTTTAGGAAAAAAATGAGAATAAGAATGGAAATAAATTAATAATTTGGTTATACAAATCCTATTAAACAAATTATCAAAATGCCCTTGTCCTTTGCCATTCACTCTCCCTTTGCCACCTCACCATGTCCCCCTCCACTTCATGATACCAACGCCTCCAACATGTCCCCCCTTCTTTTCCATGCAAGCATGATTTAACACCCATTGTAATTATGTCTCCTTATACTTCCTTAAGCATCTTCTCCTTTTAACACCTTTTATATGTATACACTTAAGTATATATACCTATGTATACAACAATACACACTAAATTGCTTATATTTATATGTACATATATTTACACTAGAGTTCAATACGTTTTCGATAACTTTTAGCGGATGAAAACTCGAAAATTCAGAAAACGAATTCGGATCACATTTTCGATTTTTCTTCGAACTATATATTTTTGTAAACAAATTTTGAAAACTATTTCATCATTATTTACTATTTATAAGGGTTTTATATTACTTATAAACATATTATTTGAATATTTAAAATTAATTAAATATTCACAAATCAAAGCAGTGAAATTTCGGGTCGTTACAATTTTAATATAAGAATTGTTATGTAAAATTGTTGAAATTCTTTTATCTTAATATATGTAAAATTGTTGAAATTGTTGAAATTCTTTTATCTTAAAATCATTTTACCTTAATATATGATGTAAAATTGTTGAAATTATTTTATCCTAAACACTGGAACGAGACATTTGGACATATTGTTTTGAAAAATATTAAATATTTTGTTAAAATTTCAGTATTTGAAATGTTTAAAAAGTTATGTAAAGACTATAATGTTTTTGAAATGATTTGATTGGTTTGAAAAAGTTTAAGATTTTTTGTAAAGACATTTTTGATTTGAAAATACTGGATTGTTTTGAAAGAAAGAGTTAATTTGAAAAGGTATACAAAATAATTTGAGAAAATATGTTGAAAGGAAAATAATACTTTAAAGAAATATTTTGAGATATACTTTGAAAATGATAAGTGATGGTTTAAGAAAGGAAATAAAATATTTAATTAAGGAAAATATTATTTTGAAATGATGTTTTAATAAATTATGTAATATGAAAATATGTATGATCTTTTAAGGCTTTAGAAAGTGGTTGTGGCGATATAAACGATTTGGGAAATTTTATCAACTTTGTTTTAAAAATTAATTTGTGAAAACAAAAATATTGTGAGCTATATCTTGGAAATTTAAATAATTTTTAATACATTGATTTTGTCATTATGTGATATTATAGAAATTAGGTATTGATTGATACATACCTAAATGGGTAGTTTGGTATGAAATGTATATTATTTGGAAAAGTAAATATAATTAGGGAAAATGATTTAGGTAAATATTTTGTCATGAAAGTATATTTATTATTTTGATATGGAAATGGATGGTAAAAGTTATTTAATAAATATAATATATATGTGGTGTGTTGAAAATTAATTGTGTGCAATTTATAGAAGATTGCTTATGACTTGAATTGGTTTCTATGGATATTTTAATTTATGTAAATATGAAATATTATATATAGCTCAAATATTTTAATTTGAATAAATGTGAAATAATTTGAAGAGTATAAATTTCTGAATCAAATACTTTGAGATTGAGAAAATTTTATAAGGGAAAGAAAATTTCTTTTGTTTATGTATGTTACTAATTAAGAAGAGAGGATTTGTTTAACCATGATTTCGTAGTGAAAAGTTAAGTTTAAGGAGTGTTTTGAAAAGTATTTACATTAAATAATGAATGGGTTAATTTCCTTCTAGATAAAAATATTTATTTGAGAATTGTTTTGTTAAGGGACATGGTTTTAGTTTTGAAAGGTTAAATAGATATGTTTATGTATTCTCTATTGTAGACATACACACACACACACACACATATATATATATATATATATTTGAAAAGTTTGGAAAAGGAGTTGATATTTGGGATATTTTGAAAAGTGTGTATATGAAATTATGATATGAAAATTTTACAAAAAGTTATTTTGGAAAGGACTTGGTTTTAGTTGAAGCATTATGTAACGATCCATAATTTAATCATTTAGAAATTCAAATATTTAATTATTTGAATGGTGGATTATATAAACATAATGCATGTCTTTTTAAATAAAACAAGTGATAATGATTAGCTTTTTGGAATTAAGAAAAGAATCTTCCTAATAAAACAAAATAGTATAATGACTAGTCTAATAAAACAAAATAGTATAATGACCAACCTAATAAAACAATAGTATAAAACAGAATAGTATAATTACTAGCCTAAAAAAATAGTATAAAACAAAATAGATTAATGATTCTCATTTAACTTACATTCCATGTGGATGGTTGCTATTGGCCCAAAATATGATCAAATCAGGTCATGCCATATGGATGATTACCATTGGACCAAAGTATGATCGAATCAGGTTAGGTCATAGTTGATAAGGAGGGTTCCTATTGGACCAAAATATGGTCGAATCAAATTAGGCCATAAGGATGTTTCCTATTGAACCAAAATGTGGTCGAATCAAATTAGGCCATAAGGATGGTTACTATTGGACCAAAATGTGGTCGAATCAAATTAGGCTATAGGGGGTTAGGAAATGACCAAAATACCCTCCTTCGGTTCACCTATAAATAGCCAAACCATGTATAAGGAAAGGGAAAATTATATTTTAAGTTACATTAATAAAAATTTATCCTCTCCTGAAATCACTTTCTACTCATCCAAAGAAACAGGACCCTTTTTATTGGAGAAAAGGAGCCAAAGTAAGGCTAGAAGGGAAGAACGAGAGTATCTTGGAAGGAGGTATCTTTGCTTTGATGTTGGACTTGGTAGCAAGATTATAGGGGCTTAGGAGGTTTGATCTAAGGCTCGGATAGAGGATAAGTGAGATTCTCACCATTTTATACTGATAAAACATGATTCATATGCAAGTTATTATCGTAGTATAAACCTTAACTAATGAATGTGCTACCTTTGGATCACTATACTTCTAAAAAGAATATGATAACTCTATATGCTATAACTTCAATTATATCATCTTGAAAAACTTGTATCATATCCTATGCCTAGTGTTTTCATGTTTGTTGGAGTTTTATATAAAAATTTAACTAAGAGATTAAAGTTAGAAAGCGAAAAGGTTGCTATAGATGCACTTTGAAATACTTTTATTTTTAATCATTTCAAAGTGATGACCTGTTAGTGTACTTTGGGAAATTATTAAATGAATGTATTTAGTTTAAAAAAGAAATTTCTTTATACAATATTTAAAGCTACATAGAAAGACTAGCAAAAGATATAATAATATAAAGCTCATTTAAGCCCTCTTTATAGTACTTTATTATAACAATTGTTTTAATCTCTTTATACATAATTTTAAGTGCATTATCTTTGCAATTCAATTTGTATACATACTTATACTATTAATAAGAGTACTTTAAAATAACTTTAAGTATGAAAGGAGTTTGGAAAAAAGATTTTTAATTTAAATAAAAGATATGTATGTTTCGATAACAGAAATTTTAATAGCATTTTTCTTATAAAACAAATGATTTATAAATTGAGTTAATATTTTTGGACATCTAATAAACCTCTCTATCTGATGGGTGTCTTAGAATAGTAGTGCATAGGCTTGGGGTTGGATAACAGTATTCTCCCTCCCTAGTTACTGGCCTGGCCCGTTGGATAGATTAAGTCTTAAAGGTTGACCCATAAATTGAGTTTATGTATAAGTGTTTGAAAAATAAGTAAAACATCGTATGAATAAATGAAAGTGATTATAGATGTTTACTTTTTATGACATAACCAGAAAGTTGAATTTTCAATTATCGAACATGAACTTTAACTTTGGAAATATATAAAAGAGATGTGAAGTTTATATGACATGGATATTCTTCCGGTGAGGCTTTACCGTACATATAAATTGGTCTTTCTTTTTAAGGGCAAAGTGTACGGATATGCACTCGGTGAGGCTCTACCTTATAGGATGTCCATTTATTTCCAAAAGAACCGAAAGTGAATTAACCGAAAATTCACTATACGATGGTTTTAAAGAGTCTGGAGTTGGATAAGCATATGTAGGTAGACTTAACCAAATCCACTTCTAGAAAATACCTTAAAACATATGAAGATACATTTGAAGATCTATGAAGAAGATTATGTTCAGGATGTTGGACCAATTGTACTGTTTTATCCAGCGGGTGATTCCAAAGGAGAAACTCATTGTGATTTTTTTCCGTTTGCTAAACCTATTGTATTGCCTATCCTAAAAGTGATTCCAAGGGAGAGGGCATGGTTAGCATTCATGTGATTTTTTGGAAAGACGATTCGAACGTAGACCTCGGCTCGGGCTATGTGGATCGCTACTATTAGGATATGTCATATTTTTTCTAGAGCGGATTTTGTTGTATGTGCACAAATGATGTATTCGGTGTTACGTATGATAGACGTGGGCTGGCTCGGTAACATCCAAGAGTGACCTAAATTACATAGGCTCTCAGGTATATCTACTCTAGAGCTATATTGTTCTTTGGTGAGGAGGCCCCTGATAGAGTTAGGGGTATGCCCTAGGGGCAATTATGTAATTTGTTACATACATCTAACTCGTTGACCAATCTTGTTCGAAATAAAGGTGTTTTTTTAATATTATATATACTTGATATAATCTGGTTATATTAATTAATCAATTTAATTAAAAGTATATTTAATAGAAAATCCATAAATGGTATGTTTTGTGATAGTAGTTACAAAGTATTGTAACCGTAAGTAATTTATCACAATGAAACAAATATACCATTTTAAATGTTCCTAGTCAAGATGCATCGAGACTGGATATCGATGTATCCGTTGAGACTAGAGTACGTAACGCTCTCCGAATGTTGGATGGTGTATTACTCTACTCATGACTGTTATGGGCACCAAGGGGTTACGTACTGATAGTTATTGGATAACTATGGAATGACTCACTCGATAGTTTTCTATTGGTTAATATAACTAAGGTCAAATAGAAAATATCGATGTGACTGATTTACACAATTCTCTCAACTTCAGAATACCGTGGATCTTCAATATGAAAACTCCGCTTTTATTATAGTAAAATCATAGCATGGCGTTCCATCAAGTGACTATAGTTGGATCGAGTAGAAGTATTGGAAGTGAAGCACTATTCAAAAGAGGATTCGTCTCCTCAGTTATATGGGGTTAGTATCATAGTCAACTCAAAGTCAAAGTCTTTGGCCAGAACATGTTGGTTAATAATAATTGTTATTATTAAACCAAGGATTTTATTTGTTTGGACTATAAAGTTGAATGTGGATGATATTGGAATTTTGACCGTTATCAAATTCCATAAATCCAAAGTGATATAGTTTTGACGAAGAGAATTGGTGTAAATAATTGTCACTATTAGGTACCGCTTATAATAAGTAAAGTTGGATTTTACCAAAAGATGTGTAAGTGATGAATTCAGCCAAAATGTTACACCACCTGCTAAGTAACGTGTGAACGTTAATATTTGAATTGTTCGATGTTAATCACTGACTTAATTTACACCTCTGAGTCGCACAACCGTAATGATGAATTCTCCGAAAAACCACATGATTTAATTAATTTATAAAATATTGTAAATTAATTAAATTAACTAGTTTTTGAGAAATATTGATTATTATTTATTTTATTTGATGTTTGGGAGCTATATGTAATTATTTGAATGCATTTATAAAAGTTATATTTGCACGCATTGATATATGATGTCATTGTAATTAAAGAAAAGATAATTACATGCGTTAATTTATGGAATATTATATGATTTGATGGCACGTAATTTTTAACCATACCATGTAAAGAAATAGGAGTGAAAAGAGAAAGTTAATCAAGAAAATTAATTAGAGAAGTTTTAATTAAAGAATGGGAAAGGTTTCCTTCTTTCAAATAAAACATATTCTCTAATTCATTCTGTACGTATAATTGAGTTTATCATTTTTCATTCTTCTTTCTGTAACTTTTCTAGTTCTCTCCTTCTCTAATGGCTGAAAATATGAGATCTTCCATGGCTTCAATTAGTCCTAAAATCAAAAACAAATAAAATCAATTATGAAAAGTGGTTTATTCCTCTTGATCCTTGCGGCATCTGGAGGCTGATTTCTGAATCTAGGAGATTTGATTCATCATTCAAGGTGCAAATCATTGGCTTCGTTTTTGGTAATTCTAATTTCATTTATTTGTATACTCATCATGTTGAAATGGTCCAGATTTATTCATATTATATATCTTCTATCTCACCATGTTTAAAAGGTTTAGATTTATTCATAATATATCTCTTTTATCTTGTGTATTCATCTTGTAATATAACTTAGATCCCCTTTTGTTCATCTCATTTAATTATATGATCATTATGTAGATTTAATTTGAATCTCTCCTTATTTACATATCCATTGACTATATGTTTATTATGGTTGACTTCAATACTTTATCTGTTTTATTGTGTGTCCCTTTTGTATAGTCGGATCTGATTTATCATACAACAAATTTGTATATCCCCAAGTTGTCTGATATTTTTTTCTATCATTGTTTTGGAATTGTAAAAATAAGGAATGTGGAAATATTTTATTATGTTGTAATGTGGTATATAAAATTTTGTAACATATGTATACATAAACATTAATAAACTATATTTGTTAGTGGTTTAATATAGTAAAATTAATTTCACCAATGTTGCATAGTTAATTTCCAAAATGATTTAATTTTACTTGTTTTAGTCATAAAAGTAAAATTTTCCTTTTGTTTTAGCATTCATAAGTGGTCATTTATGTAAAATTATAGACTTTTATTTCATACCTATGATTAAAAGATTGAATCATTTTGTTAGCATTAAATTTAAACATATATGTTACTTAAATTGCAATCTTCATACATATATATAAATATATGTGTTATTTTAAAATGAATACATAACTTGCAATTATTTATACATATAGATATACATGTGTTTATGTTAGTTTAATCTAAATCAAAACGGACCTTTTTGTGAAACTGTAGAATTTAATTTCAAGCTCTTCCTTAATTGAAACATTTGTTACAATTGTTAATTCTTGTTTTGACAAACTCATATATATAGGAAAACTTATTTTAACATGTGTATGTGTAAACTTATTAATTATTATATATGTATAATTTATTACTTAAAAAAAACATGGACAACAAAGGTATATGCCAATTCTATTGTAAATGCCATTTAATATGTCATTCAATGTAATTAAGAAGAGAGAGACGTAAGGGTTTCTCTCTCTACATTTATAGCCTTATCTTTACTCAATTTATTATACATGTCAAGAGAAAGAAAACTAAAGGTTTTCCTTCTCTAAATTTCTCATGCTTAGTTACATAAATATACACTTCTTATATGTTACACTTATATTTCATAACATGAATGTATTTGATGCATTCATTCCATTACACATAAATACGTACATAAGAGTATATTTGATGTACTCTAATTTACATACACATTAAATTAAAGTAAAACTTTATTTATAAATTAAATAAAATACTAATTTTATTTACAAGAAACTTAGAAAAGTTCTAAATTAATTTAGACTTCATAGGCCTATTAATGATCCAAAATGGTAAAATTTTTGAAATTCACCCATTACTTCCGCTGTGGGCTGGCCCAGTTCCTTCAATGGTATCAGAGCCCAATAGCCTATGCGGTCTAAAGTAGTCATGTTAGGGCTAACTAATTAAGCTTGTGCACTTAGTACGGTGTTTAGAAAGGTGATGCCTAGGATTGGAATTAGCTAATCAAGTACCCTGTCCTACCCGGTTACCTGCCTGGCCTTAAAGGTGATGTGAGCCCAAAGGTTGCCCCTAATAGAAAAGGCTTATTTTGAATAGGGCCTTGGACTAATTTTCAAAATAGTTTTGAAAATTGAGGCAAGATTTAAAATTTAAAATAAAAACATGTTTGTTATAAAAAGTTATAATATAACATAAATTTTCAAAATGTTTGAAAAGATAAAGAAAGTTTCAAAATGTTTGAAACTGTTTAAATATTAATTTCAAAATTCAAAATTTATTAATAAGATTAATAAAATAAATTAATTAAATGATTTAATTAATTAATACTTATATGCGTGTATTATATATGTTGATATATGTTATGTTATTTTAAAGTGTTAAGATAACATAAGTATACATGTATGTACGATAAATTTTGAAATTGATATAATTTAATTAATAAATTAATTAAAGGTTAATTAATTAAATAAAAAATACGCATATATAAGATATATGTGTTATACTATAAAGGTTATAATAGATATGTCCAATATAAAAGTTGTATTGAAATACTAATTTAAAATTAATTAAAGAGTTAATTAATTAAAATTAATTAAATAAGATTTAATTAATAAAAAATTTATACATAAGATTATTTTATAAGTTAATTAAAATATAAAAGTTATATAATAATGAAACTTATGTAATATGAGTGTATAAGCTAAAGGTGGAACATTAAAGAAACCCAAATAGACTTGAGGAATAAATACATACGTAAATGTACACATACTGTGATTTCTGATGTGTTTGACACTTGAATATGAGGGTATTTCATAGGAAACACATTATTCCATAAGTCGATATCACTCAATATAATATACTGAAGATAATGAATCTTCAATATAATGTTGTCATCTACCATATATATTTTACTAAATTACTTGCATACTCCTTAGTTGTTGAGCAAACTCAAGCTAGGGTTGTTATGTGTAGTATTATAGATATATTGAATAGACGAGGTAAGATAACTATATGTATTTGTTGAGCAAACTCAACGTACATATACTATACTTAGGCCGTCGCAATGTGGTAGGTATGAGTGAACAATCTCTTTCGATTTGTTGAGCAAACTCAAGGTCGAAAAGAGATTAGGACAAAGAAAAATAGGTTAGGAGTTGTATGTGGTACAACCGATAAGGAGTTATCCATCGTATGTGGAGCTATGATTTGTTGAGCAACTCAAGGTCAGAATAGAAAGACAGACGAGTCCTAACACCCACTAGTGAAGTCGAAAAACTTCTATATTTCATCTTGGGGTTTGGAGAAACATAAAACACTAGTGAGAGCTGTAACAACCCAAGTTCCAGTGGGTCCGGAATTTTCGCAAAAATGCTAAAACCCAATTCCACTGAAGCCCGAGTTGGGTATCCTACAAATAGGCAAAGATAAATATATCAGAGCTCGAATAAATATCTCACAGCGGAACTGAGTAAAATATAGTAATAAGTAGATACTCGCCAAGGTAATAACACTTTCTAAACAAGTGTCTCAAAGATGGAAAATCTCTGTCATCTATCTAACCCGTGGGATGATATGAGGAGGGGGTCAGAACTAAAGTTCTGGTGAACGGACAAATTATACACTTCTAAGCATAATTCTACATATACCGTTCTATTTTCATTTTCTGTTCTATTAGATTTATAATACTCTTGCCTCTGTGCGTGAATCGTACCCATCTAATCCATAGTAGATTAAAACCTAATAAATAATATATATGTAGCTACATGCCCAAAGACCGTATCGGTCCTAGGTACTACCCATAGTACCTTCCGTATCCTCCTCGAAAGACTCCATCGTCTCGCTGCTAGAGCGTACTAAAACTACATCTATAAAGGACAGCTTCGTGAGGCCTACAATACAGATGTTCTGTCATCTGCTAGGAAAACATGAAACTACATCCACACTAGCTTATACTAGTGCTCGGACATCCACAATGTACCACCCAGTGCGTACCTTGACGACTACATGTAATCGTTCCGTCTACTCCCTGAATTCCGCTAACAAGGTCTACCTTGTACGGAACTCGGTCGGGAATTTTCTATATCTGTAAAGGTCCTCTTCATTAGGCCTGCAATACAGATATCTACTTGGTCTGTCTCTTTTCTCATCGTGGCTTTGGCCCCTCGCAGCCACCCCTCAACTAATCGAAAGACCTTTCAAGAGCTAAGTGGTTGTGCCCTACTGCAAACAATCTAAACATCCAATTGGTTGTGCCCCTCATCCAATGTCTCGATAGTGAAAGAATCATTGGCCTGTTGATTTAACTCTAGTCTTTCCCGAACTCGCACTGACTGATGATGGCTTGATCTTCGCATGCGACTATCCTTTTGGGTCCTTCCCACTATAACCTATTCGCAATCCAGAGTACGGTGTCATACGAATATCCTACTCCATCATCAACCTTTTGACTGTCTACAAAGGTCCGCTTCGTTAGGCCTGCAATGCAAAAGCAGTCAAGGCATAATCTCTTGATGGAACACCTACAGACTTGCCTCCGGAGGTGCAGCTTTGTTAGGCCTACCCCAAAGGGCCATCCTAGAGTATCCTCACGTCCCGTTGAAGTCTCGTACTTCCTTCTAGCCCGAACAAACTAAGTTGGACGTGTTCTTTCTGTACTAAAATCTGTGACGAACTGCTTCGTTAGGCTCTTTGTCCAGATTCTCTTTCGGGTTGCTCCAAACGCACCTTACCATTAGATCCTACATCTTATCTTTTATTATGCGTTTTGTTTACTTTTCTTATTCTGTTGGCTACTTATTTACCCTACTCAGCATGCCCAGCCCCACCTATGTGTGAGACCATCAGTTCTAGACCAGAAAGGGAATGCTGCTGGTATGGGCCACTTTTATTATTTTACTTATTAACTTAATTCAAGATCAAGTTTGATAGAATAAGCCTCTTCTATTTCTTCTTTTTAATTATAACCTACTTGTTACAATTATACTTGCAATTATAACTTTTATATTCTTTTCTTTCTTTTATAACCTACATGTTATAAATGTAATTGCAAGTGTCTCTTTTCTATTCTAGTCTGTCTTCTTTTATTATAATATTAAATTCTCTTTAGTTCTCTTATATTATATGACAGTCTTGGCTTGGGACTACGTCCAACTGTCTCAAATTTACTTATCATAATAACTGCTTTACCTTTTATTCTACTATATGCGCAGTAAATGCAGACCTAGTCACATCTTCTGTTTATTATTTCTAGTCTTGTCAAATAATTAACTTGATTACTTCCTCTTCTTTAATTTCTTTAATGCTTCACGTTATTCTCTTTTATTCTAGGAAGTAGTTCTATTCTATTTGGTTGGTTACAAAGACTGTGCTAAAAATCCAGTTCCATATTTTAATACTAAATAATGCTATAAACAATAATCCGCAACTACAAGATATTTTCTTTATTGTTTCTTTAATTTTTGGGTAATGCAAAATATAGTAATGTCTCTATTTTGTTCCATTTTTCTTGCTTTTATTCTTGCAATTATATTTATCGTTATTCATACAATATTAAACTATGGAAATGTATTCCCTTTTCTAAACCAACCAACTAACCTATTACTAACTTCCAAATCAAGTTATTAGATTTCCCTTTTTTATTTCATTCTCCAAATTTTTAACATAATTTACTGTAAATTTCTCACTTTTAGGCTTATGCCTTTCTCTATAATTCTTAAGCCTAATATTACTTATATTTAATTGGATTCCATTCTTTTTTTCCATATAAATAACATTTAAATATAAGTACGCTTCTCTTATAAAATTTACAGTTTCAACATAACTAATTAGTAGAACTAATTACTAAAATAAATGCTGAATTAAATATTTAACAGAAATCTAACGATATTATATCATAAACATAAAAGAGATATAATTTAAATCCACTCACATGTCATCCTTAGTTTTGCTCGTCCTTTGCTTTGCTCCATGGCCTTCCTGGATCCCCTTCCAAGGTGTCTAATATTTTTATTAAAAAGATCTTCTTCCTAGAAATATTTTCTATTTAGGCTTCAGCCTTAGGCAATGAACCCAATTGGGAGAAAATTTGATTGTGGGAAAAATAGCTAGGCCTAGGGTTCTATTTATTGTGGAGTTTGGGGATCTTAGACCATCGGATTTTGGATTGAACCTGGTGCAACCACGTCACAGGCTCACTCTGAATCGTTGGATCTAGGAAACAACGCTTCAGATCGCGAGAAAACCGAATTAGAAAAGCTCGGCACGTTCCTGGACGATTTAACGTCCTGGGCAAACGTGGGTCGACCTATAGGTCGACCTGTGTTCTTTGTAGGTCGACCCTTGTGCGTTGCTGGTCGACCTGATGGTCGACCCGTGTGGTCCTTTTATTTATTATTTTTTTGTTTAATTAATTATATATATATATCTGATTTCTTGTTCTTCTTGTAATTCCTTGGTATTAACTCGGATTTTGACAAGTTATATATGGAAATTGTCAGAAAATCACCGCGGACACAATGGTATAAGTTTTGAGGTCATACTTTGACAATTCGAAAATGTTTATTTTCATAGTTCATCATTATTTGATTATTTAATTATCTAAAAATGCAGGGTGTTACATTCTCCACCCTTTAGGAATTTTCATCCCCGAAATTTGACAAGGGTAAAACTATGTAATTCTTCGCATCAATCACATCCATTTTGTGTACATCTAATTTTGCGACCATCCTTGTCCTTGTGCAAAGTGTCATTCAACATAAAATATATGCACTACTTGAATTTCTAAGCGGTACCTCCTATATAATTGCTTTTCTTCTTTAAAAACTCCATTTTAAAATATGATGCACACATCCTAAATATACTAGCAATTTTTATATGAATGCAATCTTTTGAAAACTCAAAACATTTTTCATTCAATTTTTCCCACACTCCTACTGAATAGGGGCGTAGTTCAAATTTTACATCCAAATCCTACCACATAACTTTTAATATTCGAATTTCAGAAAAATCTAATTTTTTCCAAACTCGATTTCTTATGTCAGAAAGAAGGCAGAAAACGGAAAACCTCACATTTACCATTTTACTTTAGCGCACCTCTTTCTTCGTACTAGAAACTTATGCTGATATTCTATAAAAATCTCTATTTTCTTTCCCAAGCACAGTTCACAAAAGAAAATTTTTCTTTTCAATTTTTTTTTCTTCTGTTGACGTTTCTGTCGCTTTCTTTAAATTTGTTGTTTTCCTTTTAGTTACTCTTTTTGGCTTTTACTTTTCTTTCATTACTTACATCCTATGTTTGTATTCTCTTCTTGTGAACATCACAGAAAAAGAGCGTCATGCTAATCATCACTGATTTACTACAATAGAAACTAAATGCTTACATAGGAATACAATCTCATAACTAAAAGAGAAAACAAATCCTACTACATAGTGATATTAGATAGGTAAATATAGAAGCTAAACACAGCTATCATCTAGGGCTAGGAGGCCTAGAACCATGTCCACTCTGACACAGAAGGGTCTACTCTAGGAATCCAAGTAACTCATATGCTCCTCCTACCGCCTATTACTTGTTACTAACTTACGCTGTGTTACTCATGATGAATAAGATCTATTCATCTCTTCCATTCCATACTCAAAATGGAATAACCAAGTCTCATTTACTGCAACGAATAAGGATTTCAACCTATGCAGACTCTATCTAAAAAAGCAACTAAGCTTGGGGAAATTTTCTCTTTACCTTTCTTTTTCCCCCAACTAAGGTCTACCTATCCCAACTACGTGTGTCTTACTATCTTACTAATATCACTTGATCATTCTTCTATAGTCTACACACATGAAGCAACATTCCTAGGTTCTCACTAGTGTCTTATACACTTTATAGGAACTTTTATTATTACTACTAAAAGTAATCACTGCTGTCTCCTATATAGCCTTACACGTTTCCCGTCACACCTAGGAAATGATTCTTATCTACTCCATATTTAAAAGTTTGGTTTGGTATTTATCATTCCATTTCAAAAATTAAAGTTTATAAATTTTTGAAACATCAAATCCCAAAATTCTTGCCTTTAAAAGTGTTACTTTAAAGTTTCTATTAAATTCAAAGGTACTTGGTTACTTGACATTTTATTTTTCTAGACTTGCCTCTTTACAGCTCTTTGAATTTAAATTATTTTCCAAACCTAGAGGGGAAAACTTACAAATTCTAAGTTCAAAACTTATTCCTCTTTTCCTTTTAAAGACCTTTACAACTTTCCATAAAAAAATTGGATTTTTAAATTTAACTGTTTACTAAGTTTTTCTCTTCCAAAAAATTATTTACATTTTCACCAATCCATTTTTCTTTAAAACATGCCTTGCTTGTCCTTAAAACATTTTTTTTCTTGACTTTCGAAAATGTCCTCGCATGTTTTCAAAACATCTTCTTTTCGTAGATTTTCAAATTTACAAAAACTGGAGTATATAAGAACAATTATTTTATCAAAAATCCTTTAACTTTCTTACTCTTCCAATTACCTAACCTTGGAGGAGTTTCTAACTTACTACAAATGGGGACTTTTTACAAGGCAAGCAACCAATGTGCATAATCAATGGAAAAATATTAAATTTATATTTCTTAGCTTTCTATTAAGGCTCTCTATAGTATCCCTCCTAACTAACACCGTCTTTAATTATTACACTTCTTATTACACTTAATGGTTTTATACCTTAATGTATTGGAACTACTTTCTCTTATGAGAAACCATTAACGCTAAAACCTTCTATGAATCCTTTAAAAGAGAGGATTTCATGTTTATGTGAAATTACAAGGAACTTATTTTATATTTTATCGAAATAGGCTATACAAAATATGGTGCTTTCCATATATTGTACATCTCTTTCACGTATTCCTTATAACTTGCACAAAACATCTTTATTTGTGATTTGGTTTCATAGAAAATTATATCATTATTCATTTCATTCCAATAGATTAAAGTATGTTTAATCTATATTCACTTACAATAGATATTTCCTACGAAATTTATTAATTTCCTAATATTTAACTTACAACTTCTTCTTTTTTTCCAGAAGAACTCATTTTCAAAATTGTTTTAATATTTTCATAACTAGAATACATTTTCATATACTTATTTAAATATAAGCATACATACAAACCATTTTATTTCTATACTTAGAAATTATCTTCAAAACACATTTTTATTTGGGTTAAAACAGATGTTTCTTAAAACATCGTTACTACAACCCAAAAATACTAGTATATGGATTCAATTAAAATAAATATTAATAAATCCCATATACTATGTAAAAACATTCCTTTGGGAGTCACCTACCATAAAAATAGTGTCATAGTCTATACTTCCTTTATTTTTCACGAAAACATCTATTACAACAATAAATGTTGTAACCTACGTTTTCGATATTTAACAAACTCTAGGTTTTTATATTTAAAATCTTTGTTTACCTACAAAGAAACTACTGAGCTATACATGCTCTATAATTCTTCAAAAATAATTTCACTTTTAACAAAATTTATATCATATAAAAACCAATTTAAATATCATACCACTTTTTTTTTCAAGAACACAATATTACTTCCTCAAACATATTAACAATTATATTTTTCAACTTTTCAATTCCAAAAGTTTCATTTTATTGGGCTAGACATAAAAGGGATTTTCTTCTTACTACCCTAGGAATACCCTTCCTAAACCTTGGAAATCTCATTTCCTTACTAAAATCTCTTATTCCTTCCAAAAAAATACTCTTCCTACTATCCCTAGGAAACTTTCCCACTTCCTATAACATATGGATATCAATCTTCTTTCAAAACATAGCTTATTGTACACTATAAATCGGCAATAACATAGGGCTCAACATCCTTGGGTCATCCCAAACCCAACTAGCAAGCTATGCACAAATATACTTTTAAAAACTTTCCATATGTTAAAATCTATAATTAGGGATTGGATTTTAGTACATTATATATTTATATTTTATTCAAAAATACAAATACATTCACTCATATTTCCTAATTTACTTAGGATCTACTAACCTAAGCTCTGATACCAAATGTAATAACCCAAGTTCCAGTGGATCCAGATTTTTCACAAAAATGCAAAAACCAAAATCCACTGAAGCCTTAGTTGGGTGTCTGGTATCCTGCAATAGGCAAAGATAAATATATCAGAGTTCAAATAAATATCTCACGGCGAAACTGAGTAAAATATAGTAATAAGTAGATACTCACCAAGGTAATAACACTTTCTAAACAAGTGTCTCAAAGCTGGAAAATCTCTACCATCTATCTAACCTGTGGGATGATACAAGGAGGGGGTCAAAACTAAAGTTCTGGTGAATGGAAAAATTATCCACTTCTAAGCATAATTCTACATATACCATTCTATTTCCATTTTCCATTATACTAGGTTTATTGGGTTTATAATACTCTCACCTCTCTGCGTGAATCGTACCGATCTACTCCCTAGTAGATTAAAACATAATAACTAATATATATGTAGCTACATGCCCAAAGACTGCATCGGTCCTAGGTACTACCCATAGTACCTTCTGTATCCTCCTCTAAAAGGACTCCATCGTCTCGCTGCTAGAGCGTACTGAAACTACATCTGTAAAGGATAGCTTCGTGAGGCCTACAGTACAGATGTTCCATCGTCTGCTAGGAAAACGTGAAACTGCATCCTCACTAGCTTATACTAGTGCTCGGACATCCACAATGTACCACCCAATGCGTACCTTGAGGACTACACGTAATCGTTCTGTCTACTCTCTAAATTCTGCCGATAAGGTCTACCTTGTATGGAACTCAGTCGGAGATTTTCTATATTTGTAAAGATCTGCTTCATTAGGTCTACAATACAGACATTCTACTTGGTCTGTCTCTTTTCTCATTGTGGCTATGGCCCTACGCATCCACCCCTCAACTAATCGAAAGACCTTTCAAGAGGTAAGTGGTTGTGCCCTACTGCAAGCAATCTAAACATCCAATTGGTTGTGCCCCTCATCCAATGTCTCGATAGTGAAAGAATCATTGGCCTATTGGTTTAACTCTAATCTTTCTGAACTCGCTCTGACTGATGATGGCTTGATCTCTGCATGTGACTATCCTTTTGGGTCTTGCCCACTATAACCTACTCGCAATCCAGAGTACGGTGTCATACGAATATCATACTCCATCATCAACCTTTTGACTGCCTACAAAGGTCCGCTTCGTTAGGCCTGCAATGCAAAAGCAATCAAGGCATACTCTCTTGATGGAACACCTAAGGACCTTCCTCTGGGGGTGCAGCTTCGTTAGGCCTACCCCAGAGAGCCATCCTAGAGTATCCTCACGTCCCATTGAAGTCTCGTACTTCTTTCTAGCCCGAACTAACTAAGTTGGACGTGCTCTTTCTGCATTAAAATCTGTGACGAACTGCTTTGTTGGGCTCTTTGTCCAGATTCTCTTGAGGGCTGCTCCAAACGCACCTTATCATTAGATCCTACATCTAATCTTTTATTATGCGTTTTGTTTACTTTTCTTATTCTGTTGGCTACTTATTTACCCTAATCAGCATGCTCAGCCCTACTTATGTGTGAGACCATCAGCCCTAGACCTAAAAGGGAATGCTGCCGGTACGGGCCACTTCTATTATTTTGCTTATTAACTTAATCCAAGATCTAAGTTTGATAGAATAAGCCTCTTTTATTTCTTTCTTTTTAATTATAACATATTTGTTACAATTATACTTGCAATTGTCACTTTTATATCCTTTACTTTGTTTTATAACCTACTTGTTATAAATGTAATTGCAAGTGTCTCTTTTCTATTCTAATCTGTCTTCTTTTATTATGATATTAAATTCTCTTTAGTTCTCTTATATTATATGATAGTCTTGGCTTGGGATAACGTCCAACTGTCACAAATTTACTTATCATAATAACTGCTTTACTTTCTATTCTACTATTTGCGCGGTAAATGCAGATCTAGTCACATCTTCTGTTTATTATTTCTAGCCTTGTCAAATAATTAACTTGATTACCTCGTTTTCTTTAATTTCTTTAACGCTTCACGTTATTCTCTTTTATTCTAGGAAGTAGTTCTATTCTATTTGGTTTGTTACAAAGACTGTGCTAAAAAGCCAGTTCCATATTTTAATACTAAATAATGCTATAAACAATAATCCGTAACTGCAAGTTGTTTCTTTAATTTTTGGGTAATACAAAATACAGTAATGTCTCTATTTTGCACTAATTCCATTTTTCTTTCTTTTATTCTTGCAATTATGTTTATCGTTATTCTTACAATATTAAACTATGGAAATTTATTCCCTTTTCTAAACCAACCAACTAATCTATTACTAGCTTCCAAATCAAGTTATTAGATTTTTCCCTTTTTATTTCATTCCCCGAATTTTTAACGTAATTCATTGTAAATTTCTCACTTTTAGGCTTATGTCTTTCTCTATAATTCTTAAGCCTAATATTACTTATATTTAATTGGATTCCTTTCTTTTTTTCATATAAATAACATTTAAATATAAGTACACTTCTCTTATAAAATTTACAGTTTCAACATAACTAATTAGCAAAACTAATTACTGAAATAAATGTTGAATTAAATATTTAACGGGAATCTAACGATATTATATCATACACATAAAAGAGATATAATTTAAATCCACTCACATGTCGTCCTTAGCTTTGCTCCTCCTTAGCTTTGCTCCATGGCCTTCTTGGATCCCTTTCTAAGGTGTCTAATATTTTTATTAAAAAGATCTTCTCCCTAGAAATATTTTCTATTTAGGGTTCAGCCTCAGGCAATGAACCCAATTGGGAGAAAATCTGATTGTGGGAAAAATAGCTAGGCCTAGGGTTCTATTTATAGTGGAGTTTAGGGACCCCAGACCGTCGGATTTATGGATTGAACCTGGTGCAACCATGTCCCAGGCTCACTGCGAATCGTTCGGTCCATAAAACAATGCTTCAGATCGCGTGAAAACCGAATTAGAAAAGCTCGGCACGTCCGTGGACAATTTAACGTCCAGGGCAAACGCGGGTTGACCTATAGGTCAACCTGTGTTCTTTGTGGGTCGACCTTAGGGTCGACCCTTGTGCTTTGCTGGTCGACCTGTTGGTCGACCCGTGTGGTCCTTTTATTTATTATTTTTTTGTTTAATTAATTATATATATCTGATTTTTTGTTCTTCTTGTACCTCCTTCGTATTAACTTTGATTTCGACAAGTTATATATGGAAATTGAGCAAAAAATTGCCATGGACACAATGGTATAAGTTTCGAGGCCATATTCTGACAATTCCAAAAATGCTTATTTTCACATTTCATCGTTATTTGATTATTTAATTATCTAAAAATGCGAGGTGTTACAGGAGCCTTATTAGAAAAATGAAATGGTAACATTTAACCTTTCTAATATTATAAGAATATATGCTAAATAATATTATAATTATCTACAATTATAAATTTTTGCATTTAATATGATTGATAAAGTGTTTATCAATTAACATATACAAATGAATTGAATGTTAATAAGAAATGAGGTACATAAATTTAAGATCGACATTAGAAATGTAAATTGTGGTAGTTTGGACTAATTAGATGAATATTAATGATTGTTGAATGTTTTCTTTTATTGCAAACCATTGTTATTACTGTTTTTTATTGCATATGATTGTTGTATGCTGTGTATTTATGCTTGTGGTTATGATTTGGATTCAAAATCATGCTATGTGGTTCTATTTAACTCATACATGTTCTATATCTTAATATAAGTGACTAATATTCTAAATTGAGTTGAGATAGGTACATACGAAGACCGTTTATACGTATATGCGGATTATATTTGCTTTTGCTTGCTTAATATGAGCGAACTCGCTCGTATGGGACGTATCTTTGATTACATACCACACTTTTATATTTTTCCCTACGGGATGCCTCATCATTGAGATGAGATGTATATTTGATATGTTTGGTATATATTTGTGTTATATATTGTATTGTAAAAAATTTCCGATCGAGCCGCGCAAAGGAGACTCAGCCAAAATTTTCCGTAAATCTGGGTGTTAAAAAATTTTGAGGTTTTAAAATTTTATGACTTGTTTTCTATATAAGTTGTAATTTTCGTAAGCCGATCGGAGTGGTATAGTAGAAGTGTAGTAAAGGTTTTCTAATAAGATTTTAAAGTTTATAAGTTGATTATTTTGAATAAAATATATCGTACGTTAAATTCCGTACTTAGCCCTTTTCGAGGACGAAAAGTTTCGAGTGGGGGAGAATATAACGACCCATATTTTTAATTATTTTAAATTATTAAATTTAATATAATTATTGAATAAAAAATGGTTAAAAATAAAATTTAATGTTTTATTAATATATTTATTTAATATGAACTTGAATAAAATCTTGAAATAATAAATTCCGAAGATTTAGGCAATAACAACTATCGAAATGAAAATTTTATTCATTGAATGTGTTTGTAATCGATGTCTATAATTGAATAATAAATGTTGAATTATTTAGATGATAATAAAATGATTGTTAATAAATATTGAATTATTTATTAATGGTGATTTATTGAAAAATTTAAGCGTTGAATTTAATATTGAAAATTATTCAAATAATTGAATTCTGAATTTAATATGAATGAAGATTGTTAACATTTAAAATTGGATTTAAAGGTGAATAAATAGAATTGGAAATTTTATACTTTAATTGACGAGTAAAAATAGCCCTTTTGGCCACTATCATGGATTTCGACGAAACTAGTTTTTTGGATCCGTAATAGCGAATTATTATAGGATTTCAAGTTTTATAGCGATCGGACTTGTCGTTTGGCCGTGCAAGCTTGAACCACGTAGAATTTAGTTAAAGGAATTTAATTAAAATTAATTGATTTTGAAAAGCTATCTTCTGCATACTATCGAATTAAGCCTCGAGACCTGTTCCATTATGTTCGGAATGGGAGTAAAACATATAAAACGCCAGGCAGCATGCGTCATTTGGAGTTTGGAATTTTCATGGGCAATTGGTTAGATATTTTCTAATTAAATAATATATATTGACTTTCCTTTCTTCCAACAACCCGTACAAGCCGCCTCCCTATTGTCTCTCCTGTACCCCTCTCCATTTTGTTTCAAAAAAAATTTCTCATAGAAAAATAAACTCAACGAAAAAAAAATGGCAGAGTAAACGATCGCGAGCTTGGCTGGTAGGGGGAACGCGACCTGGAAGGGCGATGGCGCGAGGGAAGTGACGAGCGAAGTCGTGTTTTAGGATCTAGGGTTCGATCGTTTTAGTGCTGATGTCGCAGGTGCGCGAGGTGGTGGTCGCATGGCTGGGGAGGCGTGGAGTATGGCGTCGGAGGTGGTTGTCGATGGCTTCGCGATTTGAAGGAGGGTTGTGTCGCGCGTGCTATAGGAGGCGGGCCTAAGAACGGGGGCTTTGGCTAACGTGTTTAATTATTATAATTGTTTTGTTAATTAAGTTAGTTTAAATTTTAATTATTATCGTTATATTAATAATTCGTAACTTTTGCATACGAGATGCGTTTCGGGTGAAACAAGTCGCATTTTGATCGTATCGACGAAGGCTACGTCTTGGAGTTGGTTTGAGATTAATTTGAAGCTGGAAAAATTTTCAGTCTCAAATAAAAGGTGAGTGCTTTATACGCTCACAACTGACTAAAATAATTTTTATGTTAGTTAAATTTATATCGTGAAGTGATTTAAAATTTATGGACTGCTGTTTGGTAAATTTAACTGACATTTAAATTGATATGAATTAAAATGATAGGAATTTGAATTGACGGTTCAAATTTGAAATGGAAATTAAATTGCTAGTTAAATTCCCGATTATTGATAACTAGTAAATTGTTATGATATTTTGATTGATTTGGATGTTAATTGTGGTGGATGCTATTGATTGATACTTTGGATGATTTGGATGTTTGTTTATTTTGATATATCCTGTTATCATCCTGTACAGTATTTACAGTATATAAAACTGTAAATTGAATTATTTCGAATAAATTAAGAAATAGGTTGAAATGATATATACCCATGACATTTATTTGGATTGAAATGATATATATCCATCCCTGAAATTAAAATCGAAATAACTATTCACTTGGCTATAGGATAGAAAATTATATACGGACACCGGATTGGTTAAACTAAATGATTTTAAGATTTTGATTTGAAATTGTTTAAATTGATTTTGATTTTAATAAATAAAATCGAATTTATGAAAATGGAATCATTTTTGAACTCGAGCTCGAAATGTAAAAAAATGAACTTGTCAACCGGAATCGTTTAAAGAATCGAGTTTGAAATTTTGAAGTTATAATTGAGAAACCATTTGGATGATGGAAATTGATTTGTTTAAGTGATTTGAACTTTTACTCGAACTTTGAAATAAATCCAAGTAAAAGTAATTTAAATGGATATTTCAAAATTTGAGCTCGGAATTGAATTATTTTGAAGATTTGAATCTTAAATTGAACATTGAAGTTAAATTTGATTTAAGTAATTTAAATCGATATTCTAAAATCGAACTCGAATTTCTATAAATCGTAATGGTTTAAAATTGACGATTGAATTGAAATTAATCCAAATTGGAATTGAATTGAAATTAATTGGAATTGAAATCGAAATTGAATTAATTTGAAAGCGGAATTGAAGTTGATTTGAATTAAATTGTAATCGAAGTTAATTCGAATTGAAATCGGAATTCAATCGATTTTAATGGAAATGGAAATTGAAATTGAGTTGAATTGGAAGATTTGGAATTGAATCAGTTTGACTTTGAAACTATTTTCAAATAAAATATTTTAATATAAACTATTTAAAATCTATCTTTTTAAATATTCAAATTATTTTGATTTTCCAAGCCATTTTACTATATAAACCATTTCAATATTCAAACTATTTATATTAAACTATTCAACTATTTTAAAACCATTCAAGCTATTTTCTAAAAATCCAAACTGGTTAGAGTGGGAATTGTTTATATTTGAATCATGGATTTAAATACAAATTAGGTTAAAATAAAGTTATAATCTAAATTGAAATTCGAAACAATTTTGGAGGCGAAATCGAGATATCAAGACGAAAATGATTTTGAAGTGAAAGAGTATATTTTGAGTAAATATGATGCTTTCGAAATGAATTTGATTTTGAAGTGAATATGATATTTTGATATCAAGTACGAATTATTTTCGAAATATAAAAGTACCAATCGGTGTGTAAAACGACGATTGGTTATTAAAGAGACCGGGGTCTTTTATTGGCATACTCTCCGTTAATATTGAAACCACTTTAACAACTGTGTAAACGGAGGAGACTCGAGAACGAAGTGGTTAGATTTGGCATCGTTTGCTGAATTTGAAGAATGAGAATGATGATGGATAGACCCCGTCACTTGTGCCAATTTGAAATGACTAAAACAGGACGGCTTGAAAGGGCCAAGCATGCTAGCTACCCCTAGCGGACATCTATTCTTCGATTTTCTTGGACTTGGTCCATATTATTACTCTTGTTGTTGGTTTCGATTGGTGCACCTTGATCTGGGATAGTCTCCCTTTGACTCGATATGGCATGGATGTACGCGGTGGGCGGTCATGGCTACAATGAGTTATCACCAGCCCTATGACCCGAACTGGTAGTATCCTACCTTGGGCATTGCCTCACGTGCCTTGTCATACTTTTATCCCTATACGAGACCCCTACGATTTTGGTTTAGTGTTGTCGTATCACGGCACATCACTGGCTACCAACGTGCTACTGGTTGTGCTAAATGCAAACTGTACGACAATGCTTAAAAACGCGTTAAGGGGGATTAATGTATAGCCTTAACGCTAAGAAAAATATTTATTTTACTGATTAGACATTATATATATAGCATATTCTACTATATATAAATAATTTGACGGATCCTTAAGAGATGGAAAATCCCGCAATATCTCTTGAGTTATTGCACGCACGTTATACACTAGATAGGAGATGTGAAACCCCGTAAACATCTCCGATGCTATTACACTCATGTTATGCGATATCATAAGGATATTTTAGTCCTGACTCGAGTGTTTTGTCTTTTCATTTCTCTTGGGTCAGCCCTGAGTTTTCAGCGCATTGATGATCATTTTTTAGAGGACGAAGACGAAGTTTTGGTATATTATTACTATTATTATTCCTACATCATGTTATCTGCTGCATTATTTTATTTATCCCTGTTGTACACAAAACTTTGATAAATGTTGTATAAATTATAATCAAATGTATAATATAAATAGCTTCATGAACTGTTAATTTGATTACTATATTTTATTGTTCCGCTGCGAGATTCTGTGTTTGTTTCTTTCTTCTTTTCTTATTTTTCTTAATTACCCCAATGACTATCTATGTTCCGGATTTAAGTTGGACATGTGTGGATTATTATCGATTTAGACCTCCCGAAATGTGGGTCGTCACATTAATGATCCAAAATGGTAAATTTTTTGAAATTCACCGATTTCTTCCACTACGGGTTGGCCCAGTTCCTTCAGCCCCTACCCTTGTCTTGTTGCAAAGAGTTCACGAAATACTGTTGGCTCTTCCTTGGAAATCCATTTATCGAACGTCACCATTATGGATTTAGATGTATACCTGAATACTGTTGTGATGTTGGCTGCAATCATCATAACTAATTTATATATTTATTTTCACACATTAAACACTATCTATATATCACCCTTATTTACTTATAAAATAAAATGGTTTTCGTTCTTGTGAGGGGAAACCTGTTCGGTTTTACGGCGTGGTCTCATAATGTGTCGTTATATGTTCACGCATATGTCTTGAGTTTCTCATAACAGACTCTATCTGACTCGAAGTTTATTTTTCCTTAAACTCTGTAGTATTCATATGAGTAGGCTGAGAAAGACAGGTTATGCTTCTGACGTCTTAGAGCTGACGGATGGCGAGCAGGAGGCTTCTGAAGTTATCAACTAATTACTTTTCCGCTACACTATTAGTATATATGTAAGGACATGCTGTTAC
Source organism: Allium fistulosum (assembly GCA_030737815.1). Taxonomy (NCBI): domain Eukaryota; kingdom Viridiplantae; phylum Streptophyta; class Magnoliopsida; order Asparagales; family Amaryllidaceae; genus Allium; species Allium fistulosum. Next base: position 1,028,220,935 of record CM060905.1, on the reverse strand, counting down.
AACTGTCCAGGCTAAAAGTTAGTACATTGTTATGTTAGTACCTTCGGTTTTGATTTTGATGATAAAAACTTTAAGACATTATATAAAATATAAATACTAATGTTTAATTAAGATATATATAGTATATAGTGCAGTATATTAGACAGAAGTTGATTAAGAAGACTGTACAGTATCAAGAGTAGTTTCAAGATGCCGATATAGAGTTTCAAGAGATGGAAATTGGAGACTCATAAGAATTGGAGATTTCAAGATTTCAAGATATTTCAAATAAGTTATAGAGTCATAGAATTTATGTTAAAACCTTGATAGCACTTTCCTGATCTTTCTCGCCTTCTCTAATTTTGTTTTAAATTATTTTTAAAATATCTTGGTTTTAAAATAATCTTTTCAAAATATTTCTCAAAATGATTTTCAATTTCTTATACTTTTAAAGATATTATTTTAATGTTTTTAAGTTTATATGTATATTGAATTTTTGTTTATACTTTAATAATTTATAACTATATTAATTTTATATATATTATTTACATTATACTGAATATTATTATTAAATCTTTCAAAATTATTTTATAAAGTTTTATTAAGTTTTAATATGATTAAAATATGTATAAACTATGTTTAAATGTTTGTACAAAGCTTCAAAATATTTTACAAAACTTAATATTTTCAAAACAATTTTTATTAAGTGATTTTTCAAAATACAAAGGGATATGTCGATATATCCTCTGCAAGTATGCCGACATACTGGCCGTAAATTTCAAAATTCAAATTTTGAATGGAAGTGTCTTTTCATGTATCTCTTCGAAAATGGACATGACCATTGTTTTCCTATATATACCAGACTTTCAAATGAATTTTCATTAATACTTTCTTATTCTTCTCTCCTCTTTTCACTCTCTTGATTTCTAAGTCAAAATATACCCAAACTCTGCCGAAATTCAACCAGAACCAAATTCAATCATTACTAGTTTGATTCTCTTTCATCTACTCTCTGATTTCTCTCATCTCCCTTACTCAAACCAAGATCAAAGTGTTATTCAAGAGTTATAGGATCAATTGTAATCAAGATCAAAGATCTGAGTCTATAAAACTCTATCAAATCAAACTGCTATACTTGCGGGTGTGATTGTAGCCTGTAAAATCAATTGGGTGTGCTTAGTAGCCCGTAAATCTAGTGGGTGTGCTTGTAGCCTAGAAATCAAGTGACTCTACCCAGAGGTCGTGATTCTGGAGGGTGTGTCTCATAGCCTTAAAATCGAGATTGTATTTGCATTTCTAGTTGAAAAGAAATCTGTACAAGGAATTGTACAAGACTGAATGTAGGGTAACTCCAAACCAATATAAAATCCTGATGTGTTCTTTCCTTTTAAATTTTACTGCATCTACTTTTTTCTGTGATTGTTAATTGCATCATGCCAAGTAGAATCAAAAATAATTTGAAAAATATTCATATAATCCATTAAACATAATTCACTCTCGTCTAGTGTTAATTTAGCCTTAAAATTCTTATTCCACTAACTCACATTTGGTATCAGAGCATTAGTTTTCAAAGTATTCATCATTTAATTTTTGAAAAAGTTTAAATGGTTACCAACGCTGGTAATAGTACTGTTAGTGTCACTATTAATACACTTGTTAGTAACTCATTTGTCAAAGGACAATCAACTGCTAGACCTTCACATTTTAATGGTAGTTATTACACATATTGGTCATGTAGAATGAAAATTTATTTACAGTCAATTGGTTTAGACACTTGAAATATCACACAAACTAAATACGCTGAACACGAGACTAATTTTGCATAGTGGACTACTAACCAAAAAGCAGTTACACAAAATAACTCTAAGGCTATGAATATATTGTTTTTTTTACTAGATAGAAATGAATTTAATAGAGTATCTATATGTAAGTCTGCATTTGAAATATGAAGAACTTTGCAAGTTACACATGAAGGCACAAGTAAGGTTAAAAAAACTAAAATATCTATGTTAACAAACCTGTTTCAATTATTCAAAATGAGTCCAAATGAATCCATATTTGATATGTATAGTAGATTCCAAGATATAGTGCACTCATTTATTGCACTAGGCAAAAGTTTTATTGAGGGGATCAAGTTCGAAAAATCCTCAATCCACTTACTCCTAAATGGAATCAAAAGACTCTTGTAATCGAAGAGGCCAATGACTTTAGCACTTTAAAAATTGAAGAGTTAATTAGCAGTTTAATGTCTTTTGAAGCATAAATGCAGGGCAGGAGAGAAAGCAAAGCAATAGAGAAGAAATCTATAGCTTTTAATGCAATGATGGATAATTCAGACAGCGATGATGATGAAGAAATTGCTTTCATGGACAGGAATTTTAGAAAATTTCTAAAATATAGGAAAATGAACAATTTCAAAAGAAATGATAACAAAAATCCAGGAAGCGGAAGTGGAAGCGAAAATGGCATTAGATGTTATAACTGCGATGAACCTGGCCATTTAAAACGAGACTGTTCACATCCCGATTAACTGAAAACCACACCAAATACTGATTCATCCAAAAAAACGTAGAAGGGCTTATACTGCAATTCTAGACGATTCAGATACTTCATCAAGCGATAATGAATCAGATACATAAAGTGCTAACATGTGCTTCACAGCACTACATAATTCAGAACAAAATGGTGAAATGGATCAGAAAAAGGTATGCTTCTAATATATCAAAAGTTTTAATTCTTGAATGAATTTTTGGTTGCTTTATTGGCTGTCTGGAATATCCTATAGATTAATAATAATACTGGTTGAATATTATGTGATTATATTTTAAATTTAAATATTTTAATAATATAATAGTAATATAAAATATTTAAAAATAATTTAAAATTATTTTTAAAATTATTTTTCTGTAAATAGAATAACTATAAATAGGTATATATATATATATATATAATAAAATAGGGTATAATTAAAACAAAAATCATTTTTGAAAATTTCGACATATATGTCGACATACCCCACTTACATGTCAAAATATGTACATAGATTTTGGATTTCAATTTTAAATTCAAAATTTGAATTTTCCTCCACCTTTTCACGAACTCCTATGTTCTGAAAAGTTGTCTTTTGACCAGAGAAAATGTCCTTTGATTCTCTATTTATTTACCCTATCTCCATCCATTCATTTTTCACTTTCATTTTCAAATTCAAAAATTTAACTCTATTATCTCTTCAAACTACTCTTTAATGGCATCTTCAATCAATACTAAGGCAACTATGAGGCTTTCTAAGAAAATAAAAGAATGTCGCTTCAATGATCAAGAAGCCATGCAAGCCTATATTGAGTATTTATCTTTCGGAAAGTCTTTTCTGGAAAATTTGCTATTTTTGAAGATTTTCCCACTTATGATCTTTTCAATCTTTGTTTACAAAACGAAATTCTTGGTTTGATCGATGCTTCTCAAAATGATTTCGTTTGTTACCCAAAATTGGTGATGATGTTTTATGCAAATTTAAAAGGAAAGTTTTATGATGGAAGAGAATGAGAAGTTTGGAGTAGTATCAAGAGGACACAAATTGTTTTAAATTGTGAACTTTTGGGTCATATTCTTAGATGCAAATCTAGTGAAATGGACCTTTCAACTTCTCAAATTGATTTCAGAATCGTGAAGTAATTCATGACATTTTTGAAAGTGATGATGATTTTGAATTTAAAAACAAAAACTTGCGTCCAAAAGCAAGAATTTTAAGCCTTCTTTTGCAACAAAGTATCACTACTAGAATGGGTAATTATAATAACCTGACGTAAAAAGTTTTCAAAACTCATTTCGTCATTTATAGTCAATACGACATAAATTGGTCTCAAATCATTTTGGATGAACTTCTTTCTAAAAATCTTTCCAAACATGAAAACACACTATTTCATGGTGTGTATCATACTCGTATTTTCAATTATTTTAGTGTTGACCATAAAGGAGAGGAAACAATTCCTCAAAAAATATTTGACAAGGCCAACATTTCTACTTATGCATATTTCATCCTTTTTCGAGCCTTATGAAACGCTTGCAGAATAGGAACAATGGTTGGCTTTGGAAGAGGAGCAAGAAATAAGAGAAGAGGAGGAAGAGGAAGAGGAGGAGGAGGAGGAGGAGGAGGAAGAAGGAGAGGAAATGGAAGTCGAGGAAGAAGAAAAAGAAGAGGAGGATACTTCTTTGGAAAGTATCAATATGCCACCTAAACCATCCAATAAAGATCTTCTCAAAAATCAAGAGAAGATCATTCACAAACAAAGTAAGCTTAAGAAATCATTTTCAAAGAAATTTATCTCAATTTCCAACAAAATGGATAAATTCTTTGGAAAGATCATTCGGAAGCTTGGTGGTTCTTCTTCATCTTCATCCATATCTTTCTAGTTGGTTGTTTAAGCTATCTTTGTATTTGAATTTTCTAGTTTACGTTGAATTTCATGTATCTTTCTTTTATTTCTTGTACTCATCCTTATTATCAATGAAAATTCTATTTCTTACTGTTATACATTGTAAATTATCTCTGGAATGTCATACAAATATAATAGTATAGGTCAAATACAATAGAAAGGTAAAATAAAGTTGTTTTGAAAATTATAGTGCATATGTCGACATATGCCAAGTATGTATGTCGACATATAATGGTCATTTTTCAAACAATTTAAAAAAAAATAACTACCAAACACCAATTCATTTCAAACGACTTCTTACCCCTATATGTGTGTGTGTGTGTCTATTCACTCCAGAAAATCATTATTTTCAGTCTCTATCTTCACTCCCTTTTATTCTAAAACTCTAATAAAAATTAATGATTTCTCCTATTCAAAAACTAACTGAAAACCTCCAATAAACTCTTGAATCATTCAAGAACATTCTTTCTTTCATCTTAAGAAACCAGAGACATTTATAATTAAGTCAAATGCAGATGATCAAGGAGCAAGAAAGGCATTTCAACGCGATTCGGTGGATGATTTCTACCTTAAACAAAGAAGAACAACCACCAACCCAGAGTGCACCATCAACAAAGGCGATGAAGATTGGGATGTTATCAAAGCAGATCCAATCTTTAGCGCTGATGGATGGGTTGAAGATCCTCAAAATGTCTAGTTTAAATAGGTTTGATTGTATATAAAAAATAATACTTGATTTAGTTTGGATTTGATTGGTTTGATTTGTGTGATTTGTTTGAACGGTGTGTGACATTAACTTTGTTGGATTGATGAATATTTGGACTGATTATTTCATGATTATCTGATTTTACATATCACGTATTCATATATATATATATATATATATATATATATATCAATTAGTATTTTATTTAGGAGAAGTCGGAATTAGAATTAGAGTAAGAGTTAGTGTTAGAATTATAGTTTAAGTTGGTTATTTTTGTTGATGACAAAGGAGGAGAAATATATAAAATCTAGGCATAGATTAAGGGAGAGTTTTATAACCTAGGGTGAGTTATATTATATTTTATATACAGAGTTGTCATCGTCTGGTATGGGGCTTTTGGTAATATTTCTCCGGTTATTTTTTGGACTCGTTATATAGGATATTGTAGTGATTGAGTAGAGTTTATGAGCAATGAATAAACAATTGAACCACACGATGGTATGAGACGTCGGTGCGATATTTATTCGGTTATTCACTGTAATTAGATGCCACTTATGTGACGGGATCACTGGTACTAGGATAATACTTACGTGAGGTGATGCTCATGGTGTTGAGAAAACTCATGGATTTGAGTTAGGTGAGATACTTATTTATGCAGATACAATGTGTTTATCTATCATGATGTACTCCTGGCTATTGGTGTGCAGTGAACTAGACGGCCAGAATCCACCATAATGGCATGATCTTGGGGTCATGCCCCAAATCTGACATCTTTATTGGATATTATATTTGATGTGCATTGTAGGATTTTGGTGAGTATTATATGATGGTTAACCCTTCGCCCCTATGTCACATAGGCTGACAGTCAATTACCATAGGGGTAGGATCAGGTTCATGACGGGAAGTCCTCGCGTTGACGAACACATCGATGGATATACGTCGTGATTACCGTGGAGGTAACGGATGACTGTAGAAGCGGATCCAGGTGTCCAGAGTATAGTGGATTCTCATATCATTTATTGTATATGATTTCTCAAATAAGCGGCCTATATTTTATATTGATGTTGGTACTCTATTACGCGAGATTGAGAGATATGTTTGAGCATTGCTGAGTGTTAGCCTAACCATATTTGATGATATCTCGAGTATTGGTGTTTTCTGGACTTCGATGATTTCTTGAAATGGATGATTCACCCATTTCACATTGATTCTGTGATTTCTGATTTGATGTGTTTCTATATGGATAATGGCATCTTTATGTACGGTTCTCTTTATGTACGATTCTGGGATACTCGACGTTTTGTGATACTTTGGGGTTTGTTTATGATATTATAATATTATATACCTATATACCTTGACATTATGATGGATTTGTTGAATTATTTTGATGGTGTTATCATATTATCATATCCTGCATATATTGAGTTATGTATGTATATTGATATAGTCTGACCCATGTGTCTTCTAAACATAGATATAGGGTGTCTCACATCGCCTAATGGTTCCCATTTTATAAGATTAAATTCAAAATTAATTTTTTTTTGCCTAGCTCGAGAATCGAAACTAAAATCTCTATTTTAAACGTATAATTGATTAAATATTAAAATTCATTTCAGATTCGGTTATATCTAAGTATTATAAATACCCTTTACATTATTATCTATGTTTACATGTAATTTTCGAAAGGAGCAGATTTTTCTACGAATTCATCGTCAAACAAAAAAAATCTCAATCCCTCTCATTTATGGATGGAGTTTCAACTATATAATCAAGGGGTGAAATATGAGAATACAAAGATTTAGTTTTAGATGTATTAGATCTATCAAAATAAGATCTAAGAAGTCCATTTATATTTGAACAGTTCTTTCTGGGGTTGGGGTTTGTATAATAGTAGACAATATTATTATTTATTCTATATGTGGAGGAATAGCTTTACAGTATTATTATTTATTCTAGCGTTTTCAATTTACCCGATATCTGAAAGAGGAATTTCTTCTCATTCAATAGATCATTTTGTTGTAATATTAGATTTACTAAAATTGTTTCATTCAAAGATTATGATCATTTTACATTGTGGATTTAATGTACAAAGCGGTTTATAATAAATTCTACAACAAATACATGTAACTTCAGATCCTGGAGCATAATTATAACCAAGTGCCGTAACATTTAATGATGTTTCTTACCGTTTAATATAAGAGCATCAAGTATATCAACAGAGATAAAGATAATTGTAAATTAGGATAAACATAAAATTAAGGTAGACTATGATCCAGGCTGAACTGTATTATGCCCCATTACCGATGTTTTCCGATCTAAATTACTATCATCAAGCTTTTGGTAAACCTTCCAAAGTTAAGGGTTAAAGATAATTTATACTAAATTTATATAAATGAATTTACGAGATTCTCTACAAGGACATATGTCCTTTTCATTTAATAATTTTATAATAACTTCTTCAATCAAGATAAATATATTCTTCAGTGTATTTTACTACTTGTTTTAATATCCAAGAATTTCAGAAGTGCCAAGTTGGTTAAAAACCTTTGATTCAATCTTGGAGATTGTCCATTTATTAAGTAAATCTAGATTATGGGCTAAATCATATTTTTGTTTAAGACTCATCTTATCATATACACTTTAATGTATCGATGCTAAACTATACCCTATCCACATACATGTTATCATGATCATTAAGATTAATATTAGTTACTCCAGTAACAATTTTGCTACAGTAACTGTATTTTAAAAGCTCATTAAATACAGATCATTTTGAAACTTTTAAACATAAGTGAGGTAATTCATACAAGAAATTTATCAATCGAAATGTGCCTTCTTCAGAATGAGTCAATGCAAAAGGAAGCCCAGAACGCCAATATACGGACCTATTGCTATAATAGGCATAAACGACCATAAAACGCTGACAGTAGTATCAAAACCTACAACCCCAAGGACTCCGAATCCAACCGAAACTGACCTGTCTTGGGTCGGGTTTAGTACGACAAAAAATACCATTTAGATCCAAAGACTAGACCAAAAAGCATAAAAATGTTTGCATTTTAAGTTTTACCGCAAAACAGGACCGGATCCGAGCCCGAAACTGGTTCGGGTCTACGTTATGAAAACATATAGTTTCGCACAAGACAGAATCCAATCCTCCTGAAAACAAGATCTGTAAGATCCTATTCTTATCGGACTAAACGTATCTAATTGCCCCCGAGAAAAATAACAAAAACTATGATCCCTATATGGTCGGTTACAGTGCACAGCATAAAACTTGTGTTTTAACTTGCCCCTGTATGAAAAACTAGTATATAAATCCGCCTTTGGGGAAACCGTCTTATGTCAAATTATCGTTCTAGTTTTTAATATACACTAGAATACAAATATTCCCATTTGTTGCTATTGCTGCTTCCGAGTAAACTTCAAATTTTTTTAGTATACAAAATAACTTTAAAACGCTCTCCCGTCATCACGAGGTTTAGCACAACATAGATTCGTGATGCATATGTATTATTTTTATAAGCATTGACAAAACAGCAGAAATCTTAATAAAAAAAAAAGAGTTCAGAAACTTCAATTAATTAGCACATCAAAATAACACAACCCACCAAAAACATATATAAAAAAACAAAACAAATAGCTGGCTTGTGAAATTGAATTCAGCATTTGAAATTTGCACATAACATAAAGAATATCAGACTAGGTTTTCAGAGCAAGTTTTCTACAGTTTTCCAAGTATATCTGCAGACGTTGGAAAAGGTAAACGCTTATTCCGACGTTCATAAACAAGCCACTAACTTGAGAACAAAACAATTTACTAATTTGAGCTACGGTTCTACTTGGAGTGCAAGTTAAAAACTGATTATTTTTAAACCATTGCAAGAAATAACTAGAGCTCGGGCCAGTTGGAATACAAGTATAGATCATGCTTCTGCTGCCATGATACCTTTAACCAGTTGAAATTTCCAACATTTGATCAACTTATAACAAATGCTAATTCTGGCTTAGTAATATACAAAAATAAACGACTACGAATAACATACTAAAAACACAAGTTTTACATATGTTAATTCTGATCATCCACTTTTGTACGTCACTAAAATAGTGCAAGTAGTCAAGTGCAAAACTTTATTTCGAAATTTGAATCACTTGCCAAATAAAACTGTTGCTCACAGCAGGGACGGGATTTTTTTTCTTCCCTAGTGCCTCACAAAAATATTTGATTCAAGATAATAATCTAGATTGGTGTATTATACAATTAGTTTTAAAACTAATATTTAAAGGAATTTGTCATCCCAAAATAATGGTATCCAACTTGTAGCTAATTATAATTATATCAGCAGTGAGTAGGCAAACTTAGGTGCCGTCGGCGGCAAAATTTTGACCCGTTCCCGTTGGAGACTTGTCCGCCACAACAAGGTTAGCCAAGTTCCCAACTCCATTGTGTGAATGGTGGAAGAAGATACGTTGACGTCCAAAGCGTCGGACGCTGATCGAAAAATATCCGATAAATATCTGATATCCGTCCGCATCAGCAGATACAAATATCCGAAAATGATTTCAAATTCAAATACAGATATGACACTATCTGAATCCATATCAGACCGTTTACGAAGCTAAACTTAATGAATACAATTAGTCCAAATCATCATCAATTATGCGTACATTCGTAATCTGTGTGCAGGGAGTAAAACAAAATTGAACATTGGGTTGGGTAAATAGAAAAATCAAAAAAATTGAAAACTTATGTTTAGGGCATTTAACGCGCACTTAGAAATCATAAAAGTGCCACCATAAAAGTGTTTTACCTAATATTCACTTTCTAAAAACAATATTGATTTATAATACATCATATCAATATGTATAACTAAAATAAAATTAATAAAATTACTACAGAAATACAAAACAGTTCTCACTGTTAAGTTTTAGTGGATATCGATTCAACATGAGATGACTGGGCAAGAAAGAACGAAAATTGAATTAGAATAAGATGGAATCGACTTCTTTTTGAATTAAGATGATTTAATTGTTTCATATAGTTAATGCTAAAGGTAATATGTGTATTATAAAAAAACTTCATCAAAGAAAAATACTAACATCATATGATACATAAATTAGATCTCTAAACTGCTTTAAAAGGTAATGAAACAGTACTATAATTGACAATATGTAAAAAAAATGATCAAACCAGTAATCAAATTACTGTACAAGTCAACTACAATCAGATATAACTTCAAAAAGCCAAATCAAGCCAACCAAAACGAACCAGTTTTTAGTTGGCTTATTAGATTTTAACCAAAAATTTCTAATCTCTTGACAACAAGGTCCTGCAGTAATTTAGAAAATTAGTTGTAAGATTTAAATAAATGTTTAAACTTTATCGTCTAACTTGGTACTCAAAATGACAATTTTAAGTATTCAATGTTTAAGTAATAAAACATTAGTATTTAAATCAGTACGACATGCATGTATTAGCATGCAGACACAATATAAACGGAAAAAAATGTGCGGTCACTGTGTAATTTAAATCTTCTTGGATGAATTTTTAGTACCTTTCGAACTTCTTAGTTATAATTATAGGTATTAATGTAATTTGACTTCAAAGTAAAAATATATTAAATTTAGGGTTTTAGGCACAAAAAGGTGCAAACCTCCCTAAAGTCTAGGCGCAAAGTACAAATAACTTTAATAATTTTCTACGTGTTATTTTTAATGCATATTTACTCTTACATCATGAATAATTAACCAAAGACTTGGATTATTTATATATTTTTATTCATAGATATAAAAAAGATTTCTTTCAATCATATTTAGTAAGATAACGTTAAACTTAATCATAAACATCTTGTTTAATTATATGAAGTCTTCCAACGTTTAAGCATTGTTCAAAGTTAAAAAATTTGTGTTACAAACTTAAGGTTATTGTTTAGAAAATGTATTTCAAACATAAGCGTACAGCTAATTTTAAAAAATGAAGGGGTAAGATATTCTAATATATTTTGTTTTACTATTACATCATGAATAATTAACCAAAGACTTGGATTATTTATATATTTTTATTCATAGATATAAAAAAGATTTCTTTCAATCATATTTAGTAAGATAACGTTAAATTTAATCATAAACATCTTGTTTAATTATATGAAGTCTTCCAACGTTTAAGTATTGTTCAAAGTTAAAAAAATTTGTGTTACAAACTTATGGTTATTGTTTAGAAAATGTATTTCAAACATAAGCGTACAGCTAATTTTAAAAAATGAAGGGGTACGCTATTCTAATATATTTTGTTTTATGGAGTTTTATAATTTGTATTTTTGTTTCGTAATAAAGTAGTAAGTTCATTTTATACTATATATGCTTTTACTCTATGATTTCTTATTTTCCTTAAGAATTACTTGGGATATTTTGATTGCATTACAATAAAATATATTAGATTGGATGGATTTTACATCAATATCGGTCTCCATGTTTCAAAGTGTCTCTTCAAGAAAAGAAGACTGAAACTAGGAAAAAACAAATTGAAAAGAACACTGAAACAACTTGGAAAAAACAAATTAATTTGTAAACACAATTGTAATTGATTTAGCTTTTTATGAATTTTTGGACCTCGGAAAATAATATAGCAAAATTGAAAATTAAAGCTGGTTTTTATATCATGCAGTTGATGTTCATGTGTGTTGTGCCACCAAACCATGGCAAGCATAACTTAAGGAATAAATAACAAAGTATATAATTGGACATATCCATTTAAAGTTATGGAAAATCTAAATAAAATAATGGTGATTTGCTGGTAAATAATGTAAACTAACAATGTTATTTTAATCAGTTACTAGATCAAAATTTCTACTTATCACGAGTTACAAGCAACAAATAGTTACCACTTCTTCAGTTTTACCTTCTAAGCTACTTGGGCTACTCTCCTAAGGAGTTTCCTTACACCCAATCCTATCCCTACTTATGCAACAAATAAGGTAGACAACTAAAAAATTGTGCCAAACATGCTCCTACATTACTTTGAAACAATGAACACGGCAAATATTATAAATAGGTTCCCTTAACTATACATGGATAACAATATAGGAAAGTAAGCAAGTATTCATGTAATGCATAGATACCCGCATGCATCTGTGTGTGGGCAAATACTTACTTTACATAAGAGATAAACACTTCAGCAAAAAAAGATAAAATTAGACACTGCTCTAGGTTTAGTGGAAGAATTGTGCAGGTAATGGCAAAATATGGAGGATAAATGCAGGAAAACTCTTTCTTCCTACCTTAAAAACTGGTATTAATTGCCCATGACATCAAAATGCAATGAACGCATTCAAACTAACATGGTCGACTCCCCCCACTAATCCTAGAGATAATGGTATAGGGAAGTTCGCAGGTATTGGTACATCTACATTTCCTTTTTTACACAATTGTCTCTGAGCTTGTGGACACAAAATTCCTTTTAAAATAAACTTACATCATACAAAATATATGGCATTTAGGTACAGTGGCAAAATGTAGGGCACAAATGCATGGAAACTCACATCTGGATGATGCCCGTTATCATCTTCGCCAATGTCATCAAAAATGCAACACCAAATTAATGTTTGACTGACTGATAGGTACAGACTTATGAAAAACATCCTTGATCCAAACTACAAATCGTAGTATTCTAGCTAACTAAGGCACAAAAAGTTAGTCTTAACTTTGAACAATTTGAGAAAGATATGATCTAAGATAAAAAACTTATAGAATAAAACGCAAGCAATAGCTACAACATGATCTTTGCATGTACCTGACATGGCAGCTCTAATTAAGACAACTATCGGTGCTTGAAAATGTTTAATTGGTATTGATTATATATCATAAACTCACTTGAGATTTAAAATAAGCAGACTGTGAATTCTCAATAATCCAGCACAAAATTAAACAATTTCGAGTTCTATAAAATTCCAAATAAAATCCACTGAGTAGAACTAAAACAGAACATATAAATATTCTAACACATGCATCAAAAAGAATTCAAAAGAGGAAATATTATAACATGAGCAGATCAAACCAACTCTAATGCATCCTTAGAATCCAAGCTTAGTACGGCGCCAATGCCTGCGCTTTGCATTGTACCTGGAAACAAATCAATTGTAAATCTAAGCATCAAGCGATACAAAAACATAATAAAAACACAAAAAAAAGCTCATGATTATGATTGAATACCTTATTTTGTTGTCCGTACGCATACGGATCCAGTGCGGGATCGGCCTATTCTGTCTCATCTTCTTAGCGAGTTTCTTCTTGATGATGAACGTTTTGTGGGACGGCTGTTTATAAAATGGTTAACGGTGATCAGATCGACTATTGCTCGTTAGTCAATGGAGAAAACAGCAAGAAAAATATGTGGCGACACAAAAATAGTACCATTTTTTGCTGCTGTGCTCGAAGGAGGCGGCTGAAACCCTAAATTCGAGATGATGAATTTACGGGTTGTTATAAAGGAGTTATTGGGCTGTGTTTGTTTAAACATTGGACCGTTGTCTTTTCCTAGTTACAGGCCTAAATGTATTTTATATCCTTCCTAATTTAGAGTCCAATTATCACTAAATCTAGTTTTGTTCACAAATTTATGAATATTATTTGCTGTTGGATTAAGTTAAACTATCACCAAATTATTTGTTGAAATTTGAGTGTTTAAAACTGTTTGGTATCAATTTTTCCATTTAGCTTGGCAACTTTATTAATAATTGAGGGAATACCATATGACATCATCTTAAACAAAGATTACCAAAGAATAACAAATGGAAGTTTGCATTTTGGCTCGAGTTCAAATTTATAAAAAATTAATTATAAACCGCTTCAAAAAAATCATGTGGATCCGGCTCATCATTTTACAGTTATAAAATAAAATAGTTTTTCAAACTATGCTTAAATTTAATTTTACGAATTTTTACTAGATCATTACTGAATCTAATATTTAGTGAATGTAACTAAATATGTCATGTGCGAAATTTCACTGGATTAATTCTGGCAAAGTGCCAGATAGTTTCAAACAGATCATCAAATTTAAGAACTAATTCGGGCTTGTTGAAGTGTGGTTCTTCGTAATGGACCATACAAGGAGCTTTGGCAAAAAAGAACGGAAGGAATATCAAGCACTTGGTTAAGTCAATCAATTAATTACCATGTCTCATATTTTTAGAGGATAATTACTCACAACCTGAACGTGCTTCCTAAGGATCATGCACAAGTTCACGTATTTATTGAATTTCAAAACTGTTTAGGATCATCATTAATAATAGGAAGCACGCATATTTTCTGAATTTTTTAATCTAGGGATATTCAAATGAAAATACAATCGTTATTGGTAGTTTGTATTCAATGCATTTGTTATCCATCTTCCATGATGTGCAATTACACTGTTTGTCACTTCTCATCGCTTTGTGGTCACATGGTTTCGTGCCACTGTACTAGAATATATAAAAGTTCTAAAAAAATAGCAAAGCGGACATAGGTTCGATTTTGGTGAACCACTTACATTCTAAAGTTAATAATTTCCTCAATATTTATCGGTTTTGTGCTTAAAAGTTATACAGTCATTTTTGTTGTTTTCATTGAGAGAACTTGATTTCCCTTTTTTCGTGCAAAGTTGTTATTTAATGTTCTAGGCAATGGTAGAAGCACAATGTGATAAGGGTCAAATTTGGATGACGAAGACTCCAATGTGATGAAAATCCGTCAAATCCAAATCCCCCTAAATGGGAAACATCAAGAATATATATTTTCTTGAAAAGGATTTTGGCTGGTTTGAATGGTGCAAACAACAATTTGATGGTAAAATGATTGCCTATTAATGAGAATGTTATAGATGAGATGTTATAAGTGTTAGATGTTGGGGAAAAATCCTTCAAGATTACCTTAGAAACAAAAAACCCAACCTTGCGGAAAAACAAATAGGACCGGTTGATTAATGGTGGGGCAAAACGAACAACAGATAGTCACCAACTAAAGGCAATCACAGATCAAGCAATAAAAGAAAATAACACACATGGTTTATAGTGGTTCCACTACCGTGAGATAGTGTACATCCACTTAGGAAGAGGAGATTTTATTACTTTCTAAGAGGAGAAAATTTTACAAGATTGATAATGGAGAAAAAGAATAAGAAATACAACCGAGAAAGATAATTCTACTCGGACTAATCTCTGCCTTTGTATAGAGATTATTACTTGGGGTTGAAGTAACTGATTTATGGCCATAAATCAATGCCTCATTGATTCTCCTATTCATACAGAAAACGTTTATCCATTTGAATTTCCAGTTTTCTCCAATTTACATACGCAAGATAAGGTTTCTTCTTTAATCATCTAATTAGATAATTAATTGATTATCTCAATCTCCCAAAGTAATTCTTCTTCTCATGTAGGTAATTTATTACTCACTTTAGTGCTATAAAAGAGGCAACATATATTTGAGTAATTATCTCAAATATCTTTTAAATTTTCTGCAATTGGAAATATCGTATCACTGAAATCGACAATATCTTCCAAATCTTCTACAATTGGAAATATTGTATTACCAAATCTTACAATCTCCACTTTGATACTATATTTCCCCGCAAGCCTATCAACTCCACCTACATCCTCTTACTCCAAGTAGCTCTCGGACAAGACACGACAAATACTTTCTCAATGGGCTTCGGCATAGCCATCACCCATTACACTTTGTCAACGAACTCCGGCAAGGCCACCGCCCGCTAACAAAGTGTTGAAAGTACCCTCTCCAAGTAGGACCTATCAATCTCCACAATGAAAACAAATGTCTCAATCTACCAACTCACTCTCCCCCGTGCCACCCCGTGACACCTAGCACTTAATCAAGCGAATCAAGTTCGAGCATTGCTCGAACTTTGCAACGGGCAACGACTTAGTAAATATATCCACTGCATTCTTCTCTGTGTGAACCTTCTAAAGACGTACAAGCTTCTCTTCATCCATAGAGACAAGAAAGGACTCTCTGACCTTAATATGCTTCGTCTTTGAATTGAAAGCCAGATTTTCAGCTAAGTGAATTGCACTTTGGCTATCACAATTCACTTTTATACCTTCATACATGAAGCCCAAGTCACACAATAAACTCTTCAAGTAAAGCGCCTCCTTAGCCGCTTCAACCGCAGCTATAAGCTCTGCCTACGTAGTAGACAAAGCCACAATCATCTGCAACCTCGCTCTCCAACTAATAGTTGTCTCACCGATGGTGAACACATAACCTGAGATTGACTTCCTTCAATCTCTATCACCGGCATAGTAGAATCACAAAATCCAACCAAGCTGAAATCTCTATCTCTGCCGCCATAGACAAACCCATGATTTGGAGTCCCTCTATGATATTTGAAAATATACTTCACTGCCTCCCAATGTGTCTTTCCTGAATTTAACATGAATCTACTCACTAATCCAACTGCCCGTGCAATGTCAGGCCTAGTGCAAACCATAACATACATCAGACTACCAACTGCACTCGCATAGGGAACATTCTCCATATAAGTCTTGTCCTTTTCTAAGATCGGAGAGCCTCTACTAGAAAGCTGCATGTGCAAAGGCATGTGTGTGTTAATTGCCTTTGCTCCTTCTATGTTAAACCGAGCAAGCACTTTCGGAATATATTCCTTTTGAGTGAGCCTTAAAAGTCCAAACTACCTATCCCTTTGGATTTCCATACCCAAAATCTTCCTTGCTTCTCCAAGGTCTTTCATCTCGAATTCTGCCTTAAGTTTCCACTTCAAACTGTTAATTTGATCTTTATCCTTGGAAACAATTAACATATCATCCACATATAAGAGCATATACACCCAATAACCATTCTTCAAATGCTTGAAGTGCACACAAGCGTCTTTGATGCTACGATCAAAACCAAGTGAAAAGCATAAAAGAATCAAACCTCTTGTACCACTATTTAGGCGACTGCTTAAGTCCATATATTGTCTTCTTTAGCTTGCAAACCCAAATCCATTTTCCCTCTACGACATATCTGTCTGGTTGCTTCATGTAAATGATCTCATCCAAGTCTCCATGCAAGAAAGCGCTTGTCACATCAAGTTGCTCCAAGTCACGAGTGGAAACTATAGCAAGCAAAATATGGATGGAGGTATGTCTCACTATAGAAGAAAAAAAATCTCATCATACTCCAATCCCTTCCTTTGTGAAAACTCTTTAGCAACAAGTCCAGCCTTGTATCTTCCATCATCCTTCACCTTGAACACTCACTTGCAATCTATGGCTCAGCTTCCTTGAGGAAGAGATACCAAATCCCAAGTCTTGTTCTTCTTCAACGATTCTAGCTCCTCTTCCATAGCGCACATCCACTTTGAACTGTCACATGACTTCAAAGCTTCGTCAAGGTTAAGCGGCTCCTCATGAACCACATGTAGGGCATAATCAAACTGATCACTAAGGCTAAGGTTTACATACTGTCAATCACCATACCTCTCGGGTGGCCTAATAGTCCTACGACTGGCTCGAGTAAGTACAACTTCGCCTGAACTCCTTTTAGCTCCACCTTGAACTGAACTTTCTCTAGTCTCATGCACATCACCAACACTACTAGAAGGCACCTATGGAGTGCTCTATGATGTCACATCAACTGCATCCATCTCACTCTCAATAGCATCAACAACTCTACTACTAGGCTGTAAAATAGGAACCTCTTCCATCTCCTTAGGCCTATCAAAAACATCTGATGTGGTAGGTAAGTATTTCTTAGGATTGAACATTGCTGACTCATCAAAAGTAACATGTCTGGAATGAACAATCTTTCTATCAACAAGATTTCAAATACGATACCCTTTAATGCCATCTGTGTATCCCAAGAGGATGCCTTTATATGCTTTAGCCTCCAACTTATCATCACCTATACGGTGAACATACACAGAACAACCAAAAATACGAAAATAACCAAGGTACATGGCTTTACCTCTCCATTTCTCTTTTGGAATCTTCCCATCTATGGCTGAGCACGGAATCCCATTAATAATATGCACCGCAGTCGATAATGCCTCAACCCAAAAGCCTATAAATAAGCCCGCCATCAATCTCAAGCAATGAGCCTTCTCAAGTAAAGTCATATTCATCCTTCTCAGCAACCCCATTGGATTGCAGATCACCTAGTGTAGTGAAATGTTTCTCGATGCCATGCTGTCTACAAAAGTCAAGGAACTCCCTAGAGACAAACTCACCGTCGTTATCAGATCTGAGTACCTTCAACTTAGAACCAGATTGGTTCTCAACAAGCACCTTCCAAGCCTTAAACTTCTCAAAGCTCTCTGATTTGGCCTTCATCACATACACCCAAACATTCCAAGAAAAATCATCAATAAAAGAGATAAAATACTTTTCTCCCCTAATGGAAGTAGTAGAAGCTGGTCCCCAAACATCTGTATGCATATAATTAAGTACCCTCTCTAATCTATGGAGTCAAAATCCAAAGGATACCTTAGTCTGCTTACCTAACACGCACTCCTGGAAAAAATCCAACTTGTCGAAGTCACCTTTGATCATCTTCCATCCATGAAGCAACTATAAACCATTCTCAGAAATATGACCCAATCTGAGATGCCAAAGTCTGGCGGCATCCAAATCACGAGAACTATCAACTCCAACACACGACTCTCTAAGAACTGTGGTCCCCTTAAGAAAATATAGATTACAGAACACATCTCCCTTCATAAGAACAAGAGCACCCCTCGAAACTTCCAAAACATCATTCACTAAAGTGACCTTGCACCCCATGGATGCCAACTACCCTAAAGAAATCAAGGACTTGCAAAGACCCGGAACATACCGGACATCTATCAAAGTGTGTATCACTACATCAAACATCCTAATCTGCATCGTACCTTCTCCCATGGCTCTACAACTAGCATCATTACCCATAAGGATCGCACTTCCCTCTCTATCAACTAAAGAACTGAAGTAATCCATATTAGGCGTCATATGAAAAGACGCCCCCGAATCAAGCGCTCAATGGTTTGATACATCTGATACCGCTTTAGATAACACATCATCGGATATAACTTTCTCCACCACAAATGATGAAGAACCATCTTCTTCCTTCTTCTTCTTCCAATCCGGACAGTCTCTTTTCCAATGGCCTAGTTTCTTACAATGGTGACACTTTCCATCCTTAGACTTACCTCTATAATTATTACAGGGCTTTCTAGATTTGGAACGCCCCCTAGAATTTCAATTCTTCTTCTCCTCTCTCCCTCTCTCATCAAATAGGCCGTGACTACTACTTCCTCATTTACCTTCACTCATCTCTTTCATCTGATCCCTTAAGTCCTCAAATAAAAGACCCGACTTCACATCTTCAACTATCAAAGTATCTCTCGCAAAGATAAGGTCATTAGTGAAACCTATGTTACGCTCCGGAAGGGAACACAAGAGCATCATAACCATATGCTCTTCATCTACTTTCAAATCCATGGTCTTGATCTTCATTACTAGATTGTCAAAGAAACCCAGATGCTCTTTGATAGAAGTACCATCTCCCATCCTCATGGTGAAAAATGTCTTCAACAAAATCAGACGGTTAGTCAAAGATTTCTTTTGATAGAGGTTTTCTAGCTTGGTCCAAATGCTCTTAGTAGTAGTTTCACCGCTAATCTCAGAAATAACATTTTCTTCCATAGCTAATTGCAAAGTAGTAAACGCCATTTTTCCATCTCTTTTCTTTCCATGGTTGAAATTTTAGCCATCAACTCCTCACGAGCAAACACCATAGAATGAACTTCATTTCTTATCAAAACAGCTTTCATCCTCCATCGCCACTTCTCGAAGTCTTTATCACTTTTTCACTTCTCTATTGCTAAACTAGATCCTTATACAATATAGGTCCCTCTAACATAGGGTCTTAGTACAATCGCTGGAGTCTCCTCATCTCTTGCCATAATGCCAAACACCCTTCCTTAACCAACCTTGTCGCTCTGATACCATATTGTTGTGGAAAAATCCCTCAAGATTGCCTTAGGAACAAAAAATCCAACCTTGCGGAAAACAAATAGGACCAGATTGATGGTGAGGCAAAACAAACAACGAATAGTCAACAGCTAAAAGTAATCACAGATCAAGCAATAAAAG
Organism: Allium fistulosum; assembly: GCA_030737815.1. Taxonomy (NCBI): domain Eukaryota; kingdom Viridiplantae; phylum Streptophyta; class Magnoliopsida; order Asparagales; family Amaryllidaceae; genus Allium; species Allium fistulosum. The sequence goes on along the minus strand of CM060905.1, from coordinate 1,028,200,695 downwards.
AAAATAACACACGTGATTTATAGTGGTTCCATTACCACGAGGTAGTGTATATACACTTGGGGAGAGGAGATTTTATTACTTTCTAAGTGGAGAAAATTTTATGAGATTGGTAATGGAGAAGAATAAGAAGTACAACTGATAGAGATAATTATACTCATGTTAATTTCTGCCTTTATATAGAGATTATTACTTGGGGTTAAAGTAATTAATTTATGATAATAAATCAATGCCTCATTAATTCTTCTATTCATACAAGAAATGTTTATCCATTTGATTTTCCAGTTTTCCCATATTTACATGCACTTGGCATGATTCCTTCTTTAATTAGCTAATTAGGAAATTAATTTATTATCTCAATCTCCCAAAATAATTCTTCTTCTCACATAGGTAATTTATTACTCTCTTTAATGCTATAAAAGAAGTAATATATATATATATATTTGAGTAATTATCTCAAATATCTTTCAAATCTTCTATAATTGGAAATATTGTACCACTGAAATCAACAATATCTTTCAAATGTTCTACAATTGAAAATACTGTATCACCAAATCTTACATTAGAACTGGCCATGTTGGCAGTGACTGAAATGGGTAAATATAAAAAAGAAATGCTCTATTTGAATCTTAATGGGTCCATGAGATCTACTAGTTAACAGTAGATCCAATCTAGTTGATATTAACAAAATTATACTTTAATAATATTATTCTATTTAAATTAATTAATCATATTAATTAATTTAATTTAATGTTTATTAGGTGTGAAATTCTAATAGGTAAGAGCATATCATATATGTTTATATTCCAAGCCGTGTGACAAACATATAAGACATGAAGCAAGTATAATTTGGTTAGGTGTTTGTGTTTTATCATTTAGGTATGTAAAGGGGTAATCGTTAACTATGGAAGCAACTAATTAGGTCATAAACGTGACAATTGTATAGTTAATAAGAAGTTGTGTTTATCACCTTTCGGGTAGGAGAAAGGTCACAATAACATATAAGGTTTAAATTGCAAATGTATGACATGATATGGTAACAAATGTTTGAACATGTGTATCACCAAACACACACACACAAACAAATAGGCACACACATACTCATGCACACGCATATATATATACACACAAATAAATTTGTCATTAAATTATGCTTATGTAAATAATGATTCAATAGAAATTAATGTAATAAATTGCAAATTATAATCTTTCATTGAGGAAATATCTAATTGATATTTGTTTTCGCTATTTTAAGAGTGTAGGTGGCATCATTTTATTTTAAGTTGACTCGTTACTATGTAATCGTTAAATTGTAATTTGACCTCTATGCGGGCACAACTTTAGGGATTAAATTTGAAAATGTGTATGCAATGGATATTAAAGTAATTTATGTGTGATGAGGATTTTTAGCTACTTTATTTACTTAAATTGTTATTCATATAAACGAAACTCACTTATATCGCTTGAAAATAACCTTGGTGGTGATTGCAGTATCATCGATATTCACTTTCAGGTTAGGAAGTGAGGGATGTTACAGTTTTGATATTAGAGCATAGGTTTGGGAACAAATAAGTAAAATAGAGCTGAAGAATATGAATTGTACTTACAATAAAATAAACACCAAGGGAGGGTATATGCTATTATATATATAACATACTTGCATTTTGTTATATAGATATGCATAGGAAGATATATCTACCCTTCTTTTGTTGTTCCACTCTTTCTTTTCGTTTGAAGACTTTCTTAACAGAAAATGCAAGATAGATTTGAGAAGTGGACGGTTTATAATAGGAGGAGCAAATGCAAGGAGAGAGACTGAGAGTACATGGACTAATGGGAGGAATGAAGGCATAATACCGAGAGAAGATAGGGCCGTAGCTGCTCAACCCAATAATGTGGCGGACATGGATGCAAATGACTTGTTTAGATAGGTTATGCTACAGATGCTGAGGGAAGTTGCATCAGAGGCTATTGAGCCAAGCCAGCTGCAATGAGGGAGGACCTCCCAAAGATGACCAAGACTATAGGAACTTGGAAGGGAAGGTATTCATAAGAAAGGAGCCCGTAGTTGAAATGGTGAATTGGTTGAGGATCCTTGAGTGCATATTTAGAGACTTATGGTTGAATGATGTGTAAAAGAGGAGGTTAGCATCAAGGAAGTTGCAAGAAGATGCACTTGACTGGTGGGAGGTAGTAATTGCAGAGACCTTGAAGAAGGAGATTAACTTGGGTGTATTTTAAAGAGAGGTTTGAGGCTCGGTTCATATCATAGTCCCAACACTACGCCATAAATGGCCTACCGCAACACAAAAAAAATGTTGGCTCAGGCCCGAAAAATGTTGCCATAGGTCTATGGCAACACTTTTAGGGTGATGCAATTTTTGCCGTGGCCTTAGACCTCAAAGGCAACATTTTGACTATCTAAGGCAACATAAGTAATATTGTTGCAATAGAACCCTATTTGGGTCTATGGCAACACCCATAGGTATCTGTAGCAACATTCAAAAATGTTGCTATAGATATGAACTTTTTGAATTTGTGGGGCCCACAATGTAGAGCATATTTGATTTTTTAATAAAAATAAATATTTATTTAATAAAATGCTATTACACAAAATTTGATATTTAAACAGTAATTTATTTAAATAAATATTTTATTTCAACATTTGAAATAGTACAAATTCCTGACTCCACTATTTTACAATTCAATGATATATAACACTGATATTCACATATACAGATATTCCTCACTACATCACTCAGTTCACTCATTACATATGCAGTTTCAATTTATACATACACTGACACTGACAAATATATGCCGAGCCGAAGGCGAGCCGAATGCGAGCCGAGTGCCGACCCGAAGGAGAGCCGAGAAGCGGGTCCGGGCGCAGTGCCGGCGGGGGTCCGGGGCACCGCCCGATTCATCCGATTTTGGAAGATCGAGCCTTCTTTGAAACGACGTAAAATGATGCACAAATGGTAATTGCAAGCACTACAACAATAAATGAGGCAACTGTAATAACTGGACCAACAGCCACCTTCAAACCGTCAACAACCCCTGCCGAACACTCACATCACCACAATAAAACTTCTACCAACAATCACCTCTGCCACTCACAACCTGAACATTGTAATCATCAATTCACCATCAAACAGCAGTAATACATGAAAACGTGCACTAGATTATAAAACTGAACTTGGAGCTCCTAAGTTCAACACTATCTCCCTTAACAACAATTTAAAAATAAAACACTAAAAATTATCTATAAGGAGGATGTATATATACAAGTCTGTGAGTATTAACTAGTAACCGACATGAAGAAAATGATATAATGTGAATTATATACACATGATACCTGCAAAAATATAACTAGAAAATGATATAAGTTCCAAAGGAGCATTTGCACAAACATATGGGGGGCGTACTACCTTATTGAAATTACCAGTACCATTCCCATGCTTATCCTTAATAATGTCATCATCTTGCAATCTATTACCATTAGCAGATTAATTGTTGCGAGAATGACAGCTACATCTCGAGAGCAGTTCAGGTTTTGGGAGAAATTAAGGCGCTGGAAGGGTTTTCAGGTGAAGTGGTCTAAAGGAGAAAGGTAGAGGGGTTGGTGGTAAGCAGGTCTTCTGTTGGAGGCGAGAGCTGATGGCGACGACAGCGGTGGCAAAAGGGGTTTGAACGGAAAACTTTGTTTGGCTTCGGGTTTTGGTGTCGTGACAGGGCTCTGGTTGGAGCTAGATGGTCGCGATGGGTCAAGGGGTAGCTGGGGGTGAGGGTGACAATTTGGTGGCGGAGGCGAATGAGGAAGCAGAAGAAAAGGAGGGAGACAATTTGGTGGCGGAGGCAAATGGGAGGAGGCGACTGGGAGGAGGCGAATGGGAGGAGGCGAATGGGAGGAGACGAATTGAAATGAAAACCAAAAGGGGATCTGAACTAGTTTAGGCGGGAAAACGAAATTTTGGGCCAAATTGCAGTGGTGATCCATTTTAACAACCAGATTAAATGTAGATCGTTGGATCGTATTCACGCGGATTGCTAATTTTATTAATTTTTTAATTTGAATACATCTATTGCAACACTATATAAAAATGTTGCATCGTGTTACACTTGTTTAGCTAAAGCAACACATTTTTATGGCTAAGGTAACACCAAAAATGCAACGTTGTAGTAGGACCAAATTTTTATAGTTGTCGCAACATTTTAGCTGGCAACACCTTACAAAAGTGTTGCAGAAGGTCATTTATGGCGTAGTGCAACATAGTATACTACTGCGAGAGTTCATTGATTTTGAGCAGGGTGACCTTATAGTGGAGTGGTACATCCATAAGTTAAACTCTTTGGCTAAGTACGACCGAGAGATCATTAATACTCCAATGAAGAAAACGAGAAGTTCATTAGGGAATTGAAGTAGGGTCTTGATCATAAGTTGATGGCTCACTTAGCATCTCCTTTTGAATTTGTATTTAATATGGCTCAAAAGTATAATGGGATGTATCAAGAACGGAGAAGAGTAGAAATGAAACCTAAACCCATGCAGAAGAAAAGGTTTACCCTGTATACCAAAGGTAAGAGTCATGTCGAAGGGAAGGGACGGGGAATTTGCTACTGCAGAGATTGTCCATTTTAACGGTCGATAAGAGGGGCACTATGCGACAAAGTGTCCAGTACCAAAGAATCTTGGAAGGGTGAAGTGCTTCAAGTAAGACAAGATGCGGTAGGGTGAAGTGCTTCAAGTAAGACAAGATGTAGTATTCGAAAAAAGATTGCCCAAATCTTAAATGCAAGTTTATGCTTTGGGGGGGGGAGGGGAGGGGGCAAGGGAAGGACCATATACAGAAGAGAAAGGCATGGGAAAGATCTTAGAAGGTATGGATTTGATTTTTGGTATTTCAGTTTGAGTAGTGTTTGATAGTGGTGCTACAGACTCATTTATAACTAAAGATTTGGTTAATAGGCTTGGGTCAGGGGTTACATATTTAGTCATTTCAATATGTGTAGTAAATCCTATATGAGGATATGTCTCTCTCAAGTTGAGATGCACTAATCTAGAAGTAGAATTGGGTGGGTGTAAGTTTTGTGTGATCCCTACGTGTTTCACTTTATAGGCTCTAGAATTATTTTAGGGATGGGTTGGTTGGAGAATTACTGCATTAGATTATACTACGTAGAGAGGATAGTAACCTTGAGTCACCCATGCCGGAACAAATGAGTATTTGTGGTTTCGAAAGAATCCAAAGCTGGGCATAGAAGTGTCTTGTTTGCTTTAGCTTCAGAGGAGGATCTCAGAACAGTATGAGTAGTGAAGGACTTTCCTAACATGTTTGAACTGATTTTGGGGTACCCACCCCCGAGAGCGGTGAAGTTTCGTATAGAGTTGTTATAAGGAGATGAACCATTTAGTCGACCTCCTAATAGAATGCCTCCGAAGGAGATGGAGGAGTTAAAGAAGCGGTTGTTAAATTTGGAAGGTAAGAGCTTCATAAGGCCAAACATCTCACATTGGGGAGCTGTAGTAGCATTTGTGAAGAAGTCCAATGGGTCTTTAAGACTGTGCATAGAGTATCAGAAACTGAATGAAAGAACGGTAAAGGATATTTACCCTTTGCCAAGAATTGGTGACTTATTTGATCAGTTAAATTAAGCTAAGGTGTTTTTGTAGTTAGACTAGGCTTCGGGGTTCCATCAGCTGAGAGTTGCAGAGGAAAGCATTCCTTTTACTGCGTTCAATATAAGGTAAGGTTCATATGAGTAGCTAGTAATGCCGTTTGGACAAACCAATGCACCTGCGTTCTTTGTAGACTTGGTGAGTAGAATTTTCCAAAATCAATCGGATAGATATATGTTGGTTTTCATAAATGACATCTTAGTATACTTGAAGGATGAAAAGAAGCACGCGGTTCACTTAAAGCTTGTGTTGGAGATGTTGAGACAACACAATTTGAAATCAAAAAAAATTTAGTGTCGTTTTTGGAGAAGGAAAGTGAAGTTCCAAGGCCCTTTGAGTTCGGAAGAAGGTTTAGAAGTAGATCATTCGAGGGTTGACTCAGTAAATGGGTGAAGGAGATGTAAGGCTATGACCGAGGTGTGCAGTTTTTTAAGCCTGGCTGGCTACTATGGAGATTCATTAAGGATTTCTCTCTTGTTGCTGCACCAATGACAAAACTAAGTTGGAAGAACAAGAACTTTGTTTGGACGAATGAGTGTGAGGCAGAGTTCTAGGAATTGAAGCACCAACTGACGAATGCTCCTTTGCTAGTGACAACGAAAGGGAATGATGATATGATTATATATATTGATGCATCAGGTTCAGGGCTAGGGGCAGTGTTGATGCAATGGGGAAAAGTAATAGCCTATGCATCTAGGCAGTTGCAACCTCATGAAGTTCAATACCCTACTCATAACTTAGAAATAGCGGCTGTCATCTTTGCATTAAAGGTCTGCAGACATTATCTCTTAGAATAGAGAGTCGAGCTATTTACTAATCATTGATATAGTTGTTCTCTCAAAAGGAGTTGAACATGAGGCAACAGAGGTGGTTACAGTTTTCGGCATCTTATGATTTTGGGATAGGGTATACCCCAAGGAAAGGAAATAAAGTAACTGATGCCTTAAGTTGAAAACAATAGAATTCTTTTTTGGCTATGATGGAGAAGTGGAATGCCTTGGAGAGATTGGATGCATGTAATGTGCAGTTTTGGTTTGATGCAAGCCCAAGCAGCATAAGCAAAATACGGCATACTTTGGGGCTCGACTTGCGCTAGTAGAGAAAATTGTAGAACAGTTGAAAGAGGATTAGATCCGCACATAAAGAATAAGGAGCTTAGAGTTTGGAAATGAAGTAGCAGAGCTGAAGGGTTTCAGCATTGATAGAGAAGGTATACTGTGGTGGTATGGAAGGTTATATGTCCCTATTATAGAAGGGATATAGAAGGAAGTGTTGAATGAATGTCATAGTTCAAAGTTTACCATTTACCCGGGGTACTAAGATGTATCGAGACGTGAAGAAAAGTTACTTCTGAGAAGGAATGAAGAAGTAAGTTGGAGAGTATGTAAGGAGATGTCTTACATGGCAACAGATCAAGGCAGTGCATTAGAGGCTGAGTGGGCTTTTGCAGCCTTTGGAGGCTCCTGTTTGGAAATGGTATTCGGTGTCTATAGACTTTATTGACGGTTTACCAAGGTCTAGAGCAAGGAATGAAAGCATATGGGTCATAGTTGATAGCCTAACTAATTATTCCCATTTCATTCAAGTGAAAGCTACAAGAACTACATCAAAGTTGGCTAAGATATATGTTAAGACAATATCGAGACTGCATGGAGTGCCCCGTACTATTGTAGTGAACAAGATTCACCACTCGCTAGTGAGTTTTGGTATAGTTTACAGAGTGCTTTAGAATCGGAGTCATGCACGAGTACTATGCACCATCCATTGTGGATGGGTAGACCGAAAGGGTCAACAAGATTCTAAATGATCCGCTGAGAGCCTATATATTAGATTTCTAGGGATCTTTGGGAAGATCATTTGCACTTAGTAGAGTTTCATACAATAGTAGCTACCAGAGCAGTATCGGGATGGCCCCATTTGAAGTGTTGTATGAAAGATCGTGTAAGTCGTCTGCATGTTGGTTAGAGGTGGGGGATAGGTTTGTGTTAGAACCAGATGTGGTTAAGGATGCTATTGAGAAAGTAAAATGATCCGAACTATAATCAGCATGGCACAGGCTAGGAAAAAGAGCTACGTCGACACAAGAAGGAAGGAACTGGGGTTTGTCGAAGGCGATCAGGTGTTTGTGAAAGTTTCTCCAATATGTAGTGTGATGCGCATTAGGAAGGCTGGGAAGTTAGCACCCAGATATGTAGGACCATTTCAGATTACACGAAAGGTTGGGAAGGTGGCGTATAGGGTATAACTACCAAGTGCTTTTGTAGGGAACCATAATGCATTTCACATATCACATTTGTGGAAGCGTATTAGGAATCCAGGTTCAATAGTGAATCAGAGGGCAGTAGAAGACTTGGTCATAGAGCCAAACACGATCTACATGAGGAACTTGGTTTAAATAGTGGATCGAGATGAGAATTAGCTCCGTTATAAGGTAGTGAAGCTAGTATGTGTCCAACGAAGTGCAGATCGGGAGGACTACATGGGAAACAAAGGAAAAGGTTAAAAGGACCTATTCAGAGTTATTTGCTTAGCTTAGCGCATGTTGGCTATGCATTGTACTATTATAGACTATATACACACATGAGTATTATGGTTGATTGTTTGCATTAGTAGTTGGCACTAGTAAAATTTTAAAATGGTGATATATGAATTGAAAATTCATGAGTAAGCTAAGGGTAATAGATTAGCAACCACCGTCGTGCCTTGATTGAATTTTGAGGGCGAAATTTCTTTAAGGGGGAAGCCTGTAACACCCTGCAATTAATAATTAATTAATTAATTAATCAATTAATTAAAGAGTTAAGACGAGCTTGAAAATGCTATAAAAGACAAATTAAACTAGGAAGTTGGTAATGAACTAATGAAAAAGGGTGCGAGGGCCGGACCCAAATTATCGTGGGACAATAAGCATGAATCTTCTCCATTCCTTCATTCCATTCTACTAAAAATACAATAAAAGCTTAAAAGGAACATTAATGGTGATGACCCAAAAAAGCAAATAAGAAGAAGAAGAGGAAAACGTAAGCTAAAGAAGAATTAAGAAGATTAAATCAAGATATTTCAAAGACTTAAGTGAGTAATACTAAGCCTATTTATGTTACCATTTTATAAATGTTGATTACGGTTTTGACTTATTATGATGGAGTTCATATGGGATAGTGTTCAAATGAGGCAAATAATGCTTCAACGAGTGTTTTGGGGAAATATAAATGAACATGGGATGTTTACATGTATTTCCTTACTCTATTGTCTTCGAAATGTTATGAAAATTTACTATGGTATTTAAACCATAAAATTTGAAAAGGTTTGTAGTTTACGTAATTTTCCACCTTAATATAATTTGATATGAATTTTTAAAGGGGAATACCTAGAAAATATACAAATAAAATGTTTGAAAAATAGAAATAAAGAGCAAAGCTTATTAAAGGAATTATTCACATATTTCTAGAAATTTAATAAAGTTTTCTAAACTGAGAGAAGTAATTTACCATTGATGGAAAATGCGCTGGTGAGAGAAATCTGTGCATGAATTCGAAATAAATTAATATACTAGAAAATGATAAACAACTAGGAGACAAGATCCCATGTAAATGCTGAAAAGATAAATAAAGGACATTGTTTATAACTAAAATTTGAGTCTTAACGTTTCAGATGGTGACACATGTAAAAGCGGTGGAGGCACCTTAGATAATGTTGGATGCAGAGTTAGAACTGTGTGATAGTTAAGAAGATAACATAGTTTTTAGGGTCGGGGTAGTGAATTTCCAAGGGAACTCGCAGACCTTCGTGGGAAGGTCAGTATTGTGCTAAGGAGTGCTATGCTAAAAGACGTAATGTAAGTAAAGGCCTAAGGCTAGAAGGTGTAATTTAGAACTGTGCTAGGGAAGTAAGGTCTTGTAGACAAAGAGTAGAGTAACAGATGCTGTGCTGAAGTCGAAGGAAGGCAAGGAAGTACCGCGCCGTAATATGAGTAAGTGGAAACCCAATATATAGTGGTTAGGTTTAGCTCGGGGGGAGGGGGGCTAAAGGGACAAAGAAAGCAAATACCACACCGCAATATAAAAGCGAAGTACAATGTCATCGTATAAGTAAGGGCAGGGTTGTACCGTGCCAAGATAAAACGAAACCCAAACCTAATGCATGATAATTAGGATGAGCTTGAGGAGCTTAAATTAACTAAGTAGAAAACATTCCTACGCTGAGGTTAGAGTCAGGAAGAGCTATTGATGTTGAGTGGGGATGCTTACTCGAATGCACATCTTGGAAGGTAAGGAGAGGCATTCAACTTCCAAAGGACATGGGATTTCCAAATATGGAATTGTATGTGACTATTTCTTTGTAGTGCCAATTAAAATAATAAGAACTGCATATGGCTATTTCTTTGCAGTATAAATCAAAATAAAGTAGAATTGCATGTGGCTAAACTTTTACGGTATAAATTAAACAAAATGAAACGAAACTACGTAGGGCTGATTCATCGTAGTGCAATTTAAATAAGATACAAGGTGGATGCATGTGGCTAATTCTTTGTAGCTTAAATTAAAATAAAGTGAAATCACCCATGGCTGATACTTTTTGGTACAAATCAAATAAAAAGAAATAGAACTGCGCGGGGTTGATTCTTGTGACGACCCGACTTTTCAATCCTCAAAAATCGATATCAATACGCTCACTGTATAGCATGCCGAACAATCGAGTGCTGGAAAGATAGATTGTTAGGGGAAAAGAAAGAAGGTAGAAGGAAGAAGAAACTAAACAAATACAGAATCTCACAGTGGAATGAATAACATATAATATTAATAGCTCTTTACATGAATCAAAACTATAATATACATAGCTCAAGTCAGAGTACACAAATCAATAATTACCAGCCTGGACAGTTATAACAGCTTGTCCTCACAATTGCTGATAATTTCAACAAAACACTACAGCGGAATAAAACAAGTACGAGAATACGTCTTAGTCTCCAGCTCATCTCTTGAGCTCCAAGTAATCCAAATCTAAATCTGTAATATGCTCGGTTCGACCCGAGCATTATTATACAAATAATAACACACGGATCAGTCTGGTAAACCATATGAGAAAACATACTCAATTTGATTTATTAAGTTATAAAACATTTTCAAAATAAAGGTATTGTAAGACCACGCCGCACTTAAACACGGTCGGGTTTTTACCTTACGATCACCAAACCATTTCTATAGAAAATCCAGTGATATTATAATAATGTCTAAGGGTCAAATAATAATAATCAAGTAGTTGTGAATCTCGTGTTATGTACATCACAACAATACTAGTATAAAAATCAAAACACGATAAGGCTCGTTCGCTAATTGTGTAGGATTTCCACGAGGGTGCCCTCAGTAATACGAGAACGGTCCTCCTGCACAAGGATCAGAGTTACCCTTCCGAAGCATCATACCCATCTAGCTGGGGTATCATAGGAAAAACATAACTGGTCTTGGTAAGACCGAGTGCATCGCTCTGATATGCCAAAAAATAACCCAAGGTATCCGTATTGCTAGAAAAGGAGCCGATCACACCCTACGGGTTTGCCAACAATACTGGCCATGCCTCGTATCTCTGGTTTTAGTCATTTCGACTGATGAGGCTACATCCGGCATTCCAGCATACGCACTGCTCCAAAAATAGATCACGGAATCCCATATGGATTCCCACACCACAATGGCCTCGAAATCGCATACAGATTCCAACATCTCAAATAGATCTTGGAATCTCACACAGATTCCCACACTCCAACGAGTCACGGAACCACATATGAGTGAGAAATGCGGATTACGGATCTTAAGGCCAGTATAAACACCAGAGGGGGGGTGAATAGTGTTTATAGGAATTACTAATTCTTTTCGAGTTTATATTAATTTGAACACAAATGTATGCAATATTAAGACACAGATATGATCACAGATGCAACTATAAAGTAAAAGTAGTAAAGGAAAGAACACACCGGATTTTATACTGGTTCAAAGTTACTCTACATTCAGTCCCGCACACAAGTATGGATTTCCTTTCAAAAGCAATCTTTACAATTACAACCCTCGATTTCAAGGCCACGAGGTACACCACTCCAGATTCACAATCCTCTGGGTAGAGATACTTGATTTCCCGGGCAACAAGTTCACCCAATTGATTTCCTAGGCTACAATCACACCTTCTCTCACTTGATTGATTTCCAAGGCTACAATCACACCTTTTCTCACTTGATTGATTTCCAAGGCTACAATCACACCTTTTCTCGCTCGATTGATTACAAAGAAGCCTATAACTCTGAATAGCACTGAGGTCTTGTTGAGATAGTGATAGAGAAATCAAACCAGAAATGATCTAGTTAAATTCAATGGTGATTTCGGTAGAGTAATGGTAAGAATATATATAAAGAAATGTGGACGAAGAAGAGGAGTGAAAACCAAAAAAGTATTATTGAAAGTTCGTTGAAAACATCCCCTATTTATAGAAGAACAACAGCCATGTCCATTCGTGAAAGGTTATGGCGAATAAACACTTCTTTTGAAATTCAAATTTTTGAAACCAACTACCACTATGTCGACATGGGTATCTTGGGTATGTCGACACCCCAAAGGAAATTTTGGTGATTTGTTTTTCTTTGAAAATTACTTCTATCTTATATTAAAACTATTTTAAACTTTATAAATATACTTAACTATAGTTAAAATACATAAGTAAATATAGAGAATAATATATATATAATTTTACTATAATTTTATATTTAAATCTAAGTATAAATATTAAATTTATTATTAAAGATAGTTTAAAAATAAGGATAATTTGATTTTGAAAAAAAAGATTATTTTGAGGCTAAAAGTATTTAAAATCAGGATAGATGTTTTTGATTCTTTTTAAAAGGAAGGTTTTGAAAACAAGATAATTTTGTAAAATCATTTGAATAAAAGTTAGCGGATACAAAACAATGTTCCACTAGATTTTTCGTAGGTTCCATCCCTTTAACGGGCTCGAAGTGGATTCCATTCCATGACTAAATTGGATTTTAAGATGCCAGTGCTTTTCTATGAGTTTTAACAAAATTCCTAATTAAATTACTTATTCTTGAAATCTTGGAACTCTTGATAATCTTGATATTATTTATATTCTTGATACTCATGAGTCTTCAATCTTGATATCTTGAATCTCTATACTGTACAGTCTTCATTCTTGATACCCGCATGGTTAAATCTTGCATATACATATATATCTAAACTATAATGTAAGTATTTATATTTTATAATCTTATTCTAAGGTTGTTGTCATCAAAACCATCATCTCAAGGACTAACAATATGGATTTCAACATCCCAAAATATAACGTATCTCCTCCATTTAACCGTATATGGTTTTGGAGTAGGTCATGGGTTCTGAGTCATCTCTTACGAGTACACTCTCCATTTCTTGGGTGCTCCAAAAACCATTCGCTGATTTCCGGAATGCTCAAGACCGGTTCTTTAGGAAATAATCAAACAATACGTAAGAGCGGGGATCACCCCCTAACCGTTTAAGTGGACGGATCTCCTTATCATTTATCCTAGAAGAACAACGAGTTTATACGTAGAGTATAGCACCTCGAACGGTAACTGTACCATATAATTCCTGTGTTTCCCCTAGATATTTCCAGAGTTAAAATCCCTCGGTGTTAAGTAGGAAATCGTTTCCTACCACCAAAATTAAGAAGGATTACATATTTGGGCCAAGATTTGATATTCGGTTATTTAACTATCAAATAACAAACATCCAACCAAGATTACATTTCCCAGTGAAATCACTAAGCGTCATTTAATTTGATTTCGATAAATCGAATCTTCTTATTAAAACATTCATATACTTATCTCATATGAATAAGTATATTCACAAAGCATCCCTTTTATATAGTTGAAAACTATAGTATATAAAAATAGATATGGAAGTGCTATTCGATATCGACCATGGATCGCAGCTCGATGGTTGCGTCTCCATCCCAAAGAAACCGAACTTAACTTAGGCAATCTCTGCCTCCCGATTTCCGCCATGCAATCGATCATAGATCGCAGTTTGCACAATGGTTACGTCGCTATCCCAACGAAAAACATTCCAAACTGTAGGCAATCGCTGTCCCTCGAATTACGTTATGAAAATATACCATTACTTCCCAAAAATTCCGTTATTTCATAAATATTACCAAATATATTCATAAAACCTTTTTAATAAATTTCCAAGTTAACTTAGAGAAATATTCTTTTACACATTTCAAACCATTTGTAAACTTCCCTTTCCAAATTTCAAACCACCTTCTCATTTATAAACTTCTCTAACCAATTCTTCACATAAAGGATTTCCTTTATAAACAATTTATTACCTAATTATAATAAATGAGATTTTAAACATCACAAAAATATCTTAGCCATTTTTGATAATATAAAAATACTTTTAAAACGTTTATTAATAATATAACCATTTAACCTTTAACGTTTTGAAATAAACCAAATCAACCTTAAATAAAATTAGTCAACCTTTTGAATTGTATTATTACTGAAATAATTTTCTAGTTCTAAATAATTAATAATAATAAATAATTTATTATCTTTAAACAAAATCAATTAAACAATTAATTTTTAAAACATAATTAACTTTACTAAATAAATGATTTTACAAAAGATTTGTAATTAAAATTTTAAACAAAACAATTTGTATAATAATTGTTAAATAAAATCTTTTACTTCAAATTATAAAATTTGAAATTAAACAGAAACCATAACCTTCCCAATGTTATATTGAGGCTCGGAAATTCCAGTGGTACTTATCAACTACCATTCAATTCAATTTAACTATCAAAGTTAAATTACAAGCATTTACATAGCAGTCATATATGTAAATCAAATCCACACTTAACAACGATTTGTTAACATATAAAATTTTCAATATAAATCAATTTTCACTTTAACAATGTCCAAATTAATCGAATAGCAGAATAAAAATTGATCTTGCTAACCAGTTATCATTAAAAATTCAACTCTTCCATTTATTATCCAACGGTGTTTATTTGGCCAAATATACCACACCAATATGTTTCCATTCAATTTACGTTATAATTTAACAACGTAATTCCAAACACGATCCATTTATCAATTTTTCACATATATGATTCAATACTGGAAAAAAGCTTTAAAAATAAACATAAACAGTTTTAATAGCAATTCAAGTTGCTATATCGTGACCCTAAATCCGGTTCAACAAATCTAATAGCATTTCAAGATGCTATATCGTCATCCTAAATTAATTTCAACAATCACCAATTTCAACAATCCAAATAGCATAAATAAATTTTATTCACTATAAAACATTTCTGATTAACCAAATGAGTGAATTTAACTCACCTTGAGTTTTTAATTTGCCAAATGTTCCAATTTTAAATCAAATCGAACGACGTTCGATTTCACCTAAAATTTTAACAAGCTTCAATCATCTCCAAATCAATTCAATGATGTAGTGCTCGGCGCCACGATTCCAACACTGTTTGTTTCGTCCAATTCCAACCTCGTATGTGAAAGATATGTAATTTATAAGATCTCATAATTTATAATATAATCAATTTATATTTTTCCTTTTATTTTTAAACTTACAAAATATCCAGGCTATTGATTTTCAGAAAATAGATCGTGGTCGCACGTTCCTTCATCTTCTTTCGTGTTCCTTCCAGGTTGAAGAAACCCATTTCCATGCGAACGACTATGACAACCGGACCCTCCAACGTCGAAGTCAACGACGATCTAACGCTGTGAATCGAAGGCTTCCCATGCCACGCACCTCCGCCTGAAGCCACGTCCACTCCGGTGCTGCCAACAACGAGGAATATGACGATGAAAGTCATGCCTTCATTCTCGAACTGCCGCCACATCGTTGATTTAAAATCCATCATCACTGTTCAGATCGAAGATCGTGCCAAGCTCTACGATTTTGCTTTAGGAAGTATTCGAAAATATGGAACGGGTTGGGAGAAAATGGATGAAGAATGATCGAGTTTCTTGGCCATTGAAAAGAATAGTGGCGGCTAGGTTAAGAAGGGATAGGGTTTTCGCTGTGAACGCGTATATATATACGTACACGTATTATTTTATTATTATTTTCACTATTCACATGCTTTTTTGGACGAACTCTAAAAGAAGCGTGCCGCCTGGCATTTATAATGTTTTACCCCTATTCCGAACACAATGGAATATGTTTCGAGGCTTAATTCGATCATATGTGGAAGATATCTTTTCGAATCGAATTAAAATATTTAATTTCCAATATTAATTTCAACGCTTTTCTATCCAGTACGACCAAATGGCAACTCCAAACGCTACGAGATAAGAAATCCGATAATAATACACTATTACAGATCCAATGGAACTAGTTTCGTTGAATTCTGAGACTGTCCCCCGAAAGGCTATTTTAACGCGTCGATTAAATCGATCGATTTTCAAAATCGACGAAATTACTTGAAATTCAAATTTTAAAAACTTACCAACTCAATTAAAATTCAAATAGAATTTATATCCATATTAGAAACCATTTCGATTCATATTAGATCACAAATTCAATAATTTACAATATCCCAAATATTAAATTTCACTATTAAATTAATATATATATAAATTTAAAATTTTAATTTATCGACTTTTAAGCCTATTCAAAAGTCCACTATCACCACTCTAATTTGAATAGAGTTTAAATCAACTTTAGAAATCATTTCCATTCATATTTAACTCCAAATTCACATATTTGCTCAATTTCAAATATTAAATTTATTATTCACCAAATACATTTAATCGCTATATTTGAAATATTAAACCTATTTCACTAAGTCAACCAAAATATCCATGTTCAAAATCAATTAATATTTCCAATTCAACATTTAAAAATAAATTAAACGTTCAAAACCAAACGACCAAAATTCTGGGTCGTTACATTCCTCCCCCCTTAAAAGAATTTCGTCCCCGAAGTTGCTAAGGTAGGAAAATGCTCCAAACCCATTTGGTTAAAATTCTGTTATTACCACTTCCTAAGCCTTTTAGACTCATCCAAATCCACTAATTTCTATTTATTCATCAAATTCCATCATTTCAAGTTATAATTTCAAATCAAATTTAGTTATAAAAAAATTTCCAAAATTTTCCAAAAATTTTCTAACACCCTAAATTTTTGATAGAGTCTCCCTTGTACGGAGAGCCTTTTACAATATCAGAAATATGATAAATGTAATATACATCGAACCCACACGGTTGAAAACGCAATATATAACAATATTTATCTCATTTTCGCTTTTAATGCGTAAGCGTACCTTATTTTAGCGTATTAAGCGAGTTCGCTTAATTTATATGCAAATACGCAATCAAAATCTATCCAAATAGCTCCCTATACATGTACTTACTCAAATGAAACATATAAGTTCCATAACCATGAAATTTTCCTAACATTCCATTCCTTTAACGAACTTAAACACATGTTTTTCATAAAACAAACATATTATAACATGTATATTTCGAATCCGTAAAATAGTACAAGATTCAAACATCCAATTATCCATTTCCAATCAATGTATATTCAATTTCAAATTGATTCACAATCAATTCATTTACATTCCATTCATATCCACATTCATTATATTCAAATCCATTTTATTAATCTCGGAATCATTCCATGTAAATCGATTCTCGAAAAATTCAGCTCAGGTTCATGCACTTACATTCCTATTAATTTCACTTCCAACTTATATTACATCTTTTCCATTCACTTTCATTTAATTCACATAGTGTTATTCACTTCGTTTTATAGTGAACGACGTTTCATTCCATGCTAATTTATTTATAAACCATTCCATAAAATTATTTCTAAGGTTTATTATAAACATTCCATTACTTAAGTTCATATTCAGCTTTATAACTTAAGTTCATACCCAATCTTATCCAATCCATACTCCAAAATCATATTCAATTCATTTACCCTTAAATTGAATTCATTTCTTGTTATCATATACTTAAACATTTTAACTTGGTCATACTTTTCCAATTTCTCAGTTTAATAAGTTATACAAACTTATTTATTCACGATTCCCTGAATTTCCACTTAAGTTTTACTCACATTCTATATTTATAACATATAGTTATATAATCACTTCACAATTCATGTTTATATTCAATTTACTCAATTCTAATTCACCCTCATTTAAAATTCAAAATTTTGAATTTCCATTCCTTTACCATAATATCAAACATTTTTCATTCTAGTTTTACCATTTCATTTCTCAATTCATAAGTTCAAGAACTTATTTACTTAAAATTTCATATTGCTTACTTGAGTCCATTCACATCTTATAACCATAACTCTAGATTATATATATATATATATATATATCACTTTATAGCTTAAATGTATCCATTCCATTCAATAATCATAACTTATAGTTATATAATCATTTTACATTTCAAACTTCATATTCAATTTAATTAAAATCCAATTCAATTTATTTAACTTATCTTAGGTTAAATTTCAACCCATATTATTCATTTTAACTTACTTAAGTTAAACTTTAATTCCAGGATTAAAATTCACATTTTCCTTTCTTATCTATATCAATTTCAAATTATAAGTTCAATAACTAGTTTTCTCCTGACTTCATATACCATTTAAATGGAAATCCCAGAATTTAATCACCCAGTTTTATTTCAAATCATTTTGAAATCATATATATATATATATATATCCATTTTTGTATATCAAATCACACTTTCAGAATTTTAAAACAACTAGATTTTGCTCAAAACAATTCCCTTTTGGAATTTCTAAAACAAACTTATTTTTTCTCAGAACAATCCAAAAACATTGACCACGGTAGCAATCCGTCACTTAGAAACTTGAAAATAAAGACTGATGATGCGGCCGTCGTCACCAGAATTATTTTCCGACGACTGGAATGAGTTCAGTGCTTCCTTACTTTCAAAACCCATTCAAAACAATTTCTATTCAAAAATATCTCCAAATAATACTCTATTATTCTTCACAAACCACTTTGGAAAACATTTTCAAAATCTCCAAGATTTAAAAATTCCCGAATACTTAGTTCAAATTCATTTAAAACATTTTCCAAAATTTCCGGGATTTAAATTTTCAAGTCCTGGTTTGAATCCACTTTTAGTTACAACTCATATGTATAATCATACTTATATAATTTCTATTTGGTTATATAAACCATTTCAATTTTTATAATCTTGTTTTGATTATAATACTAACAACCAAACATTCTAATAATACTATAATAATTTCATGAAATTATTTCTTTTATATCAAAATATATTTTGGATAAAGTTATTTCATTTACCCTCTTAAAAACAATACTGTGTCAGTATACCTTGTTTAAGAGTTTAGAAACCCCTATCGATACGGTTGTACTTCCCGTACCGACCAGAATTCATAAACACTCAACCGATAAGTCAACACAATATAAAACATTTTATATTCACTAACAAATACGCGCTCATATCTATTAATATACTCAAACTCATCCTAGGGTGCTACCGACCCTATCTCTAGTGAGTAATCCCCACCAAAGCCTAGGTATATCGCCAACCTAAGCTCTGATACCACGTGTGACAACCCGACTTTTCGACCCTCGAAAATCGACATCAATACGTTCACTGTATAGCATGCCGAGCAATCGAGTGCCGAAAAGACAGATTGTTAGGGGAAAAGAAGAAGGGAGAAGAAAGAAGAAACTAAACAAATATAGAATCTCACAGCGGACTGAAAAACAAATAATATTAACAGCTCTTTACACAAATCAAAATTGTAATATGCATAGCTCAAATCAGAGTACACAAATCAATAATTACTAGCCTGGACAGTTATAACATCCCGTCCACACAATTACTGATAATTTAAACAAAACATCGTAGCGGAATAAAACAAGTACGAGAATGCGTCCCAGTCTCTAGCTCATCTCTCTCTCCAAGTAATCCAAATCTAAATTTGTAATATGCTCGGTCTGACCCGAGCATTATTATAAAATAATAACACACGGACCAGTCTAGTAAACCGGCGTGAAAAACACACTCAATTTGATTTATTAAGTTATAAAACATTTTTAAAATAAAGGTATCGTAAGACCATGCCGCACAAAAACACAGTCGGATTTTTACCTTACGATCACCAAACCATTTCTATAGAAAATCCAGTGATATTATATTTATGTCTAAGGGTCAAATAATAATAATCAAGTAGTTGTGATGGTCGTGCTGTGTACATCACAACAATACAAGTATAAAAATCAAAACTCGATAAGGTCATTCGCTAATTGTGTAGGATTTCCACGGAGGTGCCCTCAGTACTTCGAGAACGGTCCTCCTGCACAAGGATCAGAGTTATCCTTCCGAAGCATCATACCTGTCTAGCCGGGGTATCATAGGAAGAACATAACTGGTCATGCTAAGACCGAATGCATCGCTCCGGCATGCCAAAAAATAACCGAAGGTATCCGTATTGCTAGAAAAGGAGCTGATCACACCTATGGGTTTTGCCAACCCTACTGGCCATCCTCCTATCTCTGGTTTTAGTCATTTCCGTTGATGAGGCTACGTTCGGCGTTTCATCTTACGCACCGCTCCAAAAATAGATCACGGAATCCCATATGGATTCCCACACCACAATGGCCTCGGAATCGCATACATATTACCACATCTCAAATAGATCTTGGAATCTCACACAGATTCCCACACTTCAACGAGTCACGGAACCATATATGGATTTCAACATCCCAAAATATAACGCATCTCCTCCATTTAACCGTATATGGTTTCGGAGTAGGTCATGGATTCTGAGTCATCTCTTACGAGTACACTCTCCATTTCCTGGGTGCTCCAAAAACCATTCGCTGATTTCCGGAATGCTCAAGACCAGTTCTTTAGGAAATAATCAAACAATACATAAGAGCGGGGATCACCCCCTAACCGTTTAAGTGGATGGATCTCCTTATCATTTATCCTAGAAGAACAACGAGTTTATACATAGAGTATAGCACCTCGAACGGTAATTGTACCATATAATTCCTGTGTTTCCCCTAGATATTTCCAGAGTTAAAATCCTTCGGTGTTAAGTAGGAAATCGTTTCCTACCACCAAAATTAAGAAGGATTACATATTTGAGCCAAGATTTGATATTCGGTTATTTAACTATCAAATAACAAACATCCAACCAAGATTACATTTCCCAGTGAAATCATTAAGCCTCATTTAATTTGATTTTGATAAATCGAATCTTCTTATTAAAACATTCATATACTTATCTCATCTGAATAAGTATATTCACAAATCATCCCATTTATATACTTGAAAACTATAGTATATAAAAATAGATATGGAAGTGCTATTCGATATCGACCATGGATCGCAGCTCGATGGTTGCGTCTCCATCCCAAAGAAACCGAACTTAACTTAGGCAATCTCTACCTCCCGATTTCCGCCATGCAATCGATCATAGATCGCAGTTTGCATAATGCTTACGTCGCTATCCCAACGAAAAACATTCCAAACTGTAGGCAATCGCTGTCCCTCGAATTACGTTATGAAAATATACCATTACTTCCCAAAAATTCCGTTATTTCATAAATATTACCAAATATATTCATAAAACCTTTTTAATAAATTTCCAAGTTAACTTAGAGAAATATTCTTTTACACATTTCAAACCATTTGTAAACTTCCCTTTCCAAATTTCAAACCACCTTCTCATTTATAAACTTCTCTAACTAATTCTTTACATAAAGGATTTCCTTTATAAACAATTTATTACCTAATTATAATAAATGAGATTTTAAATGTCACAAAAATATCTTAGCCATTTTTGATAATATAAAAATACTTTTAAAACGTTTATTAATAATATAACCATTTAACCTTTAACGTTTTGAAATAAACCAAATCAATCTTAAATAAAATTAGTCAACCTTTTGAATTGTAGTATTACTGAAATAATTTTCTAGTTCTAAATAATTAATAATAATAAATAATTTATTATCTTTAAACAAAATCAATTAAATAATTAATTTTTAAAACATAATTAACTTTACTAAATAAATGAATTTACAAAAGATTTGTATTTAAAATTTTAAACAAAACAATTTGTATAATAATTGTTAGATAAAATATTTTTCTTCAAATTATAAAATTTGAAGTTAAACAGAAACCATAACCTTCCTGTTGTTATACCGAGGCTCGGAAATTCCAATGGTACTTATCAACTACCATTCAATTTAATTTAACTATCAAAGTTAAATTACAAGCATTTATATAACGGTCATATATGTAAATCAAATCCACACTTAACAACGATTTGTTAACATATAAAATTTTCAATATAAATTAATTTTCACTTTAACAATGTCCAAATTAATCAAATAGCAGAATAAAAATTGATCCTGCTAACCAATTATCATTAAAAATTCAACTCTTCCATTTATTATCCAACGGTGTTTATTTAGCCACATATATCACACTAATATGCTTCCATTCAATTTACGTTATAAATTAACAAAGTAATTCCAAACATAATCCATTTATTAATTTTTCACATATATGATTCAATACGGGAAATAAGCTTTAAAAATAAACATAAACAGTTTTAATAGCAATCCGAGTTGCTATATCGTGACCCTAGATTCGGTTCAACGAATCTAATAGCATTTCAAGATGTTATATCGTCATCCTAAATTAATTTCAACAATCACCAATATCAACAATCCAAACAACATAAATAAATTTTATTAACTATAAAACATTTCCAATTAACCAAATGAGTGAGTTTAACTCACCTTGAGTTTTTAATTTGCCAAACGTTCCAATTTTAAATCAAATCGAACGACGTTCGATTTGACCTAAAATTTTAGCTTGCTCCAATCGTCTCCAAATCAATTCCATGATGTAGTGATCGACGCCACGATTCTGTTAGTTCCTGAGATGATGGTTTTGATGACAACAACCTTAGGACTTGTTACAAAATATAAATACTAATATTCTTGTCTAGATATATGTGTGTGTATATATACATATGCATGTACTGAGAATGAAGACTATACAGTATAAAGATTCAAGACTAAGTATAGAGATTCAAGACTGATGAATTCCAGATTAAAGAAATCAAGACTGAAGACTTATGAGTATCAAGAGTTCAAGATATCAAGATAAGTAATAGAGTCTAGATTTATGTTAAAACTTCATAATAGCACGAAAATCTTTTTTCGGATTTTAATTGTGGAATGGAATCCACCTTCTTGCTTTAATAGTGGGATGGAACCCACGACCTTTTTAGCGGGATGGAACCCACGACCTTCTCTAGTGGAATGGAATCCACGAAATTTTCAAAATGATATATTTTTTCAAAATTATCTTTTTAAAGTCATCTCTATCAATTTAAATATTTTAGCCTTAATTCAAAAACTACCTTTAATCATATTAATTTCAAAATCATCTCTTGTTTTTTAAACTATCTCTTGATTTTAATATTTTAGCTTTAATATATTTTAAAAATATATATACTTAGTTTTTAATATTACTTTTATATTATAGATTATATATTTTAAGATTACTTTCTAAAACTCTTTTATAAGTTTAAACTATATTCAAAATGGTTTACAAAGTTTAGAATTTGTTTTGACAAGTTTTAGAATAGAAATCATTTTAAAGCAAAATATATTTTCAAAAATAATATAGGCATGTCGACATCCCTCATCCCCCCAAGTCGACATGGTAGCCGTAAAATTCAAATTTCAAATTTTCAAAAGAAGTGTCTATTCGTCATGACGTTTCACGAATGGACATAACCGTTGTTCTCCTATAAATACCAGTTGTTTTCAACGAATTTTAAGTTAGTTTTTCTTCATTTCTTCACTCCTTCTTCTCCACTCAAATATTCTCTTATATTTCAAATCCTTTAACAAAATTTTGCCGAAATCCTAAGTGAATCAAACTCGATCGTCTCTAGTTTGATTCTTTGCCACTCTCTCTCAAAGATCTCAGTGCTATTCAGAGTTATAGGATCATTTATAATCAAAGAGGTGTATCGAGTCTCTCTCTATCAAGTGTGATTGGAAACAACGTGATTGTGGCTCGTAAATCAATTTGGTGTGATTGTAGCCCGTAAATCAATTAAGTTATCTTGTAGCCTGATTAAATCAAGAGAGTTTTCCCTGGACTCAGAGACATGAGAGTGTATCTCGTGGCCCGACATTATATTTAAAAAGAAATCTGCACAAGAAATTGTGTGGGACTGGATATAGGGTAACTCCGAACCAATATAAAATTCTGTCGTGTTCTTTCCTTTACTGCTTTCATTTACTATTTGCATCTGTGTCTGATTCTGTGATTGTCCCTGTGTTTGTGAAATTGCATCTGTATGTGTTTAATTTGAAAAGATTTCAAAATTTCCATAAAATCCATTAAACACATTCACCCCCCTCTAGTGTTAATCCAGCCTTAAGATCCGTAATCCGCATTTCCTACATTTGGTATCAGAGCCTTGGTTTTCAAAGTTTTCATAATCTAAATTTTGAAAGTGTTCAAATGGCTGCCAACATTGGTAATGTCAACACTATTATTAGTTCATTTGTAGAGGGCCAGTCTACTGCCAGGCCACCATTTTTTGATGGCAGTAACTATGCATATTGGGCATGTAGGATGAAAATCTATTTACAATCAATAGGGTTAGACACTTGGAATATCACACAAACTGGGTACATTGAACCCACAACTAATTTTGCACAGTGGACTGCTAAGCAAAAGACCGTTGCACAAAACAATTCCAAAGCCATGAATATTCTATTCTGTTCACTTGATAGGAATGAGTTTAATAGAGTGTCTGTATGTAAGTCTGCATATGAGATCAGGAGAACTTTTCAAGTTACTCGTGAAGGAACAAGCAAAGTTAAACAGACCAAAATATCTACCTTGACCAATCAGTTTCAATTTTTCAAGATGAATCCAAATGAGTCCATTTCAGACATATACAGTAGGTTTCAAGACATTGTGCACTCACTAATTGCATTAGGAAAAAACTTTTCTGAAGAAGATCGAGTAAGAAAAATTCCGAATTCACTCACTCCTGAATGGGATCAGAAGACTCTAGCAATTGAAGAGGCTAATGACATTAGTACTCTGAAAATTGAAGAATCGATTGGGAATTTGAGGTCGTTTGAAGTACAAATGCAAGGAAGAAGAGAAAGCAAGGCCTTAGAAAGGAAGTCAATAGCGTTCAATGCAATAACAGATGGTTCAGACTCGAACAGTGATGACGATGAAGAAATAGCCTTGATGACAAGGAATTTTAGAAAGTTTCTGAAATACTGAAAGATGAACAATTACAAGAGAAATGGTCACAAGAATTCTAGAAATAGTAATGAGACTCAAAACAACGTCAGATCTGCTAATAAGGTGAATAGTATAAGATAAGAAGTGACCGTTGATTTTCCAAAATAGGTAAATAGTGATAATATTGATTATCATATTAAATAACAATAATACAATAATAATGATAACAACACTAATAATAGAACAGATAGTATAAGAATAGTATTTTTGTTAGTGGTCTATATTGAGATGAATGAGGCAAATTAAGAAGTGAGCAGTATTTTATTTCTAAATTTCTAAGAAAATATAAAGGAAATCGTAAGAGATCTGCTAGTAAAGTATAAGATATAAGAGAACAATAATTATAATAACAACAGTAATAATAGACTAGATAGTATAAGAATAGTATTTTTGTTGGAAGTCTATATTGTGAAGAATGAGGCAAACTAAGGAGTGAGCAGTATTTTTGTTGGAGGTCTATAGGATAAAAACTCAAAATTCCATTTATGATCATAGTAATTTTCAGGCGATTTTAAAAAAAGAACCTAATGTCATTAGACGAAATAGTATAAGATAAGATAATAGAATAGATAGTATAAGAATAGTATTTTTGTTGGAGGTCTATATTGCGAAGAATGAGGCAAAATAAGAAGAGAGTGGTATTTTATTTCTAAAATTCTAAGAAAACGGGAAGGAAAATCGTGAGAGATCTGCTAATAAGGTGTATAGTATAAGATAAGATAAGATGTGACCATTGATTTTTCAAAATAGGTAAATAGTGATAATATTGATTGTCATATTAAATAATAACAATAATAATGATAACAACAACAATAATAGAGCAAAGTAGTATAAGAATAGTATTTTTGTTGGAGGTCTATATTGCGAAGAATGAGGCAAATTAAGGAGTGAGCAGTATTTTATTTCTAAAATTCTAAGAAAACAGGAAGGAAATCGTGAGAGATCTGCTGATAAGGTATATAGTATAGGATATTTTTGTTGGAGGTATATATTGCAAAGAATGAGGCAAATAAAGGAGAGAGCGGTAATTTATTTCTAAAATTTTAAGAAAATAGGAAGGAAATCGTGAGGATAAGATGTGACCATTGATTTTCCAAAATAGGTAAATAGTGATAATATTGATTATTTATTAAATAATAACAATAACAATGATAACAACTACAATAATAGAATGGATAGTATAAGAATAGTAATTTTGTTGGTGGTTTATATTACGATGAATGAGGCAAATTAAGAACTACGTAGTATTTTATTTCTAAAATTCTAAGAAAATAGAAAGAAAATCGTAAGAGATATAGTATAAGATAACAATAACAATAATTATAATAATAACAACAATAATAGAATAGATAGTATAAGAATAATATTTTTGTTGGAGGTCTATATTGCAAAGAATGAGGCAAATTAAGGAGTGAGTGGTATTTTATTTCTAAAATTCCAAGAAAATAGGAAGGAGATCGTAAGAGATCTACTAATAAGGTATATAGTATGATACACATACACACACATACATATTCTTACTTGCTTAATTAACATGTCGCTATAATTCACCGTTGACCCTAGGTCTTCATTTTGTTATGTGTTTCACCTTTTCCTTTATTTTAAGTTTATTTACCACATTCCTCTTATCAGGTTCATAATATTATTTTCCATTTTTCTTATCTATTTTCCCCTTTTTCTATCTCTATTCCCATTTTACCTTTTTATTTCTTCTCGCATATCCTTCGAATTTCCTTTTTATTTACTTCCCATTTTTATTAGTATTTTGCATTTCATCTTTTAGGATATTCTTATCACGTTCATTTCTTCTGATTTAACCCTTGTGCTTACAGCATTTTAATGCGTTGGAACTACATTTTTGTCATAAAAATGTTAATGCCATAAATTTTAATATCTTATCTAAAAAGAGAGATTTGTTTGGAATTTGTAATTACAAGAAATTATCTTTTTATTATTTGAAATAGACCGTACAAAATACGGTGAATATTCTTATTTTGTACATTTTTATTTTATTCTTTGTCATTTCAAACATTGCATTTTTATTTATCTAAACTTGATAATACATAGAAATTTATTTGCAACATTCCAAATTCCAATGAATTAAAATATTACTTAAATCCATAAATCTTAATAAAATTTCTTTGTTTTACATTATTATCTTACATTCAAATACCCGTTTACTATTAATAAATTCAAAACAAGTTACTGGCCCAATCCACATTAGCAAATCCTTGTATGCTTAAATTATTGCGTGCCTTTAGACATAGCCCTTGATTTATTGTGCCTTTTAAGTACCTAAGTATTCTTTTTACTGCTTTTCAATGTTCACCAAGTGGTTGTGCATGAATTGGCATAACTTGTTGACACTATAATCTATTTCAGGCCTTCTAATAGTTGACACTATAATCTATTTTAGGTCTTCTAATAGTCATGTACTGAAGTGCTCCTACTATACTTCGGTACTACTTTTCGTTTGTTATGGCTTCTCCTTTGTGCTTGGATAAGTGAAGGTTGATTATCATAAGAGTAGGTAGAGAGTTGGCTTGATTCATTTTACTTTTGATGAGAATTTTTGAAATGTACTTCCTTTGACATAATATCATTCTGATTTTGATTTTCTTTTTCACCTCTATGCATAAAAAATAATGAAGTTCACCTAGATCCTTGATAGAAAACTCTTGATTCAAATGTTGTATCACTTTGTTGATTTCTGAATCATTTCCTCTAGTGATTATAAAATCATCAACATACGCTAATATATATGTTGCAGCATCACCACTACGCTTCTTATATAATGAATTGTCTGATTTGGTTGGTGCATATCCCAGTTTGACAAGTGTTGTTTTTAATTTATCATTCCATACTCTAGGTGCTTGCTTGAGACTGTAGATGGCATTGTTTAATTTGCAGATCATATCTTCATTGCTAGTTTGTTTGAATCCTTGTGGTTGTTTCATATATACTTCTTCCTTCAGTTCACCATTTAGAAATGCATTGTTCACATTCAATTGCCTTATTTTCCAATTCTTGTGTAGAGCAATGGATAAAATGATTCTTATTATGGTTGATTTTACAACTAGAGAAAAGGTCTCTATAAAATCAAACCCATATTTTGAGTGTAACATTTTGCTACAAGTCTTGCCTTGTGTTTATTGATGGTCCCATTTGGATGTCTTTTTAGTTTAAAATTCCGTTTGCATCCAATTATATTCTTGTGTTCTGGTTTCTTTACCAGCTCCCATGTTTTGTTTTTCGTAAGTGTTTTGTATTCTTCTATCATTGTTGCCTTCCATTTATTGCTTATTGCTGCTTGTTCGTATGTGACTAGCTCTTCAGATTCAGATACTGTTGTATATACTTTGGGCTTGGAAATCCCTCTTTTTACACGTGTTATCATATGATGACCATTTTTTGTAGGTGGTTGTTCATGTGATTGAGAATCTTCATGATGATGTGCATCTTTATGAAGATCTTGTTCATGAACTCCAGTTGAGGTAGTATCATGCTCATAAGTAGATGGAGTGACTGGGTCTTCCAATGACTCAGTTGGTTCTGAATCTGATCCATGCAATGACTTACTATGCTGCTCATTAGTTTCCTTGCAAGGGGTTGCATCTGCTCCTCCTTCACATTCTTCTCTACATATTGGTATAAGAGGTACCGATACTCTTGCATTGTATACCTTTAGATTGACTTTTATACCTTTCTCTGCAAAAGGAAAGAAATTTTCATTAAAAGTGACATGTCTAGAAATAATTACCTTATCATTCTTACTTAGACATTTGTATCCTTTCTGTTAAGATGCATATCCCAGGAATGTGCATGGAGCCAATCTGAAACTGAGCTTGTGAGCATTATATGGTCTTAGGCATAGGAAACATACACATCTAAATGTCTTCAAGTTTGAGTAGTCAATCTTGGTGTTGAAAAGAGTTTCACTAAGGGCTTTGTACTTTAACACCTTTTTGGGTAGTATGTTTATCAGATAAACTGATATAGAGAAGGCATCTGGCCAGAATTTAAGTGGTAATGAAGCTTGTGCCATTAATGTGAGTCCTGTATCAACAATATGCATGTGCTTTCTTTCGACCATGCCATTTTGTTCTGAGGTATATGGCCAGGTAATTCTACGCATAATACCTTTCTTTGCAAAATAAACTTTCGGTGGTTTGAATTCTGCTCCACCATCAGTTTACATAATTTTCAACTGTTGGCCAGTTTTCTTTTCTACTATATTAATAAACTAAACCACTGCATTGTGTGTTTCAGTCTTTGTTTTAAGAAAATAAATCCAAATAAATTTGGAAAAGGTATCCACAAATGATATATAATAATTGTATCCATAATTTGAGTTAACTGGGGCTGGACCCCACAGGTTAGCAACAACCATTTCTATTGGTTTGTTGCACTCAGTTAAGGATTTGGGAAATGTCAATTTATGTCCTTTTCCCATTTGATAATATGTGCACATATATGGCAGTGATATATCATTGAAACTAATATTATTATTTCTAAGGACTTTCTTTACAACATCAATACTTGGGTGACCAAGTTTATAGTACCAAACATCAAATATGCTCTTACCATTTACATTATCATAAAAACTAGTGTAATTGCACCATTTTCTTTCAACTACACCCCTATTATTCTTCATCAGGTAGAATGTACATAGGCCATTATGAACATTACCCTGTAACAAAATTTCCTTGCTTAATAAGTCTCCAACTACACAAAATTTAGGATAGAATTCAAAGTAAACTTGATTATCATTGGCAAATTGAGACTCATTAGATTCTTTTTAATTTGAGGTACTCTTAATAAGTTATTGAGGTGAAAGTCTCTTTTGGCTTTAATAACAGGATTACCATTGTGTGATATTTTAATAGATTTGTCATTGCCCATATAGATGGATTGCGTACCTTTGTTTTTTTGTTTTCTAAATTTAGATTTTGCAAGTTATTGGTGATATGGTTGGTTGCACCTGAGTTTGAAAACCATGCTTCATTCATAACATCTTCTGGTCTGGTTAAAATTTCAACATCGTTTTGAATTCTGGAGATGTCACCATGAGTTTTGGATTCTTGACTTGTGTGCACCATATTGAAATTGGGTTGAAAATTCCTCTAACTGCTTGCTGCCTTGCTGGTTTGGTATGTAACTATGATGAAACCTGAAGTAGCATTTATATGCTGTATGTCCATATTTTTCACAAATTTTGCATCTTATTCGATTGTTGTTGTTCCATCTTCCTCGACCTCTACCTCTGACATTCTGATTTGATCTTTGATTGAATTGGTTGCCTGCATTTCTTTCTTGATTCTTGTTTTTGAAGTTTGGATAATTTGCTGCATAGTTGTTGTTTAGGTCTGCATTCTGAGGTTTCTTTTGCTTAATTCTACCTTCTTGTGCAAGCAAGGTAGAGTGTACATATTGAATACTTGGCATGTTTTTCTTAGATGAGACTATGGCTATTACAATTCATAACCCTCATCTAACCCAATTAATATTCCCTCAATTGTGATCCAGATTTCATGTGCACTATTTCACCCAATGACTTGTGGTAGAAAATTTGCATTTATGGTAGAAAATGGCCAAGAATTTATGAGATTATCTTACCTTTGATGTATTGTGTATTTTTTGTTGATGATCTGAATCCCTTCATTGTTCAATGTGAATTGTGCAGGCTCTGGTGTTGCTCCAAGAACAAACCCTTCTAAGCCATATCCTCTTAAAACAGTGATGACTTGACATTTCCTAAGTAGATAATTGCCTTATTCTAATTGAATGGTGATAAGTTGGCATTTTGGGTTGATGATGTTCTTGGAGATGGCTTTAGTTTTAGAAATCAAATTGGAATTAGCAGGTGTCAATGGTGAATTGTGGGTTTCAGATGTAATGTCTCCTTCAGCCATTTGAAAGGATTTTGGTCAAGTGATGAGGTAATTTCTGAAGAAATTTCAAAATCATTAGTTAAAATGACTAATTTATTTAAAATTATCATTAATCAAAATGATATATGAATGTTAAAGTTCTGTTTAATGAAAGCACAAACTCAAGTTCAAAACACACGATAGGGTTTTGGGGATGAAAGTCAATAAACGACGGTATACAAAAATTGCTATAATAACGTTTAAACAATTTAAATGGAATATCAAGATTTATTTCAATTAAACATCAATACAGCATAAGGATGTAAATAAATAATTATTGGCGAGAAACCCCTCAGGGTCTCTCTATAAATTTTCCCTGCAAAACAATGGTTACAGATAACATATATAATCATATAGGTTCATAACAATCAAATTTATATGTCATCCATTTTCCAATCGGAAATTCAACCAAATAATCAATCAAACAATTTAACTAACATCCAAACAATCGACAATAATTTATAGTATCACAGATATGATATAGTAAAACTAAATGTGAGTTAAACTCACATTGATTTTCTTTTTCGTCGAAACGTTCCGATTTGGACTAAAACCGAACGACCGTTCGATTTTAGCATAAATTCCAACAAGCTCTAAATCTAACCAAACTAAATCCATTATGTAGCCATCATTTCTATGAGTCCAACGCAAAAAACGGCGTCCGAATCCGACCTCGTATGAGTGAGATACACATTTTATAAGTTATCGATTAATTTAAATTTATAGATAACTATTCTACTCTATAATTACAACAATGCCCCTCACCCAAACTTCTCCTTCTTCCTTAACAAAACAAACATACACAGTAATGTTAATGAACCCAAATGATCATGCATGATGAAGTAGTGATACAGAGCAAAACTCAACGAAATTCAATTCCGTCTTCGCTATCGCGTCGCTCTACGCGAGAGCAGCCACCCGGACCCATCACTATGCTGCTCACACCCCCCATGAAAACGCGTCCTCAGCCTCAACTCCTTGACACCATCAGGTCGCGAGACCCAATTCGTCGCCGAACCTGATAAAAATCAAGTCTAGGTGCTAAACTCCTCCACGAGTTCAAATCCAAGCTCTGTTCGTTAAATCGATGACTACAAACTTCCAAAAAGCTAACCCTATACTGCTGCCCCAAATGGCCTCCACCAAAATGACGACGCACCAAAATCGAACCCATCATCCTAAATCTCTTGATGATAGGAATCTAACGAATCAAGAATTGTGATTTATAGTTGAGAAATGAATTTTTTTTGGATTTTTAAAATGGGAAAAATTCTCATTTAATCTATAGGTAAGAATGGGCTGAGTTGATAGAGTATAGAAATATAAAATAGGATATATATTTATTTAATTTTAAAATATTCATCTTTAAATGACCAAAAATCTCGAACTCCAAATGAGACTTGCCACCTAGCATTCTATATGTTATACCCCTATTTCGAATGAAACGAGACTAGTCCCAAGCCCTATTTCGATCATTTGTAAAAGATAGTTTTTCAAACCTAATTATTATATTAAATTTCCGAAATTAATTTCTACGCATTTCAAACTCCCACGATCAGACGATACATCCGACCTCATGAAATTCGACGGCATATTATAATTCACTATTACGGATCCAACGAAATTGGTTTCATCGAAATCCGAGACAATGCCCCCAAAAGGCTAATTTCACAGATTTAAATATCAGTTATATTTTTGATCCAATTATCGATATTTATCCGATCTATTTATATTTGTAAATAAATTTGCAAATTGAGTCCATCAATATTATTTATTAATTAAAAGAAGTTAAATAAAATTATTAAATCCATTTAATTAAGATTTAATTCACAATTCAAATATTTAAACATTCCTTATATTTGAATTATAAGTTACTAAATTATAAAATCCAATTATTTAAATATTTTAAATTAATTAAACATTTGAAATCAATGGCCAAAATTTTGGGTCGTTACATTACCCCCTAAATGAATTTCATCCTCGAAATTCCTAAGGAATAAAATGTTTCTATCGGCGTCAAAATTGACCGCCAACACCCATTGTGTGAAAGCGCCAATATCCAGCCACAGATCACAGATAGTATATAATGTGGAGAATATAATATGAAGAATAAACAAAATTAAAAATGAAAGCAAGTAAAAGAGACAAGATTTATAGTGGTTCGGCTAACTTCGGCCAACGTCCACTCCAGGACAATCCTTTTTATTATACTGTATTTTGATTAGAGATACAATCCAAAATCCAAGAATAAAAATGGCAGAGTGTAGCCTAGGTAGAAGATGAAGTGAAGTAGAAGGAAGATCCTCTTTCTGAAGCCATGCCTGTTGTATTTATAGGTGAAACTTCGGCTATAGGGCCTTCTCATCCATACGGGCCCACTATAACGATCGGCATGTCCATTTCGTCCATAAATAACAATCAGCCTTATCACCACCGATCGTTCTTCCTTCATCCAAATCAACGCTGATCGTCTCAGGAGGGTCCTTCATGCCGATCCCTCCCTTTCCATGTGGCTACACCGATCCGTCTTCTTCCAATATCCTATACCGATCTATCCTCCAAGAAGATACCCCGACCCTTCTTGATCCACAAAGATATGCTGATCCTTCTTGCTATAGCCTGGAAAGTACACCGATCCTTCTAGCTTTATAGGTGTATACTGATCCATCTTGCTTAGAGTGTTATGCCGATCCATAGTATTCCTTAAATACATGCCGCGCCCTAGTGCCTCAGGATGCTATGCCGATCCATACTCATTCGTACACCATCCTTAGCCTACATCATAATATGTCGATCACTTTAGCACCAGAGACATACGCCGAACCCCCCATATCCTAAATGCTATACCGATCCAAACTATGCCAATCCATGCTATGCCAATACATACTACACCGATCCATACTACGTCGATCCAAGTTATGCCGATCCTTCCTTCTCAAACATATATTCATATTTCAAGCACCCTGCATCATTTATCTACCTACTATGTTTAATCCTAACTTCATGTTATTATCTATAGTTGACTTCCGAACCTCATAATCATCACCCTGCACTCATCGGCCTTGAAAATTGTGAAGTCAGTTGGGTTAAATCCGCCTGTGTACGGCTTTGCCAAAAGGCGGGTTAACACTTTGCCCCCCAAAACATGCCTTGCAATAGGAAGGAGTATTTTGAATTGCCATTAATTCAAAATCCGAAGTCCGTAGTCCATTAATTGCCATATTTTCGAATCCAGAATCCAATCTGTTTCCAATCTAATTCCTTGATCTCTCAGGATCATTAGCGAAATCCATGACTGTTCTAAGTTGGTATCCAATTCTGAATCCATTAACCAAATCCATGATCTCTCTGGATTGTTTTATCCAAATCCAGGACTGCTCCGAGTCCATATCCAAATCCTTAGACCTCTCTGGGTCGTTTTATCCAAATTCGGGACCGCTCCGGGTCCATATCCAAATCCATAGACCTCTCCGGGTTATTTTATCCAAATCTAGGACCGCTCCATGTCCATATCCAAATCCGTAGACCTCTCCGGTTCGTTTTATCCAAATTCAGGACCACTCTGGGTCCTTATCCAAATCTGTAGATCTCTCTGGGTCGTTTTATCCAAATCTAGGACCACTTCGGGTCCTTATCGAGCACAATCCGTACTCGACGATCTATTGTGTTCTATTATGCAGCCTTGATTCTCCGGTCGAGGGCTTAATCCATGGGGTATCCTCCTCTGACCTCGATCCGCGGTCAAAGACTTGATCCGTGGGGTATCCTACTCCGGCCTTGATCTCAGTCGAGGACTTGACCCGTGGGATATCCTACTTCGACCTTGATCCCTAGTCGAGGACATAATCCATGGGTATCTTACTCCGGCCTTGACTCTCTGGTCGAGGACTTATCCATGTTCGAGTCCATCCTGTCGCTCTCCGGCGAAGGGACTCGTAATTCACGGTTATTGCCCCGTCTCTCCGATCGGAGCCATAACCATGACTTGTGTTATTTATTTCATTAATCTAGATTTAATCATTCCAAAGTCCACTTGTTAAAATATAAAATAAAAGTCCGTACAACCAAAAAACTAAATAGCCATAGTATCAGAAAAACCAAAGTTCGTAGTAAACGGAAAACATAAAATTTCATAGACCAGAGCACTACGATTCATCGTCATCTCAGAGCATGCCTAGGGTCCATCCCCAATCCCGTACATGTATAAGTGACTTAGCCGTATTACTGCGGGCTTTATTACTTGGTCCATGCCATAAATCCAATCAATTAATGATAAGTTGACGATGATGCCATGATCCAGCGCCATCTTCATTCGAGGTGGGCAGTGGCTGCTCTTGTTCCACCGCCACAGCCCGAGTCCTTATATATTGTTATAACTGACCATTCCTCACATGTTCCTCGATGATATCTTTCAAATGCCTACAGTCATTTGTATTGGGCCCATCCAGCTCATGGAATAGGTAATGCTTTCCCGATGTCCGCACATATTCGGAGGGTTCCCTATTCGCCGGACTTCAATACTGAAGGAGTCCTCGAGTATCCAGGTAAATCCTTTCCAAAGGTTCGGTCAAATCCGTGTAAGAAGAGAATTTTAGTTCTCTCCATTGCCTTATTGACATATTACTTCCATTATTCATTTTCCGTTTGCCTTTATCGTTCTTGTTTACATCTCATGATAATCCTCCACTTTGCACAACATTCACCTCCGGTTTGTTTGCTCGTGCATCATCCTATCGCAGGAACCTTTCTGCTTTATGGTAAAACTCCCCTAGATCCATAGGTGGATCTCATGCTAGTGAATCCTTGAACTCCGTGCCATCAACAATTCCAGATACAGCCGCCATCAAAACCAAGGATGGATCTGGACGATCCACCGATGCTGTAACACCCCTATTTTTATTAACATTATTCAGGAGATTTAATCAGAATAAATTAAATAGAATAATGTAGATAAGGAGATTGAGGTTGATTAATAAACTAGGTGGCCGTGCTTATTTAAAATCAAATGAACTTATATAAATGGTTAAGAAATTAAACACAAGGGCATTAGGGTAAATAGCTGCCCATACTTCCCAACCTTATACTATCTTTCTTTGTTCTACATGTTCATTTCTCCAAAACAAAAATATTCATAACCGTGAGAAGCAAGGCCGACCATTAGAAGAGAAGAGAAAATTAACCAAAAGCTAGGATTCAAGTTAGAAGGAATCAATCTCAATCATACTTTAATTTCCTTATCCAATCTAAGGTGAATAATAATTTCTACATTTCTATTTTGATTTTAAACATCATATGGTTTTATTTTAGGATAAATCTATTTTATGATATGTTGAATGATGATATGCTTGATTTTAATTTATATGTGTTTAAACAAGGTTGTTTAATAAGAGATAGACACGGTTTTAGGGTAAAACCGAGATGAAATGATTGTTAAACGCTAAGGGAAAATTTTATGTTATAGAAAACATGATTTTGGAGATGGGTTTCAATTTTCATAATATTTTGAGTCTATATGGATTTTATATAAATTTTCTAGTGAATAAAATGATTTATTGGGTTATAAATTAATTACAGCTAAAATAAAGATTATTTGGGTTTGAAATTTTTATATGTTGGAAAACATATTAAAATAGATTTTCTGGGATTTTTCCATATTTTTCGTAAGTGTTTTGTTGAATATATAAAATTATTTAAGGTATAAGACTTAAATGTTTTATATATTTAATTAAGGAAAGGGGGCATTTTATAAAATAAATTATTATTTAAATATGAAAATGGTGGCAGCATTTTCTGAAAAGATATTATTAACTAATGAGAATTTGATAAACAAAAGCAGGTTAGTTGAAAAGTTAAGGTTTTTAAAGTAAAAACAAATAAATCATACTTTTAGCATGTTTCAGCGTTTTACGGTAGTAAACTTTCCGACCTAGACCTTTCGACAAGGTCGAGAGGTTCATAGCTTTCGACAAGGCCAAACCAATGCATATGGTATCAAGTTACTTGGTGCGTAATGAATTGGACAGAGAAGGGTTCGTAGTCGAAAGGTTGATGGCCAAAGAGGTTGGGGTATATTGTTTTATAAACTTAAGCTTTCACCTGCTTTGCTTTCGAATTAGAGTTTTCGACTTGGTTGCTTTTGACCAGGTCAAATGTTTAAAAATAAAGGTTTTAAACCTTTCGACAAAGATGAAAGGTTGCTACTGCTTTACTTCTATTTTGTTTTGAAACCTTCCGACACAGTCGAAAGGTTACTGCTACTTATCATTGTTTTGTTTTGAACCTTCCGACATAGTCGAAAGGTTTTTGCGGCTTTTTCCAAGCTTTCGAAGTCGTTGCTTTCGACAAAGACGAAAGGTTTACTTGTTTTAAAAACCAGCCGCTTCTCCCATTGCTTTTGAAAGGTTTCAAAGCTTTTGACTTAGATGATTTACCCTTGGTTTATAATTGAAGTATAACCCAAGCTTTCAAAGGAGTTGCTTTAAAAATACAGAGGTCTATTATTTTAAATGAAATGTTTTGAAGCTTTCGAAGCAAACCTTCCTACTAGGTCGAAAGGTTGCTTCCATTGTAGCCTAAAGATTTTAAAAGAGGACCTTCCGCATATTTTAACTTGAACCCAGTAAGTCTTCAAAAGGTTTATGTTTTAAGAGTTGAATGCTTTCGAAAGGTTTAAATAGCTGAATGTTTTCAATGGCTTCGAAGGGTTATGACTCAAATGGTTTTTTGTAGACCTTTCGACAAGGTCGAAAGGTTTGGTTTTGACAGGTTTGAAAACCCATACTCTAAATTTCAAAGGGAAAACCCACGGCTTATATATAAAGGAGTTTCGTAATGGCTTTAAGAATGTAATTTTGAAGAAGTATTTCCTTGATAAAAATATAAGTTAAGAGTGTTAACTATGTTATGACATGTATTTCAAGGACTTAAACCCACAGGAGTGGTATAGTTAAATTATTTTTTTGCTTCTTCAATTATGAGTATATTCACATGATAGCCCATAACTGTATTTTAGGGAAAAAGGGTAGAAGAACCAGTAGGTTAACTCAAATCGTGAATTACTTAAACTCCGGAAAGAGTAGAATTGCATCCATGGAGTTTGGGTGACCAATAATATAGGATGCCTAAACTTTGTAGTTATTGGTGCATACCAAAAGGTTCATAGTAAACCCATGAAAACTATGATAAGATAGTTATTGGTGCATACCAAAAGGTTCATAGTTAACCCATGAAAACTATGTATTAAGAGTAGTTGGCAGGGGCTAATTGATTTGTAGTGAACCCATGAAAACTATATCCGAATTAAGAATTGACATTAGTCAATAAGTTCCTAGTAAACCCATGAAAACTAGGATAATTAAGTGGTTAATGGATGTATCAGTAGGTTCCTAGTCAACCCATGAAAACTAGGATGTGCAATGAGTTACTGGATAAGTGCATAGGTTCCTGGTCAACCCATGAAAACTAGAATAAGATGATTTGTTCTTGGAAAGACCGATAGATTCAGGAGGACCCATGAATTAATTAAGTTACTGGCAAAAGCCTATAGTTTCTTAATGATCCCATGAATACTATGAATAAGACAGGGTGTCCATTAATTGTAACAAGGTTACTAGTAAATCCATGAAAACTAAAAAGGTTAATAGTGACCCAGGAACTATAACTAAGACAGGGTGTCAGTTTAAACTAGGGAAGGGAAATATTATTTATTTTCAAGTATGCATATCATCATAATGTTTTGAAATGTATGTTTTAACCATTGTGGATGCAAGAGAACATAATATGGTTTTATAAAGGTTTTAGGATACTAGTGAGGGGAAAACTCGTTCCGCTAAGCGGCGTGGTCTCACTGGATCTCTAAAAGGATTGAGATGTTAGATTATTATTCATACCAGGCTTTATGTCTGACTCAGAGTTTTTGTTTTCCTCTTAAACTCTCGGTACTCAATTGATTTTGAGTAGTTTGAGATTTAAGGTTTTCAAGTTTCTTCTAAGACGAATAAAGCTTCCGGAGGCGTGCATGAGGCAGATAGTTATTCAGAGTTTTTTCTTTCAACTGTGTATTTTGTTTGTAAAGGAAGATTTATTAGCCTTTCTATATACGCTGATCAACCAACGGGCATCTTCATATGTCGCTCTTGGTGTATTTTTTATAATTATATTTTGCTGAACGTGGTTAACGTAATTTGGGATTATGTAATGAACATGAAATGTTTGATTTGAATGTGGAAATATGTTTTTGAATTATTAAATTTTTACATATTTATGTGATATGTGTATCAATGTATCTAACACCGCTATATTTGGTTGCTGGAGATTAATAACTATAGACGACTACAACATATGTAGCCGTTAGTTTTGGGCCTCCAAGTAGGGGGATGTTACAAGTTGATATCAGAGCATAGGTTTATGAACCTTTAAATGAAAAGTTAAACCTAACAAAATTTCAAACATAATCCAATGAATTTAAAAATAAGATTGGG
The DNA here is from genome assembly GCA_030737815.1 of Allium fistulosum. NCBI lineage: Eukaryota > Viridiplantae > Streptophyta > Magnoliopsida > Asparagales > Amaryllidaceae > Allium > Allium fistulosum. The sequence goes on along the minus strand of CM060905.1, from coordinate 1,028,161,209 downwards.
GTTTGGGTTAACGATATGTAATGTACTTGTATTTGTTATATAGGTGTGTATATAAGTACATATTCCCCTCTCTCCTAGACCATTCTTCTGTATCTTACTAAGGCTCATATGCAGATATACGAGAAAGAGGATATGGAGGCAGAAAACAGAAGAGGAAATCTGGGTGGAGAAAGCACCACACCCAATGGAAATGCTCGACCTAATGCTCGGAGAAACCAAGGTCGACAGGCTAATGCTAATCAAAATGCTGCGGCCACTGTAGGTGCTGAAAATTCACCAGTAGATGCGGGGATGGTGTATCAGTTGTTGGCTAATCAGTTGCAAGCGGAAGCTGCTGGGAATGTTGGTGGAGCTAATCCTATAGTTCCGGTTGGATATAATTATGCTAAGTTGAGTAGAGATTATGTTAGTCTAGGAGGAAAGCCGTTTGCTAGAACGAAAGATGCTGTTGAAGTAGAGAATTGGTTGTTGAACTGTGAGAGGATCTTTACAGACTTAGGCTTGAATGATGGAGAGAAGAGAAGGCTAGTCTCTAGACAGCTTCAAGGGTTAGTGCTTCATTGGTGGAACAATGTGACGACAGGAGTGCCAGAGGAGGAGTCGACATGGGCTGACTTCAGGAAGAGGTTTGAGCAGAGGTTCTTGTCTGAGATTGCCAAATCGGCATTGATGAGGAAGTTTATGGATCTTGTCCAAGGACAGATGTCTGTGATCAAGTATGCTGCTAAGTTTGATGAGCTATCTCGATATGGTTATGCTTTGGTTGACACTTATGTCAGGAGGAATGAGAGACATTAGAGGTTTAGGGCCAGAGCTAGGCAGGATGGCTATGACTCATATTAGATAGCCTTATCGTGTGATGGTTGAGATGATCGTTCGCCATGAGGAGATGCTTGCTATTTCAGCTAGGGAGATGCCAGTCGAGGCTCAGGGTTCTCAGGGAAGGAAAAAGAAATTCTTTAGGAAGAAAGAAGCCTAGAAAAAGGAGGCCACTAAGAAGGCGAAGGTTGATCTAGTGTGTTGTAAGTGTGATAAGAAGGGCCATTATGCCCACGAGTGCAAAACAGGTAAAGGAAAGAAGCCTGCGGAGAAGAAGAATGAATGTTTCAACTGTGACCGAGTTGGGCATTATAAGAACCAGTGTCCAGAGCCAATTAGGGCGAATAGAGGGAAGGTGTTTGCTATTGGACCACCGTCTTCTTCTAAACCCACTACAGCAGAGAAAGGGAAAACTGTGATGGAAGGTACGCTTTTGATTCAGAATATACCAATTAGGGTACTTTTTGATACCGGTGCATCCTATTCATTTATATCTCAGTGTTTGGTTGATAGGTTATGTATAGAACCCACATACCTTATTACTTCCATAAGGGTTGCGAATCCAATAGGAGGGTATGCAACTCTTGGGATGAGATGTGACCAGTTAGAACTTGATTTGTTAGGTCATAAGTTTGCATGCAGTTTGTATGTTTTTGATTCGTAGACTTCGGGATCATCTTCGGTATGGATTGGTTGGGTAAGTATGAGGCTAGGATGTTTTGCCAAGATCGTGAAATATCATTGAGGCACCTAGATAGTCATAACCGAATCATTTTCCCAGTGGAGAATTACAATAAGAGTGTTTGTGCTTTGTTGAGTATCATGGAGAGTGGAGAAGAACTTAGTCAGGTTCGTGTGGCTAGAGAGTTTGCAGATGTCTTTGAGCCGGTTACTGGATTACTACCGAAATGAGCTGTTGAGTTTCAGATAGACCTTGTACCGGGAGCTGAACCTGTCGGTAGACCACCTAGCAGAATGACACTGACAGAGATGAAGTAATTGAAGGTGCAATTAGTGGACCTTGAGAGAAATTTTTTTATCAGACCAAGCAGTTCGCCTTGGGGAGCAGCTGCGGTGTTTGTGAAGAAACCAAATGGGTCGTTAAGGATGTGCATCGACTATCGTAAGTTAAACGAGAGGACGATCAAAAATAGGTACCTTCTACCGAGGATATATGATCTGTTTGATCAGTTGAGTGGAGCCAGAGTATTTTCTCGGTTGGATTTGGCGACGGGGTTCCATCAGTTGAGAGTAGCGGAAGATAGCGTTCATTTGACGGCATTTTAGACTAGGTATGGTTCATATGAGTGGTTAGCAATGCCATTCGGATTGACGAATGCACCCACTTTCTTCGTTGATTTAATGAACCGGGTTTTCAGATAACACTTGGATATGTTTGTGTTGGTGTTCATAGATGACATTTTGGTGTGCTCTAAAGATGAGAGAGAGCATGAAATTCATCTTAGAGTAGTGTTGGAGACGTTGAGGCTGAATCAACTGAAGGCGAAGTTTTCCAAGTGTCATTTCTGGAAGAGAGAAGTTAAGTTTCTTAGTCATGTGGTTTCAGAGGAAGGATTGTCAGTTGATCTAGTTAAGATCGAGACGGTCAATAATTGGAAGAGGTCAGAGACGGTAACCAAGATCAAGAGTTTTCTTGGACTTGCTGGCTATTACCGGAGATTCATTAAGAATTTCTCGCGGATAGCAGCACCTTTGACTAAGTTGACAAGGAAGGAAGCGAAGTTTGTTTAGTCCGACAAATGTGAGGAAGCTTCCTTAAGTTAAAACATTTGTTAACCAATGCGCCGGTGTTAGTAGTTCCGGATGGTAACCAAGGATTGGTAGTATACACCGATGCATGTGGGACTGGATTGGGAACGGTATTGATGCAGAAGGGCAAAGTTATCGCTTATGCATCTAGACAGCTTAGACCGCATGAGGTAAGGTATCCTACTCATGACTTGGAGTTAGCTGTGGTGATCTTTGCCCTGAAGATTTGGAGGCATTATCTCTTGGGGAGAGATTTGAGTTGTATACCGATCATAAGTCATTAAAATATTTATTCTCTCAGAAGGAGTTGAATATGAGGCAGCAGAGATGGCTGGAGTTTTGGCTGCTTATGATTTTGGTATAAAGTATACTCCGGGAAAAGGAAATAAGATAACAAATGCTCTTAGTAGAAAACATCAGAATGTGGTGTTAGCAATGTTGGCAGAATGGAAGGATCTAGAAGCTTTAGCCAGTTGTGGTGTGCAGTTGAGATTTGTTACTAGTTCTAGTCAGGGTATTGCCATGTTATCTTGTTTAGAAGTTCGACTAGTGCTGATTGAGAGTATAGCTTCTAAGCAGAGAGAAGATCTAGTTTTAACCGAGAGGATTAGAAGGCTTGAGGAAGGATCAGAGATTGATGACCTAAAGGATTTTAGTCTTGACGAAAGAGGATGGTTGGGAAAGAAGGGACGGCTCTGCGTTCCGAATACAGGGAACTTAAGGAGGGAAGTTCTAGAGGAATGTCATCGATCGAAGTTTATGATTCATCCTAGAGGAACCAAGATGTATCAAGATATAAAGAGGAGCTTCTATTAGGAAGGCATGAAGAGGAATGTTGGCTTGTGGGTTAGGCAGTGTATTAACTGTCAGCAAGTGAAAGTCAAACATCAGAAGCCAAGTAGGTTACTTCAGCCTTTAGATATTCTAGTTTGGAAATGGGATTCGATATCGTTGGATTTTATAGACGGGTTGCCAAGGTCAAATAGAGGAAATGAAAGCATATGGGCTATAGTGGACAGGTTGACCAAGAGTGCCCATTTCATTCCGGTAAATTCAACCAGGACGGCACCTGTTTTAGCAAAGGTGTTCATGAAGAACATAGTTAGACTTCATGGGATTCCTAGTAGCATAATCAGCGATGAAGATGCATTGTTCACTAGCGAATTTTGGAGGAGTCCGCAAGAGGTATTAGGTACCAAGCTCAAGATGAGTACAACTTACCACCCACAGATGGATGGGCAGACAGAGAGAGTCAACAAGGTGCTCAAAGATTTGTTGAGAGCTTGTGTATTGGACTTTGATGTATCTTGGGAAGATCACCTACATCTGATTGAGTTTTCCTATAATAATAGTTATCGGACTAGTATATGAATGGCGCCTTTTGAAGCTTTATATGGAAGGCCATGCAAATCGCCAACATGTTGGTTAGAGACTGGAGACAGACTGGTCTTAGGTCTAGATTTGGTTAGAGAGGCGTCAGAAAAGATTGAGTTAATCCGAGGACGGAAGAAGGAAGCTCAATCTAGGCAGAAGAGTTACGCAGATAAAAGGCGTAAGGACTTAGAGTTCTCGGTAGGAGACAAGGTTTTCATTAAGTTATCACCAATAAAGGGTGTGGTACGATTTGGAAAGTCGGGAAAGTTGGCCCCGAGGTATGTTGGTCCATTTCAGATTATAGAAAGGATTGGAAAGCTCACTTATATAGTAGAGTTGCCGAGCAATTTGGCAGGTGTACATAATGTATTCCATGTGTCTCATCTTCGTAAGTATGTGTACGATCTAGAGGCTACTATTCCACAGACAGAGTTAGAGGACTTAGTATGGAGCCCGATTTGACTTTTGTTAGACAACCAATTCGGGTTATAGCGAGAGATGAGAAGAGATTGAGCACCAAGACAGTCAAGTTGGTAAAGGTTCAGTGGAGCGACAACGAAAAAGACTATACTTGGGAGACTGAAGACAGATTCGAGAGGCTTATCCTGATCTGCTTTGATGGTATGTCTATGTTAGATTTATATAGATTGGCGGCTGGTCAGATAGACTAGTATGGTTGTTAGGAGATGTTACAGATGATTGCTATGTTTGCTAGTTAGTCCTTACTGAATTTCGAGGACGAAATTCTTTAAGGAGGGGAGCCTGTAACACCCCTATTTTTATTGACATTATTCAGGAGATTTAATTAGAATAAATTAAATAGAATAATGTAGATAAGGAGATTGAGGTTGATTAATAAACTAGGTGGCCGTGCTTATTTAAAATCAAATAAACTTATATAAATGGTTAAGAAATTAAACACAAGGGCGTTAGGGTAAATAGCCGCCCACACTTCCCACCCTTATACTATCTTTCTTAGTTCTACACGTTCATTTCACCAAAACAAAAATATTCATAACCGTGAGAAGCAAGGCCGGCCATTAGAAGAGAAGAGAAAATCAATTAAAAGCTAGGATTCAAGTTAGAAGGAATCAATCTCAATCATACTTCAATTTCCTTATCCAATCTAAGGTGAATAATAATTTCTACATTCCTATTTTGATTTTAAACATCATATGGTTTCGGATTTTAGGATAAATCTATTTTATGATATGTTGAATGATGATATGCTTGATTTTAATTTATATGTGTTTAAACAAGGTTGTTTAATAAGAGATAGACACAGTTTTAGGATAAAACCGAGATGAAATGATTGTTAAATGCCATAGGAAAAATTTATGTTATAGAAAACATGGTTTTGGAGATGGGTTTCAATTTTCATAATTTTCCGAGTTTATATAAATTTACTAGTGAAGAAAATGATTTATTGGGTTATAAATTAATTACGGCTAAAATAAAGATTATTTGGGTTTGAAATTTTTATATGTTGGCAAACATATTAAGATAGATTTTCTGAGATTTTTCCAGATTTTTTCTAAGTGTTTTGTCTAATATATAAAATTATTTAAGGTATGGGACTTAAATGTTTTATATATTTAATTAAGGAGAATGGGCATTTTGTAAAATAAAATTATTATTTAAATCTGAATATGGTGGCAGCATTTTCTGAAAAGAAATTATTAACCAATGAGAATTTGATAAACAAAGGCAGGTTAGTTGAAAAGTTAACCTTTTTAAGTTAAAACCAAAGAAATCATACTTTTAACATGTTTCAGCCTTTTACGGTAGTAAATCTTCCGACCCATGCCTTTCGACAAGGTCGAGAGGTTCATAGCTTTCGACAAGGTCAAACCAATGCATATGGTGTCAAGTTACTTGGTGCGTAATGAATTAGAAAGAGTCGAAGGGTTCGTAGTCGAAAGGTTGATGGCCAAAGAGATTGGGGTATGTTGCTTTATAAACTTAAGGTTCCACCTGCTTTGCTTTCGAATTAGAGCTTTCAACTTGGTTGTTTTCGACCAGGTCAAATGTTTAAAATAAAGGTTTTAAACCTTTCGACAAAGACGAAAGGTTGCTGCTGCTTTACTTCTATTTTGTTTTGAAACCTTCCGACATAGTCGAAAGGTTACTGCTACTTATCATTGTTTTGTTTTGAACCTTACGACACAATCGAAAAGTTATTGCCGCTTTTTCCAAGCTTTCGAAGTCATTGCTTTCGACAAAGACGAAAGGTTTACTTGTTTTAAAAACCAGCTGCTTCTCCCATTGCTTTCGAAAGGTTTCAAAGCTTTCGACTTAGGTGATTTACCCTTGTTTTATAATTGAAATATAACCCAAGCTTTCGAAGGAGTTGCTTTAAAAAGGCCGAGGTCTATTGTTTTAAAGGAAATGTTTTAAAGCTTTCGAAGCAGACCTTCCGACTAGGTCGAAATGTTGCTTCCATTGTAGCCGAAAGGTTTTAAAAGAGGACCTTCCGCATATTTTAACTTGAACCCAGTAAGTCTTCGAAAGGTTTATGTTTTAAGAGCTGAATGCTTTCGAAAGGTTTAAATAGCTGAATGTTTTCAATGGCTTCGAAGAGTTAGGACTCAAATGGTTTTTTGAAGACCTTTCGACAAGGTCGAAAGGTTTGGTTTTGACAGGTTTGAAAACCCATACTCTAAATTTTAAAGGAAAAACCCACGGCTTATATATAAAGGAGTTTTGTAATGGCTTTAAGAATGTAATTTTGAAGAAGTATTTCCTTGATAAAAATATAAGTTAAGAGTGTTAACTATGTTATGACATGTATTTCAAGGACTTAAACCCACAGGAGTGGTATAGTTAAATTATTGTTTTGCTTCTTCAATTATGAGTGTATTCAAATGATAACCCATAACTGTATTTTGGGGAAAAGGGGTACAAGAACCAGTAGGTTAACTCAAATCATGAATTACTTAAACCCCGAAATGAGTAGAATTGCATCCATGGAGTCAGGGTGACCAAAAATATAGGATGCCTAAACTTTGTAGTTATTGATGCATACCAAAAAGTTCATAGTAAAACCATGAAAACTATGATAGGGTAGTTATTGGTGCATACCAAAAGGTTCATAGTTAACCCATGAAAACTATATATTAAGAGTAGTTGTCATGGGCTAATTGGTTTGTAGTGAACCCATGAAAACTATATCAGGATCAAGAATTGACATCACTCAATAGGTTCCTAGTAAACTCATGAAAACTCGGATAAGTAAGTGGTTAATGGATGTATCAGTAGGTTCCTTGTCAACCCATGAAAACTAGGATGTGCAGTGAGTTACTGGATAAGTCCATAGGTTCCTAGTCAACCCATGAAAACTTGGATAAGATGATTAGTTATTGGAAAGACCAATATGTTCAAGAGGACCCATGAATTAATTAAGTTACTGGCAGAAGCCTATAGGTTCTTAGTGATCCCATGAAAACTATGAATAGGACAAGGTGTCCATTAATTGTAACAAGGTTATTAGTAAACCCATAAAAACAAAAAAAGGTTAATAGTGACCCAGGAACTATAACTAAGATAGGGTTTTATTTTAAACCGGGGAAGGGAAATATTATTTATTTTCAAGTATGCATATCATCACAATGTTTTGAAATGTATGTTTTAACCATTGTGAATGCAGGAGCACAGAATATGGTTTTATAAAGGTTTTAGGATACTAGTTAGGGGAAAACCCGTTCCGCTAAGCGGCGTGGCCTCACTAGATATCTAAAAGGATTGAGATGTTAGATTATTATTTATACCAGGCTATATGTCTAAATCGAAGTTTTTGTTTTCTCCTTAAACTCTCGGGTTCTCAATTGATTTTGCGTAGTTTGAGATTTAAGGTTTTCAGGTTTCTTCTTAAACAAATAAAGTTTCCAGAGGCGTGCACGCCGTAGATAGTTATTTATATTTTTTTCTTTCCGCTGTGTATTTTGTTTGTAAAGGAAGATTTATTAGCCTTTCTATATACTCTGATTAACCAAGGGGGCATCTTCATATGTCTCTCTTGGCGTATTTGTAATGGTTATATTTTGCTGAACATGGTTTACATAATTTGGGATTATGTAATGAACATGAAATGTTTTGATTTGAATGTGGAAATATGTTTTTGAATTGTTAATTTTTTACATATTTCTGTGATCTGTGTATCAATGTATCTTACACTGCCGTATTTGGTCGCCGTAGATTAATAACTATGGATGACCGCAGCATCCGTAGCCGTTAGTTTTGGGCCTCCAAGTAGGGGGATGTTAAAGATGCTGCCGCAGCATTAAACCGTGTTAGAAAACTCCTTATGGACTCTCCGGTCCTCTGTCTCAGTGTTGCCAAACTCATCACATTTTTAGGTATCGAGATATGAACTCTAAACTACCTCATAAACCCGTCGATCAATTATGTCCATGTGCCAATAGATCCACTTTCCAACTGTCTGAACCATAGCGTAGCTATATACATCAAATACAAAGGGAAGCACCGTGTCATGATCTCCTCCGATGCCCCCAGTACTTCCATGTGCCTCATGTACCTCGTCAGATGAACAACGGGATCTGTTTTTCCATAATATGTCTCAAGTGTTGGTAGTTTGAATGCTGGTGAATTCCTAGCTTGCCTGATCCTAGGAGCGAAGGTGCTCCTATTCACATCTTCCAAATCTCTATTTACCAATCCTCCTCTCATGGCCCGCCTAATCATTTCCACCAACCTGTCATTGTCATCAAGTGGTAGTCTTCGTCCATTGTCTCCAACCTGCCCCTTGAATCCACTCCTGCCTAGAATCGAGCCAACATGACCCGGGGGAATGCCCTCGAGTGTGGAACGATCAGCATCGATCGTTCTATAACGATCATCGATAGTTTCGCCGATCATTCCTGGCTAGTCAGGGGCTGCTTCCGGTGGTTCCAGCCCATCCTGCATCCTGTTTGCTTCGTTTCCTTGGTTCAGATTCTGGACTTCCTCAGCTTCTGCTGCTCCAACTCCGTGATCCATATTTCCAGTATTCCCTGCTACTCCATTCCCATGGTTTTTTGCTCCAGCTTGTCCAATTTGTCGGAGTAGGTTCTGCATCATTTCCTCCTGTCTCTTCAGCATCCTTTCCTGCATAGCATCCATCATTATTTCCATCTCGTCTCTGGTAATGAAGATTGAGGTTTGATTAGCCCCTGAGGAAGCCTCCTGACTCCCTTCATGATAGCTCCTCTCTGTTCTCTATCTCCTTGTTGATTGCCTAGCCATTGCTTCCTAGATCCAAGTATCCAAGCTCCTAAATCCAAGATCCTAGATTCTAAATCCATGGGTACAAGTTTTCTCGGTGAAAGCACTAAAACCTTGGCGTCAAAATTGACCACCAACACCCAGTTGTGTGAAAGCACCAATATCCAGCCACAAATCACAAATAGTATATAATGTGGAGAATATAATATGAAGAATAAACAAAATTAAAAATAAAAGCAAGTAAAAGAGACAAGATTTATAGTGGTTCGGCTAACTCCGGCCTACTTCCACTCAAGTACAATCATTTTTATTATACTGTATTTTGATTACAGTTACAATCCAAAATCCAAGAATAAAAATGGCAGAGTGTAGCCTAGGTAGAAGATGAAGTGAAGCAGAAGGAAGATCCTCTTTCTAAAGCCATGCATGTTGTATTTATAGGTGAAACTTCGGTTATAGGGCCTTCTCATCCATATGGGCCCACCATAATGATCGGCGTGTCCAATTCGTCCATAAATAACGATCGGCCTTATCACTACTGATCGTTCTTCTTTCATCCAAATCAACGCTGATCGTCTCAGGAGGGTCCTTCATGCTGATCCCTCCCTTTCCATGTTGCTATACCGATCTTCTTCCAATATCCTATACCAACCCATCCTCTATGAAGATACGCCGACCCTTCTTGATCCACGAAGATATGCCGATCCTGTGAGAAATGCGGATTAAGGATCTTAAGGCTAGAAGTAACATTAGAGTGGGGTGAATAGTGTTTTAAGAAATTTGTTAATCTTTTTGAGTTTATCTTACTTTATTAACAATGTATACACTAATCAGACACAGATATGAACACAGAATCAAACACAGATGCAAATATAAAGTAAAAGCAGTAAAGGAAAGAACACACCGGATTTTATACTGGTTCGGAGTTACCCTACATCCAGTCCCGCACAACTAAGTACGGATTTCCTTTCAAAAGCAATTCAACAATTACAACCCTCGATTTCAAGGCTACGAGGTACACCCTCCAGAATACCAATCCTCTGGGTAGGGATACTTGATTTACCGGGCAACAAGTTCACCCAATTGATTTCCAGGGCTACAATCACCCCTTTTCTCGCTTGATTGATTTCAAAGGCTACAATCACACCTTTTCTCGCTAATATATTACAAAGAAATCTATAACTCTGAATAGCACTGAGAACCTTGTAGAGATAGTGATGTAGAATCAAACTAGAAGTAATCGAGTATGATTCGATGTTGATTTTGGCAGAGTAATTGTATGATTTTGTAATAAGAAATGTGGAAGATGAAGAGGAGTGAAAACCAGAAAAAAGTGATTAAAAATTCGTTGAAACTGACCCCTATTTATAGAAAACCAACAGCCATGACCATTCAAGAAGAATAATGGCGAATAGACACTTCTTTTGAAATTTGAATTTGAACTTCAACTGTCACTATGTCGACATACTACCTAGGGGCATGTCGAAATCCCTCGGCCAAAAATGATAATTTGAATTTCTATAAAAAACAATACTTATCTTATATAAAAACTATTTAAAACTTTATAAATATACTTGAATGTAGTTGAAATTCATAAGTAAATATAAAGAACAATATATACATAATTTAACTATAATTTTATATTTAAATCTAAGTATAAATATTAAAAGTTAAATATATTATTTGAAAAGACATTTAAAAACAGGAGTATTTTGACTTTGAAATTAAAGATGTTTTGAGGCTAAAATTATTTAAAATCAGGATAGAGAGTTTTGAATCTTTTAAAAGGAAAGTTTTGAAATCATTTTGAAAACAAGATAATTTTGTAAAATCATTTGAATTAAAATTAGTGGATACAAAACAGTGTCCCACTAGATTTTCATAGGTTCCATCCTACTTAGGGTTCCATCCCTTTAACGGGCTCGAAGTGGATTCCATTCCACGAATAAATTGGATATTAAGATGCCAGTGCTTTTCTATGAATTTTAACAAATATTCCTAATAAAACAAACTTAACCTTGAACCCTTGATAATCTTGATACTCATGAGTCTTCTATCTCTGTATCTTGAATCTCTATACTGTACAGTCTTCATTCTTGATACCTGCATGGTTAGATCCTGCATATACATATATATCTAAACTTGTAATGTTAGTATTTATATTTTATAATCTATTCTAAGGTTGTTGTCATCAAAACCATCATCTCAAGGACTAACAATCTCCCCCTTTTTGATGATGACAACCTTTGTTTATAAAATATCACTTCTATCCTAATAACTCCCCCTAAAACTAACAACTCCCCTTAATCTACGCCTAACTACCCTATTTTATACTTCTCCCCCTTTGTCATCAACAAAATTTACTCTCCTTTACTGTTGGACTTTAGTACCTGCATTGATAAACTATACAACGGAATATATAATATATAGATTAAGATATAATAATACTTATGAGCATAATAACTTAACTAAAGACTATATTCATTTTAATGTATATATATACATGTTTCACACAGCAAACTTCAAACCAAATGAAATCAATCCACACAAAGTATCAATCCAAACCAAATCAAATCAAACAAATTAATTCAAACAAATCAATCAAAGAAAGAAAATTAAACATTACGAGGAACATCAACCCATCCTTCTTCTCCAAAGATAGGGTCTTGTTTGATGGCATCCCAATTTTCATTATCAACAAATAGAGAAATGGGAGGATGTGCTTCATTATCATCCTTGTGCAGGGAGGAGATCATCCATCGAATTGCATCGAAGTGTCTCTCTTGTTCCTTGATCATCTGCATTTGACTTAATTCTAAGTGACACTGATTACGGAGGATGATAGAGAGAATATTCTTGAATGAATTGAGTGTTTCTTCAAGATTTTTAGATAGATTATGAATAGGATTGGCCATAATTGAATTAGAGAAAGATATGAAGGATATAGATAATGAGAAATAAATTTTAGTGAAGATTTCTGGAAGAAAAAGGTATATATAGGTGTAGAAATTCGTTTGAAATGAATAGACATTTGATAGTTATTCAAATTTTAAATTCAAAATCAATAGTCACTTCTGGCCAGTACATGTCGACATGGTCAAGGGAGGTATGTCGACATACTTCAGTGAAAATTGATGATAATTTTATTTTGTGAATAATGATGTATATATATTTCTATAATATACTGACATTTATTCTAGATATAAAATAAGCTAGATGACCGGAAGGAAATTCAATTTCATTGCATAATTGGATAATACAATGATTAAACATAAGGAACTACACGAACATTCGAAACAAACTAAGACAAATACAATAAGATACTAAAAGGTAAAACTAGTTAGAAGATGAAGATGATGAAGATAGTCCAAGTTTCTTGCTAACTTTTGAAAAGAACTTGTTCATCTTCGAAGACATGTTATCCAACTTCTTACTAACAGATCGTTTTAAAATCCGTTGATTCTCCACTATTATCTTTTGGTTTTTGAGAAGGGTTTTGTTGGATGGATTGGAAGGATATTCAATACTTTCTAAGGATGTTTCACCTTCTTCTTCTTCTTCTTCTATTTCCATTTCATCCCTTTCTTCTTCTTCTTCCTCTTCCATTTCTTCATGAGCCAAACGCTCTTCCTTTTCGGTAAGAGTCTCATAAGGTTGAAAAACATATGGGATTTTCATGAGAGAAATGTTTGAGATATTAAAAACTTTTCTAGAGACAAATTCTTCACCTTTGAAATCCACTCCAAAATAGTTAAAAATCCGAGTAAGGTAAATTCCATGATATAAAGTGTTTTCTCCCATTTCAAAATTTTTAGGACGAAGTTCATCCAAAATAACTTGCGCCCAATTGATGTCATAATTTCCAAAAATACCAAAAATTTCTTTGCACACTTTTGAGGTAGGATTGTTAAAGTTTCCCGATCTTGGGGTCAAAGTATGTTGCAAAAGAAGATTAACAATCCTTGCTTTAGGACGAAAGTTTCGGTTTTTAAATTCAAAGTTTTCATCTCCTTCAAAAATATGATGAAATGTCTCACGATCATGTTCATCGATTTTAAAACTAGAAAGATCCATTCCCGTGCTTTTGCAATTAAGAATGGTACCCAAGAGATCACAATTCAAAACAATTTGAGTCCCTTTGACACTACTCCAAATCTCATTCTCATTTCCATTATAAAAAGCACGGTTTAGATTAGCATAAAAGATTTTGACAAGATTAGGATAGCAAACAAAATCGTTTTGAGTAGAGTCAACAAGACTTAAAACACCATTGTTTCCAAAAAGAGAATCAATTTCATAAGAAGAAAAATCTTGAAAAATAGCAAATTTTCCGGGATGGACTTTGGCATAATTAGCATAATTGATTTATGCTTTAATTGCCTCCGGATCATTGAATAATTGCTCTTTGATTTTTCTGGAAATTCTCATGGTTGAGGGGTTGCTTGAAGAAGCCATTAGAGTAGAGAGTAGAGAGCTTGAGGATATGAAGAGAGAGTTTGAATTTGAAAATGAAAGTGAAAAGATATGATAAAAGATAGTGAATAAATAGACTTTCAAAGGACATATTCTCTGGTCAAAAGGTATCTTTTCAGAGAAATAAATGAAGTGAAAAGGTGGAGGGAAATTCCAACATTTGAATTCAAAATTTGAAATTCAAATTCAGGTAGGCATGTCAACATCGTGGTAGGGGCCATGTCGACATGTGCCTGTGAATTTTCACGATATGATTTTCCTAAGATATCTAATATACATATATATAAATATTATTATTAATGTTTATATTTCTGAAATATTATTTTACTTATAATATATTTCAGAATGTGTCAAAAATAATAAAAATAATAATAAAATAATAGTAAAAATAGAAAATAAATTTTAAAATTCAAACAGCATATCAATTTAAAATCAATCAATCAAACAATCAAGCAACTAATTCTATGCAAGCAATTTCAACCAATTATATTGTAAATGTGTACCTTTTTCTGAATCCATTTCTTTGAATTCGTCGGAGTCGTGAACTGCAGTGAAACACAAATTCGAGTTATCCATCTTCTAATCATCATCACTTGAGGACGAGTCTGAGTCATCTAGAGTAGCAGTAAATGCATGCTTCCGTTTCTTTGCTGGTTCATTGTTCATAGGCTGATTCTGCCTTTCTTGATACAGACAGTTCTTTTTGATATAACCTGGTTCATCACAATTGAAGCATTTGATAAAGTTTGGTAATGTAGTCTGATTACTGGAATTCTTAAAGATGTTTCTCCTGGAACTATTCAATTTTCCGTACTTCAGAAATTTCCTAAAATTTCTGGTCATAAATGCTATCTCTTCATCTTTGTCACTGTTTGAGTCTGATCCATCGGTCAATGCATTGAATGCCATTGATTTCTTTTCAGATGCTTTGCTTTTTCTTCTCCCGATCATTTGAACTTCAAACGACATTAGATTTCCAATCAATTTTTCTATCTTTAAAGTACTGATGTCATTTGCCTCTTCAATTGCAAGTGTCTTTTGATCCCATTATGGAGTGAGAGAATTCAAAATTTTTCTGACTTGATCTTCTTCCGAAAATTCCTTTCCCAAAGATATTAAAGAATGCACAATATCTTGAAATCGACTATACATATCTGAAATAGACTCATTAGTCTTCATTTTAAATAACTGAAACTGATTTGTGAGCATGGAAATTTTGGTCTGTTTAACTTTGCTTGTTCCTTCGTGAGTTACTTGCAAAGTTTTCCAGATTTCATATGCAGACTTACAAACTGACACTCTATTAAATTCATTTCTTTCAAGTGAACAAAACAGAATATTCATTGCCTTAGAGTTATTTTGTGCAACAGTCTTTTGCTCAGTGGTCCACTGTGCAAAATTAGTTGTGGGTTCAGAATATTCAGTTTGTGTGATATTCCAAGTATATAATCCTACAGATTGTAAATATATTCTCATCCTACATGCCTAATATGCATAGTTACTGCCATTAAAAAGTGGTGGTCTGGCAGTAGACCGACCTTCTACAAATGAACTAGTGTTGGTGGTAATAGCAGTACTAGTGTTATTAGCCATTTTGAAAACTTTTCAAAAAATCAGATTATGAAACTTTTGAAAACAAAGCTCTGGTACCAAATGTGAGAAATGCGGATTAAGGATCTTAAGGCTAGAATTAACACTAGAGGGGGGGGGGGGGTGAATAGTGTTTTAAGAAATTTGTTAATCTTTTTGAGTTTATGTTACTTTATTAACAATGTATACACTAATCAGACACAGATATGAACACAGAATCAAACACATATGCAAATATAAAGTAAAAGCAGTAAAGGAAAGAACACACCGGATTTTATACTGGTTCGGAGTTACCCTACATCCAGTCCCGCACAACTAAGTACAGATTTCCTTTCAAAAGCAATTCAACAATTACAACCCTCGATTTCAAGGCTACGAGGTACACCCTCCAGAATACCAATCCTCTGGGTAGAGATACTTGATTTACCGGGCAACAAGTTCACCCAATTGATTTCCAGGGCTACAATCACACCTTTTCTCGCTTGATTGATTTCAAAGGCTACAATCACACCTTTTCTCGCTAATATATTACAAAGAAACCTATAACTCTGAATAGCACTGAGAACCTTGTAGAGATAGTGATGTAGAATCAAACTAGAAGTAATCGAGTATGATTCGATGTTGATTTCGGCAGAGTAATGGTATGATTTTGTAATAAGAAATGTGGAAGATGAAGAGGAATGAAAACCAGAAAAAAGTGATTAAAAATTCGTTGAAACTGACCCCTATTTATAGAAAACCAACAGCCATGACCATTCATGAAGAATTATGGCGAATAGACACTTCTTTTGAAATTTGAATTTGAACTTCAACTGTCACTATGTCGACATACTACCTAGGGGCATGTCGACATCCCTCAGCCAAAAATGATAATTTGAATTTCTATAAAAAACAATATTTATCTTATATAAAAACTATTTAAAACTTTATAAATATACTTGAATGTAGTTGAAATTCATAAGTAAATATAAAGAACAATATATACGTAATTTAACTATAATTTTATATTTAAATCTAAGTATAAATATTAGAAGTTAAATATATTATTTGAAAAGACATTTAAAAACAGGAGTATTTTGACTTTGAAATTAAAGATGTTTTGAGGCTAAAACTATTTAAAATCGGGATAGAGAGTTTTGAATCTTTTAAAAGGAAAGTTTTGAAATCATTTTGAAAACAAGATAATTTTGTAAAATCATTTGAATTAAAATTAGAGGATATAAAACAATGTCCCACTAGATTTTCGTAGGTTCCATCCTACTTAGGGTTCCATCCCTTTAACGGGCTCGAAGTGGATTCCATTCCACGAATAAATTGGATATTAAGATGCCAGTGCTTTTCTACGAGTTTTAACAAATATTCCTAATAAAACAAACTTAACCTTGAACTCCTGATAATCTTGATACTCATGAGTCTTCTATCTCTATATCTTGAATCTCTATACTGTACAGTCTTCATTCTTGATACCTGCATGGTTAGATCCTACATATACATATATATCTAAACTTGTAATGTTAGTATTTATATTTTATAATCTATTCTAAGGTTGTTGTCATCAAAACCATCATCTCAAGGACTAACAGATCCTTCCTGATGTAGCCTGGAAAGTACATCTTGCTTAGAGTGTTATGCCGATCCATAGTGTTCCTTAAATAATGCCGCTCTCTAGTGCCTCAGGATGCTATGCCGATCCATACTCATTCGTACACAATCCTTAGCCTACATCATAACATGTCGATCCCTTTAGCGTCAGTGACATATGCCGACCCCCCCATATCCTAAATGTTATACCGATCCAAATTATGCCAATCCATGCTACGTCGATCCATATTATGCCGATCCAAGTTATGCCTATCCTTCCTTCTCAAGCATATATTCATATTTCAAGCATTCGGCATCGTTTATCTACCAACTATGTTTAATCCTAGCTTCATTTTATTATATGTAGTTAACTTTCGGACCTCAAAATTATTACCCTGCACTCATCGGCCTCGACAATTGTGAAGTCTGTTGGGTTAAATCCGCCTGTGTACGGCCTTTCCAAAAGGCGGGTTTACACTTTCCAAACCCTTTATTTTAAAACTATTAATTAAAATGAGTTATTAAACTTATTAACTTTTCAAAATCAATTAGCTGGAATAGATTCTAAAATTTCCAAGTCTTTTAAATTCACCCACCTGTACCAACTAATTCCCTTCCACTCATTCATTCCAAGTTATAACTCAAAAATCAAATTTTAGTTGTAAATTTTTTTTCGAAATTCTCAAAAAAATTCTAACTCCTAAATTTTCGAAAAACTTCGCCAACGGCTCCTTTGTGTTGCTCGATCGAAACAACTATAAATTGCCTCTACGGGCTCTAAACCAACCAAAGGAAACAAAAGCCAAGTGGCCTACCATATCTTGGGCATAAAATCATCAATCAATTTAAATTTATTACGTACCTCTTTGCGTTTGATTTATGTTTTGGCAAGTAATTTATTATCTCTATGCAAATGTAGGTGCGTAAGAAGTCAAGTGGAAATCTCTTGCTTACCTGTACAGGCTGTACTTACATAATCTAAAAGAGAAATCAGGCTGATAACAAGCAATATGATGTAACCCTACATGCAAAAACTAGCATGATATAAATCTTCATGCAACTCTAGTATAAAATAAAGCTACATGCAACCAACAACCATATCAAAATCATAGGCAATAAAATGTAGAGAATATTCTATAACAAATGCTTATGCATCCAATATTTTCAAAATATAAATTTAGAACTAAATGCCCGGGTTTTTAAATTCAAATATTTATTTTCAAATTTCTCAGTTGGGAATTAAATCAGAGATTAAAATCAAAGGAACAAGGAGGGAGTTCCTCCTAATAAAGTATGGTGAAACTCTAGAATCAAAATAACATGGAGCATCTAGTGGTATTCCGGTTCCTCCAAAAACATCAACTAGATTGAATAAATATTATTCCTTTCCCAAAACCTTATTTTTTTTCAAAATCACCGGGATTTAGGTCCTATTAACAACAATTCAAAATCCTTTGTCTATAAATTTAAACTTTATAAACAATGGTATATAAAATCACTCAATAAATTCAAGCGATTTAAATCAATCAAATTTCGTAAAGGAATAAAATTACACTATCAATCAACCAATCAAATTCCATAAGGGAAAACCTATCACTTAACATTGTTTCAAAATATCAAATGACTAACAAACAAACCTTAACGTGGGTGCAAAACTTTCTTGATTGTCCAAAAATACCGATAATTATCCAAGCACAGCATTTTGCTCATTAGCCTTTGGTTATTGCTTAGAGGATTATCCAAAATCACTCAGACAAAATGGAAAGTTATACTCTAAAATTATTGGTTTTTAAACTATATGAATTTTTTTTGAATCATTAAATCCGCATTTAGCATTTTATTCGATACTAAAATTATTTATGATTCATTTCATAAATTCTCGACCAATTTTTAAAAATATTTTATAAAGTCATTTCTTTATAAAACATGAAATAATAACTTATTCCATTTTTATTTACTTGTATAATACTCTTCTACATCCTAAGAGTACATACAAATTTTATTTTACTTTCTCACAGTTTAGGTGAAAATCTAACCAATATTTGGATCTTTTAAAACTAAGTCAACTTCTCAACCTCTTTAACTTAGAGCGTTAAAATGGAAGATATTTATGGGTTGACCCAATCAACAAATAGTTTACAATACTTAGATGTTTTAAACAAATATATGGTTTTAATAGAACAATATTTATCAAAACCTTCTTATTCAATTTAACCCATTTTAAACCTGTGTTAAATTATTCGATATCTTATCTAAGGGAAAATTTTCATTTATTAAAACAATCTCTTATCAGAAATACCTTTTTTTTGGGAAAACATTTCCCTTTTAGGGAACTTAAAAATTAATAACCATTTTTTCATTTCAAAAACTCATCTTTGAAATCATACTACATATTATTTTTTATATAATAACTTCAAACAATTTATTTATTAAAACTCACTTTGGATTCATTCGGATTTGAACTCGCACAATGATAAAGAGAATAATTTACTAAGTATTCCATGATGTTTGTCTAAGCAAACATCTGATCGTCGCTTAAAAGATTATTCAGATTATCACAAAACTAATCAATATGATTTCCTCCTAATTATCTCAAAGAAAATGCATTTCATTTAAAAAATTTACTTCCCAAAATATTTTGCTTTAAATTACTTTCATAATACTATTTCATTTCTCAAAATCCTTTCAAAATTATTTTCAAAAAATCCTTTTTAAACACCTTTTACAAACTAAATTTATATAAAATTTCCTTTATATAAAAATCATTTCATATTATAGTAACCCTTCTTTATTATAATAGAATCTTCTCAAAATCTATCATCTAAAGGTCTTATCCTACCATTTAGATTATATTAAACAACTTTTTATTAAATTTTAATCCTTAACTCACTATTATTAAAAGGTGAATTTTAACTTAACATATTCTCCGAACCCTTATTGTCAAATTGTGAAAATTAATTCACAAAGGGTTCATTTTAAATCAAAGTGATAAATGCTCCTAAATAAACCAAGCATAATTTAACAACTAACAAACAACAATCAACACTTCTAATTTAAATTAAGCATAACTGAACAAACAATAATGATAATAAATAAATATTATCACATTTAGAAAAACACACTCTATAACTATATAAAGTTTTAAAAAGTATTCCTTTATATATATATATAAAATATAATCCTAGGTGAAATATTTAATTTGCAAAATTTTCAAAAATTCAATATCATGTTCGTTGGCCTTGGTCGAGTGTTTAGAAATCCTTATCGATACCATAGCATCCCACGACCAGAATTCATAAAAACTTAATGGACCAATTAAAATAATACGTTTTTATAACATTAACAAATATCCTCTCGTATATATAATTCTCCAAAACTCATTTTAAGGTGTCGCTTACCCTATCTCGAATGAGCCTGACCCTACCAAAGCCAAGGTTCTCGATTATCCTTGTGCTCTGATACCATGGTGTAACGACCCACCTTTTTGACCATCGAAAAGTTGACATTGAACACTACCACTATGTTCATATGTCGCGCATCTAATCGATAAAAGGACAAATTGTTAGGGTAAATTAAAAAAAAGAATAGAGAACAGAGAAAATCAAAATCTCAAAGCATAATTGACAACATATAATATAACAAGGACAGTAGAACTATCACTCTAAAAATATAGAGTATATCAGAGTTAAAAACAAACCTTATCAGCTGGACAGTTATAAAATCCTAATCTTACAATTGCTGATAGGGATACTATACAATACAGCAGAAAATAAACACTACGATAGGTGAACCTCCAACTCCTCTCCAAGATCTCCATAATACCAGAGACAACCTAGGAAAATACTCGGTCTGACCTGAGCATTATAATAAAACAACACCCGAATTAGTATGGAAATACCAGCGTGAGATAACTCAAACAATAGGGAACATATTAAAGTTCTATGAGACCACGCCGCTAACGCGGAATGGGTTTTTACCTCACAAGAATAACATCCATACAGGCAAGAGTAGAGATCAGCATCAGGAAACAAATTCAGATAAGAATGGGCATAAATAGTATTAAAAACAAGACTCGAAAAAATGGAAATTGTCCGAAAAAATCCAAACTGGATAGAATGGATAAACAAGATTATAGTCCAAACTTGATAGAATGGACAGAATAAAGTAACAGACCAAACTTCATAGAATTGCCAGAATAAATACTTAAACGCCACAAAGAGTGGTTGACTCTTCTCGTGGCCATTTAAAGATAAACAGATTCAAGTGTTCGAATCAAATAAGGAAAGGAAAATTTCCAACAAATGACTAGGAAGGTGCACCCCCATCGAAGTATACCTCTAGTAATACACTTCTGAGAAGCTCATTAACTCTGTGACACTTCTCGAAAACCTCCAAGCCGGATCCCGCTAACCTTACCGAGTATTTGAATATTTCACATCTAAATCTTAACCATTTTAAGGTGATGGTACACCAAAATCTAGATGAGATCTGAAAATACCATAATGGAAGCAACCTCACATAGCTTGGCCCGCTCTCGCGCTTTGGTTTTAGTCATTTCCGACAAAGGATATTTAAGCTCAAAGAGCAGCAAATCGTTTTTAAGGAACCAATACACCATGAAGAAAGCTGGATCCGATAATTAATAAATCAACTATCGGGGATAATTAAATGATCGTATATGGAAATTAAATATCATATATTTAACACTACTCGTCGATTATAAACAAGTGTTATCTCTCGGTTGAAAATGAAGCTAGGTAAGTTGAGGTAGTATTACCTCTAGGCATCACCTTGAAAACATTTTTAAACTTTAAGACAGATGGAGTCCAAGCCTCAACATTTAGCATTAAGTACGACTAAATCCTTTCCATATAAGCGATATCAATTACAGAACTATTTTTCCATAACCGAAGTCGAATTTTACTTTTAAAAACTGAACTTGTGCTTGATTCTCATATTACAGTATTGGTAAAACATTTTTAGAAATGCTTTTTCAAAACGTTCTTTTATAATACATAATTTATAATACTAAGTGTATTAAAACAAGGATAAAAAAATGTCGTTAAAACCTTATTTACTATAAACCCAAAAACAATTTACACTTAGCTTTATCTTTATTAATAGTTGGTTTAGAAGCGCAAACTTTTGGTCCGACCGCGAACTTTCAAAATTTCCCTTTATATCTTTATACATTTGATGTCATACTTTTTTGGTATTAGCATGAAATACCAAAAATGTCTCTCTATAAATATTATTAAAATTTAGTATCGCTTAAAATTAGAATCTGACAATTAAGCTTCTTTTACAAATTCAAAATTTCCTCCACAAATATTTACTAAGTCTTAATATCACTTAAAAATAGGATCTAGCAAATAAACTACTTTACAAATTTGTTTTTTTATTAATTAATAATATAAATAAAAATTTAAACTCACAAGAAATTAGATATTGCAACTTAGAAATAAAATTTCAAATTACCTACATATGGTTCAACACAAAAATATCACTAAATATATGTGGAAATTATTTTCATTGAACGTATTAAATAAATATAATTTGTAGAAAAATAATTCAACATTCTTCATCAAGCGCGAAGTGCGTGCCGCAACGCTTATTTACAAATAATTCCTTTTTAAGGGTTTTCTCATTTATAAACCATAATTTATAAATTTTAAAACAATATTTATTACCTCCAAGAAAATAAAACAATTTAAATAAATTTATAAATTTAAAACAATATTAATTATTTCGAAAGATAATTAATAACATTTATAATCTCTTTTGAATAAACAAATCCGTTATCTTTAATAAAATAGTTAATTATTTCTAAAAACTTTTATGTCATCAGTAATTAACCTTAAAACCTTTATTGAATTAGTTTACTAACTTTAAAACACTTTCATCAAATTAATTAATTCACTTTAATCAAATTTATTAAATTAATCTACTTTAAATATCATTAATTAAAAGGTTTATTAAATTCGAATAATCATTTATTAAAATAAATAATTAATCTCAAACATCATTAATTAAAATGATCACTAAATTTTAAATACCATTAATTAATTAAGTTCAAATAATCATAAATTAATTGGATTAATTAAATTCAAACATCATTCGTTAAAATGATAATTTAAATACAAAACATCATTTGTTAAAATGATTAATTAACTATAAAACATCATAAATCAAAATGATTAAATAGATTTCAAATATCGTTAGTTAAAACAATTAATTAAATTTAAAACAGTCATTAATTAAGATGATTAATTACATTCAAATATTAGAAATTAGGATGATTAATTAAAATCAAATATCATTAATTAAGGTGATTAATTAATTTTAAATATCATTAATTAAAATAACTGGTTATACTCAAATAATCATTAGTTAAAATGATTAATTAAATCCAATCTCATTTAAATCAAAACATAAACTAATTTTAAACATCATTAACTAAATTGGTAAATTAATTTCAAAATCATTAGATAAAATGATTAATTTATTTAAAATTACCATTAATCAAAATGATTAATGAATTTTAAAATTTTGTTTAGTGAAAACACAAGCTCAAGATCAAAACACACAAGATATGGTTTTGGGGATGAAAGCCAATAACGACGGTATAGTAAAAATCGTTATAACAACATTTAAACAATTTAAATGGAAGATCAAGATTTATTCCAATCATACATCAATATAACAACATAAGGATGTAAATAAATAATTATTAGCGAGAAACCCCTTATGGTCTCTCTATGAATTTTCTCTGCAAAACAATGGTTACGGATAACATATATAATCATATGGGTTCATAACAATCAAATTTATATGTCATCCATTTTCCAATCGGAAATTCAACCAAACAATCAATCAAAAATTTAACTAACATCCAAACAATCAACAATAGTTCATAGCATCATATATATGATATAGTAAAATTGAATGTGAGTTAAATACACATTGATTTTCTTTTTCGCCGAAACATTTCGATTAAGACTAAAACAGAATGGACATTTGATTTTAGCATAAATTCCATCAAGCACCAAATCCAACCAAATCCATTGCGTAGCCACCATTGCTACGAGTCTAATGCAAAAAACGGCGTTCGAATCCGACCTCGTATGAGTGAGATACATTTTATAAGTTATCGATTAATTTAAATT
Organism: Allium fistulosum; assembly: GCA_030737815.1. Classification (NCBI taxonomy): domain Eukaryota; kingdom Viridiplantae; phylum Streptophyta; class Magnoliopsida; order Asparagales; family Amaryllidaceae; genus Allium; species Allium fistulosum. The sequence goes on along the minus strand of CM060905.1, from coordinate 1,028,137,216 downwards.
TATAAATAACTAATCTACTCTATGTTACAACAATGCCCCTCACCCAAACTTCTCCTTTTTCCTCAACAAAATAAATTTACACAGCAATGTCAATGAACCCAAATGACCGTGCATGACGAAGTAGTGATACATAGCAAAACTCGACGAAATTCAATTTCGTCTTCGCCATCACGTCGCTCTATGCTAGAGCAACCACCTAGACCCATCACCATGCCGCTCGCACCTCCTATCAAAACGCGTCCTCGGTCTCAAGACTCTCAACTTCTCGATATCATCAAGTCGTGCGACCCAATTCGTCGTTGAACCCCCCGAAAAATCAAATCTAGGCGCTAAACTCCTCCACGAGTTCAAATCCGAGCTCTGTTCGTCAAATCGACGACCATAAACTTCCAAAAAGCTAACCACGATACTGCCCACTCAAATGACCTCCACCCAAATGATGACGCGCCCAAAATCGAACCCCTCATCTTAAAGCTCTCAATGATACGAATTAAACGAATCAAGAATCGTGATTTATAGTGGAGAAATAAATTTGTTTTGGATTTTTGAAATGGGAAAATTTCTCATTTTCAATCTACATGTAAGTATATTTATAGAGAAGAGGAGTACAACATAGACATGTGAAGGTATGGGGAACGTGATGAAGTATGAGCTGAGTTAACAGGGTATGGACATATAAAATTGGATATATATATTTATTTAATTTTAAAATATTCATCTTTAAACGTCCAAAAATCTCAAACTCCAAACAAGACATGCTGTCTGGCGTTCTATATGTTATACCCCTATTCCGAAGGAAATGGAACTAGTCCCGAGCCCTAATTTGATCATAGGCAGAAGATAACTTTTCAAACCCAATTATTATATTAAATTTCTGAAATTAATTTCTACACATTTCGAACTCGTACGACCAAAGGATACGTCTGATCGCCATGAAATTAGACGGTATATTATAATTCACTATTACTGATCCAATGAAGCTGGTTTCGTCGAAATCCGAGACAGTGACCCGAAAGGCTAATTTCACAAATTTAAATATCATTTAATATTTTCGATCCAATTATCGATATTTATCTGATCTATTTATATTTGTAAATAAATTTGCAAGTTGAATTCATCAATATTATTTATTAATTAAAAGAAGTTAAATGAAATTATTAAATCCATTTAATTAGGATTTAATTCACAATTCAGATATTTAAACATTCCCTATATTTGAATTATAAGTTATTAAATTACACAATCAAATTATTTAAATATTTAAAATTAATTAAACATTAAAATCAAATGGCCAAAAATTTGGACCGTTACATTAAGCCTACAACTATCAGAATAGTGCTTGCTTTATCGCTTTATAATAACTGAAAAATCGGACAACTCGATGTCAACTATACATTTCTGAATGGTGAACTGCAAGAAGAAGTATATATGGAACAACCATATGGATATAAACAAAACATCAATGATAACAAAGTGTGCAGATTACACAAAGCTATATATGGGTTAAAGCAGGCACTAAGAGTATAGTATGATGAACTAAAGACAACTTTAGTCAGGTTGGGATACAAAGCAACCAAGTCAGACAATTCCTTATACACAAAGATCAGCAAAAGTGCAACAACCTACATACTTGTATATGTGGATGTGTGACGCCCCACCTCTATGCTCATAATAACAAAGAGTATTAAAAGAAATACTGTCTATTATTACGAAGAATAAGGCTGGATAGGAGCGGCCATCCGTAGTTGGTCTTACACTAATATTGGTTACCTCGATAGGAGTGATATATACTTTTCATTTTTCATCTTATTTGTTTACTCCCATCGACATACCCAATTATCAGTATAAAACAAACTACGATGGTTCATAATAGTTAGGACATTAGATATAACAATAACACAAATAATATAAATGCGGAACACAGATTAAAACAAAAGTCTCATATATATATATAACTGATGTCAGTTACAACATAGTTGACACAATACATATGATACAACTACAACCGTCGACTCTGGAAGTTATATACACACGTACATTATCAACTAATATACATGGATACATATCAACCTATACAATTTGACACGACTACTACAAAATGACAAAGACAACTTCAGAAGATGTGAAAAGTCTTCATATCCCGAACAGCAACTCAAAGAAGGAAATCTACAACCTGAAATAACTCGGGTCTGACCCGAGTATTAAATTCAAAAGAAAATAATACACGGGTCAGTCTAATTCAAACTCACTTATTAGTGCACGGAAGCAATACTAATCAAATAGACGACAGTCGCAAAAATTCCCGTCTATCCGACTCTTTAAACAAAGAAATCGGATAACAGTAAATATAACACTTAACAGGGTTAAACAATTAATCAGCAGATTTAAATCATCAACAGAGATAAATAAACAATTTATCAAACCGACTAAATCAATTTAAAACGATCGAAATTTGTCACTTTAAAACCATCAAAAAATTGATTGGCTGCCGTACACGCACGCGTCTACGGCCTCGCCAATACACCATACGAAATATGAAACGAATCAATAAATCAAAACAAAAGAAACATCAATTTAAAATTTATAATGAGTGGCTGCAGCACACACGTACATACATGTGCACTGCCTCGCCAACTCAATGCACAAGATCAATCAAAATATCTGATGAATACCAGCATCAAATAGCAGTTCCAGGCTAATGATGTACAAGAGTCAAAACAATACAACAGAAATGAATGCACAATGGAAATGCAGGGTCTAGTGAACCAGAATTTCACAAACCAAAACTCGACCAAAAACTTATACAAAGCATCAATGTCAAATGTACAACAAGTCAGGAACTCTTCAAAATATCAATGCCACTGCCTCAACAAATACATCAGGAAAATGAACTCAACAGTGAATCGAAGTCAGTGAGAGCCCTGACTCGAACTCAGGACCAAATACAACCAAATGTGTTAGTGCCATGCAAACCAACAAGGCACGACTGCAACTAAAAAGAAACTAACTGCAGTCACAACTGAATACAAAGGGGCAAACTGCAACATTGATGAACATATGGAGACAACAGAGAATCAGACCAACTCAAATGAAACAATCACAATATGAAAGTGGTAATCACAGGACAGCGTGAAACAGTGATAACAAAATACTTCAGTATGAATGCAGACTATAATGCAAAGGAGACTGAGTGAATTATCTACAAGACCAGAGACCATCAACCCAAGAATATCATGATGCAGATTGCAAGACAGTCTAGATTCAACATGAATGTGCAACTCAATATCCAGTACATATGTGCAGTACATGAATGCAAACTAAAAATTGCAAACATGCAGTACATAAATGCAGATCAATATCCAAACAGACTACAAGTGAACGTGTCAACAACTACAAAGTATAGATGAAATGGAATGAATCAAAACAGCTAACTCACATGACAACTACCAACAACAAAGAACCCACAACAGAGCTCACTGCAAAGAGAAGTGCCACAGTGAAACTCAAACACCAACATGAAACAAAATGCATCTCAACTAAATGCAGACAGAACAGTGAGGTACAAGTATCAACTTGGATGCACATTGCAATGTATATGCAACCAAATAGGGTAACAGAAGTGAATGCAGTTAACATCGGGTGAAGTGGAAGAACAGTGCAACTCCATGCCAATCAACCAAGCAGGAATACAACAACTGGAACCGATCACAAGTGCAACCACTACAATGTATATGAGGTGCAGACCACAGAATCAAAATTTACAATGAAATCAAAATGCAAATATCAACATTGATGCACTGCAGTTCGACAGACCAACCAAGGATGAAACAATCATAATATGAATGCAGTGAAACTCGAGATAACAACATATGCAAAGTACCTTACTGGAATGAACTTCCAAAATCAACACTGATATCACAATTCGAATAGTACGAGTAAAATGATCAGGAGTAATATCAGTGGTGAACAAAAACAACTGCACTGAAATGCAACTCAAAGTCATGCCGAAGTCATAGACGAAACGTGTTCAAAAATCGTGAAATAGATTTCAAACCAAAGACAGTGCCAAAGACAATAGAACGAACGAAATCTACATCAGCAAAAATCCAAGCAATATTTTATCACAAACGAAAATCAGTTCGAAAGCATTACAAACTATATGAAAACAGAGCGAACTTTAAGGTGTCAGATAAATCTCAAACCAACAATTTAAAACGAACGAAAAATCACAATTCAAACAAGCCAAAACCAAACAGTGATGACTACGAAAAACAAGTAGCTAAAATCATCTCTAGCATCTGAACAAAATCGCATGGCCGAAGCCCAAAAAGAACGAAGTCAACCAGTTACTCAAGCAAAAAAATCCCAAATTGGAACAAACTAGGAAATCAGAGTCTCGAATTAGATGTGAGTAGATAGTACTACTCACCTTAGAACGAAGAGGCAGCCGAAGCTAGCTCGAGGAGTCGGCCGATCAATAGAGGAAAAGGCAAATCAACAAACGTCGGCGACCCAAATTTTGTCAAGCCCTAATTTTCAGATCGAAGAAACATCGAACAAAGCCGACTCCATTTCAGATCGAACGAGAAAAGGATCACAGCCGCCATTATTTATCAGAGAATCGAAGAATCGCTGAAAGCTCCAATTTTTGGAGTCACCATTTTTTTTTCTTCGTTCGTTTATCTGATATGAAGAAGAGGGGGTTTCGTGTTTTAACAGAGATAAGGGGGACGTGGTTTTTGCAAAGATATCGTGATAAAGGTATGGGCTGGTATGGAGAAGGTATGGCTGAGGTATGTTTTATTTTATTTTTTTCTTTTCTTTTTATTTTGTTTAATTATGTTGCTAAAATTTTTCTATGTGTATCTATTTGTTCATTTTGTATAATTAAAATTTAATAAAAGAATTTCAATCGATTTACAACCTCAAATTCTAACAGAAATTAACGACCAAATTTATATTGCCAATTGACGCAAATTTTAATGTTATAAAAATTCCAACAAACAACAATTTAGCTGTCTACATAAATTGTTTATTTATGATTATGATTTGGGCAAAACCCCGGTTGTTACAGACTCCCCTCCTTATAAAAATTGCGTCCCCGCAATTTTCATAATTAAGGTTGTCAATAACAATTTTCTTTCTAACACAAACTGGTTAAGTTAGAAAAGAAAAGTCCAGAATTTAAATGCCAAAGAAATCTTTTAATTCCAATAAAAGAAATCCACAAATTTTCAACAAAATCCAACTATCAATAGATAATCCGAAAACAACAAAACTGAATAAATGTAATCATCAGCGATAATCAATTATCAACAAGATAGTTAAAATACAAAGAATCATAAAGCAACAATGTCTAATCATCGATACGATAATTAGAAAAACAACAAAAGCTAATTATCAACAGAGATGATTAGAAAGCACAAATCACAATTCGCAAAACTACAAGCATCTAGTTATCTAACAGATAAATAGAAAACACGAACTTCATAATCAGCAAACTCTGACTATCAACAGAGATAGATAGAAACAGCAATTCAATACAATCAACATAACCTGAACTCAATTAGAGACTAGAAAATCTCTTATCCATAAAATCAGCAAACATCCAATGATCTAAACGATAGTCAGAAAACAAATCAACAAATATCAAATTAGCAAAACGATAATCAAATTTCAAATTCAACAAATATCCGATTATCACAAATGATAACCAAATTTCAAATTCAACAAATATTTGATTAAAAAAAACGATAATCAAATCTCAAATTAACAAATATTCGATTATCACAAACGATAATCAAATTTCTCAAATTAACAAATATTCGATTATCAAAAACGATAGTCAAATTTCAAATTCAACAATTATTCGATTATCAAAAACGATAGTCAAATTTCAAATTCAACAATTATTCGATTATCCAAAAGCGATAATTAAATCTCAAATCAACAAATATTTAATTATCCAAAAGCGATAATTAAATCTCAAATCAACAAATATTTAATTATCTCAAGCGATAATTAAATCTCAAATCAACAAATATTTAATTATCTCAAGCGATAATTAAATCTAAAATCAACAAATATTTAATTATCTCAAGCGATAATTAAATCTCAAATCAACAAATATTTAATTATCTCAAGCGATAATTAAATCTAAAATCAACAAATATTTAATTATCTCAAGCGATAATTAAATCTCAAATCAACAAATATTTAATTATCTCAAGCGATAATTAAATCTAAAATCAACAAATATTTAATTATCAAAAGCGATAATTAAAAGCAACAAATATCCGATTATCGAAAACGATAATCAGAACTCATATCAACAAATATCTAATTATCACAAGCGATAATTAGAAACAACAAATACCCGATTATCAAAAACGATAATCAGAACTCATATCAACAAATATCCAATTACCTGCAGATAATTGGAAACAACAAATTTCTAGAAATCAATTAAGAAGACTAGAAAATCAACATAAAAGCTTGGATCGATCCCATCAGATGGCGAGTTTTTAATTCGCCGCACGTGCATCAACAAATGGCCGAAGCCTACCAAGTACTCAACATAATTTTGGCGCCCATCAGATTGACCCGGAGGTCCGCAGAGTGACCCGAAGGTCTAGTACTGGTATTTGACCCGAAGGTCCATCAGAGTGGCCCGAAAGCCCAACAAATGACCCGAAGGTCCAACAAATGACCCGAAAGCATCAAAATATTTCAATTAACGAGTCCGAAATTAACCAAAATAGCAAACGCACATGTCCCATAACCACGAGTTTTACTAAATTGTTTAATTCTCTTCATCGTTTCCTTGAAAGTGCAAATTCATCAAAATCATCAAAACAACAGATATTTCAATTAACGAGTCCGGAATTAACCGAAATAGTAAAAGTGTGGTTCCATACTCCGCACTTTTGCTAAATCGTTTAAATCTCTTCATCGTTTCCTTGAAAGTGCAAAATTGTGTATTTTTTAAAAATACACTTTACATTCTCAAACGGACAAGTCCGGAATTAAGCGAATCAGTAAAAGAAAGGGGTCATAGTCCTCGATTTTGCTGAAACGTTTAAATCGCTTCCTCATTCTTTTGAAAGCGCAAACTGTTAAAATTCTTGAAAACAATTTTATTTATTTTGTAAAAATAACAATTTACATTCTCAAATGGACAAGTCCGGAGTTAAGCGAAACAGTAAAAGAAAGGGGTCATAATCCTCGATTTTGCTGAATCGTTTAAGTCGCTTTCTCATTTTTTTGAAAACGCAAATCGTTAAAAATTTATAAAACAATTTTCCTTTTTAAAACGATTTTCCAATCACGTGATTAAAGCAGCAAATCAGTAACAATTTCGATAAAGAAATTGTACTTCTCAAAATACCGTAAAAACGGGTCGCAAAATCAGCATTGCGGAATATCCGCTTGAAAATCCACTTTTAAAATTTGACGGTTACTGAAGCCAAAGCGACAGTAGTTTTAAAACATCAAAATCACTTCAAAACAATCTACATCAAAATGTAATATCAGTGAATTCTCATTCATCAAAATGCTACAAAACACCGTGCTTCAAAATATAGCATTGGTGTAAAATCCCGTTATAAAAATAACGGCAATAAAATACGTTTCATAACCAAGCATCGGTTCAACGTAAAATAAATGCAATAACGCGCAATTCAAATTTTGCACGTACTACAAAATGAACAAAGAAATCATTCGAAGGTATCTTCAATGAAGATAATTCAAAACAGCAAAAATCTAACCAATATATGATTAGTACAAAAGAAAGCCAGCGGAAATTTCAACAAAAAATCACATATCTGTAATTTCTTCGAATCCTCAATTCGGATTCGAAATTCTCAAATAAACAAAATAATTACAGCTATGTAAACAACCAATGAAATTTATTTCAATTTCTAAATCAAATAGATTATCAGTTGTACCCAGCGAAGACAGTTTCACTGTTTCCGCTGCGCACTCTGATAAACAGTACTCAAATCAATCAAATCATCGGAACACAAATCCACTTTTTATTTTTAAATAATGATATTTAAAAACTTTCATCAAAATTTCAAAACTTTAGTTTTGACTCAAATCACAAATAAAACATCGACCAATAGTTGTAACATATGTTCCATCCAAGTTATGTTTTATATTATGTCCATAAACCCCAAGCTCTGATACCAACTGTGACGCCCCACCTCTATGCTCATAATAACAAAGAGTATTAAAAGAAATACTGTCTATTATTACGAAGAATAAGGCTGGATAGGAGCGGCCATCCGTAGTTGGCCTTACACTAATATTGGTTACCTCGATAGGAGTGATATATACTTTTCATTTTTTATCTTATTTGTTTACTCCCATCGACATACCCAATTATCAGTATAAAACAAACTACGATGGTTCATAATAGTTTAGGACATTAGATATAACAATAACACAGATAATATAAATGCGGAACATAGATTAAAACAAAAGTCTCATATATATATATAACTGATGTCAGTTACAACATAGTTGACACAATACATATGATACAACTACAACCGTCGACTCTGGAAGTTATATACACACGTACATTATCAACTAATATACATGGATACATATCAACCTATACAATTTGACACGACTACTACAAAATGACAAAGACAACTTCAGAAGATGTGAAAAGTCTTCGTATCCCGAACAGCAACTCAAAGAAGGAAATCTACAACCTGAAATAACTCGGGTCTGACCCGAGTATTAAATTCAAAAGAAAATAATACACGGGTCAGTCTAATTCAAACTCAATTATTAGTGCACGGAAGCAATACTAATCAAATAGACGACAGTCGCAAAAATTCCCGTCTATCCGACTCTTTAAACAAAGAAATCAGATAACAGTAAATATAACACTTAACAGGGTTAAACAATAAATCAGCAGATTTAAATCATCAACAGAGATAAATAAACAATTTATCAAACGACTAAATCAATTTAAAACGATCGAAATTTGTCACTTTAAAACCATCAAAACATTGATTGGCTGCCGTACACGCACGCGTGTACGACCTCGCCAATACACCATACGAAATATGAAACGAATCAATGAATCAAAACAAAAGAAACATCAATTTAAAATTTATAATGAGTGGCTGCAGCACACACGTACATACATGTGCACTGCCTCGCCAACTCAATGCACAAGATCAATCAAAATATCTGATGAATACCAGCATCAAATAGCAGTTCCAGGCTAATGATGTACAAGAGTCAAAACAATACAATAGAAATGAATGCACAATGGAAATGCAGGGTCCAGTGAACCAGAATTTCACAAACCAAAACTCGACCAAAAACTTATACAAAGCATCAATGTCAAATGTACAACAAGTCAGGAACTCTTCAAAATATCAATGCCACTGCCTCAACAAATACATCAGGCAAATGAACTCAACAGTGAATCGAAGTCAGTGAGAGCCCTGACTCGAACTCAGGACCAAATACAACCAAATGTGTTAGTGCCATGCAAACCAACAAGGCACGACTACAACTAAAAAGAAACTAACTGCAGTCACAACTGAATACAAAGGGGCAAACTGCAACATTGATGAACATATGGAGACAACAGAGAATCAGACCAACTCAAATGAAACAATCACAATATGAAAGTGGTAATCACAGGACAGCGTGAAATAGTGATAACAAAATACTTCAGTATGAATGCAGACTATAATGCAAAGGAGACTGAGTGAATTATCTACAAGACCAGAGACCATCAAACCAAGAATATCATGATGCAGATTGCAAGACAGTCTAGATTCAACATGAATGTGCAACTCAATATCCAGTACATATGTGCAGTACATGAATGCAAACTAAAAACTGCAAACATGCAGTACATAAATGCAGATCAATATCCAAACAGACTACAAGTGAACGTGTCAACAACTACAAAGTATAGATGAAATGGAATGAATTAAAACAGCTAACTCACATGACAACTACCAACAACAAAGAACCCACAACAGAGCTCACTGCAAAGAGAAGTGCCACAGTGAAACTCAAACACCAGCATGAAACAAAATGCATCTCAACTAAATGCAGACAGAACAGTGAGGTACAAGTATCAACTTGGATGCACATTGCAATGTATATGCAATCAAATAGGGTAACAGAAGTGAATGCAGTTAACATCGGGTGAAGTGGAAGAATAGTGCAACTCCATGCCAATCAACCAAGCAGGAATACAACAACTGGAACCGATCACAAGTGCAACCACTACAATGTATATGAGGTGCAGACCACAGAATCAAAATTTACAATGAAATCAAAATGCAAATATCAACATTAATGCTTTGCAGTTCGACAGACCAACCAAGGATGAAACAATCACAATATGAATGCAGTGAAACTCGAGATAACAACATATGCAAAGTACCTTACTGGAATGAACTTCCAAAATCAACACTGATATCACAATTCGAATAGTACGAGTAAAATGATCAGGAGTAATATCAGTGGTGAACAAAAACAACTGCACTGAAATGCAACTCAAAGTCATGCCGAAGTCATAGACGAAACGTGTTCAAAAATCGTGAAATAGATTTCAAACCAAAGACAGTGCCAAAGACAATGGAACGAACGAAATCTAGATCAGCAAAAATCCAAGCAATATTTTATCACAAACGAAAATCAGTTCGAAAGCATTACAAACTATATGAAAACAGAGCGAACTTTAAGGTGTCAGATAAATCTCAAACCAAAAATTTAAAACGAACGAAAAATCACAATTCAAACAAGCCAAAACCAAACAGTGATGACTACGAAAAACAAGTAGCTAAAATCATCTCTAGCATCTGAACAAAATCGCATGGCCGAAGCCCAAAAAGAACGAAGTCAACCAGTTACTCAAGCAACAAAATCCCAAATTGGAACAAACTAGGAAATCAGAGTCTCGAATTAGATGTGAGTAGATAGTACTACTCACCTTAGAACGAAGAGGCAGCCAAAGCTAGCTCGAGGAGTCGGCCGATCAACAGAGGAAAAGGAAAATCAACAAACGTCGGCGACCCAAATTTTGTCAAGCCCTAATTTTCAGATCGAAGAAACATCGAACAAAGCCGACTCCATTTCAGATCGAACGAGAAAAGGATCACAGCCGCCATTATTTATCAGAGAATCGAAGAATCGCTGAAAGCTCCAATTTTTGGAGTCACCATTTTTTTTCTTCGTTCGTTTATCTGATATGAAGAAGAGGGGGTTTCGTGCTTTAACAGAGATAAGGGGGACGTGGTTTTTGCAAAGAGATCGTGATAAAGGTATGGGCTGGTATGGAGAAGGTATGGCTGAGGTATGTTTTATTTTATTTTTTTCTTTTCTTTTTATTTTATTTAATTATGTTGCTAAATTTTTTCTATGTGTATCCATTTGTTCATTTTGTATAATTAAAATTTAATAAAAGAATTTCAATCGATTTACAACCTCAAATTCTAACAGAAATTAACGGCCAAATTTATATTGCCAATTGACGCAAATTTTAATGTTATAAAAATTCCAACAAACAGCAATTTAGCTGTCTACATAAATCGTTTATTTATGATTATGATTTGGGCAAAACCCCGGTTGTTACAGGATGACCTTATAATTACTGGAAGCAGCGAAGATGAGATTAACAGTGTAATACAACATTTAGATGAAGAATTTTCAATTAAGGATCTAGGAAATTTAAATTACTTCCTAGGCATAGAAGTCTGCAGAAAGTCATATACAGAATTGACTCTATGTCAAAGGAAGTACATCAGTGAGATTCTAATCAATACTAAAATGGATCAAGCTAAAGCTCTCCCAACTCCAATGATTAGTAATATGCATTTATCTAAAAATAAAGGTGAACCCGTAGATAATGAGAAACAATACAGGAGTATGGTGGGTGCATTGCAGTATGTTACTATTACTCGACCAGACATAGCATTTAGTGTAAACAAGGTGTGTCAATTCGTGCTGAGACCATTAGACGAGCACTGAAGAGTAGTAAAGCGTATCTTAAGGTACTTAAAAGGCACAATTGATCATGACATAAATATAAAAGCAAGTAAAACTCTTGAAATTAAGGGCTACTCTAATGCTGACTGGGCATCGGATATAGCTGATCGTAGATCCACTTCTGGATATTGTATACACGTCAGAGAAAATTTAGTGTCCCAATGCTCAAAAAGCAGCCCACCATCTCCAGATCCAGCACCGAAGCTGAATACTGCAGCATTGCAAGTACCACAATTGAAATTATATGGATCGAATCACTTCTCAGCGAAATTGGAATTGAGCTCAAACGAAAGCCAACAATTTGGTGCGATAATTTCAGCACCGTATCACTATCTGCTAATCCTACACTCACGGACAAAACATATAGAGATATCTCTATTTTGTTCGTAAGCGAGTAATCGAGGGAAAACTAAGTATCAATCATCTTCCTGCCTTCTATCAACGTCTCGATGCATACTCACAAAACCTCTTTCATCAAAAAAAATCATGAGATTAAAGTCAGAATTGAAGATTAAGCAAGGCGGGGGAAGAATAACTGACCCTAGTTCTAATTGAGGAAGGATATTGAAAGAATAATGTAAATACCGCTGAGACATCCTCATCGGGGTCACTATTGTAATTGTTCAACTTTGCACAGCTGGATATAAATGAGTAAACATGTATGGCTGTAATATGTTGAACTGGTCGATATGGACCGTTATAGTTCACTCTATATATTCAATAGATCATCTACATAGAAACTATTCATTTCAGAAATACAAAAGCATTTTATTTTACTTTTCAGTTTGATGCACTTGCAATAATTCTAACTTGATTGGATAGTACAGACACGCGTGCTCGTTAACTACTTTTAATTTGACGTTTCATCCCATTTATGAAATTTAGAAGCAGCATTAGACCACCCTCCTTTTTTCTCTTTGCCTCTTATTTCTCTCATTCATTCTTTCTCTCTATCAAGCTAGTTCAAGAAAGGAACCATGTAATTTCATGTATGGTTGAAGTGGCAACAATTGATTTTTTCTATTCAATCCATTCACTTTATTAGTACAGTGTGTGCGCATACCTGAGATTTTCTATTCAATCAAACTTCGAAATATTTCTTAAGAAAGAAATTAACTATTATGAAGATGTGAAAATTAGATGATCCTGCGATTGTTTACTCGACTCCTTTGCAAAATCGATTGTTACTAACATGATGATTTCTGAATTTGAAAAAACTCGTAGGGAAGATGTGGTTAAGATAAAACCTCGCTTGAAATTACCTTTTTTGTACAATTTAATGCTTGCTCTTTGTAAAGGTGCATTCGTTTTGCCCTTTTATGAATGCACGCTTAGAGTTTTGTTTTGTTATATGCAGTTTGCACACTAGAAATGCATACAAAGATGGTGCAATAAAAAAAGGGGCATAGCTTTATCTTTCAATTTGAACCAATTTAATTCCAATTTTGTGAAAAATGGGTTGACTTAGACCGACATGATCACACTATCCGGTAATTTCATTAATCACACAAGAAGATTCAACGCTTCCAGTTAAGTAGCTCCTGAATGGATAGAGTTGCATCCAGGAGGTCAGGTAGACTAGAATATAGGATGCCCAAAGACTAAATAAGAAGTTGTCAGTTTAGACTGGTTCATAGTGAACCCATGAAAACTATGTTTAAAGAGAGTTAATGGCAGGGGCCAATAGGTTCGTAGTGATCCCATGAAAACTATATCCGGATTAAATTATTGATAGAAGTCAATATGTTCATAGTCAATCCATGAAAACTATGATATGTGGGAAATTATTGGAGATACCAATAGGCTTAGGGAGAACCCATGAAATAATTAAATAAAGTTATTGGCAGGGGCCAATAGGTTCTTAGTGATCCCATGAAAACTATGAGATCGAACAGATAGTCCATAAACTTTAATCAGGTTATTAGTGAGCCCATGAAAACTAATAGGTTAATAGTAACCTTAGAAACTATAACCATGACAGATAGTCAAATGAATGGGGATGGGAAATCCATAATGATTTACTTGTTTGCATATCATCATCATATTTTAAATTGCTATGTTTTTAACAATTGTGGATGTACGAGCACTTTATATGGTTATCATAAGTTTTTGATAAGATACTAATGAGGGCAAAATCCGTTCCGCTAAGTGCCGTGGTCTCACTAGATATCTAAATGGTTCCAGATGGTAGGTTATTATACATACCAGGTTTTATGTCTGACTTGAAGTTTAAGTTTTCCTCTTAAATTATGCTCAATTAATTTTGAGTAGTTTGAGAGTTGAGATTTTCAGGTTCTCCTTTAGACGAATAAGCTTCCGGAGGCAAGCAGAAGGCAAGCTAGCTAGTAGGAGTTCTTTTCTATTTTGATTCCGCTGTGTTTTGTTGTAAAGGAAAAGTTGTTTAATTGCCTATGTTTAGACTGGTCATCCAAGGGGGCATCTTCATATGTCGCTCTTGGCGTATGTTGTAATACTTATATTTTCAACGTGGTTCTCGAATTTGGGATTATGTAATGAATTTGAAATGTTATGAAATGGAATGTGAAAGTTGTTAAATGATTTTAAATTTTTCCATATCCATGTGTTTCTGTTATATCAATGTATCTAACATTACTGTATTTGATCGCCGAGGATTAATAAGTATGGATGATTGAAGCATCCGTAGCAGTTAGTTTTGGGCCTCCAAGTGGGGGATGTTACATCACAGCTCATATAGGTAGGGTATCTAGGAAGGTAGTATCGAAGGATTGGGTTTTAGGTAATCAAGTACACTACCTGGCTAATGGCCTAGCCCGAACAGATATGCGAGCCCAAAGGTTACCCTTAATAAATGCCTAATTTGAATTAGGCCTTGGGCTAATTTTCAAATATTTTTGAAGACTAAAAACATAGATTTTAAATTTTAAAGTTAAATTTTAACTAAGACATGTATTATAAAAGTTATAATATAATAAGATTTTTCAAAATGTTTGAAAATATATATAAGTTAATTCGAAATTAATTTTATTAATAAGATTAATAAAAGGAATAAATTAATTAAACAAGTTAATTAATAAATAACATATATATGTACAGGAATAATATATAGTGATATATGTTATGTTGTCTTTAAATGTTTAAGATGATATAAGTATACATGTATGTATAAAATAATTTTTACAATTAATAAAATTTAGTTAAAATTGTTTAATTAAATAAATTAATTAAAAGTCAATTAATAAACTAAAATAATATTTATTATACACGCGTATTACTATAAAGATTATAGTATATAAATATTCAATATAATAAGTTAAAATTAAATAATATACAATTAATTAAAGTGTTAATTAATAAACATTAATTAAATATGATTTAATTAATATAATATTGTACATAAAATTATTATATAAGTCAATTAAAATATAAAAGTTATATAATAATAAAACTTATATAATATGAATGTATAAACTAAAGGTGGAACATTCACTACAAGAAAATATAATTATTATAACGCTAATAGATAACGCATTATTCTATAGCGTTATTGTTTTTGTTAATTTGTTTTATTTATAGCATAAATTATCTACGTAACACTTACTGCCCCAATTAATTTCGATGGCCGCCAATTACTCGAAAATTATTTCACTCTTCCCTCTTTATTTTTTTCGTTCCATTATTTTCCACCTCTCAAACCGAAGAAACTTTAATTCCCTCTCTAACAAATCACTAAATCCACTCCGCTTCGCCAGCTGATCTACACTCTACGTCATTCTGATCCGCCGTTGCTTTTGCTTTGCGCCGCCGCACCGCATCCCTCTCGAGTCAAGCATCTCACGACAACATGGACGCACAATATCGACTGCGTCGAAGCACGGTAATGACCACAACAACTATTTATTTTCAAGATCTGTATTTTCAAAAGGTGAATCGATTCAATTAGATATGCTCCATGATTGCTTGAGACATTAGTTATATGTATATGAAAAAATTAAATACAGTAGAACTCCCATTTGTTTACTTGTCTCATAAAGTTAGTTTGCTATTTGAATGGAGATCATCAGTATGATGGTAGTTGAGATATTTGATGTTGGATTCCTATATATGATCTTTGTCGAGAATAATATGTTCCGTGGTCAAAATATAGTCAATACATGCACTTTATATTAATTATCTGCTGTGATAATAGATGAATTTTTTTATAGACATCCATATGTTCATGATAAAAAACGATAGCTGGTTTGGTACAAGAAACATAGCACTGACATCTTGCAATAAACTGCTTTGAAAAACTAAATTGTATCCGAGTTAAGTTTAGGCCCAAAACTAATAGAGTTAAGTGGTAAATTGATTATTCAAGTATTTGTGACACACTTTTCAAGTTACATACGTATATATATTCTTAAAATCAAGCTATATATATGGTTGTAAAAGTAGCATTGGCATTTTGATTTAAGTGATAGAGTAAATGGTTGTAAAATTGACAGAGTTAAGTAGCAATAAAAGATGCATTGGCATTTGACTTCTATATTTCTTCTTACCTCTAAAGAGTTCAGTTTAGTATGCACCAATTTTTAACTGTTTCAATCATTGTTTGTAGTGTCAAATGTGGATATATTTTTGGTTTTTAAGTCATCATTCAAGTTTAGGCTTAGAATTGCTTCATATCCGCTGACTGAAAACAATTGCAATCTGATTTTGTATTTATATAGACATTTTCGTAAAATAAGTCAACTAAAAAAACCGTGCAAGTTTTTCATGAGCCATCATATTTGGGTGTATGCTAAGTGCATAACTTCGTTCAGTGAAATTTGAATTTTTGAAGCACTAAACATATATCAGTTTGTTGTGTAATTTTTTCTAATATTGTAGGAAAATCTGCAGGAGGGAGCATGCTCATATACTTTGAGGATAAAGACTAGCTGCTTTTCACCTTGATATACCAGATATTACACTAGTATTTCTTTTGGGGATGTTTATAGGAATGAGGTATGATTTCTATTATAAAGGTTTGATCTTTGTAAGTGTTTATTGTTTGGATGGATTTGTCATAGAGGCTTTTGTTAATTATTTGGTATAGTTTTGGTAAAAGTTGCGTTTGAAGAATATATTAGAAATTTTATTATTGAGAAAGAAATAATTAGTCCGTACTTGGACTTATTATAGGCAACATTCACACACTAGTTCAGATGTTTAAAAAGATTCAGACTCGAACATTTACTGACAGTTGTTGAGAAATTAGATTATGAAGGATATTTTCAACTGAAATATTGTTAACAAGATGAAACATGAAATATTTATTATTGCTTTCCAGATGTACAAGTCCAAAGTACATATCAACCAATTTTTGTTTATAATAAGTGGTTATCGCTGAATAGAAACAGTTGAAGGAGTGAGTTAGGGCTGAATTATGAGCATATTTGGCAAGTGCTTAGAAGTAGTTAAAACAACTATAAGGTGCTTATATTACCGTTTCTATGTTTGCCTACAATTTATAAGATGGTAAAATAAGTTGCTTTGAAGTTGATGAGTTATAAGATAAGTCATTAGAACAAATATTTACTTATGGCTCATTTTAACTTTTACTGCTGAAATCTATCCTAATTTCAACTTATTTTCCTAATTACTTTTACCTTTTAATTCTTGTTCACTTAAAAGTTAAAAAATCATTATTCAAAACTACTTTTATGTAGTTATAAATAAAGTTCCCAAACGGTTTTATAACTTAATAGTATGTTAAGCATTTACACTTGTTGATAACTTAATGCCAAGGTTCATGAGACATTTCTACAATTTAATTCGAGAAACTTCTTTTATAATTTTCTTTATTTTTCAATTGATAATATCTACATAATTATTATTGTATGCATTAAAGATTGCTTAACCATTCAGGAGTGAATATTACATGGTCATCATGCAAACTTGGGCCGTTTATGGTGCAACTAAAAGTGGCTTTGATCCCAATCAGTTGCGGTACAAAAAAGAGAGAAGGCATGTAGCTAAATTGCAATAGTTCAGGGAAAAAGCAGTTTTATATTTTTATTAAATCCATATTTTTTTGTTAGGATAATTTTTGTTGCATATTTTAATCCATATGGGAGTCCACTATTGATAAATTTTATAGCATATTTGAATTCATATGGGAATCCTTAGTCAATAGATTAATTTTGCTTAAAAAACATGTCAAATTTATATTCAGTTACTGATATTAAGTAAAGTTACTGCAATAACCAGGAATATGTAACTTTTTATTGCTTCTCATCCATGTAATAAGACAATTCAGCTACCATTTTTTCCTTTTAAGAATATGTTGATTTTAGAAAGGAGCTTTTAGTTTTTAAGCATCAACTTGAGTGCCATAAATATGCTTTCTGAATACATGTTCTATAGTATCGTTTCAATATTTTTGTACAAATTAATTTATAATGAATGGGAAATAAATTCTATTTTTATAGTGAATGCCATGAAAGAAGGCTGGGAAACAAGTCTCTCAAGAGAGGAGGAGCGGCTTCAGTATTTATTTGCTGTCAGGCTAAGAACCAGGATGCAAAACTGTCTGACGTGAAGTATCATCGAAGGCATAAGCCGTGCGAATCACACCTGAAGGCTCCGGCTGTTGTGGTTATTGGTTTGATTCAGAGATTTTGCGAGCAATGCAGCAGGTTTGATCTTTGTTTGTTGCCTTAGAAGACTATTTTAATTTCATTTCATTATTCTAATATTGTTTGGGGCAGTTTTATCACATGTTATCCAAAGGGTCTTTGAATACTTTCTTCACAATATACCTTAAATTCAAAATAGTATTAAATAGATCTAGTATTTTAAGCTAAACTATTTATGATCGTTCAAAAGTGTGCCCAGTGCACAATACTTCATTTGAACAGGATCCGTCTTACCCCATTACTAATATACTTTCTTCACAATATACCTTAAGTTCAAAATAGTATTAAATAGATCTAGTATTTTAAGCTAAACTATTTATGATCGTTCAAAAGTGTGCCCAGTGCACAATACTTCATTTGAACAGGATCCGTCTTACCCCATTACTAATATACTTGTTGAACTTCTTAGTACTTGTTAGGTTGTAAAAACACTCAATAACTGTAATATTCTTGTTGCGAATAAGTAATGCTTGGAGCTAGTGAACATTGAATTGTTAGAGCTTCATTGCAAACAAAGGCAACCATAGAATTTTCTAGGGTCTCTTTTTCCAAAGAAATTAAAATTTCAAGATACCAAAGTCAGTGTTAAAAACACTTCTTAGAATACTATACTAACAAGGTATTCTGAAAATGGTCAGGACTAAATCCGAAAATATATAACTGAAATATATGAATGGTAAAATAAGAAAAAGGATATAACTTCTTTGATCCACATCTAATAACTCATTGATCCTTTTCTGGTAATTTTTTCTTCTGTGACTAAAGACTGCACAATTATTTTATTTAAACCTTACTAGTTCCTAAAATTAAATGAACCTTAATTTTTACCACTTTGCTTATTGTTACTGTAAATTGGGAAAATTAGCATTGTTGTTACTGTAAAATTAAATAAACCATAATTTTTACCACTTCACTTATTGTTACTGTAAAACTGAAACTCTATGGAATAAAATCGTTACAATTCTATTCTTCTTTGACTTTCCTGAAATGTTTGAAAATTTATATATTCGTTGAAGAAATCCTTGAATCTTCAAGTAAAAAGACCTTTGCAATCATTTTAACCTTGATTTACCAGTGGATGCCAGTCTCTTTGTGCTTGTTAAAGATGTAGTATGATTCTGAACTGGAACATCTATGTTTGGAAAATATCTAGAAATGGTGAAAACTAACCATCATCCATATTACTACCAACGTATCATTGCCCATACCACTATTCACATTACCAAGATTTTGATACAGTAGCTATTCCTATGTATAAAGTACGCTACATTACCATACCACTATTCATTTGTTGAAACACAAAAGCTTGAGTAAATATCATGTTTCTGTGGCATATTGGTACGGTTATACTACATATGAGCCACATAATATATTGGGTTTGAATGAAAGTCTGCACTGAAACCACTAGGTCGACTTTCCTCTTGTGTTGTACCATTGAGTGATAGACCAGTCATTAACTCGTGTACATTCTTCATGCTGGTATTTCTTTTAGTTTCTTGTATATGTTTGTCTATGAAAATAAATTATAAAGCAATTCAGGCCCATGATTAACATTTTCCCAGCTTTTTTTAATTTGTCTTCAGCTGCTAACCCTGCAAAGATGTCATTGGTTTGGCTTTCTTTTGACGCGTGGAAAGATACATCTGCAAATGGTTCATCTTCACTTTTACTATCATTATTATTACTTGAACCAATTATTGAGGCATCACCAAATAAATTATCAATTATAGAAGCAGATGAGGTAACATTAGTGGTGTTATGAGCAACATGATTAGGCTGTGTAACATTTACTGCACTATTCCTCCAGTATTAATTAATTCGGGGATTTGCACAGTTGTATAGGCTTTGCATTAGATTGTTCTTCCTGGAATCCTATATGGATTTTGTTCTCCATTAATAAACTTAAATGTTGGCCTCTTCATTCAGAGAAACAATATTAAATGCAATTATCGTCTCCAATAACCTCTTTTCTCTACTCTTAGTTGTGACATGAGTCGAGCTAGTATCCTCGCTGTTTATAGCACTTTCCACAATAGTTCTTAAAACCTGGCCTCGTATATCTAAGCCTATATTACCTAAAGACCCGACCAAATAATTTTCATTATGGTACTCTTTTCTTTCATATCTATCTCTGTTACTTATTTCTATAGTTAATGATTTTTAAGTGTTCGGGCTCATATAATCTTCCAATATTATCAGTTTTCCTAAAGGAACTAGCAGTAGTAATAGTGTTCAATCCAATATCCATCGCTTCACAAAAAAGAAAAATTCTTTTCTTTATATTTTGTATTTCTGAATACTTGATTTCCCCATGGCGTATTTGATCAATCCACGGAGGCCGATCAATTTGGTTAATTAAAAAGGTGTAAAGTTTTTTGGATGTCCTCAAAATGGAAATGAGAAGGTATGGTTTTATTTACTCCTTCCTCTTATATCTGTTATATTTTGTAAATTACAGTGCTCAACTAGATTTAGCTTTACTTTTTGAGAAGCTAAGTTAACCTTCACAGTTGGCGTTAATGTATCAGCTAAGTAAATTACAGCTTTACTTTACCCTTATGAATTTTAAGCCAAGCCGAGCGAGTATAAATTTTGTGTCAGTATGATAAATGTTTCATCCTGTTAGCTGGCTAAGACAGAGCATATTTCATCATGACTATTTAAGTTATGATTCATGTTTAGTTACATAGGTTTGTGTTCTTATGGGTTGCAATGTTCTTATGAGCAGGACTATGCATGGGTGAACAAGAGATGACATTTCCATTTATGGATAATCTAAAGAGGTTAGTGGCGTATCATTGTAAACTTAGTGATCACTTAATTTTTCAGAATTGAGTTGCTTTAAATTAACATTTAACATGTTAGGTGTCAGGGGCATACCAAGTTATACAAAAACATCCCTGCTGATTTACAGATGGCTGTAGAGGAAGCAATTTTAGCTGATAGTGGTTTTGTAGGAACTCCAGTTGATGAAACCGACATGAAAGAGGATCAGGAAGCCTCTGATTCGAACATGATCTAGAAATCCAATCTCAAGAAAGCCAGGCAAGCGATGCAAATTTTATGTTTATATTTGTGTAATGTTGTTTGGTGTGCCCTGAAATTCGTTTAAATATTTTGAATTTACCTTCAGAAACTCAAACTTGATAATGAGACATCCTTTTTCTCACGAAGGCTAGCTACACTTACTCTTGGACTTCATGTAGCTGATATTGCTAATGGATGTAATGAGGCTGCTTTTATCACTGCTAGGCATGAAGACAATAAAATTGATTTGAAATTTTCTGAAGCGCTATTGCTAAGGTTATTGGTAGAGTGGAGAAGAAAAATAAGGTATGTTTTTTTCCTTATTGGTTTTGCCTTAATGCTACTTGTACTTAGTAATTCAGTGTAGTACATGTTAAACATACACATAGACATGATAGCTTGGATACATCTACTGCTTATCTGCTCATCATACTGAACAATTATCATGTCATGATATTGTGTTTTATTTTTTGCAACTCAAAAATAAATTGTAAACATATGCTCTATTCAGTATTGATACCCGGCCATGCATTATATTGGCAAACATAGAACTGACTTATTTGCAATTCAACTTCTTCTCTAATACATTTTATTTGATTCAAAGCTACCACTTTAGAAATGTTCTCTCTGTTATTTGCATTATCAATCCTCACTACCGCTAACCATTAATATGTGTCATATTGAGCATAGTTTCACATGTATATTACCAACTCACTTAATTCTTAGCTCCGTATGTCACCTATCGACCACCAATTACTGAATTATTCAATGAGTCATCTCAACTATTGTCATATACACTCTCAAGTTCTCATATATATTGGTCCAGGTACGAACGACATGCATGAAGAAAGGCTTTGAGCAGTTCAAGTTCTTAGTGATGCATTTGGTACTTGTAGACGTTAACTTTGAACTATGTTATGTTTTGTTATCATGAATATGTACTGAATTTGGTAACTCATGTATTGAACTTATTTTTTGTTAGTTGATACTTTATTTTGTTATCATTAATATGCGTTACATTTGCTGATTATTATAATTTTTCGTTCATACATTGTTCAAATTGTTATCTGTTTAAAGAAGATTCATTTTGATTGTTATTATTAAAATGTAATGGTGTGGTGCATCAAATATATAGTAAAATAAAGCATAACTCCTAAAAAGCGTTATAACTATATGACATAAGTGCTATAAAAAGATAATGCAATGTATGAGGTTACTGTCAAAGGATAGCAGCAAATAGGCGTTATTATATCTACACATTTTATAGCGATATATATATGCTGTAAATGGATGTAGAATATACTATAAACATGTTGGTGTATAGCGCGAAATAGGCGCTATAGAATAACTATATTATAGCGGCTATACTGTGCTATGAAATCATGCTCTTTTATAGCGGCTTTTTTTGTATTATGAATGTGCAAATTTTTTTATAACATGTCGATATACAGCGTTTATCAAACCGCTATAGTTGTGTTCAATAGCGGCTATATGCCGCTACAAAAGACTATTTTTCTTGTAGTGATTAAAGAAACCCTAAATAGACTTAAGGAATAAATACATACGTAAATGTACGTATACTGTGATTCCCGATGTGTCCGACACTTGAATCACGAGGATATTTCATAAGAAATACATTATTTATAAGTAGATATCACTAGATATGATATATTAAAGATTATGAATCTTTAATATAAAGTTGTTCTCTACCATTTATACATTAATAAATTACTTGCATACTCTCTAGTTTCTTTAGCTTTCCTCAAGTTAGAGATATTATGTGTAGTATTATTAATGTACAAACTAGACGAGGTAAGATACTTATATATATATATATATATATATATCTATATATATATGTCGAGCTTTCCTCAAGGTATGTACAGTATATTTAGGATATTGTGAAATGGTGGTTATCAGTTAAAAATCTCTTTTTACTTGTTGAGCTTTCCTCAAGGTACAAATGAGACTAGGACAAGGAACCACGGGTTAGGAGTTGCATATGGTACAATCGATAAGAAGTTATCCATTGTATATGGGAGTATGATTTGGTAAGTTTTTATTAAGGTTAGAATCCCAAGATATATGAGTCCTAACACCTACTAATGAAGTCAAAAGACTTCTTTGTTTCATCTTAAGGTTTGGAGAAACATAAAAGCTAGTGGAAGCCTTATTATAAAAATGAAATGGTAACATTTAACCTTTCTAATATTGTAAGAACATATGCTGTATAAAGTTATAATAATCTATATTGTTAAATTTGTGCAATTAATATAATTAATAAAGAGTTTAACAATTAAAGTATACAAATGAACTGAACTAATATTGACAAATATAAGTAGAAAAAATATATATTTACTAATAAATTTTTGCATATTGACCCATGTAAGCGCCTAATTATACAACTACTAAATACTTTCGTAACTTGGTCACTTAAGAGTTTACTTGCCTAAGACGGTGTATTGTTTTCAATAAGTTTTGAACTCTAAAAGTAATATAAGAATATGGATATTTGATTCATATATGATCATGTATAAATATTATATGCCAAACGACCACAATTCGTAACACAAGAAACCTCGATGAAATTAGTTCGTTGAAATAAGCAAGTAAATTTCAGTGTAAGATCATGTATTCAAAATGATTGATCACAATAATGACCATTTGTCTTAAATGTAACAATGGACTAAAGGCTACAAGATAGATCTAAGAATTCGATTATTGAAATGTCAATTTAATTAGTTTACGTAAGATGCAATTTATTTGATATCCTTAAAAGTTAAAGATGACCAAATTCACTTTTGTAAAGAGTTCTTTATGATATTGTAATAAGGGTTTCCTTTGAATGGTTTGACCATTTAGAAAGAAAAGCAAATGTACGAGAGTGGATGTAACCTAAGGTACGGTTGGAATGAAGAGAGTGAATGGTCACT
The DNA here is from genome assembly GCA_030737815.1 of Allium fistulosum. Lineage (NCBI taxonomy): Eukaryota > Viridiplantae > Streptophyta > Magnoliopsida > Asparagales > Amaryllidaceae > Allium > Allium fistulosum. Next base: position 1,028,112,585 of record CM060905.1, on the reverse strand, counting down.
TCTGCTTCGTAAAAAACATTGAAAACCAGAATTGTAAAATAATAATATATACTTAACATTGGAATGAGAAATATGATTTCTATTCCAAAATGTATTTTCACATAGAAAATTGTTTTCTATGAGATTTATTCTTTTATGTTTAAGATATTTGATCTGAATACTCTTGACTATAAAACTGATTGCAGTTGATGGAATAAATAGCCTACGTTAAGTGGTTGAATGGGCTTTCATATTTCGTACGCTATAGTAATGGTAGAAATAATAGGAGCTTTCCATATAGAACATAGTGGTCGCATCAAGTTGCAAAAATTGTTTTTGTAAAATGTACCAAACAAAATTAATGAAATAATAATTGTTTTCTGGTATTAACTAAAAAAGATATAGTTTTATTTTAATATGAATATTCGTTATACATTTATACTTAGTCAGCAAATTGTAAAGTGGTAATATATAATGATATATAAATTTACACTCACAAGGAAGTCCTGTCAGATACTCTGCCTGATGGCATCTGGGATCTTACTCCATCTAGGCCAACATGCAGTCATCCTGCTCATGTAAGCCTACTTCGAAATACTAAGAACAATCCCCGATGGCTCCAGCTCAAATCCCCTGTATTAAATATGAAACAGACCTTTAATAAATCATGACTAATATATCATACACAAAATATTTTTAATGCTAATAATTTTAATACTTACGCCCTATCCGCTTTAGGCTGCAAAGTCACTACAGTACGCGGTACCTGCTCTGATGGGCTGCTACCATCACCTCCAGCTGCGGTCCCTCTCTGAGAAGAAGAGAGGGAACCTTAATGAGAAGAACCATGGTGTCGGAAAAAAGACATAATACCTGTCATAAACATATTATTTTATTATTGCAGAACATATCATTTGATTATGAGAAAGCCTATCATTGTTAATGAGAAAATTGTAACATAAATAATTGCATAAATTACCTTCTATTAAAATGTACATTATTAATCAATCTTCGTCATTTTTTGATTCAGACTCGGTCTCGTACTCTATATTATTTTCCTCTACAGTCTCAAATGTTTCTGCTAATACATTTGATTCATTGTTTAGAGGTCCAAAATCGATTTGATCGTCGGTTATTGCTATTTTGCCATTTTCTTTGATATCTGCTTGATAAGCTTGTTCGTTTGGAATATTCTTTCCATCAAATGTAAATCTTGCCTTCGTTTTAAAAACCACCGACCAATCTGCTTTATCTCTTTTTAGAGATGGATAAGGAGTGTAATAAACTTGTAGGGCTTGTTTGGCAAGTATAAAAGGATTATACTTATGATAGCATGAGGTATGCTTTATTTCAATAAGATTATAATTTAGGTGCACGTTGATTCCAGAACCTAAAACATTGCCGAACCAGTTGCATCTAAACAAAAAAAACTTCCTCCGTTGGTCTTTTGAAATATGTCAATTGCAAAAACTGGGTTAACACACCATAAAAATCCTTTATATGATCATTTGGATCATCACTGCCTTTAACAAATGCACCGGTATTGTTAGTTAATTTTTCAGTACCATATTCTTTGGTATTGAATTATATCCATTGACAAAGAATATTGGATATGTCTTGACTTTTCTTTTTGGTCCCATCGCTAGATGTTTCAATCCTTCATCAACCACACAACTTATCGGATCATAAGCGTAGCTCGAAACCAACTAGCGAAATCTTTAGTGATATCGCCGCTTGGATGTTGTGATTCACAAACACTGCAGATATAGATAATATATTGCATTATAACTAATGTACACGTGTATTATTAAAACAAATATATCCAGACTTGTTATTTAATATTACCTAACAAATGGTGCAACTTCAGCACAATTAAAAAGAATATATGTATGTGCTACATGGTAATCTCTATCGTCTAACCATACGTCCACACATTTTCTAGCAGGTCGGCCATGTTGTCTAAAAATAGATAACATTGCTTCAGAAGAATCTTTTTCCACGCCTTCATCATTACCCCATAGCACTTTCAAATGATAAGTTCGCATGATCACTGAAATAATGGGAGAAAAAGAACTAAACTTCTTCTTCGATATATGATTTGCAAATCGAACCTTCAACTCGTGCTTTTTGTCTCACTTTTTTCTTTAGATGATTTAAGTACCTATTAAAAATTATTTCAAATTAAAATTTACTTATATATGTAATTAAATTAATATTTAACATATTCAATATTAATACCTCTCAAATGGATGAATCCATCCATATTACAGAGGACCTCGAAGACGTGCTTCATATGGAAGATGAATAAGTAAATGCTCCAATACATCAAAGAAACTTAGAGGAAATATTTTCTTCAGTTTGTAGAGCAGTATAGGGATTTCTTCCTCAAGTTTACGTAGATGATCAACTTTTAACATAGTGGAACAAATCTCCTTATAAAACAAACTAAGTTCCGTTATAACCTTTCAAACTTTTGTGGGCAACATTTCTTTGAAAGCGACGGGTAACAAATTTCCATCATTACGTGACAATCATGGCTTTTCATCCCACTCAGTTTACCATTCTTATAGTCGATACATATACGAAGATTAGAAGAAATTCCATCGGAAAATCTTAATCCTTCCACTCATTAGAACAGTACTTTAACTTGGTTATTGTGTAGCTCTTAGCATGCTATGAGTTTTTTAGTGTCATTTGGCTTGATATGAAGCTGAGGACGATTACATTTATCTCGTATACCACGTCTTGATTTTAAATCATCCTTAGTCTTGCCCTTAACATTCAAAACTGTATTAAACACATTATCAAACACGTTTTTCTCATTGTGCATCACGTCAACATTATGACGAATTAGGAGATTTTTCCAATAAGGCACCTCCCAAAATATACTTAGTTTTCACCAATTATGAATCGTCGATTTACCTTGAATTTTAATTTATTCTCCAGTTTCATGTATCTTTGGATAATCCTTTACAAGGTCATATATATCTTCGCTTGACCAAATTGTTGGTGGTTGCAAAGTCTCATGTCTATTAGATGTAAAGTTTTTTTAATCTTTTCTAAAAGAACGATTAATATGGAGAAAACATCAATGACAATCAAATCACGAAATTTTCTTCCCATGTAGTAAAGAAATGCTCGTGTTTCTTCTATGCAATAAGGACAAGCTAGACGACCAGCCGCACTCCAAACCGAAGCATTGCATATGAAGAAAAATCGCTAATAGTCCAAAACAAAGAAGCGGACATACGAAAATTCTTTTTTTTTTTTGAAATATCGTATGTTTCAACTCTTTAGTACCACAATTTTTCAACTCTTCAATAAACAGTTGTAAATAAACATCGATTCCTTGTGTCAGATCATCAGGGCCAGGGACGAAAATTGTGAGAAACATATATGGAGTTTTCATACACATCCACGGTGGTAAATTGTAAGGTGTAACAATTATAGGCCAAGATGAATATTTAGAACCAAATTGAGAAAATAGTAAAAATTCGTTTGTACATAAACCAAGTTTAACATTACGACTCTCCGCTGCGAAAGCAGGATATTTCTTATCAAAAATGCTTCCATGCTTCTCCATCAGCTGGGTGTGTTAACATACCTTCTTCCTGTCTACTCACATTGTGCCAACTTATATGATGCGCTGTTACAGAAGATGCATATAACCTTTGAAGTCTAGGCGTGATAGATAAGCAATGCATATGCTTGTATGTAACTTACTTTCCCTTCTTTTTTCTTGGTTTGTATCTTTCCTGGTTACATATTCTACAATTTCTAATATCGATGTTTTCTTTCCAAAACAACATACAACCATTTAAACATGTATCTATTTTTTGATATAGCAAACCAAAAGCCGATAAAAGTTTTTTCAGTTCATAATGATTTTCGCACATTAAATTACCGGGTGACACATGCCGTTTAGCAGCTTGTACAACAGTTGTAAATCCGGCTTCTGTGAAGTTGTATTTTGATTTCATCACAATGTATTTTGTAGTTACTGATAATAAAATACCGCTTGTACAGCCATCCCAAAGGGGTTTCTTAGCAGCATCCAATAAACCATAGATTTTTTTGCTCCAACATTTGGTTCTTGTTGGACATTAATATCATCATTATCAACTTCAACAATAGGGAACATTGATCGTGCTGCATCTTCAACCATATCTTCTATCAGGTTCGTCGTAATAATTTCTTTACCAACCTCCTCCTCTGACTGTACATGATTAGGTGCTACAATTTCTCCATGACGATCCCACACCAAATAGTTCGACACAAAACCATATTGGCGCAAATGAACTCTAACCATATTTGGTATCAAATGCTTCAACAGTTTGCACCTATTACATGGACAATGAATTTCTTCATCGTTTCCATTATTACTTAAAGCGAATTCAATAAATACGTGTACACCATTATAAAAATGTTCACTTATTGAGCCTCTTATTTTCCTTCGTTGTTGATACATCCAGCTCCGATCAATAAAATAATTGACCATTTTTCCAACTTTAAAACATATGATAGAAATTAAAAAAAAGCATTAATCATTTTATGAATTGACATTTATTTTTCAATTCACTCGTACAGTAAATGTTTTATATATTATATAGTATTATTATTTTTTTAATTTTTTAATTTTTCAATTTTTCAATTCATTTATACATTTTAATTTTTCTTAAACTATAATTCATTTTAATTATCTTTTATACATTTTGTGTAACGACCCGAATTTTTAGTCGTTTGATTTTGAACATTTAATTTATTTTAAATGTTGAATTTGAAATGTAAATAGAATTTTAAAAGGAAGTTTATTGATCAAATAAGTGGAATAAAACTTAGGTTCCAAATATAGCGAGTTATTGGATTAATTTAATTGTTGAATTAATAATTAAAAATCGTTTAAATAATTGAAATCTTGGATTTTATTTGAATAAAAATGATTTAAGGACTTATTTAATTTCTATTAATAAGGATGAATATAATAAAACTTTTAAATTGAATTTAAAAGTAATTTACTCTATTTTGGAAATAACTCGTTTTAATTAATATATAAAAATAGCCTTTCGGGGCACAATCTCGAAATTCGACGAAACTAATTCCATTGGATCCGTAATAGTGTATTATTATTAGATTTCCAATTTTGTAGCGTTTGGTGTTACCGTTTGGTCGTACGGAATAGAAACGCGTTGAAATTAATATCGAAAATTTAGTGTAATAATTGGGTTCAAAAAGCTATCTTCTGCATACGATCGAATTAGACCTCGAGACTTGTTCCATTTCGTTCGGAATAGGGGTATAACATTACGAATGCCAGGCGGCATGCCTCGATAGGGGTTGGGGATAGTAAGGTGCCATAAACGAGATATTTTGAATATATAAATAAAAAAATCAATCAAAGGTCAACCCAACCGCCCTAACCTATACTCGAGCCACCCTAACCCCTGAACGAAGCTGCCTTCTTCTGTTTTTAAATCGCGAATACTTTTTCCTTCTCCTTCATAAACGAAAATCAAATCAAAATCAACTCGATAAAAAAGAGAGAAAGAAATCGATCGCGCGTGTGTGATGGTGGTTGGAGGCTGCGATGGTGGCTGGAGACTGCGAGGCAGAGGGTGCTTTGTTCCTCGCGGTCAACATTTAGGGTTCGCGTGAACAATCGGAGGTGGACGGCAGCAGTTTTCTGAGGCGTGCGTGCTCCCGTGCGCGAGCAGGGGGAGGAAGGGGCGAGGTACGTCTTTGTTCGTGGGTCTCAATTTTAGGGTTCGATCTGGGTTTTTGCGCTTCGAGCTTCGTTTGGGTTTGTGCGTGAGAGGAGCAAAGCTTGTGAGCAGTGAGGTAGCGTTTTTTTATATTTAATTTTGTTAACTGAAATTTAAATTTATAATTAATTAATGAATTTTATTATATAAATCGTTATCTTATAAAATTCATAACGTTTTCTTACGAGGTCGAAATCTGATGAAACAAGTTGCGTTGCGCTCATGGCATCGAATACCACGCATAGAAATTGGTTTGGAATTTTTCGAAGTCAGTTGGGATTTTAGATAATTTAAAATCTGGATGTTTGGCAAATTAAAACTCAAGGTGAGTAAATCTCATTCAATTTGGTTGACTGGTTTAATTTATAGAAATTAAAAATTAATTATTGGATGATTGGTAGTATATATATATTAGTAGTTGGGTATATTCCCGCCGATTGGAGCGGATGAGACACTATGCGCCCCGCATAATAGCGGATGACCCTATATTACCGCGATATCCCGCCTCGAAGCGGGATTGGTATTTTATGTTATTTAACATCTGTGGATGCAGGGAAACAGGTTGGATGGATTCCTCAAAAATATATTGATTTTTTCATATATAGCGATATATGATGTGATTGAATAATCTGTTATGGATTGTTGTTTGATTTGATTTATTGGATGTTATAGTAGCACTGGCCTTAATTTTGGGTATTATAAACACCATAAATAATATTTTGAATTTAAAAATAAATTTAAAAGGAGATTTTGGAAATGGAAATATTTATATTCAATTTTGGGATTAATTAAATGGGAATTGAATTGGATAAAATAAATGATTGGGTTTGGATATTTATTTAGCTATTGCAAAAAATGATTTCAAATTGAGAATTGTTTTTAAAACAAATGGATTTTAAATAAGGTTGTTAAAATACAAAATGGAATAGAAATTGAGATTTGAATGGTTTTTGGAATATAGTTTTGGATTATTTAAGAAATAGATTTATAAATGGAATTTTAATTAGAAATGGATTTATAAATAAATTTTTTGTAATATGAGCCTGTTATAAAACTGGAAAGGAGATTATGAAATTTATAAATGATGTTTATAAATAAGGGGAAATGATTATCAGTTGATAAATTGGAAATATAAATTTACAGCGTGAATTTATATCGAGATATGGGGATCGGTTTTTGAAAAAAAATAGTGGATTCTATTTTTGAAATGTGAGAATGATTAAGAAATTGAAATGTAGTCGATGTGATATGAATCGAGTGGGATTTATAAATTGAAATTGGTAATATTGGATTTTAAAAATAGGTTTTTGTCGAGAATTGAAGTTTGTTTTAAAAACGGGATTTTTATTTATTAGACTATATAGTTAAATCTGTTTAGTATTGAAATATTTCGAGAAGTGGATTTTTGAAATATCAAATAGTTAATTGAAACAAATTCTAAATTTTAAAATAAGCTTTGTGAATCAATTAGTTTATTTAAAAATGAAACGGGAAATGAGTTATCGATGTTTATTTAAAGTGTTTTGATATTTTAAATAATTACTTAAAAATGTTTTTAAAAATAAATTATTATTCTTTAAAAATATTTATTATATATATATGGAGTTTTGAAATGATTGTAATTTATTTATAAATCCTCTCGAGATTCGTAAATGGGGTTTATTTAACGGATATGATTCGTACAAGAGAAATTTTGTAATGGAATTCTGGAAACTTAAAGGAAACTTCTGAAATGTCGAAATACGAGAACTTCGAAGATGAATTAGAATTCATAAAAGGTAGTTAGAAATGGGTAGTTGAAATTATAAACAAGTGTAATTGATTTGGAAATTTTAAAGGAAATTAATTAATGAATTCCGAAAACTTATAGAATCCTTTATAAACGAGACAAGGAATTTACAAGTAAATAGTAAAGGATTTGAGAAGTATGAAATAAAATGGAATATTTCCTAAGTATCGGAAATAAAATGATTTGGAAAAATATACTTATAAATATTTCCTAAATATTGGACTGGAAGGATTTGAAGTATTTCAGCTATGAGATTATTATTATAGAAATATTTTTCAAAGTGTTGAATAAAAAGTGGAGTTCAAAAATATTTCTAAGTATTGATATGGATTGAAATATCCTGTTATGGATATCAAAATTTGAATTTGTTTCCAAATATTGAGATACTTGAAGAGGTTGAATATATATATCTTTGCAAAGACACTTTTAAATAAATGTTGTGAAGATTTATAAAATAGGGCCTAGTGACTGCTTATGTGTGAAATTTGATAGTTAAATAACCGACTATCAAATCTGACCAAATTCGTTGATCGTTTCGAAGAGACCGGGATCAGATTTAATTATCCAAAAACCAGTTCGATCTGATTTGTGTGTTACAAATTATGATATCATGAAGATAATGAAGACGGTGATTTTGGAGATTCGGTTTATTCAGGCCTAGAACAACTTGTATGGATTAATACTATCATTTGCATCGTGCCTGGAAGGCGGTGTTAGCATTCTAAGTATGAATGTTATTTTAAAGGTAAAACGTAGCCTCAAACCCCATCATCTGGGAATGACTAAAACAGGGGAGATGCGGCAGGGCTAAGTGGGTCGCACCCATGTAGGGTATGTTATCACTTTTCTAGATACCCTCAGATATATTATAATTATGGATATGGTTGTGCATGGAAAAGAGAGCGCTCGATAGTGTGGGAACACCCCGGGTGATAACATATTCGGTACTATCCGTAAGGGGTAGGCCGGTCCTCTGTTGGCAGGGATCGTTAGGTACGATCTCGGTTCATTTTTCTAGAGATGTACTGTAATGGGCGGTGCCACAGTAGCCCAGTCATTGTATGGAATCCAATATCCACTACATGCCTGTACGGTTCTGTTTGTGCCCAACTATGCTGAAACATGAGATGCAAGCATTTAAGCTATTTTATAATTTATTTTCTATAGACACTATTATAATATCAGATAATTTTGATATAAAATGTTTTGGTTATCGTAAGGTAAAAACCTATCGTATTTATGTATGGTGTGGTCTTACGAGATACCTTTATTTTTCAAAGGATTTTGATAACAGTAATAATTCAAATTGATTGTGTTTTCTCACGTTGGTTTTCCAGATTGACTCGGGTGTTATTTTATTATAATGCCCGGGTCAGACCGAGTATTACAGATTCAGGTTAGGATGCTATGGAGTTCAGGAGATGAGATGGAGGATCGCAGACGTATCCCACGTACTTGATTATATTCCGCTATGTGTGTATGTTTTATATTCAGCACTTGTAAGGACAAGTTATTATAACTATCCAGATTGACTTGTAGATTGTTGTACTCTGATGATTGTATGTATATTAACAGTTACAGTTCCTTTTTGTATAAAGATCTGTATTTATCTATTATATATTGTTCCGCTGCGATTGTGAGATCCTGTATTGTAGTTTTTGTTTCTTCTTCTATCCTCTTCTTTCTCTTAGTTATTCATCTTTTCATACAATTTGTGTTGGACAAGTGTGGTTTAATGTCAGCTCAAAGGGTACGGAACGGCGGGTCGCTGCATTTGGTACCAGAGCTGAAGGTTAAGCGAGAACCTTAGCTTTGGTAGGGATTACTCATTAGAGATAGGGTTAGTAGTACCCTAGAATGAGTCTGAGTGTATTAATAGATATGAGCGCGTATTTTTTTTGGTTATAAAAAGGTTTTATATTGTGTTAATTTATCTGTTGAGTGGCTTATGAATCCTGGTTGATATGTAGGATGCCATGATATCGATAGGGGTTTCCAAACACTTGAACCAGGTAAACCGGCACAGTATTGTTTTGAAGCGGGTAAATGAAATAATTTTATCCAAACTATATTTTGATATGAAAGAAATAATTTTCTGAAATTATTATAGTATATTGGTGTGTTTGGTTGATAATATTATAATTTAAACAAGATTATAGAATTTGAAATGGTTTATATAACGAAATTGAAATCGCATAAGAATGGGTTACTCACGTGAGTTAGAATTAAAATTGATTCAAATCAAAAGTTGGAAATTAAATCCCGAAGATTTCTGGAAATGTTTTCCAAAGTGTTTTGAAATGAATAATAGTAATATTATTTGGAATATTTCTAAAAGAAAATTTGTTTTAAATTGGATTTAGAAATGGATTTTGGAAGTAAGTAAGCACTGAACTCACTTCAGTCGCTGGAAAATAATTCCGATGATGATCGCGACATCATCGATGTTCATTTTCAAGTTTCTAAGTGACGACTGGTTGCCTTGTTTCAGAATTAATTGAGATAAAACCCATTTTTGTTTTAGAAAGTCCAAAAGGAATTGTTTTGGATAAAACCAGGTCGATTTTGGAAATTCAAAAGGAATGATTTATTAAACCAAAAGAGCTATGTATATATATATATATATGATTTCAAAATGGTTTAAAATAAAAACTGGGTGTTTGAATTATGAAATTCTTATCTAAATATTTTAGAAAATATCAAGAAATAAGTTTTGGACTTATAAGTTGGGAATGATATAAATAAGAAAGGAAATTGTGAATTTCAATATGAAATTACAAATTTAACTTAAGTAAGTTAAATGCATTGGGTTAGTAAGAGAATTGTATGGATTAAAATTTAACTTGAGATAAGTTAAATGAAAATTGAATTGGATTTGAACCCAGATCAAATTGAATTAAATATATAAATTTGAATTGTAAAGTGACTATATAACTATATGTTATAAATATAGAATGTGAGTAAACTTAAGTGGAAATTCAGGGAATTGTGAATAAATAAGTTTGTATAACTTATTAAACTGAGAAAGTGGAAAAGTATGACCAAGTTAAAATGGTTAAGTATTTTGATAACAAGGAAAGAAAATCCAGGTTTGAATTATAAAATGAGTTGAACTCAAGTCAAACAAACTGAAGTAATTTTTGAAATGAAAAAATCTGATTCTGGATTATAAAATGGAAGTAAACTAATGAGATAAATTAATTAGTGGATTGAATATTGAAATGAGAATTGAGTTATAAATGGAATTCGACTTATTTATAGGCGAATTAAATATGTTTGAACGTGGTTGATTGAAATTAAATGGATGATGAATTGGAATTGAGTAAATTTAATATAAAATCACTTGGAAAGTGAGGTAATGAAGTGAATTCCTGAAATAAGTCAAATGAAAAGGATAGTGATTGAAATGAATTAATGAAATGATCTCCAAGTGATATAGGATAAATTGAGATATACTGAGTAAACGAAAGTAAATAAATTGAATGGGAATCAATGGAAAATAGATAAATTAATTTAAAATCAATTTGAAATGGATAAATTGAATTTGATGAAATGGTTTGTTAATGAATTAGCATGGTATAAAATGTTGTTGATATAAAATGAAGTAAATAAAACTTTGTGAAGGGCATGGGTGTGAATATGGATCGAATTCAAGTAAATTTCATATAAATCAATGGAAATTTGAATAAATGGCATATAAATTGAATTGGAAATGAATAAGTGAATGTTTGAACCTTGTATTTTCATATGCATTATAAAATACATGATCTGACAAGTTTTCTTAATGAAATCTATGTGTTTAATTAGTTAAGTGCATGTGATATTATTAAATTTCAGAATTATGGAACTTATGTGTTTATTTTGAGTAAGTACGGGTACAGGGAGCTGTTTCGATGGATTTTGGTTGCGTAATTGCGTATAAATTAATCAAACTCGCTTAATAACGCTAAAATAAGGTACGCTTACAATTTAACGCGCGAAAGTATAAAATATTGATATATATTGTGTTTTCCGGCCATGAGAGCCGAAGTATACCTTTTTATCATTTTTGTCGTATTGGAAAAGCCTCTCCATATAAGGGAGAGACTCTGCTAAAAAATTTCGGAAATTTAGGGTGTTAGAAAAATTTTGAAAATTTTTGTTAACCAAAATTTTATTTCGAATTATAAGGGAAATAAAGAATTTTGGTTTAGAAATGGAAACTAAATGTTTTTTATGGAACCTAAGGATTTAGAAAAGTGAAGTATCGAGTTTTAACTAAGTGGATTATTGAAAAGTAGTGGGTTTGAATCATTCGTCCTACCTTAGCAATTTCGGGGACGAAATTCTATTAAGGGGGAAGGAATGTAACGACCCGAATTTTCAATCATTTGATTTTGAACATTTAATTTATTTTAAATGTTGAATTTTAAATGTAAATGGAATTTTAAAATGAAGTTTATCGATCATCTAAGTGGAATAAAACTTAGGTTCCAAATATAGCAATTTATTGGATAAATTTAATTGTTGAATTAACAATTGAAAATCGTTTAAATAATTGAAATCTTGGATTTTATTTGGATAAAAATGATTTAAGGACTTATTTAATTTCTATTAATAAGGATGAAGATAATAAAACTTTTAAATTGAATTTAAAAGTAATTTACTCTATTTTGGAAATAACTCGTTTTAATTAATATATAAAAATAGCCTTACGGGACACAGTCTCGGAATTCGACGAAACAAGTTCCATTGGATCCGCAATAGTGTATTATTATTGGATTTCAAATTTCGTGGCGTTTGGAGTTACTGTTTGGTCGTATGGAATAGAAACGCGTGGATATTAATATCGAAAATTTAATATAATAATTGGGTTCAAAAAGCTATCTTCTGCATACGATCGAATTAGACCTCGAGACTTATTCCATTTCGTTCGGAATAGGGGTATAACATTAGGAACGCCAGGCGGCACTCCTCAATAGGGGTTAGGAATTGTAAGGTGCCATAAACGAGATATTTTGAATATATAAATAAATAAAAAAATCAATCAAAGGTCAACCCAGCCGCCCTAACCTATACTCGAGCCACCCTAACCCCTGAACGAAGCCACCTTCTTCTGTTTTTAAATCATTTATACTATTTCCTTCTCCTTCATAAATGAAAATCAAATCGAAATTAAATCGATAAAAAAAGAGAAAGAAATCGATCGCGCGCGTGCGATGGTGGCTGGAGGCTGCGAGGCGGAGGGTGCTTTGTTCCTCGCGATCGACATTTAGGGTTCCCGTGAGCAATCGGAGGTGGTCAGCAGCAGTTTTCTGAGGCGTGCGTGCTTGCGTGCATGAGTAAGGGGAGGAAGCGATGGAGGAGGGGGCGTGGTACGTCTTTGTTCGTGGGTCTCGGTTTTAGGATTCGGCCTGGGTTTCTGCGCATCAAGCTTCACCTGGGTTTAAGCGTGAGAGGAGCAAAGCTTGTGAGCAGTGAGATAGCATTTTGTTTTTTTATTTAATTTTGTTAACTGAAATTTAAATTTACAATTAAGTTAATGAATTTTATTATATAAATCGTTATCTTATAAAATTCATAACGTTTTCTTACGAGGTCGAAATCTGACGAAACAAGTTGCGTTGCACTCATGGCATCGAATACCACACATAGAAATTGGTTTGGAATTTTTTGAAGTCAGCTGGGATTTTAGATAATTTAAAATCTGGATGTTCGGCAAATTAAAAATCAAGGTGAGTAAATCTCACTCAATTTGGTTGACTGGTTTAATTTATAGAAATTAAAAAATTAATTATTGGATGATTGGTTGAATTGATATATTATTATCAGTTGAATATTATATTATATATAGTAGGATATATATATATATATATATATATATATATATATATTAGTAGTTGGGTATATTCCCGCCGATTGGAGCGGATGAGAAACTATGCGCCCCGCATAATAGAGGATGATAATATATTACCGCGATATCTCACCTCGAAGCGGGATTGGTATTTTATGTTATTTAACATCTATGGATGCACGTAAATAGGTTGGAGGGATCCAACTGGATTCCTCAAAAATATATTGATTGTTCCATATATAACGATATACGATGTGATTGAATAATCAGTTATGGATTGTTATGTGATTTGATTTACTGGATGTTATAGTAGCACTGGCCTTAATTTTGGGTATTATAAGTACCATAAATAATATTTTGAATTTAAAAAGGAAATTAAAAGGAGATTTTGGAAATACAAATATTTATATTTAATTTTTGGATTAATTAAAAGGGAATTGAATTGGATAAAATAAATGATTGGGTTTGGATATTTATTTAGTATTGCGAAAAATGATTTCAAATAGAGAATTTTGAATTGAGACTATTTTTTAAAACAAATGGATTTTAAATAAGATTCTTAAAATACGAAATGGAAGTGGAAATTGAGATTTGAATGGTTTTTGGAATATAATTTTGGATTATTTAAGAAATAGATTAATAAATGGAATTTTAATTAGAAATGGATTTTTAGTAATATGAACCTGTTATAAAACTGGAAAGGAGATAAGTAAATTTATAAATGATGTTTATAAATAAGGGGGAAATGATTATTAGTTGATAAATTGGAAATATAAATTTACAGTGTGAGTTTATATCGAGATATGTGGATCGATTTTTGAAAAAAAATAGTGGATTCTATTTTTGAAATGTGAGAATGATTATGAAATTGAAATGTAGTCAATGTGATGAATCGAGTGGGATTTATAAATTGAAATTGGTAATATTGGATTTTAAAAATAGATTTTTGTCGAGAATTTAAGTTTGTTTTAAAAATGGGATTTTTATTTATTAAACTATATAGTTAAAGCTGTTTAGTATTGAAATATTTCGAAAAGTGGATTTTTGAAATATCATATATTTAATTGAAATAAATTCTAACTTTTAAAATAAGCTTTGTGAATCAATTAGTTTATTTAAAAATGAAATGGGAAATGAGTTATCGATGTTTATTTAAAGTGTTTTGATATTTTAAATAATTACTTAAACATGTTTTTAAAAATAAATTATTATTCTTTAAAAATACTTATTATATATATATAGAGAGAGTTTTGAAATGATTGTAATTTATTTATAAATCCTCTCAAGATTTGGAAACGGGGATTATTTAATGGATATGATTCGTATAATAGAAATTTTGTAATGGAATTTTGGAAACATAAAAGGCAACTTTCGAAATGTCGAAATACGAGAACTTCGAAGATGAATTAGAATTCATAAAAGGAAGTTAGAAATGGGTAGTTGGAATTATAGACAAGTATAATCGATTTGGAAATTTTAAAGGAAATTAATTAATGAATTCCGGAAACTTATAGAATTCGTTATAAACGAGAGAAGGAATTTACAAGTAAATAGTAAAGGATTTGGAAGTATGAAATAAAATGGAATATTTCCTAAGTATCGGAAATAAAATGATTTGGAAAAAATACTTATAAATATTTCCTAAGTATTGGACTGGAAGGATTTGAAGTATTTCAGCTATGAGATTATTATTATAGAAATATTTTTCAAAGTGTTGAATAAAAAGTGGAGTTCGGAAATATTTCTAAGTATTTATATGGATTGAAATATCCTGTTATGGATATCAGAATTTGAATTTGTTTCCAAATATTGAGATACTAGAAGAGATTGAATATATCTTTGCAAAGACACTTTTAAATAAATGTTGTGAAGATTTATAAAATAGGGCCTAGTGACTGCTTATGTGTGAAGTTTGATAGTTAAATAACCGACTATCAAATCTGGCCAAATTCGTTGATCATTTCGAAGAGACCGGGATCAGATTTAATTATCCGAAAACCACTTCGATTCGATTTTTGCGTTACGAATTGTGATATCGTGAAGATAATGAAGACGGTGATTTTGGAGATTCGGTTTGTTCAGAACCAGAACAACTTGAATGGATGAATGCTATCATTTGCATCGTGCCTGGAAGACAGTCTTAGCATTCCAAGTTTGTATGCTATAAAGGTAAACCATAGCCTCAAGCCTCATCAACCGGTAATGACTAAAACAGGGGAGATGCAGCAGGGCTAAGTGGTCGCACCCATGTAGGGTATGTTATCACTATTCTAGATACCCTCGGATATATTATAATTATGGATATGGTTGTGTATGGAAAAGAGAACGCTCGGTAGAGTGGGAACATCCGGGTGATAACATATACGGTACTATCCAGTAAGGGGTAGGTCGGTCCTGTGTTGGCAGGGATCGTTAGGTACGATCTCGGTACATTTTTCTAGAGATATACTATGACGGGCGGTACCCCAGTAGCCCAGTCATTGTATGGAATCCAATATCAACTACGTGCCTGTACGATTCTATTTCTGCCCAACTATGCTGAAACGTGAGATGCGAGCATTTCAGCTATTTTATAATTTATTTTCTATAGACACTATTATAATATCAGATGATTTTGATATAAAATGTTTTGGTTATCGTAAGGTAAAAACCCATCGTATTTATGTGTAGCGTGGTCTTACGAGATACCTTTGTTTTTGAAAGGATTTTGATAAAAGTAATAATTCAAATTGAGTGTGTTTTCTCACGTGGTTTTTCCAGACTGACTCAGATGTTATTTTATTATAATGCTCGGGTCAGACCGAGTATCCCAGATTCAGGTTAGGATGCTATGAAGTTCAGGAGATGAGCTGGTGGATCTCAGACGTATCCACATACTTGATTATATTCCGCTGTGTGTGTATGCTGTATATTCAGCACTTGTGATGACAAGTTATTATAACTGTCCAGATTTACTTGTAGATTGTTGTACTCTGATGATTGTATGTATATTAACAGTTATAGTTCCTTTTTATATAAAGATACGTATTTATCTATTATATATTGTTCCGTTGCGATTGTGAGATCCTCTATTGTAGTTTTTGTTTCTTCTTCTATCCTCTTCTTTCTCTTAGTTATTCGTTTTTTCGTACAATTTGTGTTGGACAAGTGTGATTTAATGTCAGCTCAAAGGGTACGAAACGGCGGGTCGCTTCATTTTGCGGATTGGCATTATGAATATAATATTAAATTTTTAGGTTATTGTTTTATACTTTAATAGTCGATCATCCTACTTCTCATTACAAACACAATAGTAATTACATTTCAAAATCATTTCATGTTATACGAGTCAAAAACATTTCGGTAGCACTTCCCCATGCTCCATGCATCGTACACAAATGCGTGTACACATGGAACAAAAAGGAAGTGCCGCCAAAATTTTGTGAACTTTTTAAAATAAATAATTTACAAAATATAATTACTTTATTATGTTTGTAATTTATCCAATACAGTGACAAATTCGACAAATATTGTATCAGATGGATATAGATGTACGTTCTGTGACAAAAATGAATATTCATTTAACGATCATATACAATACTTGTCAGACAGTGCCAAAAACTTTCTAAGGGATTTATAAAAAATAAAGCACTAATTATCGTGTTCAACATTTTAGAAAACACATACACTAAATCATGCACTCTACCCTAATTAACCCAAGCTAGCTCTAATGCGCATATGCACTAACTAATCAACGTATATACACTAGCATACACTAAACAAATTAATGTTTTCGACATTTAGATGATAATAACTGTAATTAGCATTCAATGGGGTATAGTAAACAATCAATGGGGTATTATAAACAACTAGAATAACAAATTAACCCTAATTTAACAAATCAAAATTAATTAGGTTTAGGAATAAAACCTAATTGGAGATTGATGAAGGGCCTAGGCTTGTCGAGGGTGAAGAATGATGAAGTTGGAGATGATCGGGGATGCGTGGGGGTTGGTTGACTACGGGGAGGATATGTTGGAGCTAGGGATTTGGTGAATTGAGGCGGGGTGAGGAGATAGTGAATCAGGTCTCGGCTTGCTGGTTGTATACAAGCTTATTTCCGACGGTTTTCCACGACTACCGACTGCATGTTTACGTCGGTTTATCCCGCCGATATATTTCATTTACGTAAAATCCGCCGAGATCATTAGCAGTCTGTAGCCGTCGAAAATATCCATCGGCGGCCGTCGGAAGCTTCCATCACTATTTACTGTTATTCTGTGTTAGTACTACCTTCCAATGTTAACTTCAAAACAAAAGTGGTAAAATGTTAGACTGGACAGTATAAAATTCTAATGCCTTACAAAATATAATAATGGAAAAAAAATAGCAAACGCAAATGGTAGCTGTTACCGTAAAATTTCGAAAGTAATTAAGATGTTCCATCTTAATTAATTTGAATATAATTTTGTATTTATCGACAAGCTTGCATTTTCAAATTCTTGAAAAAAGACTATTTCTTAACATAAAATAAAAATTTACACCTTAAACTAATTTTGATAGAAATGAAATATAATTTTCAAATGTACGCAGTAAAATTTAACAATTAAAATGCTTGCTGACTGTTAAGTGCTTAGTTATATGGGATTCCCATAAATAGGTCACAAGGCGCTAGCATGCTCCCTATAATCATCAAAATATTTCAATATATCAATATGTTCTTAACACTTTTAAGTGCTTGGTTATATAAAAGACCTAACTAGGCCAAGGTACAAGCACATTCTTTTCAATATTGGCTTGTACGCTCATAATAAATTTTGGTACTAATTATGTTTGCATCTGATAATATCATTTCATCGTTCAAAATTGGATAAGATAAAATGAAAATAATTAATGCTGATATACTAATAATCACATGGAAAATATCAAGTTGTATAAGCAACAACGTTATATGCAAATCACTTTATATAATGGAAGGATTCAAAAGGAATTACACTGGTTTGATGTATGTTTTTTCCACAGCCAATAAAGACGGTCAATTTCAATAGTAATTCCAAACATGGGTGATATTGACATGTACCACTAGGATTCTGGTCTCATTCGAACATATTGCTGTTACCATCATTTTAATTTTTCCATGCTCATTGGCACATCTATTTACTTTATATTTGTTAGAAATGAATGGGTTAGTGGAGAGATTTGAGAAGAAGAAAGTATTATACAAAGTCCCACACCGGGGAATATTTGTACTAATTCCTCTATATATACTACAATCCAACATAGTATACCAAACAAAAGGAGAATGAGGACAAAGTGTGGAAGAGATAAGGCAATGTGGCATGTAGACCTTCATATTAATATTAATATGTCAAAGATAGGCCTTGGGCCTTGGGGCTAGTCTGTTTCATCCTGGGAAACAAATTGCTAACGGCCGTGAACTGCATACGACAACAATATTGTTTCAAGGAAACAGTTTCTACTGGACTCGGACGCTTTAATTGGTAATACCTTTCATACAGATCTTGTTCGAGCATTTTGGTGTTACAATTTCTCAAAATTAATTGACAAATTAGTGACAAGTTTTGTCGTTACTGTTTCTGCATTATTCTGTAACTGTTATTGAAGTTACAATTGGTTTCGTAACACTTTCCAGTAGTTGCGAATAACAATCTTGAAACAATATTTGACTAGCCCCGCAGCGTGGTGGTTGTAGACGGAGCGCCGACGAACTGAAGAGATTATAGAAACTAGAACAGAGATCTTGTAGGAAGAAGGAACAGAAAATGGAGAAAAATTTAATTAATAATTCTCGGATTCTGGCCGCCTATTTATAGGCTGGAGGAGGTACCTATTCAGAGCGGTCGTGACTGTTGGAAAGGTTGCGACCCTTAAACCAACAGCAGTGACCGTTGTGTGAGCGCGTCTGGAAGGAAATGGCCGCATCTGGTTACCATTCAAACGAACAGACACATCCGATCAAAAATAGTCGTTTTGGCGCATGCAGGCCCACGGTCCGTTTATCCTGGAAAACAAATTGCTAACGGCCGTGAACTACGTACGTCGGCAATATTATTTCAAGGAAATAGTTTCTACTGGACTCGGACGCTTTAATTGGTAATACCTTTCATACAGATCTAGTCGCGCATTTTGGTGTTACAATTTCTCAAAATTAATTGACAAATTAGTGACAATTTTTGCCGTTACTGTTTCTGCATTATTTTATAACTGTTATTGAAGTTACAATTGGTTTCGTAACACTTTTTAGTAGTTGTGAATAATAATCTTGAAACAATATTTGATTGTTGCAGACGACGATGTCAGAGAATAGCAACAATAACTCTGCACCAACACAAACAGTGACAAACGCTCAGCCTGCGCCTGTGATTCCAACAATGGCAATATCTCATCGAGAAAGGCCATAGAAGTTCAATGGCATGGATTTCAAGCGTTGGCAACAGAACAACATTGGGACTCGCCAAGTTTCTGACTGAAGATGCTCCTGTGGTATGCGAACTCGAACCCGATGCAACAAAAGTAGAGGCATTCAATGTCTGGAAAAACTCAGATTTTATGTGTAAAAACTATATTCTGAATGGTCTAGATAATAGCCTCTATAGTGTATACTGTACTGTAGCAACATCCAAGGAACTATGGACGGCCTTGGACAGAAAGTACAAAACTGAAGATGCAGGCTTGAAGAAATTCATCGTTGGAAAATTTCTCGACTTCAAAATGGTAAATTCAAAGACTGTGATCAACCAAACTCAAGAACTACAACTCATCATTCGTCAACTAGAAGATGAACGGATGACTCTTAGCGAATCCTTCCAGGTTGCCGCAACCATTGAAAAACTTCCTCCATCTTGGAAGGACTTCAAGAATTACCTTAAGCACAAGCGTAAGGAAATGACAATGGAAGAACTCATAGTTCGGCTAAGAATTGAGGAAGATAACAGAAATTATGAGAAAAAGATTTCTCAGAATATGGCGGCCAAAGCAAATGTAGTTGAGTCAGACAAACCTAATAAGAGAAAACGCAAGAATGCGCCTAAGAAGTCGAAGAAATTTCAGGGTTCTTGTCATAACTGTGGAAAGAAAGGACACAAAGCTGTAGAATGTCGTGCACCCAAAAAGAAGAAATCAGAAGCTAATATGGCTGAAGCGTCAGATGGCGTTTCTGATATGGATTTATGTGCGGTAATATCAGAATGCAACCTTGTTGGTAACTCAAAGGAATGGTTTGTAGACACGGGAGCCACCCGACATATATGTGCTAATAAGTGGATGTTTACAAACTATAAAACTGCAACTGATAAAGAACAACTTTTCATGGGAAATTCATCTGTATCAAAGGTCGAAGGCAAGGGAAAGGTTGTGCTGAAACTAACTTCTGGAAAGGAACTTACTTTAAGTGACGTTCTCCATGTTCCAGAAATTCGCAAGAACCTGATTTCAGGGTCGTTACTCAGCAAGCATGGATTCAAATTAACTTTTGTGGCTGATAAGTTTGTATTATCAAAGATTGGAGTGTATGTAGGAAGAGGATATGTGTGTGATGGTTTAGTTAAAGCAAATGTAACCACTATTGTACCAAACACTGATATGAATAAAAGTGAATCTTCTGCTTATATTGTTGACTCTTCTAACATATGGCATTCTAGATTAGGGCATGTAAATTTTGATACATTGCGAAAATTAATTAATCTAGATTTTATACCAAAATGTAACATAGACTCCAACTATAAATGTCAAATTTGTGCAGAAGCAAAATTGACAAGAACCTCGTTTCATCATGTTGAACGAGAAACTGAACCTCTAGATCTAATACACACAGATGTATGTGATTTGAAAATGTGTCAAACTAGAGGCAGAAAAAGGTATTTCATTACCTTTATTGATGATTGTACTAGGTACTGTCTTGTGTATCTCCTTAGAAGCAAGTATGAAGCATTCGATATGTTTAAACAGTATAAAGCAGAAGTTGAGAATCAACTCAACAAGAAAATTAAAGCTTTAAGAAGTGATAGAGGAGGAGAATATGAATTTCCTTTTGAAGAATTTTGTGCTGAGCATGGCATTATACACCAAACTACAGCACCATATTCTCCTCAATCCAACGGTATAGCCGAACGGAAAAATAGAACTCTTAAAGAAATGATGAATGCTTTATTAATAAGTTCTGGACTGCCAGATAACTTTTGGGGAGAAGCTATTCTTTCGGAAAATCATATTTTAAATAAAATACCAAGAAAGAAAACATCTAAGTCTCCTCATGAACTTTGGAAAAATAGACCACCGTCCTACAAATACTTAAAAGTGTGGGGGTGGCTTGCTAAAGTAGAGATACCTAAACCAAAGAAGATCAAGATAGGACCAAAAACAATTGATTGTGTATTCATTGGATATGCACAAAATAGTGCTGCTTATCGATTTTTAGTACACAAATATAAAATTGATGATATTTATGAAAATACCATCATTGAGTCGAGAAATGCAAGATTTTTCGAACATATATTCCCTTTAAAGCAGGGCACTGACAGTGATACTCATAAGAGACCAAGGGAAGATGAAATCTCCAATTCTCTTGAGGGTACTAAAGATAACCTTCAGCAAATTAGTGCTGATCAACAAGTGGAGGAACCAAGAAGAAGTAAAAGGTCTACAACCTGAAAAACCTTTGGACCAGACTTCTATACCTTTATGTTAGAAGATGATCCATTGACATACAAACAAATTATGTCCTCCAGCGATGCCCCTTACTGGAAAGAGGCTATTAACAATGAGATAGAATCCATTATGGCTAATCATACCTGGGAGTTAGTTGATTTACCTCAAGGATGCAAGACCTTAGGTAATAAATGGATATTTAAAAAGAAATTGAAACCTGATGGTTCTATAGACAAGTACAAAGCTCGTCTTGTAGTCCAAGGATTCAGACAAAAGGAAGAACTGGACTATTTTGATACATATTCACCAGTGACGAGGATAACATCAATTAGGATGCTTATTGCAATCACATCCATACTTGATTTAGAAGTACATCAAATGGATGTAAAAACTGCATTTTTGAATGGTGAACTAGAGGAAGAAATATATATGAAGCAACCTGAAGGGTTTCTAAGCTATGGAAAGGAAGATAAAGTATGCAAATTAGTAAAGTCGCTTTATGGCCTTAAACAAGCTCCAAAACAATGGCATGAGAAATTTGATGAAACTATGTTATCAATTGGATTCACAATAAATGAATCAGATAAATGTGTCTATATGAAACACACATTTAGGATATGTCATTGTTTGTCTTTATGTTGATGACCTGTTGATCCTAGGAAATAACAAGGTATAGCTAGATCTACGATGGAATCAGAGTTTATTGCACTAGATAAGACCGCAGAAGAAGCAGATTGGCTTCGAAGTTTCTTGGAAGATATTCCAAATTGGAGCAAACCTATGCCTCCAATATGTATACATTGTGATAGTCAATCAGCAATTGGAAGAGCTAATAGTACAGTATACAATGGTAAATCTAGGCATATTCGTCGTAGACATAAAACAATAAAACAACTTCTCTCTAATGGAGTTATCACTATAGACTACATAAGGTCTAAAGATAACATAGCAGATCCACTAACAAAAGGCTTGCCAAGAGAGAAAGTTCAAACCTTATCGATGGGAATAGGGTTGAGGCCCATAAACTAAAAGTTTTTCTAAAATGGAAACCCCACCCAGTTGACTGGAGATCCCAAAATCTAGGTTCAAAGGGACAACTAAGTTTAAGAGAAACTTGATAGCACTGTTACACTCAAACCATTCCTATGATAAGTCAGTGCTTTATTTGTTGGAAAATAGGATAAGTATTGATACTTTTAATGATGACTGTACTTGAGGAATTGTGAATACCCTTTACAGAATCACCTACGTAAAGTGCAAAGGCGCCGCTTCAAAGAGAATTATGAGGCCAAATTCTCTAAGCACTTATGAGACCAGGCAGGTGTTCAAGGCAAAAACGAACACATACAGAGAACGAAGGATTATAAGAAACATTTGCCGTGTGTTATCTATTGTAGAATTACACAAAAGGCTTACAGTTCAAGGACATTCTATGTCTACTGATTCGCCTGTAATTCAAATAGGTAAACACTAGGAAAGTTCAAGGCCCCTGTGCTACTTTAACCAATACGATAAATGGTTCGTGAAACTAAGAACAACTGCCCATTCATGTGAAGGATTTTTAGAAATGAATGAGTTAGTGGAGAGATTTGGGAAGAAGAAAGCATTATACAAAGTCCCACATCGGGGAATATTTGTACCAATTCCTCTATATATACTACAATCCAACATAGTATATCAAACAAAAGGAGAATGAGGACAAAGTGTGGAAGAGATAAGGCAATGTGGCATGTAGACCTTCATATTAATATTAATATGTCAAAGATAGGGCCTTGGGCCTTGGGGCTCTTTGGGTCTCATGATTAAATGGGCCACCGACTGCCGCGTGGGCCTGCATGCGCCAAAACGGCTATTTTTGATCAGATGTGTCTGTTAATTTGAACGGTAACCAGATGCGGCCATTTCCTTCCAGATGCGGCCATTTCCTTCCAGACGCGCTCACACAACGGTCACTGTTGTTGGTTTAAGGGTCGTAACCTTTCCAACAGTCACGACCGCTTCGAATAGGCACCTCCTCCAGCCTATAAATAGGTGGCCAGAATCCGAGAATTATTAATTAAATTTTTCTCTATTTTCTGTTCCTTCTTCCTACAAGATCTTTGTTCTAGTTGCTATAATCTCTTCAGTTCGTCGGCGCTCCGTCTGCAACCACCATGCTGCAGGGCTGGTCCGTTTCATCCTGGGAAACAAATTGCTAACGGTCGTAAACTACGTACGTTGGCAATATTGTTTCAAGGAAACAGTTTCTACTGGACTCGGACGCTTTAATCGGTAATACCTTTCATACAGATCTAGTCGTGCATTTTGGTGTTACAATTTCTCAAAATTAATTGACAAATTAGTGACAATTTTTGTCATTACTGTTTCTGCATTATTTTGTAACTGTTATTGAAGTTACAATTGATTTCGTAACACTTTTCGGTAGTTGCGAATAATAATATTAAAGTTGGAACTTCCCCCAAACTGACGTGGATTCCTCCCCTTTTCTCATTTCAAAATACTCCTTTCTTTTCCGCTTCCCCGTTTTTTCCCCCTCTACCTCATCTCCAAATGCTACACCACGTCCTACCGGCAACTTCCTTCTCTTCGCACGTAATTTCCCTCTTTGCTCTCTAACACGGTATTGTCAAATTCCACCCCTCTCCGCATCCATCCCTATTCTGAACCACCGACTCCTCCCCTCCCTCCCCGTCACTCCTCCCCACGAAATACCCGCCGCCGTTACAATCCTTCTCCACTCATCTATTACTGTAGCCAACTGCCTTTCCGAACCTTCACTTTCCATTTGCCAACCTTCAACACGACTGCCCACCAGAATATGGCCTGCTTTGGCCCCTTCCTCCCCCGGCTGCTCGGTCGACTGTGCAGGTAACCTCTTCCTTCCTCGGTGTTTTTTAATTATTATTTTCTTCTATCCCGACTGATTTACTACCTACTCTGTCTTTCTATTCCAATTACCACTGCGACTATGAAAATTTTATCTACACCCTACGAACTGACGAATTTACCTCGATCTATTTTTCATTTACGATGAATTTTTAGATATCCAACCACTCAATCGTGAGCATACGTCTTCAAATTTTCAAGCCGTGTATAATGTTAATGTGCTGTCTGTGTAAACCAATTTGTTGAAGTTGATGATTTTCCAGACTTATGCTTGAAGTTTACTTAAAGAAAACTTAATTTCCGTTGTAACTTATTATTTTTTCTCCCTTTTATTTGTTTTGCTGTGGCTTATTCGACTAACGGTTTGATGACTATATGGCTCAGATATGTTTGGTCCTTCCTTTTTTTATCCGTTCCTTCGTCCTGATGATTACTTAAATCGACATATGGTGCATGAGTCGTTGTATGTTAGTAATCAGTCATTTATTTGAGATTCAACATACTCTTAGTTCCTCAGTGTAACCTGAGAAAGTGAGCTGAAATTACTACCTCTGTATTTGTGGTCAGATAGCATCACATTGTTGGTGAGGACCGAAAAATTCTCCAGTCCGTTCCGTTTCTGTATGCCCTCACTAAACCACCTTAGTATACAATAAATAAAAGCTTGTGTAGAACTACCAGCTTCTTATGCCACTTAGGCACGTGTCCTTTAAATTTGATGGTTAAACGATAAGGTTTCCTATCCTGTAGTTAATACTTGCATGAATGGTAACCGTGACAAATAATATTTAACTGACTGTAGCCTTCCCTGTACTACATGTATCATATTTTGTTTCCTGTTATCATCCGTACCTGCCGCTGTCCCTGAAGTTCCTAAAGTTGGTTTTATTTACTTGGTAATACTACAGCTGAGAACATGTTTATAATCTAACTCAACTCCTTGGTGTAACCATAAGATAATTATGATAGGAAAAGGGGGTCGTACCTGATCGAGCTCGCTTACTGCTTTGATTTGAATTTCAGTTTAAGACGTATTCAATTTAAGTTGTTACACGGTGTATTACTTTTAATATGACATGGTATGTCCGCTTGATCAGTTGTCCCAACAAACGAATTACTAACCATTGTATGTATATGACATGATCTAAACTTTTACTGACTGTCGTTTACAGTTACATTGTACTACATTTAGTATGTCCACTTGATTAGTTGTCCCAGCAAACGCATTACTAACCATTGTATGTATATGACATGAACTAAACTTTTATTGACTATAGTTTACAATTACATTGTACAACATTTAATACGTTAATATTTACCACGGTATGGTATTCTGTGGTTTTCTAGGCAGGCTAAAATAAAAATTAAAAACAAACAGTTACGGTTTATCCATACTGCTTCACTTAAGTTGCTAATATCATTTTCAATTCAGTTCAACTTTTCATTCGTTGATGATTTCCATAATCACAATGGGTTGGTCGCTACTACATGTAGTCGTTGCCTATAAATTTTTTCCCCGTTTATTATTATCAACTCCTCTTTCACATTAACGCCTTGATTTGCACTACTGCTATCTCATAGGTTTTCGATAAATATTGGATACAGTTCAGTGTTATCACTAAGTTTATCTACAACTGTTTCAGCTTTGTTTAATTCATTTTTCGTGCTCTCTGACATGTTATTACTCCAATGTTATCGTTGTCCATTTACTTACCTGCAACCAAATATTACCAGCATGAATCACATAAGACTCTGGTTGGATCGGCTACTAATTTCCTTTAACTCCACTGTTTGCTTTTGCAGGCAACCAACATCCGTGCTGTCTAAATAGAAGTTATACTAATCGTTGTGCATTTGAATTCACGTCACGCTAGTTTAACGGTTGAAACTACATTCAGCCTGGCTGGCCATGTTCTCCCTCAATTTTTTACTGCGTGCTGATTTGGTAACAGTTTCCCACATCCCTTTCCACTTTTCATTTGTTGAAACATATGCATTTCCATATTGCTTCTCCTACAACTTAATCTTTATCTGCTTCTCCACACGTACCCATATCTGTACTTCAAAGTATAGTAAGTTAATCATCTTTTCCGTTTAAGTGAAGCACGAACAAACACACTTTACTGCCCACATTGCTTTCCTCATGACTTAAGTGCAATGTGTTTATTTATCATTCGAGCGTTTGTTACCAACCTTCGGTTCATAAGATTTTATACATATTTGAATTCCAGAGTATAGACGACAACTGTCATTCCTCTTATATTCGTTCCACGTTTTTGATGTCCCAACTTCACATTCAACGGTCGGGGTTTGAGATTTGACTGTTTCAAGGACAGAACGCTGCCACTTATAATGTAGCATAGGCCTCCTTTTAATTTTGCTACAGGCATAATTTGAACGCGATTACCGTAGTTTTAGATGTGCCACGATATCACATATACAGGATGCTATTTTTGAAGCATCGTCAAATGAGTCTTTGAATAAAACTAATAACAACGAATTGACAACTGACAGAAATCACGTAGAGGAAATGAAGAAAAAATTTTCAGGCAGGGTCTAAGTGGAAACTTTGAAACCAAGCTGAAAATCATAGAGCGAGAAGCATTTTGTACAACTTATATGGGGCCGAAAACAGATCCACAAACGGATCCAGCATCCCCCAGCCAAACTCACTCTAAAATTGCATGTACTACGTATACGTATATAGTTTGATGTAGGCAACAGAATAGTAGTACTGCATATGTTTCACTTTTATTTTCTGCTTATTAACAGTCAATCTATGCAAGGGTAATGAGCTAAAGATACAACTTCGAATATCAGTTTTGCACACGCCCCTTTTACTGACTATGTCTTTAAATGCTACTTCTTCTTAATATTTGATGTCCATCTCTGCAAACACTGGGGCTGTTTCTCAGCAGAGAGGAATAAAAAGTTGATGTTATCATAAACCGTTTGTACTTTGTTACTCTTTCTTTCGAAAATTATCCATGCGCATATGTATGTGCATATATGTATGAATAATTAGTTTACTTTCCATTTGCAGATTCAAACTGTATGGTTTATCCAAACTGTTTTGCCTATTCTATTACTACAATTTTCTACTTACTTCAACTTTCCATTAATTGATTATTTTTTATCATCGCACACGAGGCCTAGCTATTTTTTGTAGTCGGTGAATTTAAATTTTTACTCCGTCCACTAACGCCAACCCGTCGTTAACATTACATGCTTGATTTGCAGTACCGTTGTCTCCTCTATTTTCGGTGTTTGCTTCTGCAAGCAGCCAACGTTTTTGCTCTGTAAACAGAAGCTATACCGGTTGTTGCACGAGTGGATTTCCACCACGCTGGTCTACGAGTTGAAGATACAGTCAACCTACTTGGCTTTGTTTTCGCTCGCCTTTTTTAAACCGCACTGAATTGGTAACAGGTTTTTGTATTCCTCTCCCTTTTTGACTTTTTGAATCAACTGCATTTCTGTACTACACCTCAACAGCTATGACTCATCTTTTCAATTTAAGTGAAGTGTGAATAAGCACGTTTTAACGTCCATAATGCTTTTCGTACAAATTCAGTAATATATGTGCATTTAGCATTTAAGCGTTCCTTAACAAACTTTTGAGTTTAAGAATTTCTCAATACTTCAATTTCAGACTGCAAACGTCAACTGTGAACTGATTATTTTTTATCATTGCACCGGAGTCCTATCTATTTTTTGTAGTCGGTGAATTTAATTTTTTACTCTGTCTGCTAGCGGCAACACGTCCTAAACATTACGTGCTTGATTTGCACTACTGTTGTCTCCTATATTTTCGGTAGATTTTGGATACCATTCAATTTTTTGTTCAAGAGTTTATCTACAAATGCTTTACCCATATTTCCTTCATTTATATGTGTATGGTGTATTTTTACTACAATGTTAAAGGTAACAATTTTGCTACATGTCACCAAGGATCATCAGCATGAATTACATTACACTCTGATTGCACCAGTTACCTCCTTTATAAAAGCCGGTGTTTGCTTATGCAGGCAGCCAACGTTTTTGCTCTGTAAACAGAAGCTATACTGATTGTTGCACGAGTGGATTTGCAGCACGCTGGTTTACGAATTGAAGATACAGTCACACTGCTTGGTTCTGTTTTTGCTCGCTGTATTAGACCGTGCTGAATTGGTAAGAGTTTTTCATATTCCTCTCCCTTTTTGACTTTTTGAATCAACTGCTTTTCTGTACAACACCTCAACAGCTGTGACTCATCTTTTCAGTTTAAGTGAAGTGTGAATAAGCACGCTTCAATGTCCAGAATGCTTTTCATACAAATTCAGTGATATATGTGCATTTACCCTTTTAGCATTCCTTAAAAAACTTTTGCTTTTAAGAATTGCTCAATATTTCAATTTCAGACTGTAATCGTCAACTGTGATTTCTCATATACTCATTCCAACGATTTGATCTACCTATATCATATTCAGTGGTTGGAGTGTCAGCTTTCGTTCTTTCAAGGACAGATCATTGCCATCTATACTTACGCATGGGCCTCCTTCCAATTTCATAGCATAAGTGATTTGTATGCAGTTATTCTACTGCTAGCTGTGCCGTGGTATCCCATATACAGTATTAATTTTTTAACCACCATCCTTTTCATTATTGGAGAAAACTAATAATGACGAACTGGTTCATGTCCCAAACAAATTGGCGGAATTGATAACAAAATTTTTTCAAACATGGTTAACCTGGAAATTGTGATAACAAGGTGAAAACTAGAGCGGGGGAAAACAGTTCGTGTAGATTATATAGGGTCGAAGACGCATCCACCATTCCCCAACAGAAATCAGACCAATATTGCATGTAGTTTAGACAAATATATAGTTTCGGTTAAGCAAAATTATGGTAGGAGTGTATATGTCCCAGTTTTAATTTTTGTCAATTACCAGTTAATCTACGCATGGATTATGGACTGAAGGTACAACTGTGAAGGTCAATTCTGCGCAAGTCCCTTTGAATAATTGTGTCTTTGAATGCTAATTCCGCTTAATACTTGCTGTCCACCGCTCTGTACGGTGAAGGTGTTTCTTGGCACACAAGGTTTCTAAGTACTTGGTCTATAGGTCCAGGAAAATAAGGTTTATGAGTACATAATCTATAGGTCCAATTACATATGTCTTCCCTGTTTTTCCTGGTTTTATTCATTTTGAACATGCCTATTTTTACCGATTAAAAAAATGACAAATTTGTTCTCTGTTTTTATACTGCTTTTAACCTCCGCCTACTTTAGGGTCTTAATATTAACTGGATGAACGTTGCACATGTTGTTCTTTATTTATCACTGTCTTATTATTTTTGTTTTCCTTTCCCCGCCTTATGGTCTAACCACGTATAACTATTGCTGTTACTTTTTTAAAACCCCTTTTGTTTCCCACCAGCTATCCTCGACTCATCGCACTCATTATATCCAACGTTGGTAGGCTGGATGGTTGATTTTGATGTCGGACATTAGCATGTTCCACACGCGTGCATGTCAGCAATCGGTACACATGCTTTTGATACCATCTTTGTACACATTATTCTACCATTTACAACTATCTTAATGTTTCTTTACGTTCTACATGTTGTCATATTGATATTGCTCTGTCTGTCCTGAGGCTGAATTAATTTATAAACCCAGATATGCAAGTCCGCAAGAGCAAGATGCAGACTGCTGCTGGGGTGGAAACGGGCATAAAGATATCATACAACCAGATAGATGCGGTGCAGCCACTACTGTAACAACCAGCATATTTTACGATTGTATATTTAAATGTTTTATTTAAATATAGCGTCGTTAATCGGATTAAAGTTCAAAAAGCTACTTTTTGTAAACAGTTGAATTGGGACTCAAGACCACTTCCATTGAGTCCAAAATGGCATTTACAACTTTTTTGAGTATAAACATCGATATGTTTGGAGTTGAGTAGAATTTTGCTATTTTCTATTTTTGGGCTTTGGGTTTCAGCCCATTAACCCAACTGAATACCCTAACTCCACTCAAGTTCCTTCATTCATTCTCATTTTCCTAATACTCTCTAGCTAAAGCAAAAATGGTGGAAGAGAAAGGAAATTAAAATTCCTAAACCTAGTTTACTAGGAAATTCAAATTCAAGCTCTAGAAATCAAAGAGAAGCTAAGGTAAGCAACCTCTTCTTCTTCTCCATCTCAATCTCTTCAATTCTCAGCAATTCCTAACCCAAACTTAGGAAAAACTTCACCTTTGATAATAGAATGAAGATTCTTGTGGTGTGTTGAAGAGGAATTGTTCTTGCCTTGTTTTAAAAGCTTCTCATTCATTGTTTTTGGGTTTTAAGGTGAGTTCTTTAACTCACATCTACGTCTATAGCTATCATTGTTATTAGGTATGAATTTCTAACATTTGTGCATATTCATTTGCTTTTGATTTGAATTGATTTGGTGAATTTTCCAAATTTTGGTGTTTTGGTCCAATTTTATGAAAATGATGATTGGACATTGATGTTTGGGGTGTATTGAAGAGCCTATAAGGCCGGGTTATCGCTTGGCGTAAATTCTTAGTCGTCGTTGCTCGTCCGATCGTTTCCGATACGTTTTGGTCACTTTGGCCTAGGCAAATTGTTGCCCAGACCAGGTGACCAGACGTCTGGTGACCAAGTCCAGACGTCTGGTGACCAAGTCCAGACGTCTGGTGACCAAGTCCAGACGTCTGGTTTGGACCTGGAGCAAAATTGTATGCACGCAAAATATATAAAAAAAAGTCAGAGACTAATTCCAGACGTCTGAAATTTAAGATCATACGTCTGGATAAGTCTCAGACGTCTGACTTGAAGTTTCAGACGTCTGGGGGTTCTCTAGATTATTTTCAGAGAATAAAACCAGACGTCTGGATTCTAAACCAGACGTCTGGTCATGGCTCAGACGTCTGTTTTGATATTCCAGACGTCTGAGTGGTTTCTGAACTATTTCCAGAAAACAGATCCAGACGTCTGGATTCCAAACCAGACGTCTGGAAACATTCATTTTTGCCTATTTAGGCTGTTTTGTGTGGATTTCCTATTTTTAATCGATTGCTGTTGATCCGATAGTTGTCATCACTTATTATCGACTTTGATGAATTTTTCTTTGGATTTTTGGGAATATCCATTTTGATGGATTTGGTATCGATTTCTTTGAATTTGATTCACGTCTTAGAATGAGAATCTTTGGTGATTGATTGTTTTTACAATCATTTTTGTGATTTGTCACTTTCAAATACAAAGGTTTCTATACTAGTAGTAAATATTCAAACTCTTTCACAACAACGATTTCAACACTACTTTTAAATACAAAGCTCGTTTAAAACCGTTTTCCAATCTATTAGTAATTTAGTATATACAAACCTTTACCTCATTCGTACGAAAAATCCAATTAAACGACTTAGCAAAACAAGTGGTATGAAACGCTTGCGTTTACTTCGTCGGTTAATTCTTGGACTTGTTCGATTGAACTCTTGTGATAATTTTCGAGTGGAAATCTACAATTTGTTCGTAAATATGTAAGTTAAGTTAGTGGTTATGCGACATGAAGCTAAACTCTTATATTTACTTGCTTAGTGTGATTCACACTTTTTATTGATCGATGATGATCATTTTGTGATTTACACTAGCGATGTGCGATGTCTATTTGTTTGTGTGGGGACTAAAAACCCCGTTTGTGGAACTTCAGCTCAATTTGGTGGGGTAGCGACCCATGGTCCTCAGGCCGTTTGTGAAGCTTCGGCTCAAAATTGATGGTTAGCGACCATGGAATAGCGTTCCGTTTGTGATACACGTGTTGGTGAGTTTTCATGCTCCCGTTTGTGATAGGCCTCCCCCTTTGTGATTTCTGGTTGTGATTTTTAGAATTTGGGTTTCACCAATTTTCGTGGATTGACAATGATATGTTTTGTCAATATTTATGTATTGGTGATTTAAAGAATGTGATTCTTTTTGGTGTTTTGAGATGATATGAGATATTGTATAATTTTTGTTGTTAATTGATGTATACTTGACACAGTATGGCATTTTTGTTATCATACGTTTTTGGTCATATCTCTTATTCTATCTCATTTTTATCTGATATTTATAGCTAGACTGATCCGTTTATTGTTTTCTTCTTAAATAATACTCAGGTCAGACCGAGGGATTTCAGGTGCTCCTGCTTGACTTCTTATCAGGGATTATCATCTGATTTTTGGCTAACTACTTTAGATTAGTAGTTTTTGTTATTATACATTTGAGATATAGACTCCTTGATGTATAATTATTCTTTTGTCTAGCACTTGTATCTATTCTTTTGTGATGTAGTGGATCTTGTTTGACCACTACTTTGATGTACACTTTTATGTGTTATATTCATATCTGATTCCGCCGTTGTGATATGAATATCTGTGACTGATTTGTGTTATATTTATTTCTATATTTGTTTCCGAATTCCACTTAGCCACTGTGTGGTAGCTTTGAGTTTGTATTTGATATGTCGGATTTCCTCTTGAAATGAAATGTAAGTGATATTATCTGACATATCGGTACTCGCACAATGCAATTACACAGATGGCCGATCCTCAATAGCCTTATTCTTCGTGCTAGTCGACGGCATTACCCCGTAGTGTCCTTGGCTAGCGTGAGTATAGATGTGGGGCATCACAGCTTGGTATCAGAGCCAAACTTCGGAACAATATAGAATAATCTAGCAAGGATCATTGTCCTAAGTCTTTCTTAGGAATCGTGCCATAGTATTTAATTTGAGCCTTCGTACTGTTCTATCCTATTTCTTTTTATGATGCCTTATTTTATCAATCAAGTTTGTTTGATATTCATTCTGTGAATAACTTTTTCCTCTTCTTTCTTTCTTAAAGAAGAGAAATGGTTAGACCTGGCCGTCCCAGCGCCGGTCAATCAAGTGCTACTCCTCAGGATGGAGTATTTGTCTGCTCAGCAACTTCTAGATCTTGTAAAAAATGCTCAAGCTATCGGACCCATTCCAGAGCCCACTCATCCTAAATCTGGGTTTGCACGCTTGTACAGTGATTACACCAACTTGGGTGGAAAGCCTTTCAAGGGTTCCAAAAGTGTTATAGAAGTCCAAGCTTGGCTTAGAACATGCGATCGCATCTTTTCCCGCATGAATCTTATTGATCTACATCGAGTCCAAGTGGCTTCTAGCATGCTCCAAGAAAGAGCATTATACCGGTATGAGCTTTTGATCTCCGAAATTGTTGAAGCGGATCTTACTTGGGAGCAATTTCGGGAAAGATTCGAGTTAAAATTTGTGCCAGAGGCTGAAAAAGTATCTCTAGCTCGACGCTTCATTGACCTTGTTCAAGGTGAATCTTCTGTGATGAATTACGTCGCTTCTTTCGAATCTCTATCTAAATATGAGGTCGAGTATATTAATACCCCATTGAAGAAAAATCAGAGATTTGTCTACGGGTTGAATAAGAATCTCAAGAAGCCATTACTTCTGAAACTGAAAGTTTCTTTTGATCAGCTTGTTGATATCGCTCTTCGACTCGAAGAGGCCGATAAAGAAAGTGATGTTGAAGTCAAACAAAACATCAACAAGAAGAGGCCTTTTAAATTCAAGCCTAATTCCAACAAGAAAGGGAATCAAGCAACTTCGGTAACAAAGACTCCTACCTCTAGTCGTGGAGAATGTTACAATTGTGGTTCTAAGGACCATTATGCAAATAAGTGTCTGAAGCCCCTTTCTTGCCGTTATTGCAAGAGTTCGGGTCATACTATATCTTTGTGTCCCAAAATTCTAAGCAAAAAGGAAGGCAAGCTAAATGTTGTGCAAGCCCCTACTAACACTTCTCGTGGTCAAGGTATTTCTCATTCTATCCTTGATGGCATTATTATATTTCGTGATTTTCCTATACGAGTTCATTTTGCTACGGGTGCATCTCACTCTTTCATATCAAAAGAACTTGTTGATGCTTTTGTCTTTGAATGTTGTTGGCTTAATGACTTCATTAAGGATTGCGAATCCGGTTGGTGGATCATCAACACTCAGTTTACTTTTTAAAGATGTCGAAATTATTTTATGTGATTATGCTTTCCGAGCCGATTTGCATGTTATGCGTTACCTTGGTTTCAGAATGATTTTGGGAATGGATTGGCTTAACCGTTATGAAGCCCATATTCTATGTCCTGAGCGGTCTATATATCTTCGACATCCTCAATCTGTTAAGCAGATTTCTCTTGTTTTGAAAGATTCAGATTCCAATTCGAAAGCATCCTTGTATTCTCTAAATCCTCATGATGACGATAATGATGATGAGGAAGATTTTATTTCTCTCATTCACATTGTTCGTGAATTTCCCGACATATTTGAGCCCATTTTAGGATTACCACCTAAGCGAGCAATTGAGTTCAGAATTAATCTAATCCATGGAGCTCTACCTATTACTCGTCCTCCTTATCGTCTGTCCAATAAGGAAAATGAGGAGATGTGTAAACAATTATCCGAATTGGAAGCGAAGCAATTTATTTAATCTAGTTCCTCTCCATGTGGAGCTTCGGCTATTTTTGTGAAGAAATCTGATGGTACACTTAGGCTTTGCGTTGACTACCGCAAGCTTAATGATCTCACCATCAAGAATAAATATCCCTTACCTCGGATTGATGATCTATTCGATCAACTTAGTGGTGCTAAAGTCTTTTCACAGTTAGACTTAGCAACCAGATTTCATCAACTCCGTATTGCAGAAGATAGCATTCCTTCGACATCATTACGTACTCGTTATGGATCTTTTGAATGGCTTGTTATGCCATTTGGTTTAATGAATGCTCCAGCTTATTTCATTGACCTTATGAATCGAGTTTTCAAAGACTTCCTCGATCGATTTGTTCTCATCTTTATAGATGATATTTTTGTTTATTCTAAAACCAAGGAGGAGCATGAAAAACATCTTCGGATTGTGTTGGAAACTCTTAGGAGCAATCAATTGAAAGCAAAATTTTCCGAGTGCCACTTTTGGCAATCTCGTGTGAAATTTTTAGGACATATTATTTCTGAATCCGGAATTTCCGTGGATCCTTCAAAGATTGAAGCGATTCAAAATTGGAAGAGACCAGAGAATGTGATGGAAATTCGTAGCTTCCTTGGATTGGCGGGCTATTACCGTCGGTTCATAAAAGACTTTTCTAAAATTTCCGTACCTTTTACAAATTTGACAAAGAAGGGAGTTAAATACATTTGGTTAGACAAATGTGAAGCTGCTTTTCAGAAACTAAAAGAACTCCTTTCCGGTGCTCCTATTCTTGTGATTCCCGATGGGAACCAAGACTTTAGTGTTTACACTGATGCTAGTCGTGTTGGTTTGGGAGTCGTTCTCATGCAAAGGGAACGTGTTATTGCTTATGCTTCTAGGCAATTAAAGCATGCCGAGACTAGATATGCCACTCATGATTTAGAGCTCGCGGCTATTGTTTTCACCCTTAGAATTTGGCGTCATTCTCTTTTGGGAGAGAAATTTGTTCTCTACACCAATCATAAATCTTTGAAGTATTTATTTTCTCAAAAGGAACTTAATTTGCGTCAACAATGTTGGCTCGAGTTCCTTGCATCTTACGATCTTGATATTCTCTATACTCCCGGAAAGGGAAATCTTATTGCCGATGCCCTTAGTCGGAAGCAACAAGCGGTTGTTTCCATGATGATATCCGAATGGAATGATCTCGAGATTTTATGTACTTGTGAGATTCGAGATCGTGAATCCAATTAATGTTCATCTCTTGTTTTGTGTAGCCTTGAGGCTCATCCTTCTCTTTTAGACCGCATTCTTGAAGCTCAAAAGCATGATCCCGAATTGGTTCTTCTTAGCCAAAGTTGTAGGGATAAAATTGATATTGAAGGATTGAAAGACTTTGATATTGATACTTGTGGCGGTATTCGAAAATTTGGTAGACTTAACGTGCCAAATATTCGTGATCTTCGTAAAGATATTTTAGAAGATTCTCATCATTCTAGATTTACTATTCATCCCGGTTGTAGTAAAATGTACGTGGATATGAAGCGACTTTATTATTGGGATGGAATGAAATCTGATATTGCTAACTTTATTAAGCGTTGCATGACTTGCCAACTTGTAAAGGCCGAGCATCAAAGGCCCGGTGGGTTATTGCAACCTTTGGACATTCCCGTTTGGAAGTGGGATCGTCTCCATGGAATTTATTAACGGTCTTCCCCGTTCTCGTTCGGGTCATGATAGCCTATGGGTGATAGTAGATAGACTTACAAAATCCGCCCATTTTCTTCCCGTTCGGTCCAATCGGATCGTACCTATTTTGGCTAAACTCTATGTCAAGGAAATTGTTAAATTGCATGGAGTTCCTACTTCTATTGTTAGCGATCGTGATCCATTGTTTACTAGTGGATTTTGGAAGGGTCTTTAAAAAGCTTTGGGAATGAAGCTTAATTTTAGCACCGCTTATCATCCTCAGTCCGATGGACAAACCGAGCGTGT
Organism: Allium fistulosum; assembly: GCA_030737815.1. Classification (NCBI taxonomy): domain Eukaryota; kingdom Viridiplantae; phylum Streptophyta; class Magnoliopsida; order Asparagales; family Amaryllidaceae; genus Allium; species Allium fistulosum. Next base: position 1,028,075,203 of record CM060905.1, on the reverse strand, counting down.
GAATCAAACTCTTGAAGATCTTCTTCATGCATGTGTTCTTGATTTTGGTGGAAGTTGGGAAGATCATATTTCTCTTGTTGAGTTTTATTATAATAATAGCTTCCAATCTAGTATTGGTATGGCACCTTTTGAGGCACTTTACGGAAGGCCACGCCGATCTCCTTCGTGTTGGCTTGAAGCCGGTGAGAGGCTGGTTTTAGGTCCAGATTTTATTCGGGATGCCACAAAAAAGATTGACCTTATTCGTCATAGGATGAAAGAAGCTCAAAGTAGACAAAAATCCTATGCCGATAACTGAAGAAGGAAACTAGAATTTTCTGTGGGAGATTTGGTTTTCATTCGTGTTTCACCAATGAAGGGTGTTGTGCGTTTCAGTCGATTGGGAAAATTAGCACCTCGATATGTTGGTCCATTTCCCATCACCGAACGCATTGGTTCCGTGGCTTATCGCCTTTTATTACCGGCTCAATTTTCTGCTATTCATGACGTGTTTCACGTCTCTCAGCTACGGAAATGCCTTCGAGATTCCGATTCTATTCTTGAGCTCGATGTTATTAAAGAAATTGAAGTTTTGCCTAATTTGACCTATGAGCAACATCCTATTCGTATCATTGCTTCGGAGATGAAACGCCTTCGAAATAAAGATGTTCCTCTTGTAAAAGTTCAATGGTCCTCAAATCCTAAGGATTGCTCTTGGGAATCCAGAGAACTCATCGAGCGAACACATCCGGACTTACTTTCTCGTGCTCATTAAGGTGAACTTCTCATTTCGAAATTTCTTCTTTTTATGTTGTTATGCCTTTGTATGGTTGTTACTTTTTATTTCTTTTTCTTAAGTATTGCGAGGACGCAATTTCTTTAAGGAGGGGAGTCTGTAACAACCCGCATATTTTACGATTGTATATTTAAATGTTTTATTTAAATATAGCGTCGTTAATCGGATTAAAGTCCGAAAAGCTACATTTTGTAAACAGTCGAATTAGGACTCGATACCACTTCCATTGAGTCCAAAATGACGTTTACAACATTTTTTAGTATAAACATCGATATGTTTGGAGTTGAGTAGAATTTTGCTATTTTCTATTTTTGGGCTTTGGGTTTGGGGTTCAGCCCATTAACCCAACTGAATACCCTAACTCCACTCAAGTTCCTTCATTCATTCTCATTTTCCTAATACTCTCTAGCTAAAGCAAAAATGGTGGAAGAGAAAGGAAATTAAAATTCCTAAACCTAGTTTACTAGGAAATTCAAATTCAAGCTCTAGAAATCAAAGAGAAGCTAAGGTAAGCATCCTCTTCTTCTTCTTCATCTCAATCTCTCTTCAATTCTCAGAAATTCCTAACCCTAACTTAGGAAAAACTTCACCTTTGATAATAAATTGAAGATTCTTGAGGTGTGTTGAAAAGGAATTGTTCTTGCCTTGTTTTAAAAGCTTCTCATTCATTGTTTTTGGGTTTAAAGGTGAGTTCTTTAACTCACATCTATGTCTATAGCTATCATTGTTGTTAGGTATGAATTCCTAACATTTGTGCATATTCATTTGCTTTTGATTTGAATTGATTTGGTGAATTTTCCAAATTTTGGTGTTTCGGTCCAATTTTATGAAAATGATGATTGGACATTGATGTTTGGGGTGTATCGAAGAGCCTATAAGGCCGGGTTGTCGCTTGGCGTAAATCCTTAGTCGTCGTTGCTCGTCTGATCGCTTCCGATACGTTTTGGCCACTTTGGCCTAGGTACATTGTTGCCCAGACCAGGTGACCAGACGTTTGGTGACCAAGTCCAGACGTCTGGTTTGGACCTGGAGCAAAAATGTATGCATGCAAAATATATTAAAAAAAGTCAGAGACTAATTCCAGACGTCTGAAATTTAAGATCAGACATCTGGATGAGTCTCAAATGTCTGACTTGAAGTTTTAAACGTCTTGGGGTTCTCTGGATTATTTCCAAAGAATAAAACCAGATGTCTGGATTCTAAACCAGACGTCTGGTCATGGCTCAGACGTCTGTTTTGATATTCCAAACATCAGAATGGTTTTCTGAACTATTTCCAAAAAACAGATCCAGACGTCTGGATTCCAAACCAGACGTCTAGAAATATTCATTTTTGCCTATTTAGGCTGTTTTGTGTGGATTTCCTATTTTTAATCGATTGTTGTTGATCCGGATAGTTGTCATCACTTATTATCGACTTTGATGACTTCTTTCTTTGGATTTTTGGGAATATCCATTTTGATGGATTTGGTATCGATTTCTTTGGATTTGATTCACATCTTAGAATGAGAATCTTTGGTGATTGATTGTTTTTACAATCAATTTTGTGATTTGTCACTTTCAAATACAAAGGTTTCTATACTAGTAGTAAGTATTCAAACTCTTTCGCAACAACGATTTCAACACTACTTTTAAATACAAAGCTCGTTTTAAAACCATTTTCCAATCTATTAGTATATATAAACCTTTACCTCATTCATACGAGAAATCCAATTAAACGACTTATCAAAACAAGTGGTATGAAACGCTTGCGTTTACTTCGTCGGTTAATTCTTGGACTTGTTCGATTGAACTCTTGTGACAATTTTCGAGTGGAAATCTACAGTTTGTTCGTAAATATTTAAGTTAAGCTAGTGGTTATGGGACATGAAGCTAAACTCTTATATTTACTTGCTTAGTGTGATTCACACTTTTTATTGATCGATGATGATCATTTTGTGATTAGACTAGCGATGTGCGTTGTCTATTTGTTTGTGTAGGGACTAAAAACCCCGTTTGTGGAACTTCGGTTCAATTTGGTGGGGTAGCGACCCATGGTCCTCGGGCCGTTTGTGGAGCTTTGGCTCAAAATTGATGGTTAGCGACCATGGAATAGCGTTCCGTTTGTGATACACGTGTTGGTGATTTTTCATGCTCCCGTTTGTGATAGGCCTCCCCCCTTTGTCATTTTTGGATTTCTGGTTGTGATTTCTAGAATTTGTGTTTCACCAATTTTCGTGGATTGACAATGATATATTTTGTCAATATTTGTGTTTTGGTGAATTATTTAAAGAATGTGATTCTTTTTGGTGTTTTGAGATGATCTGAGATATTGTATGATTTTTGTTGTTAATTGATGTATACTTGACACAGTATGGCATTTTTGTTATCATACGTTTTTGGTCATATCTCTTATTCTATCTCATTTTTATCTGATATTTATAGCTAGACTGATCCGTTTATTGTTTTCTTCTTAAATAATACTCGGGTCAGACCGAGGTATTTCAGGTGCTCCTGCTTGACTTCTTATCTAGGGTTATCATCTGATTTTTGGCTAACTACTTTAGATTAGTAGTTTTTGTTATTATACATTTGAGATATAGACTCCTTAATGTATGATTATTCTTTTGTCTAGCACTTGTATCTATTCTTTTGTGATGTAGTAGATCTTGTTTGACCACTACTTTGATGTACACTTTTATGGGTTATATTCATATCTGATTCGGCCTTTGTGATATGAATATATGTGACTGATTTGTGTTATACTTATTTCTATATTTGTTTCTGAAGTCCACTTAGCCATTGTGTGGTAGCTTTGAGTTTGAATTTGATATGTCGGATTTCCTCTTGAAATGAAATGTAAGTTATATTATCTGACATATCGGTACTCGCACAAAGCAATTACACAGATGGTCGCTCCTCAATAGCCTTATTCTTCGTGCTAGTCGACGACATTATCTCGTAGTGTCCTTGGCTAGCGTGAGTATAGAGGTGGGGCATCACAACTGCTGTCATGATTTCATAGACATGTCCCTGCATAATTTCTCTAACTTTCTTTGTCAACAGCATGAAGAGGACGCCGTCAAATTGATTTCTATCGAGCGATCTTACCATCGACAGAGTTAGTACCATTTTACTACCTTTTTTCGTCAGACTATGCATAGTATACACGACCATTTACGAAATGTTGTTCTGTGTTTGTAGTTTGTCAGATAAATCGCCATCATTGACATTGAAAACTGAGGCACAAAAAAATGTGGACGGCAGCTATAGGTATGACTGATTTTATTCTTCATCTGCTATGGTACACTGACAGAACTTCATACGTCTCCTTTACAGTATGTCTGTTGTAGGTTATTACAGCTTTTGAATGTTCTTAGCATTGTTGTCTGTTATTGCAGAAAACCACAACCTGACGGGGTATCCCACCGACTCATTTTCGGCATCATTTGACTTAGCTCAACGTGGGAACATCATACCTATGTCTGCTGCTTCACAATGTACCCGTCTTTCTGCAGTTGGGAATTACGGGCAGCGTATGTAGCGCACATTAACTTGGTTAGTATAAAATCCATTGACTATTCAAACCTTTTCTAAATTTTTTTGCTAAATATGCAGGTAAAATGTTTTCGGTGCACAATTTTGGTCCCCCTACATGTACATGTTCGTACTGTGGAGCATTGCTTTGGTTTGAAGAAAGGATAAAGGGGGAAGTACAAATTAAAATCCAAAATTTTCAATATGTTGTCAGACGGGAAAGGTTCGGCTGCCGTCCTACCGGCCAGCCCCCAATTATTTAATGGATCTTCTGGACTACAATGGAGGATCTGTTTCAAAGAAATTTCAGCAACGTATACGAGTTTATAATTCTATTTTTACTTTCACGTCAATGGGTGGGACTGTTGATAACTCCATAAACAATGGTCGTGGTCCATATGTTTTCAGATTGAATGGTCAGAACCACCATCGAATTGGCTCGCTTCTGCCGACGATGGGTAAACCAAAATTTGCTCAGTTATATTTCTACGACACCAGTAATGAAGTCAGTAATCGGGGTTCGTTGTGCGGTGAAAGTATGATGCAAGATTTAGACTTGGGTATTGTGAACAATCTAATATGCATGTTCAACCACTGTAGCGAGTTGGCCAAAGTGTTTAGGATGGCTAGAGATAGATTTCATGCGTTGGAATACCAGCCTATCACCGTCAGTGTAACGACCCAGAATTTAAATACTTTAAAATATACTATTTAAAGTGATTTTAAATATGAATTAAGTAAGGTTATATGATTCAAACAAAATTATATAGGGTTTGGGAAGAGAAGTATACACAAAAATAGTAACATTTGCCTATATTGACAACAGTGACAAAATGCTGAATTTAGAAAAGTAAGTTTCAATGGTTAAATAAATTATTTTAATTAATTTATGTGTTTATATTTTTAAGTAACATTATACAAATTTATTTTTAAATTTGGTTTACATAAATAAATGGTTTAACCAAAACGTCAAAATGTGACCGTAAAACATTTTATCGAAAATCAACGTTTTGTCTATTAAAAGTTGTCGCAACGTCGTCGCACCTTTATTTTGTTATATAGGAACATATATTTAAATGGTGTAATTATTAATTAATTCACTAATTAAATTTACTTTTACTAAACATACTTAGAAAATTCTAGAATATAATTAAGAAAAAGTAAGCACAAAAAGACAAAAATTTCATTTCAAAGCAAAAAGTAAAACATCAAATCAAAGAAACGTAATTATTACTTTCTTTTCTTAATACTTAAGTGAAAATTACATAAAGTAATGATTTGAACCGTGATGTTAAGTGTTCAAAAAAATAAGATTACTTTATAAGTAAGGGTATTTTGGTCTTTTTACAAAATATTATTTTAATCCAAAAACTTTTCTATAAATAAGACCACCATTCTTCCACTTTCTTTACACATTTCTACCTTCTTCTTCTTCTTCCATTTCTTTACTAACTTTTTCAAAACCAAATCAAATCAACTCCAAACACCACCAAACTTTGCCAAAGACCTTAGAATACCATTAGAACGTGGTTTAGTATCTAAGAAGTAAAGAAATGATGAAGGAAGAGGTAGAATAGGGCATGGTCGAACCTATCGAGAAGAGGGAGCAAGTTCGTGAAGCTTCGGAGCGAGAAAAAGAGAAGGAAGTGCTGCCGGAATTAAAAGGAAAGTCTACGAAAAAGATTTGGTATAGTTAAGAAGACGTAGTGAACTGTTGTTGCATATGAATGTTGGTAGGAAGTTAATCTTTTGGTAAAAGGTGAGAAATTCTCATCGCTTTTGGATTTATATTTTAGTTATGATAAAACAATCACATTTATACACTTATGACATATGAATGTTTATTTGATTGTTAATATGGTAATTTGACAGTTAGTTAATTAATTTAATTATGATAATATGTCCCGTTATGATATTTATAGTGAATGTTGGATTTGAAATCATATGTTACGTGATTGGTTGAATGGATGTTATGTTAGTGATAAATATGAATATTGGATATGTTCATTTTAATTTAAATAATCACTTTGTTTATAAAACCATATTTTAGTGATGTGAGATATTTTGGAAAAATAAGTCTCTTTTCATTTAAAAGTGAAATTAAAGTTAAAATAAAAGAGAACTTGAAATTTGAAATGAAACGGATTTGAAAAGGATAGTTAAATAGAAATTGAAATTAAAATGAATAGTGAAATTGAAATTAAAATCGATTTTGAAAAATTGAAGTTGAGATTAAGGTTGAATTGAAGTTTAAATTGAAATTAGATTTGAAATCTAAGTTTTAAATATGTTTAATTTGAAGTTAGAATTGAAATTGAAATTTAAAATTTTAATATTAAAATAATAGGAATATAATAATATTATAATATGGTAATAGTGAAAATACATTTTAAATACTTTGAAAAGTGAAAATATTGATTTAAAATGATTTGTAATGATTTTATAAGTGATAGAATTCAATTTGAATAAATTATTTCAAATATTGAAAAATAAGTTAAAACTAGGTGCGTCGCGCAAAGGTAGTTCACGATTTCGCGCCGAAAAGTTCAAATGAATGTGTAGAGTGGAATATAGCTCGAAATTCTTCGAGACAAGAAAATTCCGGACTAATATATCCATATCTTCTAAACGAAGAAAGAAAATCAAAATTTGGTTTAGTAGATTTTGAATTAGGTCCAAATCAATTTTCTAGAAAAATCGCGCTAGTGTAGTTAAGTGACCAAAACAGGAAATCTGTTTAAATGAATGTTTTTAATTACGGAAAAACATGGAATAAATTTGATAAACCTATTTAAATGATTTGAAAGATATTTGGATTGAAAAATATGAGTTAACAAATGTTTAAAAGTTGATTTAATCAAATAACCTTATATAGCACTTTCCGTAGTACTTTTATGCTGCGAATTGTATAACTTTTTGAATGTGAGTTTAAATGTAATGATTTTTCCTTAAATCAATTGTGAATGTTTTTAAAAGGAAAATTTATCATTTTGAAAGATAATTGGGAATCTTTATGATCAATTCCAAAATAAAGTTGATAACTGAGTATGCGGAAACGACTAGTACATTTGTCCAGCCTGTGAGATCTTGGAAGATAAAACAAGGTGTTTAACTAAGGTTAGGGATGGAGCAACCAGTGCCCTGAACTTACCTGGCCTATGTTTTCTTTTCTTAGGCGAGGGGTGGAACAGATCGAAAGGAAAGCCCGGATGCTCTTAAATAAAAAGTTTGTATTAAGTTTCCAAAATAAAAGAAGATTAGTATTATCCAAAATTTAAGCAATCTTCAAAATGAATGATCTCTATGATCGTTTTTACTCAGAAATGTTTGCTAAGATTTATTTAGGGTCCATCGTAAACGATGTCTTAAATAACATTGTTTTTGACCCGCCTAAAAGTTAAGGAATTTGGATCAAGAGTTAAGTAAAGAAATTTGTAAATATTATCCAAAGCGAAAGAATGAATTTCTTAGAATTATTCTAAGTCAAAAGAAAGAGATTTCGTAATCATCCGAAAAGAATTAAAGTGAAAAGAGACTTAATAAATCCTGTATACTCATATTCACTTTTTACCGATAATTGGATTTAGAAGGAACCAGGGTCGGATTTGGGTGATTCCTATCCGGAAACCAATTCGAACCAATGTATACGTTCGAACATGAAGACTTGTTAAAGATGAAGATTATTGAAGACCGTGGATCTTCATAGCGTGAGGACTGCTTGTTGATTTGCTCAGGGTCGCACCCATTACAGAGTTATATATAGTAGTGGTCTCCTCGTTGTGGAGATTTTTTCGGATTGCAAGGACTACTCACTACTAGTGGTAGTAGGAGAGTGCCTTCGATTTGTCCTGTTCCTGGACAACTTGTATGGACGTTTGTCTGACATTGCATTTCTAAAGATTATGTACATTGGTTTTTACAAACGTACATCAGTGGTGGCGGAGAAGGAAACTTCTCTTAGCTTAACACCCTTCTTTAGACATACGAGCTCAAGGGTTGTATTTTTGTGGAAGGCAATTAGTAGTCAATGGAAATGGCAAATATGGCATTCAAAAATGTGATGTGTGCTTTGTGAAAAGGTAATCGTAACCTTAAGCCTCATCAAACCGGAAATGACCGAAACAGGATTAGATGCGGCAAGGCTAAGTGGGTCATTCCCAAGTAGGGTATGATCATCCCCTTCTAGATATAATTCTTTCCACTATGACGTTCGGGATGTAAATTAATGTGGTGTATGGAAAACGAGCGCTCGGTTAAAGGTCGGTAACGACCGGGGGATGACATATTCGGTACTACCTAGTTAAAGTGGTAGGCCGGTCTTTTGTTGGTAGAGGGCAGAAGTTCTATGCCTCGGGACATCCATCTAGAGGTGTACCCATTCGGAAGGTACATCCTTCACCCGATCATTTGTATGGAAATCCATATTCCAATAAGAACCTACGGTTTTGTTTGTAGAGCCTAGTATGCTGGAATTTAATAATGGTAACAATTTCAGCTAAGATTAATAAGTTTATTTGCAAATGTTTTCAAAGGGATGTCATTAAAAATAATATCAAATGTTTTGATATATAAAAGTGTTTTAGTTATCATAAGGTAAAAACCCGTCCGTGTTTATGTGTGGGCATGGTCTTATGAGATACTCTTTATTTTCAAAGGATTTTATTAAAAGGCTGATATATGACACTGTCATCTATTATTGAGTTTTTCTCACGCTGGTTTATCAAGCCTGATCTGGGTATTTTCAATACTCGGGTCAGATCCGAGTAGTTTCAGGTTTAGTCAAAGACGATTGGAGTTTTCCAGAGGAGAGCTGGAGGTATTCATCTACGTATGAACGTATTCTATTATCCGTTGTACTTAGTTTGTTTGAGTTGATGTATGTCCGCAATTGTAAGCACAGATGTTTATAACTGTCCAAGCAGAATTTAAGTTAGACTCTGATATATGTATTTAAATGTTTTCCGCTGTAAAGATATTTGTTCAATATTATATGTTATTCCATTCATGTGAGATTCGGTTATGTCTATTTTTCTTTATTACCCTTCATGTTCCGTATTTTTGGGCAATTTGAGTTGAACATGTGTGGTTTATTGTCGATTCAATGGGTACGGAAAAACGGGCCTTGACATTTGGTATCAGAGCTAAATGTTAAGCGAGAACCTTGGCTTTCTTATGGGTAAAGTCTCATCAGAGATAGGATTAGTAATATCCTAGGATGAGTAACTCATTAGAGATAGGGTTAGTAACATCCTAGAATGAGTTATGAGAGTATTATATATACGAGCGCGTATTTGTTAATTTTATAAAAATGGTTTTGGTTTAAAGAAATTGGTAAATGAAATAATTTTACCATGGGTTTATATTCTAAATATCAAAGAGGATACTATTATTTTTGGTTAGAAATTAAGGATTGTTTGTAATTTAGCTTAGTAAAACTAAAATATGAATATCTTGTGATTAGAATTGCACAATTTGACTATAAGATATTTCATATAGAATCAATTAGTTGAAAGCTAGAATTTATAACTTTAATCATATACCCCTAGATATTTGGTTATTAAGAAATAATGATTTAATGAACATCAAAATGGATAGGTTTAAAAGCTAAGTTCAAATATCTTGTGATGTAAAATTCACGATTTGATTATAAGATATTTGATGATAATATTGAAGCTAGAAGTTGTAATTAGAGAAAGTAAAAAGAAAATGTACGCTTAGAAAAATTCTTATCAATGAGATGGAAAAAGATAAAGCTGAAATTAAAACTTTGGGTAAATATAATAATAAAAGGGTAAGTTCTATAAATTATAAGGAGATAAGTTAATTCGAAATTTAGACACTTTGATTAGATTAAAATCAAAGTGAAATTTAGGAATAAGAGATATAAGAAATATCATCCTAATATAAAAATTTGAATTAGTGATACATTTAGGATAACCTTTGTAATTCAAAATGAAGTAAGATCAAAAGTGGAAGTTTTGAATAATATGGTTAGTATGTTGATTGTTGGATGAAAATGTTTAAATAACAAATACCATGTGAATTGAGTTTCACAATTTGACTATAAGGTATTTGATGGATTTAAGGTTAAGAAATTTGATTTAGAAATGGATAGGTAAATAAGTTAAGTGGATAATCATAGAATTAGTAAGATAAAGATGTACACTTAGTAAAGTTGTCTTATTAATATATGGATAAGATAAACAATGTTAGATAAATCAAGACCTTAGGTAAATAAAACTAAGGATTAAGTTTTATAACTTACTAATCTGAGATAATAGTAGAATTCCACATTTGTTGAACACCCTAATTGAAGTAATGACGGTTTGAAGTTTGGGGATATGTATAAATACTCTTAGGAAGTAAAGGTATATTATACAAGTTTGAATCATATTTGTATACTTAAGTAATAATGGGTTTAGTAAAAAGTAAATGGTTGAGAAATAAACTTGGATTAATAGAAATTTTGAAAAATATGTTAGGTAAAAATTAATGTGAATAAGTACATAAGTTAAACGTAGATCATTTCGGCACATAAATTTTTAATCTAAGATTTAAGTACAGAACTTTGAGGTGTTTACACCAATCCGAAAAAGGATTTGTCACTCGATTCTTGACGGCGAGCATTGATGAGAGTTCGTGATTATGTACACAAGTTTTCTATCATAGTTGAGAGCTATGCAAGGAAAGCAAGGGTGTGATTAGAAAGTCTGATCAAAGTTCGCACTAGAAAATCGGGGAATCAATACTAGTTCAGAAGTAAAGTTGTGGATTCGAATAATAGATTGAATCAATTATCACATATAGTATGAACTTTTTTGGATCTGTCTATATAGTAGTTGGATAGTTATCTAAAATAGTGGACACTATGATATAAGGGTTGGACTGATGTTTTGGTATGTGTATATATATAAACCTCAGATGTAGTACATGCTCAGGTCAAGGGATGAGTTATGTGGATGTATTCGTTTATGTTGATATATTATCAGTTTGGTTGTTTTTGAATGTATAGTCTTGTTTGGTTGTTGTATATAATATCTTATGTATGCGGTATGCACTAGGATGGGTAGGATAGTAGTCTAACATGATGTATGTATATATAGCCTTAAGTATGTGATAAATACTCAGGTTAGTGTGGGGAATCTCTGTATGTATGTTTGGCATCATTTGTTTTAGTGTTGTTATGATATCGACCTTCTTCTTTTCTATCATTAGTATAAATACGTCAAAATATTTGAGAATACGAGTATGAGATAGATTCCTTTATCTAACTGTTAGCGCCAAAATTGGTCACTAACCCCAAAATCCAGATGAAAGCACCAAATACCAATCACAGCTCAGAGATAGAATGTATGTAGAGAGTAATAATGTGAAGAACAGTTAAAACAGAAATGAAAGTAGTAAAGAACAACAGATTTTATAGTGGTTCGGCTAACTTCGGCCTACGTCCACTCCAGAAGTTTGCTTTTTATTGCTGTAATAATCGATTACAGTTACAAAATGGCAGAGTTGCCTTAGCCTTAGAAAAGAGACAGTAAGAGAGCAGAAAGAAGATCCCCTTTTACTGTGCCCCTGCCCCTCTATTTATAGACAAAGATGGGTTGGACTTCCCTGGTGGGCCTGGTAGCCGAGTACCTCAGCCCAAATGGTGTGGTCTCCATATGCCGAACCATAGATGCCGAACAAGGTGTGAATGCCGAACGATCTACTCATGTCGAACGTTGGGAGGTGCGAGGTATGGAGGTGCGGAGTATGGAGGTACCAAGATATGGAGGTGCGAGGTGTGGAGGTGCGGAGTATGGAGGTGCGAGATATGGAGGTGCGAGGTGTGGAGGTGCGGAGTATGGAGGTGCGAGATATGGAGGTGCGAGGTGCAATGTCGAGCGAGGTGAGGTATGCCGAACGACCCATCCAATGCCGAATGCTCCTTGATGCCGAACGATCCATCCAATGCCGAACGCTCCTTGATGCCGAACGATCCATCCAATGCCGAACGTCTCCTTGATGCCGAACGATCCATCCAATGCCGAACGTCTCCAGATGCCGAACGTTGGTTAATGCCGAGCGCTCCATCCATTGTCGAACGTCTCCAGATGCCGAACGTTGGTTAATGTCGAGCGCTCCATCCAATGTCTAGCGTCTCCAGATGCCGAACGTTGGTTAATGCCGAGCGCTCCATCTAATGCCGAACGACGAACTCTCTATGCCGAACGCTCGCCCAGTGCCGAACAAGATTTATGCCGAACACTCCTTCTAATGCCGAACCATCCCATCATACTTTAGTCTCGATAGTTGTGAAGTTGTTTAAGTTAAACCCGTCTGTCCGCGGCCTTGCCAAAAGGCGGGTTAACACTTGCCCCCCAAAAGATGCCTTGCTGTGAAAGGTGTGTTTTGAATAGCCTCAAGTCCAATATCCAAAGTCCATGTTTCATCCATATCCAATAACCAATAAGGGACTTTAGGACCTCTTCGGGTCGATATCCAAATCCATAACCTCTCCGGGCTCTTGCCAAGCGCAATCCACACCTGATGACCGTGGTCCAGTGTCCCTGGACGTTGAGATAACCTCTCCGGGTTCTTGCCAAGCGCAATCCACACTTGACGACCGTGGCCCAGTGTCCCTGGGCGTTGAGCTAACCTCTCCGGGTTCTTGCCAAGCGCAATCCACACTTGACGACCGTGGTCCAGTGTCCCTGGACGCAAGTAATGCCGTGGCTTAAGTCCTAAGCCGAATCCTGGTCGCTCCGGACCCTTGTCGAGCATAGTCCATACTCGACGACCTTTAAGCCAAAATCCAGAGAAAATCCAATCAAAATCCAATCCGAAAAACAAACATTCAAACCAGAATTCAAACCAGGAAAACGAGAAAAACAGGGAGTTCAAACCAAACTCCAAAACCAAACCAGAAAAAGCAAATGTCCAAGTCAAAGGAAAAAACAGATTTCACAAACCCGGGCGTTTCGGTAAGCCATCATCTCAGAGCATGCCTGAGGGTTATCTCCGACCCCGTACATGAGTAAATGATTTAACCATTTGCCCGGAGTTTGTTACTTATTCCAAACCATCAAGATTAGTTGATGACCAATCGGTCACCATTCCTGGGCCTCGCGCCCTCGTCGTTCGAGGTAGGCGGAGGCTGTTCATGTTCCACCGCCGCATTCCGAGTTCCGACATACTGTCGCAACTGACCATTCCTTATATGCTCCTCGATTATATCCTTTAGATGTCGGCAGCTGTTAGTATCATGCCCGTCTAGGTCATGAAAGAGACAGTGCCTTCCTGATGCCCTTTCACGTTCTGTGGGTTCCCTCCTTGATGGCCTTCGATAGGGAAGACGATCTCGAGTATCTAAGAAAATCCGCTCCAACGTTGCGTTCAATCCTGTGTAAGTGGAGAACTTTGGTTCTCCCCAGCGCTTCCTTTTCCCTTTATCCTTGTCCCCACCTGAGCTTTCGCCGAGTAATCTTCCATCCTTAGTCATGTTTACTTCCTGTGACCTCATGTCCAAACATGCATCCTCTTGTCGAAGAAATCTTTCATCTTCATGAAAGAATTCCCCAATATCCAACGGTGGGTCCCGTACCAACGATACTTTGAACTCCGAATTATCTCTGACTCCTGATACCGCAGCCATCAGAACCATTGATGGATCTGGCCGATCCACCGAAGCAACTGCCGCATTAAATCGAGTTAAGAATGTCCTGAGCGATTCATCTGCCCCCTGTTTGACTGATGTTAGTGTCATCACGTTCTTTGGCCTTTTTATGTGAACTCGAAATTGACTTAAGAACTTGTCCACCAGTTCTGTCCATGTTCCAATGGATCCATCCTCCAGCTGTCTGAACCACATAGCAGCAATTTCAGTCAAGTACAGGGGAAACATCGGGCCATAACCTCCTCCGTTGCCCCCAGCACTTCCATATGCCTAGTGTATCTCATCAAGTGGTCGGTGGGATCCGTCTTCCCGTTGTATACTTCCAGAGTGGGTAGTTTGAAATCGGACGGATTCCTAGCTGTCCTGATGTTCCGGGTAAACGGACTTTTGTTAACTCCCTCTGAATCCCTATTTGTCAGACCTCCGCGAATAGTCCGCCTGATAATGTCAGCCAATCTAGTGTTTCCAACTAATCCAGACTGCCCCCCAAGTCCTCTAGGAAATTCTGGCACATATTCTTCATCACGTACTCCCGGTGGCGTGCCTCCGAGTCTAGGTCCATCTAGATTGTTAACCGTTTGTTGATTGGGAGCTGCCCCCTGCTGATTCACTCCATCTATCCGTTGGTTGAGTTCCTCTGGTCCAGCTCCATGATCTTGAGCACCTGCAGTTCCTGGTTGTCCAAATTGTCTAAGAAGAGCCTGCATCATCTCCTCTTGCCGTTTCATCATCTGCTCTTGCATAGAATTCATCATTGCTGCATCTCATCCCGAGTTATGTAGATGGATGCATGATCCTCTCCAGCTCCAGAAGAGGCTGCTTGACTTCCTTTCTGATTGCTTCTTTCCACTACTTGCTTCCTTGTTGGTGGTCTAGCCATTGCTTTCAAGGATCCAAGTTCCTAACTCCAAAGTTCCTGAGTTCAGTTCTCAGTGGAAGCACCAAAGTGTTAGCGCCAAAATTGGTCACTAACCCCAAAATCCAGATGAAAGCACCAAATACCAATCACAGCTCAGAGATAGAATGTATGTAGAGAGTAATAATGTGAAGAACAGTTAAAACTGAAATGAAAGCAGTAAAGAACAACAGATTTTATAGTGGTTCGGCTAACTTCGGCCTACGTCCACTCCAGAAGTTTGCTTTTTATTGCTGTAATAATCGATTACAGTTACAAAATGGCAGAGTTGCCTTAGCCTTAGAAAAGAGACAGTAAGAGAGCAGAAAGAAGATCTCCTTTTACTGTGCCCCTGCCCCTCTATTTATAGACAAAGATGGGTTGGACTTCCCTGGTGGGCCTGGTAGCCGAGTACCTCAGCCCAAATGGTGTGGTCTCCATATGCCGAACCATAGATGCCGAACAAGGTGTGAATGCCGAACGATCTACTCATGTCGAACGTTGGGAGGTGCAAGGTATGGAGGTGCGGAGTATGGAGGTACCAAGATATGGAGGTGCGAGGTGTGGAGGTGCGGAGTATAGAGGTGCGAGATATGGAGGTGCGAGGTGTGGAGGTGCGGAGTATGGAGGTGCGAGATATGGAGGTGCGAGGTGCAATGTCGAGCGAGGTGAGGTATGCCGAACGACCCATCCAATGCCGAATGCTCCTTGATGCCGAACGATCCATCCAATGCCGAACGCTCCTTGATGCCGAACGATCCATCCAATGCCGAACGTCTCCTTGATGCCGAACGATCCATCCAATGCCGAACGTCTCCAGATGCCGAACGTTGGTTAATGCCGAGCGCTCCATCCATTGTCGAACGTCTCCAGATGCCGAACGTTGGTTAATGCCGAGCGCTCCATCCAATGTCTAGCGTCTCCAGATGCCGAACGTTGGTTAATGCCGAGCG
Organism: Allium fistulosum; assembly: GCA_030737815.1. Lineage (NCBI taxonomy): Eukaryota > Viridiplantae > Streptophyta > Magnoliopsida > Asparagales > Amaryllidaceae > Allium > Allium fistulosum. Next base: position 1,028,059,410 of record CM060905.1, on the reverse strand, counting down.
CTCCATCTAATGCCGAACGACGAACTCTCTATGCCGAACGCTCGCCCAGTGCCGAACAAGATTTATGCCGAACACTCCTTCTAATGCCGAACCATCCCATCATACTTTAGTCTCGATAGTTGTGAAGTTGTTTAAGTTAAACCCGTCTGTCCGCGGCCTTGCCAAAAGGCGGGTTAACACTAACTTTAATTTCGAGGACGAAATTCTTTTAAGTATGGGAGAATGTAATGACCCAGAATTTGACCACTTTAAAATATAATATTTAAAGTGATTTTAAATATGAATTAAGTAAGGTTATACGATTCAAACAAAATTAGATAGGGTTTGGGAAGAGAAGTATACACAAAAATAGTAACATTTGCGTATATCGACAAAAGTGACAAAATGCTGATTTAGAAAAGTAAGTTTCAATGGTTAAATAAATTATTTTAATTAATTTATGAGTGTTTATATTTTTAAATAACATTATACAAATTTATTTTTAAATTTGGTTTACATAAATAAATGGTTTAACCAAAACGTCAAAATGTGACCGTAAAACATTTTGTCGAAAATCAACGTTTTGTCCATTAAAAGTTGTCGCAACGTCATCGCACCTTTATTTTGTTATATAGGAACATATATTCAAGTAGTGTAAGTATTAATTAATTCACTAATCAAGTTTACTTTACTAAACATACTTAGAAAATTCTAGAATATAATTAAGAAAAAGTAAGCACAAAAAGACAAAAATGTCATTTCAAAGCAAAAGGTAAAACATCAAATCAAATAAAGATAATTATTACTTTCTTTATTTAATACTTAAGTGAAAATTATATAAAGCAATGATTTGAAATGTAATGTTAAGTGTTGAAAAAAATAAGATTACTTTATAAGTAAGTAAGAGTATTTTGGTCTTTTTACAAAATATTATTTTAATCTAAAAACAATTTTCTATAAATAATACCACCATTCTTCCACTTTCTTTACACATTTCTACCTTCTTCTTCTTCCTCCTTGAAGCTCTCTTTAATGGCTTCTTCTTCTTCCATTTCCTTACTAAATTTTTCAAAACCATATAAAATCAACTCCAAACACCACCAAACTTTGCCAAAGACCTTAGAATACCATTAGAACATGGTTTAGCATCTAAGAAGTAAAGAAATGATGGAGGAAGAGGTAGAATAGGACATGGCCGAACCTATCAAGAAGAGGGAGCAAGTTCGTGAAGCTTCGGAGCGAGAAAAAGAGAAGGAAGTGCTGCTGGAATTAAAAGGAAAGTCTACGAAAAAGATTTGGTATAGTTAAGAAGATGTAGTGAAGTGTTGTTGCATATGAATGTTGGTAGGAAGTTAATCTTTTGGTAAAAGGTGAGAAATTCTTATCGCTTTTGGATTTATATTTTAGTTATGATAAAACAATCACATTTATACACTTATGACATATGAATGTTTATTTGATTGTTAATATGGATGATTTGACAGTTAGTTAATTAATTTAATTGTGATAATATGTCCCGTTATGATATTTATAGTGAATGTTGGATTTGAAATCATATGTTACGTGATTGGTTGAATGGATGTTATGTTAGTGATAAATATGGATATTTGATATGTTCATTTTGATTTAAACAATCACTTTGTTTATAAGACCATATTTTAGTGATATGAGATATTTTGGAAAAATAAGTCTCTTTTCATTTAAAAGTGAAATTAAAGTTAAAATAAAAGATAATTTGAAATTTGAAGTGAAACGGATTTGAAAAGGATAGTTAAATAGAAATTGAAATTAAGATGAATAGTGAAATTGAAATTAAAATCGATTTTGAAAAATTGAAGTTGAGATTAAGGTTGAATTGAAATTAGATTTGAAATCTAAGTTTTAAATATGTTTAAATTGAAGTTAGAATTGAAATTGAATTGAAATTGGAATTTAAAATTTTAATATTAAAATAATAGGAATATAATAATATTATAATATGGTAATAGTGAAAATACATTTTAAATACTTTAAAAAATGATTTGTAATGATTTTATAAGTGATAGAATTCAATTTGAATAAATTATTTCAAATATTGAAAAATAAGTTAAAACTAGGTGCGTCGCGCAAAGGTAGTTCACGATTTCGCGCCGAAAAGTTCAAATGAATGTGTAGAGTGGAATATAACTCGGAATTCTTCGAGGAAAGAAAATTCTAGACTAATATATCCATATCTTCTAAACGAAGAAAGAAAATCAAAATTTGGTTTAGTAGATTTTGAATTAAGTCCAAATCAATTTTCTAGAAAAATCGCGCTAGTGTAGTTAAGTGACCAAAACAGGAAATCTGTTTAAATGAACGTTTTTAATTACGGAAAAACATGGAATAAATTTGATAAACCTATTTAAATGATTTGAAAGATATTTGGATTGAAAAATATGAGTTAACAAATGTTTAAAAGTTGATTTAATCAAATAACCTTATATAGCACTTTCCGTAGTACTTTTATGCTGCGAATTGTATAACTTTTTGAATGTGAGTTTAAATGTAATGATTTTTCCTTAAATCAATTGTGAATGTTTTTAAAAGGAAAATTTATCATTTTGAAAGATAATTGGGAATCTTTATGATCAATTCCAAAATAAAGTTGATAACTGAGTATGCGGAAACGACTAGTACATTTGTCCCGTCTGTGAGATCTTGGAAGATAAAACAAGGTGTTTAACTAAGGTTAGGGATGGAGCAACCAGTGCCCTGAACTTACCTGGCCTATGTTTTCTTTTCTTAGGCGAGGGGTGGAACAGATCGAAAGGAAAGCCCGGATGCTCTTAAATAAAAAGTTTGTATTAAGTTTCCAAAATAAAAGAAGATTAGTATTATCCAAAATTTAAGCAATCTTCAAAATGAATGATCTATATGATCGTTTTTACTCAGAAATGTTTGCAAAGATTTATTTAGGGTTTATCGTAAACGATGTCTTAAATAACATTGTTTTTGACCCGCCTAAAAGTTAAGGAATTTGGATCAAGAGTTAAGTAAGGAAATTTGAAAATATTATCCAAAGCGAAAGAATGAATTTCTTAGAATTATTCTAAGTCAAAAGAAAGAGATTTCAAAATCATCCGAAAAGAATTAAAGTGAAAAGTGACTTAATAAATCCTGTATACTCACATTCACTTTTTTTCGATAATTGGATTTCGAAGGAACCAGGGTCGGATTTGGGTGATTCCTATCCGAAAACCACTTCAAACCAATGTATATGTTCGAACATGAAGACTTGTTAAAGATGAAGATTATTGAAGACCGTGGATCTTCATAGTGTGAGGACTGCTTGTTGATTTTCTCGGGGTCGCACCCATTACAGAGTTATATATAGTAGTGGTCTCCTCGTTGTGGAGATTTTTTCTGATTGCAAGGACTACTCGCTACTAGTGGTAGTAGGAGAGTGCCTTCGGTTTGTCCTGTTCCTGGACAACTTGTATGGACAATTGTCTGACATTGCATTTCTAAAGATTATGTACATTGGTTTTTAAAAACGTACATCAGTGGTGGCGGAGAAGGAAACTTCTCTTAGCTTAACACCCTCCTTGAGACAAACGAGCTCAAGGGTTGTATTTTTGTGGAAGGCAATTTGTAGTCAACGGAAATGGCAAATGTGGCATTCAAAGAAGTGATATGTGCTTTGTGAAAAGGTAATAGTAATCTTAAGCCTCATCAAACCGGAAATGACCGAAATAGGATTAGATGCGGCAAGGCTAAGTGGGTCATTCCCTAGAAGGGTATGATCATCCCCTTCTAGATATATTTCTTTCTGCTATGACGTTCGGGATGTAAATTAATGTGGTGTATGGAAAACGAGTGCTCGGTTAAAGGTCGGTAACGACCGGGGGATGACATATTCGGTACTACCTAGTTAAAGAGGTAGGCCGGTCTTGTGTTGGTAGAGGGCAGATGTTCTGTGCCTCAGGACATCCATCTAGAGGTGTACCCATTCGGAAGGTAGATTCTTCAACTGGTCATTTGTATGGAAATCCATTCTCCAATATGAACCTAAGGTTTTGTTTGTAGAGCCTAGTATGCTGGAATTTAATAATGGTAACAATCTCAGCTAAGATTAATAAGTTTATTTGCAAATGTTTTCAAAGAGATGTCATAAAAAATAATATCAAATGTTTTGATATATAAAAGTGTTTTAGTTATCATAAGGTAAAAACTCGTCCGTGTTTATGTGTGGGCGTGGTCTTATGAGATACTCTTTATTTTCAAAGGATTTTATTAAAAGGCTAATATATGACACTATCATCTATTATTGAGTTTTTCTCACGCTGGTTTATCAAGCCTGATCCTGGTATTTTCAATACTCGGGTCAGATCCGAGTAGTTTCAGGTTTAGTCGAAGACGATTGGAGTTTTCCAGAGGAGAGCTGGAGATATTCATCTATGTATGGACGTATTCTATTATCAGCTGTACTTAGTTTGTTTTAGTTGATGTTTGTCAGCAACTGTAAGGACAGATGTTTATAACTATCCAAGATGAATTTAGGTTAGACTCTAATATATGTATTTAAATGTTTTCCGCTATAAAGATATTTGTTCAATATTATATGTTATTCCATTCGTGTGAGATTCTGTTATGTCTATTTTTCTTTATTACCCTTCATGTTCTGTATTTTCGGGCAATTTGAGTTGGACATGTGTGGTTTATTATCGATTCAAAGGGTACGGAAAAACGGGCCTTGACATTTGGTATCAGAGTTGAAGGTTAAGCGAGAAACTTGGCTTTCTTATGGGTAAAGTCTCATCAGAGATAGGATTAGTAATATCCTAGGATGAGGAACTCATTAGAGATATGGTTAGTAACATCCTAGAATGAGTTATGAGAGTATTATATTAACGAGCGCGTATTTGTTAATTTTATAAAAATTGTTTTGGTTTAAAGAAATTGGTAAATGAAATAATTTTACTTTGGGTTTATATTCAAAATATCAAAGAGGATATTTTTATTTTTGGTAAGAAATAAGGATTGTTTGTAATTTAGCTTAGTAAAACTAAAATATGAATATCTTGTGATTAAAATTGCAAAATTTGACTATAAGATATTTCATATAGAATCAATTAGTTGAAAGCTAGAATTTAGAACTTTAATCATATACCCCTAGATATTTGGTTATTAAGAAATAATGATTTAATGAACATCAAAATGGATGGATTTAAAAGCTAAGTTCAAATATCTTGTGATGTAAAATTCACGATTTGATTATAAGATATTTGATGATAATATTGAAGCTAGAAGTTGTAATTAGAGAAAGTAAAAAAGAAAATGTACGCTTAGAAAAATTATTATCAATGAGATGGAAAAAGATAAAGTTGAAATTAAAACTTTGGGTAAATATAATAATAATAGGGTAAGTTCTATAACTTATAAGGAGATAAGTTAATTCGAAATTTAGACACTTTGATTAGATTAAAATCAAAGTGAAATTTAGGAATAAGAGATATAAGAAATATCATCCTAATATAAAACTTTGAATTAGTGATAAATTTAGGGTAACCTTTGTAATTCAAAATGAAGTAAGATCAGAAGTGGAAGTTTTGAATAATATGGTTAGTATGTTGATTGTTGGATGAAAATGTTTAAATAACAAATACCATGTGAATTGAGTTTCACAATTTGACTATAAGGTATTTGATGGATTTAAGGTTAAGAAATTTGATTTAGAAATGATAGGTAAATAAGTTAAGTGGATAATCATAGAATTAGTAAGAAAAAGATGTACACTTAGTAAAGTTGTCTTATTAATATATGGATAAGATAAACAATGTTAGCTAAATCAAGACCTTAGGTAAATAAAACTAAGGATTAAGTTTTATAACTTACTAATCTAAGATAATAGTAGAATTCCACATTTGTTGAACACCCTAATTGAAGTAATGACGGTTTGAAGTTTGGGGATATGTATATATACTCTTAGGAAGTAAAGGTATATTATACAAGTTTGAATCATATTCGTATGCTTAAGTAATAATGGGTTTAGTAAAAAGTAAATGGTTGAGGTGTTTACACCAATCCGAAAAAGGATTTGTCACTCGATTCTTGACGGCGAGCATTGATGAGAGTTTATGATTATGTACACAAGTTTTCTATCATAGTTGAGAGCTATGCAAGGAAAGCAAGGGTTTGTGATTAGAAAGTCTGATCAAAGTTCGCACTAGAAAATCGGGCAATCAATACTAGTTCAGAAGTAAAGTTGTGGATTCGAATAATAGATTGAATAAATTATCACATATAGTACGATTTTTTTTGGATCTGTCTACATAGTAGTTGGATAGTTATCTAAAATAGTAGACACTATGATATAGGGGTTGGACTGATGTTTTGGTATGTGTATATATATAAACCTCAGATGTAGTACATGCTCAGGTCAAGGGTTGAGTTATGTGGATGTATTCATTTATGTTGATATATTATCAGTTTGGTTGTTTTTGAATGTATAGTCTTGTTTGGTTGTTGTATATAATATCTTATGTATGCGGTACGCACCAGGATGGGTAGGATAGTAGTCTAACATGATGTATGTATATATAACCTTAAGTACGTGATAAATACTCTGGTTAGTGTGGGGAATCTTTGTATGTATGTTTGGTATCATTTGTTTTAGTGTTGTTATGATATCGACCTTCTTCTTTTCTATCATCAGTATAAATACGCCAAAATATTTGAGAATACGAGTATGAGATAGATTCCTTTATCTAACTTTAATTTCGAGGACGAAATTCTTTTAAGTATGGGAGAATGTAACGACCCAGAATATGACCACTTTAAAATATACTATTTAAAGTGATTTTAAATATGAATTAAGTAAGGTTATATGATTCAAACAAAATTAGATAGGGTTTGGGAAGAGAAGTATACACAAAAATGGTAACATTTGCCTATATCGACAAAAGTGCCAAATGCTGATTTTAGAAAAGTAAGTTTCAATGGTTAAATAAATTATTTTAATTCATTTATGAGTGTTTACATTTTTAAATAACATTATACAAATTTATTTTTAAATTTGGTTTACATAAATAATTGGTTTAACCAAAACGTCAAAATGTGACCGTAAAACATTTTGTCGAAAATCAACGTTTTGTCGATTAAAAGTTGTCGCAACGTCGTCGCACCTTTATTTTGTTATATAGGAACATATATTCAAATAGTGTAAGTTTTAATTAATTCACTTATCAAGTTTACTTTTACTAAATATACTTTTTTGAGAGAGACGGGTGTGTAGCGTGATACTACACAGCCGGTTAAGTAGTTATATTAAATACTTATAAGAGATCGATCGACAAGCCCGATCGATGGCCAAAATAGAGTCATAGAGCAACAATATCCAACTAAAGTACTAGAGTAACATAGTCAAGAGATCACAAAATATTACAAATATCAGTTAACTAAGAGCCCTCGGTAGGCGAAGTCTACCTGCGCGGTGATGCGCTAGTGCTACCCTGGGATTCTGCTGGCTGTAAGCTGCGAGGCGGGAGGCTCAGTCGAAAAGGCGCGGAGGAGCTCTGACCTGTTAGGGAGGAGAAAAAGTGAGTGATACTTCTACAGGTACCGCCAAAGTGGCGTAAAGGTTTCCCAAACACATGTGCATTTCTCTCTTTCCAAATGCACCAACTGAAGATTGATAGGTAAGTGTCCATCAGCACGTTCTGCTGGTTGTACTGGCAATAATCGAAGAAGGGGGTCGGGGTGGGGATATACCCCAATAGATAAGCGCTGGTTGCAGCCCAAATTGAGTAGGTAAAGTCACAATCGAAGAAAAGGTGGGTGATAGATTCATCATGAGTGGAAGAAAAGACACAGCGTGGGTCGACAGGGATGTTGAGACGGTTGAGTCTATCTTTGGTATTTATTCTTCCAAAAATTAGGCACCATTGAAAAAAAGCTATGCGAGGTGGAAGATTGCAACGCCAAATCCTGGGAAAGGAGAATAGGTGGCCGGGGTTATTTAGGTATTGATAGCAGGATGAAAAAGTGAAGCCCTTTAAAGGTGCAAGGGCCCAGAGGAATTGATCTTGATTGTTGGAAGGGTAGAGCGATATGAGTATATTTGTTGCAGTGAGGAGTTCAGGAACCAGATCTACATCGAAAATGGTGGGTGGGCAAAGGTGCTCAGGGCCAAGGGCGAAATATTCTTCGACAGTTGCGTTAGTGAGGGTGGCGTGTGAGAAGAGGATGGGCAGGAGCTTAGATAAGGGCAGTTGGCCATACCATGTGTCATGCCAGAAGAAGCAGTTGTTACCACTTTCAATTTTCACCTAGAAAAGTGCTTTGACTCTAGGAAGTGTTTGTAGGACCCCAGACCAGAAGGGGGATGGCCGGAAACGGGTGGGGGAGTGGAGCGCCAGGTGGGGGTTTGAATGATAGTGTAGGCAAAGGATCCAGGTTTTCCAGATGAAGTTTCCAGGTGTGAGCAATCGCCAAAGCCATTTTGACAGCAACGCTTGATTGAATGTGCGGAAGTCCGTAATTCCTAAACCCCCGTGGTTGCGGTGTAGGCAGGTCGTCCTCCAGTTGACCAGTCTTTTTGCATTGCCTCTATTCCAAAGGAACGAATGCCTGATTGAGTCAATTTTCGTGATGACCCAGGATGGAAGGGTGAGGAAGGACATCCAGTATGAGGGGATGGCTGATAGGACCGATTTGACAAGGATGAGATGACCTGTAGAGGATAACGAGTGTGCCTTCCAAGTTGAGAGTCAGGATTCAATTTTGGAGATGAGGGGGAGCCAATCTGCACGGTGAAGTTTGGTGGGGCGGATAGGAATACCTAAGTAAGAAATGGGGAAATGGGCTAAACTGCAGTTGAGCAAAGATGATATGTGAGGGCCGAGATGGATGGAGTTGCCAAGCATGATGATGGAGCTTTGATTAAAGTTGATGGAGAGGCCAGAAATTGCTTCGAAGACATACAGCGCAACCTTGAGACTATGGATATGGTTGGTTTTGGTGGAAGTGAATAAAATCGTGTCATCTGCAAATTGAAGGTTAGAAACTGACAAATCTGAATCTTGAAGCTTGATACCTTTGAATAAATCATTGGACGAGGCGAGCTTGATCATCTAGTTGAACACATCTGCTACCAGGACAAAGATTAAGGGTGAGAGCGGATCTCCTTGTCTCAACCCTTTAGCTGATTTGATGTGACCACCCGAAGAGCCATTGATTGAGATAGACGAAATACTTGTGCTGAGTATCCCTTCGATCCAGCCGCACCACTTAGGCGGGAAACCCCTGTGCTTCATTAGGTCCAGGATGAAGTTCCAGTGAACCGTGTCAAAAGCTTTGGAGAAGTCCAATTTAAGCAGGGTACCAGGGGTTGATGTTCTATGGCAATAAGAGACAACTTCTTGAGTGGCGACGACACAGTCCATGATGTTTCTGCCTAGAATGAAGGCTGAATGTTCCGCCCCCACTAGGGGATCGATGACTGACTGGAGTCTATTAGCAAGGACCTTTGTGATAATTTTGAGTGTGGTATTGAGGAGACTAATTGGTCTGAAAGCGGACAAAGTGTTTGAACCGGGGGATTTGGGGAGGAGGATGATGTTGGCATAGTTGAGGTGGGCAATGGAGGTGGGGTCAGCTTGGAATTACGCACACATGTCTAGCAAATCGAATTTGATGGTTTCCCAATAGTGTTTGAAAAAGAATGGGCCAAAACCATCTGGGCCCGGGGCTTTCTCATCCGACAAATCTTTGAGCGCGGCCCAAACTTCTTCTTCAGAAAAGGGGTGGTCTACAGGTACGGGGGAATAATTTGGGTAGAGGAGGTTCCAGTCTATGGGGGGTAGAGCCGGGGATATCTTGTCGAGGATACTTCGGTAATAATCAGTGAAGAGGCGGAGGTGGTCAGGCAATTCGGTGAAGGTGGAGTTGTTGTGGGATAGCTCTGTGCTGCTGATAGATCTGCATCTGCCATTGGCCATCCGATGGAAGAAGGAGGTGTTTCTGTCTCCCTCCTCGAGCCACTTGGCCTTGGATCTTTGCTTCCAACCAATTTCCTCCTGTTTGGTAAGTCTATCTAGATCTGATTCTAGCCCCCTGAGTTGAGAATATTCCATTGGGTTTAAAGGTCGAGATTCTTCGAGGATATTGAGCTCTAGGATAGCATCTTGGGTGGAAGAGATGCGCGAATGAAGGGAACCCCAAATGTTTTTAGCCCAAGTTTTGATGATCTTTCTGAGGGAACGAAGTTTGGAAACTACCCTAGCGGTTGCGGAATTAGACACTACTGGTTGGGACCACGCGAGCTGAATGAAATTGTCAAAGGAGGGTTCCAGAGACCAGAGGCGTTCAAAGTGGAAGGGACGTTTGAGGTTTGAGGATGAACCTGAATCTAAGATTAGAGGGCAGTGATCTGAAATAACCGAGGCTAGGCCGGAGACGATGGATAGGGGGTGCAAGTCATCCCAATTGACATTGAAGAGGAATCTGTCTAATTTTGCTAGTGTTGGGCCAGACCTACGATTTGACCAAGTGAAGAGTCTATTGCTGATGGGTGGGTCGATTAGGGAACCGGAGTTGATAAAGGAGTTGAATGAATTCGAGTCTTGTGAAATGTTGCTTGAATTTCTTTCATGGGTGTTTCTAGTGGTGTTGAAATCTCCCCCTAGCAACCAGGGGCCATTGAGGTGGGTGGCAAAGGTGAGACAGTTATTCCAGAGTGTATTTCTATCGGACGTGTTTTGTGGGCCGTAGATATTGGAGAAGAAGTAAATGGTATCAGTTTGAATGTGGTGAAGTGAAACGTGGAGGACATAAGGATGGAGAATGGTTTGACAATGAGACCATATGGATTCATTCCAGAGGGTGATTAAACCACCACTGGAACCTACAGCATTCGAGTGGGCCCACCCAAAAAGATAAGGCCCACCTAGCTGCCTAATCTGGGTAGGAGAGGGGTCCACGAGTTTGGATTCTTAGATTAGGAGGATATCGATTTTATGAGGGGACAGGGTGAGATTTAGGGCAATTCTTTTGCCGGGGTCCCCTAAGCCTCTGACATTCCAGGTGGTAATCTTCATTGAGAAAGGGGCAAACGCTCCAATTCTAGTGTTTATATGGCTGTGAAGTGTTCATCACGCAAACTCACACCCATGCAACGTGCAAATTTTTTATTAAGATTTTTGTTAGCAGAGGAAAAAACTACAGGTTTGAGAAAGCTACCAGGGAGACGCCGCTTTATGGAATCTGGCGCTGCGTCTGACAACTGTGGGAGTGACCAAGGGGGATTGTTGATCGTCCTGGAATGGTGGCGCTGCTGCTTGAAAGTCAGAGGGAATGAGGGAAAGTTGGTTGTCCATCGATTGGTTGAGTGGAGGTTGATAATAAGCTGGAGGTTGAGAATGAGGTGAGGGGATAAGGGCGAGCTGGCTAACGGTATTTTGGAAAGCTGGTGGGTGTGTGCGGATGGGAAGTTGAAGATACCATGGAGTAGAGAGGTCTAGATCCGCATGAGGATTCCAACTTTGGTCCACTGTCGGCCAGTTGTCCCAGCCAATAGGGCCCATGACTTCGAAAGAATTGTCTTGCGGGTTGGGTATTGGGAGGGGAACTTCGGTCAGAGGGATTTGGTCAACCGGAGGAGTAGGTTCAACAGGTGCTATGGGAGCAAGGGTATCTGGATCGAAATTCATGGCGTCAAACCTGTCGTCTGAGTTCAGTTCCTCCAAGGGAATGTGGTCATCAAAGCATCTGAATGCCTCCTCAAAATCAATGCCAATTGGAAGCGTCTCTGGACTGCGGCTCGGGTGCGCGTGTTCCCAGCGTTCTACTGAAAGAAGATAGTCGTGGTTGTTGAGGTTAGCGACGATGACGGAGGGAGTTGAGACGCCTACAAAAAATTGCATTTTGATGAACAGATACCGGTGATCTAACATTGCCCAATTGCAACTATCGAACTCTATGAAACGGCCCAAAGGATTCAGGGCAGCTCGCACCGCATCCGGGCGATCATGGAGAAATTCCGAGAATCCTTGAATTCGCGCCCAGGAACCTATTCGAGACTGGTAGAGGAAGGTTCGGGATCAGACCAGGGTTGAATGAGGACAGACCCGCCTGGCTTAGTTAGGGTTCGGAGTTGGAGGGCGAGGCCTAATGATTCATATGTGGGGCAGCAAAAGGCAAAGCTGGTATTGTTAATGATCCAGATGGGCAGATCGTGGTGGTGGAGAGCAGTAGAGAGGGCTTGGTGCAGTGTTTCTAACGTCCAAGTGCCATTGATTACCGTGGCAGTGAGATAAAGTGAAGAGTTTTCCATTAGGAAATGTTGTAGAGGAGGAGCAGAGTGAAGAGATGAGGAGAAGTGTTGGAGTGAGAATAGGGTGAGAAACGAGGAGACTTCGAGGTATTAATTGGTGGACAGGTGCTTTTCGGCTTGGCAGAGGAATGATGTTGCACTGGGACCCGATGAGATTGAAGTGGTATTTTGTTTTTAGCGGGAGGGGCAGAGGCACGCACGGATAACGAAGCAGGGGATTTGGTTTTGGTTTTCTCGGGACAAGATGATTGTGGGTGACCGAAGAGACTGCAATTATAGCAAATCTTTGGGTCTCTGCAATTCATTGCCAAGTGTCCATTCCCTGTGCATTTTAGACAACGACCTTTGGATACCAAAAAAATCTATCGTGGAGCGAACATTGGCAAAAGGCGGCAAGGAACGCCGACGTTTCTACGTCGGGAGGTCTGGAATAAGTGGAGGTAAAGCAGCCACTTGTGCATATGATCTATCTGGAATGGTTTTGATGATAACAGGGTGAGGATAATCTGGTTTGGTGCTACCAGGTTTGGTATGTTGAGTGCTAGGATCAAGTTTTTCAGTGGACGACTGTGGGGGAGGTGGGGGTAGTGGGCTTAGCGTTAAGGAAGGAGGCATATTTCTTGGGAACGAACAATATCGGGGGAGGGATGGCGGACAAAGTAGGAGCAGGTGGAATGGAAGTGGAAGATGGAGGGTGGGGGCATGAAGGAGCTGGAGGGGGCGGGGGGGGGGGGATTGGCTTGGGAAGCCATTATATACCTGTATATATTTACTAAATATACTTAGAAAATTATAGAATATAATTAAGAAAAAGTAAGCACAAAAAGACAAAAATGTCATTTCAAGCAAAAAGTAAAACATCAAATCAAAGAAACATAATTATTACTTTCTTTACTTAATACTTAAGTGAAAATGACATAAAGTAATGATTTGAAATGTGATGTTAAGTGTTGAAAAAAATAAGATTACTTTATAAGTAAGTAAGGGTATTTTGGTCTTTTTACAAAATATTATTTTAATCCAAAAACTTTTCTATAAATAAGACCACCATTCTTCCACTTTCTTTACACATTTCTACCTTCTTCTTCTTCCTCCTTGAAGCTCTCTTTAATGGCTTCTTCTTCTTCTTCCATTTCTTTACTACCTTTTTCAAAACCATATAAAATCAACTCCAAACACCACCAAACTTTGCCAAAAACCTTAGAATACCATTAGAACATGGTTTAGCATCTAAGAAGTAAAGAAATGATGGAGGAAGAGGTAGAATAGGGCATGGCCGAACTTATCAAGAAGAGGGAGCAAGTTCGTGAAGCTTCGGAGCGAGAAAAAGAGAAGGAAGTGCTGACGGAATTAAAAGGAAAATCTACGAAAAAGATTTGGTATAGTTAAGAAGATGTAGTGAAGTGTTGTTGCATATGAATGTTGGTAGGAAGTTAATCTTTTGGTAAAAGGTGAGAAATTCTTATCGCTTTTGGATTTATATTTTAGTTATGATAAAACAATCACATTTATACACTTATGACATATGAATGTTTATTTGATTGTTAATATGGATTATTTGACAGTTAGTTAATTAATTTAATTGTGATAATATGTCTCGTTATGATATTTATAGTGAATGTTGGATTTGAAATCATATGTTATGTGATTGGTTGAATGGATGTTATGTTAGTGATAAATATGAATATTGGATATGTTCATTTTGATTTAAACAATCACTTTGTTTATAAGAGCATATTTTAGTGATATGAGATATTATGGAAAAATAAGTCTCTTTTCATTTAAAAGTGAAATTAAAGTTAAAATAAAAGATAATTTGAAATTTGAAGTGAAACGGATTTGAAAAGGATAGTTAAATAGAAATTGAAATTAAGATGAATAGTGAAATTGAAATTAAAATCGATTTTGAAAAATTGAAGTTGAGATTAAGGTTGAATTGAAGTTTAAATTGAAATTAGATTTGAAATCTAAGTTTTAAATATGTTTAATTTGAAGTTAGAATTGAAATTGAATTGAAATTGGAATTTAAAATTTTAATATTAAAATAATAGGAATATAATAATATTATAATATGGTAGTAGTGAAAATACATTTTAAATACTTTAAAAGTGAAAATATTGATTTAAAATGATTTGTAATGATTTTATAAGTGATAGAATTCAATTTGAATAAATTATTTCAAATATTGAAAAATAAGTTAAAACTAGGTGCGTCGCGCAAAGGTAGTTCGCGATTTCGCGCCGAAAAGTTCAAATGAATGTGTAGAGTGGAATATAGCTCGGTATTCTTCGAGATAAGAAAATTCCAGACTATTATATCCATATCTTCTAAACGAAGAAAGAAAATAAAAATTTTGTTTAGTAGATTTTGAATTAAGTCCAAATCAATTTTCTAAAAAAATCGCGCTAGTGCAGTTAAGTGACCATAATAGGAAATCTATTTAAATGAACGTTTTTAATTACGGAAAAATATGGAATAAATTTGATAAACCTATTTAAATGATTTGAAAGATATTTGGATTGAAAAATATGAGCTAACAAATGTTTAAAAGTTGATTTAATCAAATAAGCTTATATAGAACTTTTCGCAGCACTTTTATGCTTCGAATTGTATAACTTTTTGAATGTGAGTTTAAATGTAACGATTTTTCCTTAAATCAATTGTGAATGTTTTTAAAAGGAAAATTTATCATTTTGAAAGATAATTGGGAATCTTTATGATCAATTCCAAAATAAAGTTGATAACTGAGTATGTGGAAACGACTAGTACATTTGTCCCGCCTGTGAGATCTGGGAAGATAAATCATGGTGTTTAACTAAGTTTAGGGATGGAGCAACCAGTGCCCTAAACTTACCTGGCCTATGTTTTCTTTTCTTAGGCGAGGGGCGGAACAGATCGAAAGGAAAGCCCGGATGCTCTTAAATAAAAAGTTTGTATTAAGTTTCCAAAATAAAAGAAGATTAGTATTATCCAAAATTTAAGCAATCTTCAAAATGAATGATCTCTATGATCGTTTTTACTCAGAAATGTTTGCTAAGATTTATTTAGGGTTTATCGTAAACGATGTCTTAAATAACATTGTTTTTGACCCGCCTAAAAGTTAAGGAATTTGGATCAAGAGTTAAGTAAGGAAATTTGAAAATATTATCCAAAGCGAAAGAATGAATTTCTTAGAATTATTCTAAGTCAAAAGAAAGAGATTTCGAAATCATCCAAAAAGAATTAAAGTGAAAAGTGACTTAATAAATCCTGTATACTCATATTCACTTTTTATCGATAATTGGATTTTGAAGGAACCGGGGTCGGATTTGGGTGATTCCTATCCGAAAACTACTTCGAACCAATGTATACGTTCGAACATGAAGACTTGTTAAAGATGAAGATTATTGGAGACCGTGGATCTTCATAGTGTAAGGACTGCTTGTTGATTTGCTCAGGGTCGCACCCATTATAGAGTTATATATAGTAGTGGTCTCCTCATTGGGGAGATTTTTTCTGATTGCAAGGACTACTCGCTACTAGTGGTAGTAGGAGAGTGCCTTCGGTTTGTCCTGTTCCTGGACAACTTGTATGGACGTTTGTTTGACATTGCATTTCTAAAGATTATGTACATTGGTTTTTAAAAACGTACATCAGTGGTGGCGGAGAAGGAAACTTCTCTTAGCTTAACACCCTCCTTGAGACATACGAGCTCAAGGGTTGTATTTTTGTGGAAGGCAATTAGTAGTCAACGGAAATGGCAAATGTGGCATTCAAAGATGTGATATGTGCTTTGTGAAAAGGTAATAGTAACCTTAAGCCTCATCAAACCGGAAATGACCGAAACAGGATTAGATGCGGCAAGGCTAAGTGGGTCATTCCCTAGTTGGGTATGATCATCCCCTTCTAGATATATTTCTTTCCGCTATGACGTTTGGGATGTAAATTAATGTGGTGTATGGAAAAAGAGCGCTCGGTTAAAGGTCGGTAACGACTGGGGGATGACATATTCGGTACTACCTAGTTAAAGAGGTAGGCCGGTCTTGTGTTAGTAGAGGGCAGATGTTATGTGCCTCAGGACATCCATCTAGAGGTGTACCCATTCGGAAGGTAGATCCTTCACCTTGTCATTTGTATGGAAATCCATTCTCCAATAAGAACCTACGGTTTTGTTTGTAGAGCCTAGTATGCTGGAATTTAAAAATGGTAACAATTTCAGCTAAGATTGATAAGTTTATTTGCAAATGTTTTCAAAGAGATGTCATTAAAAATAATATCAAATGTTTTGATATATAAAAGTGTATTAGTTATCATAAAGTAAAAACCCGTCCGTGTTTATGTGTGGACGTGGTCTTATGAGATACTCTTTATTTTCAAAGGATTTTATTAAAAGGCTAATATGTGACACTATCATCTATTATTGAGTTTTTCTCACGCTGGTTTATCAAGCCTGATCCGGGTATTTTCAATAATCGGGTCAGATCTGAGTAGTTTCAGGTTTAGTCGAAGACGATTGGAGTTTTCCAGAGGAGAGCTGGAGATGTTCATCTACGTATGGACGTATTCTATTATCCGCTGTACTTAGTTTGTTTTAGCTGATGTTTGTCAGCAATTGTAAGGACAAATGTTTATAACTGTCCAAGCTGAATTTAGGTTAGACTTTGATATATGTATTTAAATGTTTTCCGCTGTAAAGATATTTTTTTAATATTATATGTTATTCCATTCGTGTGAGATTCTGTTATGTCTATTTTTCTTTATTACCCTTCATGTTCTGTATTTTCGGGCAATTTTGAGTTGGACATGTGTGGTTTATTGTCGATTCAAAGGGTAGGGAAAAACAGGCCTTGACATTTGGTATCAAAGCTGAATGTTGAGCGAGAAACTTGGCTTTCTTATGGGTAAAGTCTCATCAGAGATAGGATTTGTAATATCCTAGGATGAGTAACTCATTAGAGATAGGGTTAGTAACATCCTAGAATGAGTTATGAGAGTATTATATAAACGAGCGCGTATTTGTTAATTTTATAAAAATGGTTTTGGTTTAAAGTAATTGGTAAATGAAATAATTTTACCTTTGGCTTATATTCTAAATATCAAAGAGGATATTTTTATTTTTGGTTAGAAATTAAGGATGTAATTTAGCTTAGTAAAACTAAAATATGAATATCTTGTGATTAGAATTGCACAATTTGACTATAAGATATATCATATAGAATCAATTAGTTGAAAGCTAGAATTTAGAACTTTAATCATATACCCCTAGATATTTGGTTATTAAGAAATAATGATTTAATGAACATCAAAATGGATGGATTTAAAAGCTAAGTTCAAATATCATGTGATGTAAAATTCACGATTTGATTATAAGATATTCGATGATAATATTGAAGCTAGAAGTTGTAATTAGAGAAAGTAAAAAGAAAATGTACGCTTAGAAAAATTCTTATCAATGAGATGGAAAAAGATAAAGCTGAAATTAAAACTTTGTGTAAATATAATAATACAAGGGTAAGTTCTATAACTTATAAGGAGATAAGTTAATTCGAAATTTAGACACTTTGATTAGATTAAAATCAAAGTGAAATTTAGGAATAAGTGATATAAGAAATAACATCCTAATATAAAACTTCGAATTAGTGATACATTTAGGGTAACATATGTAATTCAAAATGAAGTAAGATCAGAAGTGGAAGTTTTGAATAATATGGTTAGTATGTTGATTGTTGGATGAAAATGTTTAAATAACAAATACCATGTGAATTGAGTTTCACAATTTGACTATAAGGTATTTGATGGATTTAAGGTTAAGAAATTTGATTTAGAAATGGATAGGTAAATAAGTTAAGTGGATAATCATAGAATTAGTAAGAAAAAGATGTACACTTAGTAAAGTTGTCTTATTAATATATGGATAAGATAAACAATGTTAAT
Source organism: Allium fistulosum (assembly GCA_030737815.1). NCBI lineage: Eukaryota > Viridiplantae > Streptophyta > Magnoliopsida > Asparagales > Amaryllidaceae > Allium > Allium fistulosum. Next base: position 1,028,041,226 of record CM060905.1, on the reverse strand, counting down.
AAATCAATACCTTAGGTAAATAAACTAAGGATTAAGTTTTATAACTTACTAATCTGAGATAATAGTAGAATTCCACATTTGTTGAACACCCTAATTGAAGTAATGACGGTTTGAAGTTTGGGGATATGTATATATACTCTTAGGAAGTAAAGGTATATTATACAAGTTTGAATCATATTTGTATGCTTAAGTAATAATAGGTTTAGTAAAAAGTAAATGGTTGAGAAATAAACTCGGATTAATAGAAATTTTGAAAAATATATTAAGTAAAAATTAGTGTGAATAAGTACATAAGTTAAACGTAGATCATTTCGACACATAAATTTTTAATCTAAGATTTGAGTACAGAACTTTGAGGTGTTTACACCAATCCGAAAAAGGATTTGTCACTCGATTCTTGACGGCGAGCATTGATGAGAGTTTATGATTATATACACAAGTTTTCTATCATAGTTGAGAGCTATGCAAGGAAAGCAAGGGTTTGTGATTAGAAAGTCTGATCAAAGTTCGCACTAGAAAATCGGGGAATCAATACTAGTTTAGAAGTAAATTTGTGGATTCGAATAATAGATTGAATCAATTATCACATATAGTATGATTTTTTTTGATCTGTCTATATAGTAGTTGGATAGTTATCTAAAATAGTAGACACTATGATATAGGGGTTGGACTGATGTTTTGGTATGTGTATATATATAAACCTCAGATGTAGTACATGCTCAGGTCAAGGGTTGAGTTATGTGGATGTATTCATTTATGTTGATATATTATCAGTTTGGTTGTTTTTGAATGTATAGTCTTGTTTGGTTGTTGTATATAATATCTTATGTATGCGGTACGCACCAGGATGGGTAGGATAGTAGTCTAACATGATGTATGTATATATAAGCTTAAGTACGTGATAAATACTAAGGTTAGTGTGGGGAATCTCTGTATGTATGTTTGGCATCATTTGTTTTAGTGCTGTTATGATATCGACCTTCTTCTTTTCTATCGTCGGTATAAATACGTCAAAATATTTGAGAATACGAGTATGAGATAGATTCATTTATCTAACTCTAATTTCGAGAACGAAATTCTTTTAAGTATGGGAGAATGTAACGACCCAGAATTTAACCACTTTAAAATATACTATTTAAAGTGATTTTAAATATGAATTAAGTAAGGTTATATGATTCAAACAAAATTAGATAGGGTTTGGGAAAAAAAGTATACACAAAAATAGTAACATTTGCCTATATCGACAAAAGTGACAAAATGCTGATTTTAGAAAAGTAGGTTTCAATGGTTAAATAATTATTTTAATTAATTTACGAGTGTTTATATTTTTAAATAACATTATACAAATTTTTTTTTAAAATTGGTTTACATAAATAAATGGTTTAACCAAAACGTCAAAATGTGACCGTAAAACATTTTGTCGAAAATCAACGTTTTGTCGATTAAAAGTTGTCGCAACGTCGTCGCACCTTTATTTTGTTATATAGAAACATATATTCAAATAGTGTAAGTATTAATTAATTTACTAATCAAGTTTAATTTTACCAAATATACTTGGAAAATTATAGAATATAATTAAGAAAAAGTAAGCACAAAAAGACAAAAATGTCATTTCAAACAAAAAGTAAAACATCAAATCAAAGAAACATAATTATTACATTCTTTACTTAATACTTAAGTGAAAATGACATAAATTAATGATTTGAAATGTGATGTTAAGTGTTGAAAAAAATAAGATTACTTTATAAGTAAGTAAGGGTATTTTGGTCTTTTTACAAAATATTATTTTAATCCAAATTTTTTTTGTAAATAAGACCACCATTCTTCCACTTTCTTTACATATTTCTACCTTATTCTTCTTCCTCCTTGTAGCTCTCTTTAATGGCTTCTTCTTCTTCTTTCATTTCCTTACTAACTTTTTCAAAACCATATAAAATCAACTCCAAACACCACCAAACTTTGCCAAAGACCTTAGAATACCATTAGAACGTGGTTTAACATCTAAGAAGTAAAGAAATGATGGAGGAAGAGGTAGAATAAAGCATGGCCGAACCTATCAAGAAGAGGGAGCAAGTTCGTGAAGCTTCGGAGCGAGAAAAAGAGAAGGAAGTGCTGTCGGAATTAAAAGGAAAGTCTACGAAAAAGATTTGGTATAGTTAGGAAGATGTAGTGAAGTGTCATTGCATATGAATGTTGGTAGGAAGTTAATCCTTTGGTAAAGGTGAGAAATTCTCATCGCTTTTGGATTTATATTTTAGTTATGATAAAACAATCACATTTATACACTTATGACATATGAATGTTTATTTGATTTTTAATATGGACGACTTGACAGTTAGTTAATTAATTTAATTGTGATAATATGTCCCGTTATGATATTTATAGTGAATGTTGGATTTGAAACCATATGTTATGCGATTGGTTGAATGGATGTTATGTTAGTGATAAATATGAATATTGGATATGTTCATTTTTATTTAAATAATCACTTTGTTTATAAGACCATATTTTAGTGATATGAGGTATCTTGGAAAAATAAGTCCCTTTTCATTTAAAAGTGAAATTAAAGTTAAAATAAAAGAGAATTTGAAATTTGAAGTGAAACGGATTTGAAAAGGATAGTTAAATAGAAATTGAAATTAAGATGAATAGTGAAATTGAAATTAAAATCGATTTTGAAAAATTGAAGTTGAGATTAAGGTTGAATTGAAGTTTAAATTGAAATTAGATTTGAAATCTAAGTTTTAAATATGTTTAATTTGACGTTAGAATTGAAATTGGAATTTAAAATTTTAATATTAAAATAATAGGAATATAATAATATTATAATATGGTAATAGTGAAAATACATTTTAAATACTTTAAAAAGTGAAAATATTGATTTAAAATGATTTGTAATGATTTTATAAGTGATAGAATTCAATTTGAATAAATTATTTCAAATATTGAAAAATAAGTTAAAACTAGGTGGGTCGCACAACGGTAGTTCGCGATTTCGCGGCGAAAAGTTCAAATGAATGTGTAGAGTGGAATATAGCTCGGAATTCTCCGAGACAAGAAAATTCCGGACTATTATATCCATATCTTCTAAACGAATAAAGAAAATCAAAATTTTGTTTAATAGATTTTGAATTAAGTCCAAATCAATTTTCTAGAAAAATCGCGCTAGTGGAGTTAAGTGACCATAACAGGAAATCTGTTTAAATGAACGTTTTTAATTACGGATAAATATGGAATAAATTTGATAAACCTATTTAAATGATTTGAAAGAGATTTGGATTGAAAATAATGAGTTATCAAATGTTTAAAAGTTGATTTAATCAAATAAGCTTATATAGCACTTTCCGAGCACTTTTATGTTGCGAATTGTATAACTTTTTGAATGTGAGTTTAGATGTAACGATTTTTCCCTGAATCAATTGTGAATGTTTTTAAAAGGAAAATTAATCATTTTGAAAGATAATTAGGAATCTTTATGATCAATTCCAAAATAAAGTTGATAACTGAGTATGCGGAAACGACTAGTACATTTGTCCCGCCTGTGAGATCTAGAAAGATAAAACAAGGTGTTTAACTAAGGTTAGGGATGGAGCAACCAGTGCCCTGAACTTACCTGGCCTATGTTTTCTTTTCTTAGACGAGGGGTGGAACAGATCGAAAGGAAAGCCCGGATGCTCTTAAATAAAAAGTTTGTATTAAGTTTCCAAAATAAAAGAAGATTAGTATTATCCAAAATTTAAGCAATCTTCAAAATGAGTGATCTCTATGATCGTTTTTACTTAGAAATGTTTGCTAAGATTTATTTAGGGTTTATCGTAAACGATGTCTTAAATAACATTGTTTTTGACCCACCTAAAAGTTAAGGAATTTGGATCAAGAGTTAAGTAAGGAAATTTGAAAATATTATCCAAAGCGAAAGAATGAATTTCTTAGAATTATTCTAAGTCAAAAGAAAGAGATTTCGAAATCATCCGAAAAGAATTAAAGTGAAAAGAGACTTAATAAATCATGTATACTCATATTCACTTTTTATCGATAATTGGATTTCGAAGGAACCGGGGTCGGATTTGGGTGATTCCTGTCCGAAAACCACTTCGAACCAGTGTATACGTTCGAACATGAAGACTTGCTAAAGATGAAGATTATTGAAGACCGTGGATCTTCATAGCGTGAGGACTGCTTGTTGATATGCTCAGGGTCGCACCCATTACAGAGTTACATATAGCAGTGGTCTCCTCGTTGTGGAGATTTTTTCGGATTGCAAGGACTACTCGCTACTAGTGGTAGTAGGAGAGTGCCTTCGGTTTGCCCCATTCTTGGACAACTTGTATAGACGTTTGTCTGACATTGCATTTCTAAAGATTATGTACATTGGTTTTTACAAACGTACAACAGTGGTGGTGGAGAAGGAAACTTCTCTTAGTTTAACACCCTCCTTGAGACATACGAGCTCAAGGGTTGTATTTTTGTGGAAGGCAATTAGTAGTCAACGGAAATGGCAAATGTGGCAAATCAAAGATGTGATATGTGCTTTGTGAAAAGGTAATCGTAACCTTAAGCCTCATCAAACCGGAAATGACGAAACAGGATTAGATGCGGCAAGGCTAAGTGGGTCGTTCCCAAGTAGGGTATGATCATCCCCTTCTAGATATATTTCTTTCCGCTATGACGTTCGGGATGTAAATTAATGTGGTGTATGGAAAACGAGCGCTCGGTTAAAGGTCGGTAACGACCAGGGGATGACATATTCGGTACTACCTAGTTAAAGAGGTAGGCCGGTCTTGTGTTGGTAGAGGGCAGATGTTCTATGCCTCGGGACATCCATCTAGAGGTGTACCCATTCGGAAAGTAGATCCTTCACCTGGTAATTTGTATGGAAATCCATTCACCAATAAGAACCTACGATTTTTTTTGTAGAGCCCAGTATGCTGGAATTTAATAATGGTAACAATTTCAGCTAAGATTAATAAGTTTATTTGCAAATGTTTTCAAAGAGATGTCATTAAAAATAATATCAAATGTTTTGATATATAAAAGTGTTTTAGTTATCATAAGGTAAAAACCCGTCCGTGTTTATGTGTGGGTGTGGTCTTATGAGATACTCTTTATTTTCAAAGGATTTTATTAAAAGGCTGATATATGACACTGTCATCTATTATTGAGTTTTTCTCACACTGGTTTATCAAGCCTGATCCGGATATTTTCAATACTCGGGTCAGATCCGAGTAGTTTCAGGTTTAGTCGAAGACGATTGGAGTTTTCCAGAGGAGAGCTGGAGATATTCATCTACGTATGGACGTATTCTATTATCCGCTGTACTTAGTTTGTTTTAGTTGATGTTTGTCAGCAATTGTAAGGACAGATGTTTATAACTGTCCAAGTTGAATTTAGGTTAGACTTTGATATATGTATTTAAATGTTTTCCGCTGTAAAGATATTTATTCAATATTATATGTTATTCCATTCGCGTGAGATTCTGTTATGTCTATTTTTCTTTATTACCCTTCATGTTTCGTATTTTCGGGCAATTTGAGTTGGACATATGTGGTTTATTGTCGATTCAAAGGGTACGGAAAAACGGGCCTTGACATTTGGTATCAGAGCTGAAGGTTAAGCGAGAACTTTGGCTTTCTTATGGGTAAAGTCTCATCAGAGATAGGATTAGTAATATCCTAGGATGTGTAACTCATTAGAGATAGGGTTAGTAACATCCTAGAATGAGTTATGAGAGTATTATATATACGAGCGCGTATTTGTTAATTTTATAACAATTGTTTTGGTTTAAAGAAATTGGTAAATGAAATAATTTTACCTTGGGTTTATATTCTAAATATCAAAGAGGATATTATTATTTTGGTTAGAAATTAATGATTGTTTGTAATTTAGCTTAGTAAAACTAAAATATGAATATCTTGTGATTAGAATTGCACAATTTGACTACAAGATATTTCATATAGAAACAATTAGTTGAAAGCTAGAATTTTGAACTTTAATCATATACCCCTAGATATTTGGTTATTAAGAAATAATGATTTAATGAACATCAAAATGGATGGATTTAAAAGCTAAGTTCAAATATCCTGTGATGTAAAATTCACGATTTGATTATAAGATATTCGATGATAATATTGAAGCTAGAAGTTGTAATTAGAGAAAGTAAAAAGAAAATGTACGCTTAGAAAAATTCTTATCAATGAGATGGAAAAAGATAAAGCTGAAATTAAAACTTTGGGTAAATATAATAATACAAGGGTAAGTTCTATAACTTATAAGGAGATAAGCTAATTCGAAATTTAGACACTTTGATTAGATTAAAATCAAAGTGAAATTTAGGAATAAGTGATATAAGAAATATCATCCTAATATAAAACTTTGAATTAGTGATACATTTAGGGTAACCTTTGTAATTCAAAATAAAGTAAGATCAGAAGTGGAAGTTTTGAATAATATGGTTAGTATGTTGATTGTTGGATGAAAATGTTTAAATAACAAATACCATGTGAATTGAGTTTCACAATTTGACTATAAGGTATTTGATGGATTTAAGGTTAAGAAATTTGATTTAGAAATGGATAGGTAAATAAGTTAAGGGGATAATCATAGAATTAGTAAGAAAAAGATGTACAGTTTGTAAAGTTGTATTATTAATATATGGATAAGATAAACAATGTTAGCTAAATCAAGACCTTAGGTAAATAAAACTAAGGATTAAGTTTTATAACTTACTAATCTGAGATAATAGTAGAATTCCACATTTTTTGAACACCCTAATTGAAGTAATGACGGTTTGAAGTTTGGGGAAATGTATATATACTCTTAGGATGTAAAGGTATATTATACAAGTTTGAATCATGTTTGTATGCTTAAGTAATAATGGGTTTAGTAAAAAGTAAATGGTTGAGAAATAAACTCGGATTAATAGAAATTTTGAAAAATATGTTAGGTAAAAATTAGTGTGAATAAGTACATAAGTTAAACGTAGATCATTTCGACACATAAATTTTTAATCTAAGATTTGAGTACAGAACTTTGAGTTGTTTACACCAATCCGAAAAAGGATTTGTCACTCGATTCTTGACGGCGAGCATTGATGAGAGTTTATGATTATGTACACAAGTTTTCTATCATAGTTGAGAGCTATGCAAGGAAAGCAAGGGTTTGTGATTAGAAAGTCTGATCAAAGTTCGCACTAGAAAATCGGGCAATCAATACTAGTTCAGAAGTAAAGTTGTGGATTCGAATAATAGATTGAATCAATTATCACATATAGTATGATTTTTTTTGGATCTGTCTACATAGTAGTTGGATAGTTATCTAAAATAGTAGACACTATGATATAGGGGTTGGACTGATGTTTTGTTATGTGTATATATATAAACCTCAGATGTAGTACATGCTCAGGTCAAGGGTTGAGTTATGTGGATGTATTCATTTATGTTGATATATTATCAGTTTGGTTGTTTTTGAATGTATAGTCTTGTTTGGTTGTTGTATATAATATCTTAAGTGTGCGGTACGCACCACGATGGGTAGGATAGTAGTCTAACATGATGTATGTATATATAACCTTAAGTACATGATAAATACTCAGGTTAGTGTGGGGAATCTCTGTATGTATGTTTGGCATCATTTGTTTTAGTGCTGTTATGATATCGACCTTCTTATTTTCTATCGTCGGTATAAATACGTCAAAATATTTGAGAATACGAGTATGAGATAGATTCATTTATCTAACTCTAATTTCGAGAACGAAATTCTTTTAAGTATGTGAGAATGTTACGACCCAGAATTTAACCACTTTAAAATATACTATTTAAAGTGATTTTAAATATGAATTAAGTAAGGTTATATGATTCAAACAAAATTAGATAGGGTTTGGGAAAAGAAGTATACACAAAAATAGTAACATTTGCCTATATCGACAAAAGTGACAAAATGCTGATTTTAGAAAAGTAAGTTTCAATGGTTAAATAATTATTTTAATTCATTTATGAGTGTTTATATTTTTAAATAACATTATACAAATTTATTTTTAAATTTGGTTTACATAAATAAATGGTTTAACCAAAATGTCAAAATGTGACCGTAAAACATTTTGTCGAAAATCAACGTTTTGTCGATTAAAAGTTGTCGCAACATCGTCGCACCTTTATTTTGTTATATAGGAACATATATTCAAATAGTGTAAGTATTAATTAATTTACTAATCAAGTTTACTTTTACTAAACGTACTTAGAAAATTCTAGAATATAATTAAGAAAAAGTAAGCACAAAATGACAAAAATGTCATTTCAAAGCAAAATGTAAAACATCAAATCAAAGAAACATAATTATTACTTTCTTTACTTAATACTTAAGTGAAAATGACATAAAGTAATGATTTGAAATGTGATGTTAAGTGTTGAAAAAAATAAGATTACTTTATAAGTTAGTAATGGTATTTTGCTATTTTTACAAAATATTATTTTAATCCAAAAACTTTTCTAGAAATAAGACCACCATTCTTCCACTTTCTTCACAGTTTTCTACCTTCTTCTTCTTCCTTCTTGAAGCTCTCTTTAATGGCTTCTTCTTCTTCTTCTTCCATTTCCTTACTAACTTTTTCAAAATTATATCAAATCAACTCCAAACACCACCAAACTTTGCCAAAGACCTTAGAATACCATTAGAATATGGTTTAACATCTAAGAAGTAAAGAAATGATGGAGGAAGTGGTAGGATAGGGCATGGCCGAACCTATCAAGAAGAGGGAGCAAGTTCATGAAGCTTCGGAGCGAGAAAAAAAGAAGGAAGTGCTGCCAGAATCAAAGGAAACTCTACCAAAAATATTTGGTATAGTTAAGAAGATGCAGTGAAGTGTTGTTGCATATGAATGTTGGTAGGAAGTTAATCTTTTGGTAAAAGGTGAGAAATTCTCATCGCTTTTGGATTTATATTTTAGTTATGATAAAACAATCACATTTATACACTTATGACATATTTTAGTTATGCCTATTTTTCTTTATTACCCTTCATGTTCCGTATTTTCGTGCAATTTGAGTTGGACATGTGTGGTTTATTGTCGATTCAAAGGGTATGGAAAAACGGGCCTTGACAGTCAGACTGTTGGAGAGGCGTTACAGGGATGGACGACAGTATAATTTACCAACTACATCGGAGATTGCAGCATTGATTGATAGCTCAAATGTGGATTCGTGTGGCTGTCGTGATATTGTGATTGAAGATAGGAATGGGGTACTAAAATGGATTAGTGAAAAGCACCCTTCTTTTATGTCTATGCAATATCCACTTTTATTTCCTTATGGTGAGGATGGTTTCAGCTGTGATATAGGATATAGAGAATTTGACGTACGTTTAGAAACTAAAAGAACAACCGTGACAATGCGGGAATATTACGCCTATCTTATTCAGCGTAGAGTAGAAGATGGCTCGGTTCTGTTGTAGGGTGGTAGGCTTTTCCACCAGTTTATTGTAGACAGTTACACATGTATTGAAGAAGGCAGACTGTCGTGGGTAAAGAGTAACCAAAGCACATTACGATGTGAACTGTACAAGGGTCTGCAAGATGCTATTATGGCTGGTGACACGAGTGCACGTGCAATAGGAAGAAAGATTGTTCTACCCTCCTCTTTCACAGGAGGTCCTAGGTACATGGTGCAAAACTGCCAAGATGTTATGTCCATCTGTCGGTGGGTGGGATCTCCAGATTTTTTTGTAACGTTTACGTGCAACCCAAAGTGGCCTGAGATTGAAATGGCTTTACTCAACATTCCCGGTCAAAAATCTGAGGATAGACCGGACATTGTTTCTCGTGTTTTCCACATGAAGCTTATGGAGCTACTGCGCGACATAAAGACAGAATGTCATTTCGAAAAAGTCAAAGCACGTAAGTTTGACAAATTCTTACTAATTTTACACATTTTTTAAATATGCTTTCACCGACTTAGCTTATTTTTTATTTCTTTTGTTTTTTCCAATTGTTTACACAATTGAATTTCAGAAAAGGGGACTACCGCATGCTCGTATACTTTTATTTGTGTTTGGCGATCAAAGACCAAAGACTGTTAGCCAAGTTGATGCAGTGATTAATGTTGAGATACCAGATAAACATGCGGATCTATTTGCTTATCATTCGGTGTGTCAGTACATGATTCACGGTTAATGCGGTTATGCAAATCCTGGATGTGCTTGCATGGTGGAAGGTTCTTGCTCCAAGCATTATCCTAAACAATACAGGAATGAAACCAGTTTTGACAAATTTGGATTTCCTATGTACAGACGACGGAACAATGGGTTGTCAACCGAGACGGCAAATGGGTTTGTGCAGGACAACAGTTGGGTTATACCTCATAATGTTGATTTAGTTGTCAAATATCAAGCACATATCAATGTAGAGATATGTAATAGAGCAAGGTCCGTCAAATACCTATTTAAGTACATCAACAAGGGGCATGATAGAGCAACTGTTGTTATTGAAGATAGTGCAAACAAAGAATGCACGTTAGTTCGGGAGGTTGATGAAGTAAAAACTTATTTGGACTGCAGATATATTTCAGCTTCAGAAGCATCATGGCGAATATTTGAGTTTGATGTTCAGTACCGCACTCCAGCAGTGGAGAGGTTAATGTTTCATTTGCCGGGATAGCAAAATGTGTATTTTGATGAAACAGAACAGTTAAATGACGTCCAAGGCAGGCATAATCTATGCAAAACTATGTTCAATCAGTGGTTGGAGACTAATAGAACGTGTCACGCAGCTCGCCAACTTACTTATGTCGATTTTCCTACTAAGTGGGTATGGGATAAGTCTATGAAGGAGTGGAGGATGAGGCAAAAAGGAGAATGTATAGGTAGGATATATTATGCACATCCTATGTCAGGGGAGAGGTTTTATATGCGTATGCTTTTAAATATTGTTCACGACCCTACATACTATGAAGACATTAGAACAGTAAATGGTGTTGTTTTCAACACCTTCAAAGACACATGCCTTGCACGGAGTTTGTTAGATGATGCAATGAGTGGGATGAGGCATTGACTGAAGCTGCTTCATGGGCATCCCCGAACTGTATACGAGAAATGTTTGCAACGTTGTTGTGTTTTTGTGAGGTTTCAGATGCAAAACAACTATGTGATAAGCATTGGGAGAAGTATAGCGAGGATATGGAATGGAGGTACGTACGTCGGAATGGATGTGGGTTACATGAGATGTCTTCGAATATGGTGAGATCAGAAGCATTACTTGCTTTAGAAAAGATTATGCTCAGAAACAACAGATCGTTAACCGAGTTCTGGTCGGTAGGGGAAGCCGACCTTGGAAGTTTTCATTCGGTGGATAACACACTTCTATACGACGAAGTGGACTATGACTGTGATTTGTTACGCATGGAAGCAGAACAATCAATGCCTTTACTAAATTCAGAGCAGAAAATGGTTTTTGACGCCATAGTTTACTCTGTTCGTAACCGCAGTGGAGGTTTTTTTGTCTATGGAAGTGGAGGGACAAGTAAGACGTTTTTATGGAATACTTTAGCCTGCACTATGTGAGCGGAAGGTAGAATTGTATTGGCGGTAACATCTTCTGGCATTGCATCGCTTCTACTTCCCGGTGGACGAACTGCACATTCAAAGTTCAAAATTCATATGAATCTCGATGACATGTCGACCTGTAATATTTCCAAGCAGTCATGTTTGGCTGATTTACTTAGACGTACAGATTTGATTATTTGGGATGAGGCTCCTATGGTTCACCGAAATGCACTTGAAGCATTTGAGAAGTCATTATCAGATATAGCCTCTTCTGACTCAAATGATGATGATGGTCAAATTTTTGGTGGGAAGACAGTTGTACTGGGTGGAGATTTCAAGCAGACACTACCTGTTGTTCGTAAAGGCACAAGAGAGATGATTATTCGCTCCGTTATAAATTATTCGCCTCTGTGGCAAAAGTGTAAAGTTTTCGCTCTAACAATAAACATGAGATTGAAAAATAACAACTTATCAGGTGATGAAAGATCAAAGTTGTCGTCATTTTCTAACTGGATTTTAGACATGGACGAAGGGAAGGTGATGCCTATGTCCTTAGATGTGGGTGAAGAACCCACTTGGATTCAGATACCTGATGAATATCTTATACTAAATGTAGATAATGCCATTCATACAATTGTGGAAATGACGTATCCTGATTTGGATAAGAATATATTAAAACAATCATATTTGCAAGAAAGGTGTATTCTGGCTCCAACAAATGATTGCGTTGAAGAAATTAATTCATATGCAATTGATCTGGTAAGTGGTACCATGCAAACTTATTGCAGTGCGGATTCAATCAGCCCTATGTCTGATACAACCGAAGAACATCATCTTCTGTATCCTCCTGAATTTTTAAACACGTTAAAACTTTCAGGCCTGCTGAATCATGAGTTATGTTTGAAGGTGGGTGTGCCAATAATGTTGATGAGGAATCTTAATCAGAGTCTAGGTTTATGCAATGGAACAAGATTAATTGTTGCGCAACTATCGACAAAGGTTATTGAAGCTGAGATTGTAACGGGGAAGAATGTGGGTAGGAAAGTATTGATTCCGAGGATAGTTTTAACCTCTGATGACACGAAGTGGCCATTTGTCCTGCGTCGACGTCAATTCCCAGTTAAAGTCTATTTTGTAATGACAATTAACAAAAGTCAGGGTCAAACTTTTGAGCAGGTTGGAATTTATTTGCCAAGGCCGGTTTTTACACATGGACGGCTTTACGTAGCACTGTCTAGAACGACATCAATGTCTGGGCTGAAGATATTGCTTGGGACTACTAAACCGGGTTTTCAAAAGTACACGTAGAACATCGTATACAGGGAAGTCTTCAGAAATCTTGCTGGTATGATTTTTTTATCCATCATTCATAATTTTTAAGTACTGATTTTAAAAATCACATACAACTGCTGTGAACCGATGTTCAATGTGTTTCAAATTAAATAGGTGTGGAAGGCGTAGACGATCCCTTGATGATTTATGACTGACGTCGCATTACGCTGACAATGGTATACGGTAGTTTGTTTGCAAACAGCAGTTTATTACAGATTTTGAAATCTATACATTATTTACCGAGTCTGCAGTTTTCAAAGTGAAGATAAATTAACTGTGATAAATATGTGCATAGGTGTACGGTGTATTAGTAAAGGTTTTTTTTTACAAAAACATCAGCCTAATAAAAAAACATGAAATAATGCCATGAACAGATCACCATCATAATAAAATATATTACTATACTAGCCTACTTCGTATAAGTGCCTGATTTCCACATGCTATACTTGGCTGATACTACCAGTCTATCCATACAACAATAATATATTTGTGAAATAAAACTTTCAAATGCCAGTACATGTGTACTCACTACAAGGGGAAACACGTTTTTCGACGGCCAGAAGCCGTCGGCGGCCGTCGGAAACCGTCGGCCGCCGTCGGAAATAGCCGCCGGAAATGGCTTTGTCGGGAAACAGTATTTCCGACGGCTTCCGACGGACGCTGTCGTATTCATTTCCGACGGATCCAGACGCTTTCCGGCGGTTTCCGACGGTTACCGACGGGCGTCGGTAACCGTCGGAAATCGCCGGAAAACATCTGAAACAGGCCGCCGTTATCCGTCGTGAGCCGTCGGAAATTTTGACCAATAAGCCGTCGGAAGCCGTCGGAAATCTGCTGTTTTTTTTAATATTTGCTGCAAATTTAGCCTTCCAACCATATTTCTCTTCCAAACACTATAATATCAATACTGCACAATCCAATATACAATAGTCCAACCAAATATTCAAACCCAAACCACAAAATATTTAATAAACACACAAATAAATAAAATTACATCAAAATATAAATAACCATTTCAACATTAACATAATCCTAACAATAACTGTTCTACCATGTTGTTAATACACAAATTCATCAATATTCTCATACACGTTCTCATACTACCATAGAACCAAATGTGTCAAACATAATTATACATAAATCTACAATTACCTACGCCGTCTACCAAATCATTCTAAATTAAAACAAAACATACCTGAACGAACAAGAAAGCAAGTAATGAATCAATCTCCTGCAGATCCAGAGCCAGCCGAGGAAGGAAAGTGACCACCACCCTGCTGCTGCTGCATGTACTCTAACAACTGTGCGGTGTGCATGGCCTGTTGGCGGTTCTGCTCCTCTAACTGGGCAACTCTAGTCCGCAATTCTTCTATATCTGCAAGATCGCTCTGATGTCTACTCCGCCGTCCCCTACTCTGACTACTGGACTGCAATAATTGAAAAATAAATAAAATCCAAGTTTATTGTTTTGAAAAGGTGAAAATATCATATTTTAAGTATTTTAAGAAAAAGTAAATTATTTACCGCTAAATTTCCAAATCCGTATCGTCGACCATGCTCTGCTGGATCCATAACGGACTCAAAAATAACGTCTTCCTCATTGGTCGTCAGCTGATCTCGACCCGTGTCAGCAAGGAGTTTCTGCCGCTGCTCTATAAACTTCTCCTGCATTAACAAATTAATAATATCATATCTTATGTCATCATAGTTTAACAATTAAAACAATTACTAATACTGAATAAAATGAAATATGCTTACATGGCTTTTGCTAGATTTATCGTCCTGCCATGTGTACAAAACAATCCCGTCTGGATTAACATGTTCGACAGCATGCGTACGGGTGAACACGTCCATATAGCTGACAGGACCATGTGACTCGGCTTCCTGAAGTTGATTGTTACATACAATTATTATACATTTAAAATCATATAGTATAAACTATTTACATTTATTATTCAGTAAATTTACCAACTCCTGTCGATACTGCTGAAACGACTTCGATCCTCCACGATGAGTGACGGGATTCTTATTTCTATTTGCAGAGTTTCTATCCGACTCTGCCTGTACATTCAAAATTTTATACATTATTTTTCGATCACGTCAAATTAATAATTCAAAAAAAATTAGTATACTTGCCTTCGCCTCGTCCGTCTCCCAGTATCTCAACCAAGCTTGCAACACGCTCTCTCCCATCCACCGTGGTTTCTTACCAGATTTCTTAATCTCAGATATCGTATCCCTGTAGTTCTTGCGCATCTTCTTCATCCAGTATGCTCGTGCCAGCATCATATCATCTGTCTGGATGTCTATCTCAGCCTGTGTTAAAAAAAAGATTACACTTTAAACGATATAAACAGTAAAAAAACGACAAAAACGAATTAAAAATGGAAAACAGAAAAATATGCATACTAGGACATCCTGCCATATGCACTCTATAATGTGAGGAGGGATGTTATCCCACTTCGGCCAGCAGGCACTCATCCTACTGCGATAAGAAGCTCTAGAGACGTCCAACACAACCTTAGAAGGAAGTAGATCGAACCCCCTGTTTTTAAGTACGATATAGATAAGTACGTACGTATATCATATAAAAAATAAGATGCTGAATAAAATTTAATTCTTACCCATCTACTCTAGGGACTAACGATACAACTGCACGCTGTGGCTCTTGCGATGGGCCAATGCCATCGCCTCCTGACGATCGGGAAGAGCTCCTACCTCTACATGACATATTGATAAACCTGTGACATATACACATCATTATATAAGAGAATAAAAACATGATAATTAATATATTTCATATGAAAATGACATCAACGGTATAAATTGCTTAATTAATAACTGAAATGGAAATAGAAATGGAAGTATGTTATACCTGATTCATAATGGGTGTACTATTCCAACGATAAGCAGAGTTCATTGCATTTTCAATAAAAATTGCTAAATAAATGACAAATGGAAATAACATAAAACAGGCAAACAATAGTAAATGGATTTGGTTTCATAGTTACATCAATTTCATAATACATCAAGAATTCAACATAGTTACATCAATTGCAAAAAACAGATTCAGATTTATATCAGTCATCATCGTCTTCTAATTCAGATTCGGTCTCGTTTTCGACGATATTTTCCTCCGCACTGTCAAACGCTTCTACCAAAACATTTGATTCATCGATCAAAGGACCAAAATCTGTATGATCGTCTGTAATTATTATTTCATTATTTTGCTCAAGATCTGCCTGATAAGATTATTCCTCCAGAATATTCTTCCCATCAAATGTGAATCTGGCCTTTGTTTTAAAAACTGCAGACCAATCTGCTTTATCTCTTTTTAGAGACGGATAAGGAGCGTAATAAACTTGCAATGCTTGTTTGGCTAGTACAAAAGGATCGTACTTGTGATAGTGCGATGTATGCTTTATTTCGATAAGATTATAATCCTTGTGCACATTAATTCCAGAACCTGGAACATTGCTAAACCAATTGCATCTAAATAGAAACACCTCCTCCGCGGGTCGTGAGAAATATGTCAGTTGCAAATTTTGTGTCAGAACGCCATAAAAATCATTTAAATGATTTTCTGGATCGTCACTACCTTTAACAAATACACCAGTATTATTTGTTAATTTTTCTGCACCGTATTCTTTGGTGTTAAATTTATATCCATTGATGAAATATATTGGATATGTCTTGACCACTCTTTTTGGTCCCATCGCTAGATGTTTCAACCCTTCGTCAACAACACAATTTCTCGGCTCATAAACGTAATTTGAAAACCAACCAGAAAATTCTTTACTGAGATCTCCGTTCGGATGTTCACGTTCATAAACACTGTTTATATAAACAAATTATTACATTAGGTTATACACGCGCATGCATTATAGAAAAGAATAAAACACTAATTATTATTTCAGATTACCTAACAAACGGTGCAACCTCGGCACAATTTAGAAGAATATAAGTGTGTGCTACATGAAGATCTCTATCGTCTAACCATATTTCTACACATTTTCCAGAAGGCCGACCATATTGTCTAAAAATAGATAACATTGCTTGAGAGGACTCTTGTTCGTCGCCTTCGTCATTACGAGGAACACTTTGAAATGAAATATTCACATGGTCACTGAAATAGTGAGAGAAAAAGAACGAAGCTTCTTCTTCGATGTAAGATTTACATATCGAACCTTCAACTCGTGCTTTTTGCCTCACTTTTTTCTTCAGATGATTCAAATATCTATGCAAAATTAATTTATATTAACTTCATCTTTCAAATGCAATTAAATTACATTATAACATATTACATACCTCTCAAATGGATACATCCATCCATATTGGACAGGACCTCGAAGTCGTGCTTCAAATGGGAGATGAACAGGTAAATGTTCCATCACATTAAAAAAACCTGGCGGAAATATTTTCTCTAATTTGCAAAGCAATATAGGAATGTCCACTTCAAGTTTACGTAAACGTTGCACTTTTAAAGTAGTCGAACAAAGCTCTTTGTAAAACATACTAAGCTCCGTTACTACCTTCCAAACTTTTAACGGCAGTAGTTCTTTGAACATTACGGGAAATAAATTTTCCATCATTATGTGACAGTCGTGACTTTTCATTCCGCTCAATCTACCATTTTTAAAGTCAACACATCTACGAAGATTTGATGATATCCCATCAGGAAATCTTAACCCTTCCACCCATTTTAACACAGTTTTAACTTGATTATTATCTAATTCGTAACATGCTTTGGGTTTTTTACTGTCATTTGGTTTCATATGAAGCTCAGGACGTTTGCATAATTCTTCTATATCACGTCTTGATTTCAAATCATCCTTCGTCTTCCCTTTCACATTCAAAATTGTGTTAAAAACATTATCAAATACATTTTTCTCATTGTGCATCACATCTATGTTATGGCGAAGCAGAAGATGTTTCCAATACGGCAACTCCCAAAAAAATAGTTTGTTTGCACCAGTTATGAACAACTGATTTGCCTTGAATTTCTGTTTGCTCGCCCGTTTCATATATCTTTGGATAGTCCTTAACAAGTTCATATATGTCTTCGCTTGACCATATCGTCGGTGGTTGTCTGGTTTCTACTCTATTAGCTAAAAAAATTTTCTTGTCTCCTTTGAAGGGATGATTTACATGGAGAAAATATCGATGATAGTCAAACCATAAAATTTTCTTACCATGAGGTAAAGAAAACGCTCGTGTTTCATCCATGCAATATGGACATGCTAGACGACCGGCAGTACTCCATCCCGAAAGCATTGCATAGGCAGGAAAATCACTTATAGTCCACAACAAAGCAGCAAACATACGAAAATTTTTCTTCTTGGACACATCGTATGTTTCTACTCCTTCGTTCCACAGTATTTTTAACTCCTCAATCAACGGTTGTAAATATACATCGATTCCTTGTATCGGATCGTCGGGGCCAGAAACGACAACAGTAAGAAACATATATTGCGTTTTCATACACATCCATGGAGGTAAATTATACGGTGTGACGATAATGGGCCAGGATGAATATTTAGAACCAAATTGAGAAAATGGAGAAAAACCGTTCGTACATAATCCTAATCTAACATTTCGACTCTCCGCTGCAAAATTTGGATACGTTTTATCGAAATGCTTCTATGCTTCTCCATCGGCCGGATGTGTCAACATACCCTCTTCCTCTGTTCTCACGCTATGCCACCTCATATTAGACGCAGTTACAGAAGATGCATATAATCTTTGAAGTCTTGGAGTTATGGGTAAGTAGTGCATACGCTTGTACGGAACTTCCTTCCCCTTCTTTTTTCTTGGTTTGTATCTCTCCTGGTTACAAACTTTACAATTTCTAAGGTTTGCGTCTTCTTTCCAAAACAACATGCATCCTTTTAAACATGTATCTATTTTCTGATACGGTAAACCAAAAGCCGACATAAGTTTTTTAACTTCGTAGTGATTTTCACACATTTGATTATCGGGCGGCATATGTCTTTTTGCAGCTTGTACAACAGCCGTAAACCCAGCTTCAGTGATGTTGTATTTTGACTTCATCGCAATGTATTCTGCGATTACTGACAGCTGAGTGCCGCTTTTACAACCGTCCCAAATAGGTTTCTTAGCTGCATCTAGTAAATCATAAAAAAATTTAGCTTCAATATTTGGTTCTTCAACATTTCCATCATCGTCGTCAACTTCAACCATAGGAAATATTGATCGTGCTGCATCTTCGACCATATTTTCTATACGGGTCGTTGAAACTATTTCGTTAACGACACTTTCAGACTCTACAGAAGTATTTGCTACAACTTCTCCATGTCGATCCCAAACATAATATTCGGGTGCGAAACCGTGTTTGCACAAATGAACTTTCACAATATCTGGTAACAAATACTTCAAATGTCTACACCTACTACACGGACAACGAATTTCTGGATCGTTTCCGTTATTACTTAAAGCGAATTCAACAAACACGTTTATACCATTATAAAAATCTTCTTTTATTGAGCCCCTCAGTCCTTTTCTTTGGTACATCCATCTCCTCCGATCAACAAAATAATCAATCATTTTTCCTATTTGACAAAATGAGAAGTTCAAAATTTAATATTTATTTTGAAGAATACAAATTCGAAAAAGATTATTTTCATGGTCGTATAATATTTTGAATTTAAAGAACAACCTCACAAATTTAAAAATATTTTCAAATAGGGCACATTTTATTTTTTAACGTAACAATTTAAAAATATATATAATTTTTTTTTCTTCATTGGTCAGGCATCCTACTTCCCATTACAAACACAGTAAGCATTTACATTTCGTATATTACTTCGTCTCAAACGATTCAACAAAATTTCGGCAGCATTTCCCTTTTGTTCCCTGCATTGTACACAAATGCGTGTACGCAGGAAACAAAAAAGAAAAGTTAGGTCGAAATTTTATGAACCGTTTGAGACGAAGTAGTATACAAAATGTAAATGCTTACTGTGTTCATAACTTGTCCAATACAGGGACAAATCCGACAAACATTGTACCAGATGAATATAAATGATCGTTTTTCGAAAAGAACGACTATTTATACAACGATCATGTACAACACTCGTCAGACGGGGCCAAAAACTCTCTAAGGGACATTTGTCAGTTACATGCGCGCATTTTATGAAAAAATACAGTTTTACTCAATGTTCACATTTACAAAAATATATATTAATTTAACACATTTATTCAACGTATTACGCATCAACTAAAGGCTCGTTCGACGTATTTTTTTGTTGCATAAACTAACACAATACAATGATAACAGTGCTACACACATATATAATCAAGTGGAAAATAGGCACAAGGACAAATTTTCATAAAATTTTTGGCCGAAGGACAACAAGTTTTATTTTTAGACTGAAGGACAAACTTTGGAAGATAATTAGACTGAAGGACAATGCTAATACAACTAGCATTTTATACAATGTAAAACTGGATATAATGCTAGTTATAATTAACATTTTGTACAATGTTTGCACTGTACAAAATGCTAATTATATTTAGCATTTTCCTTCAGCCTAATTTTCTTTCAAAGTTTGTCCTCCAGTCCAAAAATGAAACTTTGTGTCCTTCAGCCTAAATTTTTTTCAAAGTTTGTCCTTGTGCCTAATTCCCTCTATAATCAATATAAATTATACATGTTTTTCGCAATTTCACGATATCAGATGAAATAGGAATACCATGGAATGCTAGAAACTATTATAACACTATTGTAAACAATTTCAATCAACAATTACCCCTAATTTATCAAATTATGCAAATCTTGAATTAGGATAAAAACTGAAATTTTGGCTAAAATAAGAGATTATACCTGTTCTAGAGAGCAGTAGAAGTTAATTGAAGGGCTGGGGAAGAGAATTGGGGGAAGTAGACCTAATTTTTTCGTATGAAAGTGGAGAAGAAGCAGGCTCGGCTGGAGCCAGATATTCACGTATTTTCGACGGCCGCCGACGGCCCGTCGGAAGCCGTCGGAAATAAGCCGTCGGGAGCCGTCGCCCTACCCTGTCGGTTTTTGAGCTTTTTCTAGTAGTGACTGTAGGTTCAATATCACTTGGATGCACGTCTTGCTTGTGAACCTATAGATGTTGGCTGCTCAGTTCTCCTACATAACCTAATTCCAGTGTCGGATTTGTAATTGGTTGCCATGTATTTTATAATTATACCTTCGAATTACATGACCAGCTCCGACCCATGTTTGAGTAGCCATGCTTTCAACATGGTAATATGTATTTGGTAATATGTTTACCCGTCCTCTTAATATATGAGCTGTTCGGTTATATTTGCACTATGATATACGATTTCAGAAGCGATCATTGTACACCACCGACTGTTTGAACTTGCTACCATCTGATTTTATTTCGTTTTTCAGAAATAATTCGAGGACGGGTATTTGTTTTCGCTTACGCTGCTGTAGTTGTACTATGCTAAATTTACCTGCACTTACTTTGTTTTACATGACTTACATTAAATACGACAAACTCAAAAATTCATACACACGTTTTTTTGTATGTACAGACGTAGAGAAAAATCTAGGATCAATAGACATGGTTTAGTTTGTGAATATACATTGTGAACAATTTGTGCAATTTTGGAGAGTTAGGGATCCAAGAGTTTATAGTATTATTCTAACCTTATGCTGATGTAGGTATGATTTTTCAATTTGATGTTGGCTTCTAATCAAACTGAATCTGAAGATGGTTGATGCAAATGAACGCAAGCACACTGTTTGCATTGGTGGTCTAAATTCAAATCCTACAACAGTGAGCGCATTTCAATAAGAGTGGATATCTAATGGGCATTACGACAAATCGTGTCTACCCAGTGTCCAGCATTACTACTTTTATTACGTAAATTTCATTCAGCTCTTCTACGTCAGTCCGAGGATATTTTAATGGCGAGTTGTTTCCGTAGTGAACTTAAGTAGTTCTCTGTGTTTTTTTTTCTGGCTCCTTTCCTTTGTTGTCTAGGAAAGGAACCGATACTTTGTACGACGTTAGTGTATTTGTACAGATGTTAGATTATAAATGGTTGGTCTGACCATGTACAACTCAATATTAATATATTTGTACATATCTTATCTGCTTGAGTAGGACGTAAAACCCAACGAATTTCATTCTTTAGTCACTTATATTCTGCTACTGACCTGGTCCTACCCGCGACAGTACGTAGCAGGTTCCCTTTTGCATGGATCACCATTATCAACCGTAGAGTGTATGCATAAAACATGAACTAAACTAGTACAACCGCACAACGGTGGAAAAACCGACCGTTTGGTTAATCAGTTGAAAGTGATAATACTATAAAAAAACCTATAGTTTACATGTGAACACCGAGAGCGTTCATTTATTGAAATTAATAATTCTATTGTTCGTGCATGACAAGTACACACCTAAATATCATTTTACAGTCCGTGCATTTTAAAATCTGATTTTAAATGCTTGCTTTATAAACGTCCCACGTGGATTTGGATCCTCCATTACATTTATCTTTACCACAATTATTTTGGTAGTTCACTGCATGAGGTTTATTTAAATGAAAATCCTTCCCAGCTTTGCATAGTACGTATTTGATCTCGAATTTTATTTTGCTGACATGTTGGATTAAATTTGAGTTTTATTTATTTTACTGACGTTGCTGGGACATTACTTTTATAATCCATGCACATTTCACCATACGTTATCTTCGTAGAATGTACTGAACCTTTTAAAGGCATGTATCAATGTGTCTACTTTGATTATAAACCAAAAGCGAATGAACTAATTCTACAGCCATGAAAAATTTAACATACAGGAGGAAAGTTAAATTGTTTGTCTAGTGCCAAAACCGAAATTGCACACTAAAATGATCTCAATAGACTTTCTCGCATACACACACATAAATTCCTTATCATTAAGTACCTCAAAAAAGTTATTGAAATTTAGACGCATGAGGAACTGTCGAAGAAATGGTGCTCTCTCACTACCTGCAAGACGGCTACTTCGAAGTATGGTATACAAAGAATTTGACTTTTTGTGAAACTCCTGAAACGAACAAAATATAAAGGAAGTATACTTTTATGATGAAAATCGTACTGATGATTTATCATTGAACCTAAAATATCTACAAAGAGTGTGAGGATACACCATTCAGTGGAAATCTTGCAAAATGGAGGGATTCACTTAAGTAAATAAGTACATGTTTGTTATTTTTTTTTTTACTGAATAAGTTTTCTCACACTCACAGTGCTAAGAAGAGCGTGGGGGCATTCATGAATCTACAAGCGTAAATGACAAAAAAGTTTGCATAGCCTTAATATACTCATCAAGTTTGACCTCAAACTCATATCATCCATATCAGTGGGTATACAACAGTATTACAGTAAGTGGCAACTGATGTGTACAATATACCCTTGTATCCAATATAACAATAACCAACCTCATTTTCTACGCTACTTTAGAAGTGGATTGATACTCCACACACTCAGACACACACACACACATTTATGTGTGTGTGTGAAACTAACTATGATTTGTGAAATAAGTGAATCAAAATAAAACTGTATGGCGCTCTATGAACAGTGTGCTATAGGTGAATATGTTTACCGTTGTCCGTTGACTGTATATTTAACCGGAGCACAAAAAAGGTTACAAGTGTAACCAAAAGGTAATTTCATCATGTCATTGTGAACACGATTCTCACCCCCATATACTTCGTTGATGATTATCCAACATCATTTGATTTCACAAATAGAATTACCTCATCTATATGTTCCAGTTCAGATATGTTTGCCTTGTTATCATAGTATTCAATGTTCCAGCAGAACTGCAGACATAGCTTCATAATGCTATCAAGAATCCTAGAGACTGGCCCAATGTCAAGAAAGGATTGTGATATCAAAGCAGTCAAATACCTGCAAACAAAATTTCTCATGATATTGTAAACATACACAGCAAATGCTTTTACTTCATGTCAAAATATGCTATCACTGAGGATTTATTATATACACATCAATTAATACATGTGATTCCTACGTGCTTCTATAAAACTAAAAATAAAATAAAATAAGAAGAAGATTAGATTTGACATTATTTAATGCTAGACTTCCATACTAGTTGCGTATGATATAAACTGGGGTGTTCCTTCATAGTTTATTATCCAAATATTAAACTAACTTCTACACTAGATAAGACTTTTAATTATAAATAATGCCGCTACTTGAGATAAATATAGCAAAAAATGGAGTCTAAAAAGAAGCTTATTTCAAATGGAGTCCAAGAAGAAGCTTATGTCATACTCTTGATGAAACGCAACTAGTTCAGTAAAATCATGGGAATTCTGCACATGTGCTTGCAAAACATTCCATTGCGACTCAATAACATCAACCTGCAAAATAGACAATGATATATTAACTCATGCCTCACATTAATTCTCTCAAACATATCAACCAAGAATTGACAAACATATCACCCAAATTCAACATTCCAAATTTGATGTATGGTACGACCATTGCCATAAAATTAGCACTTGGTTTTTTTAGTGTGTGAGTTGGATAGGGTTAGCAAAGGCAGGTTACTATTATTCAATGCTAAACACAAGTAATAAAGACAGTCTATCAGAATAGCATACAATCAAAAAAATTAAGTGGTGCTAAGGGCACCGGGCTGGGTGCTAGGGGCAACCGCACCCAGCCCTGGTCGGCGGTTATCCGTGGACCGTAGTATAATTTTATTTTTTTTACTGATCGGTCATTAACGGCACAAAATTTAAATATAGCTCTCATAGACGTGTGCGTGTGCGTGTTACTATTAGGATAAGTATTGTAGGGATGTAGGCAACACTTGAATATAGAACTGCAAGTTTCTTATTAAAAAGGTCATATGTTCTCTCACTCTCCACATTGGTCGGGAACGCTGCCTACGAAGCTGGGCGAGAGAACTATTCTGACTTGTATGTCGATTAGCAAAGTCAGCATGATCTTGATGCATTACAGCTGCCCATGATTTCTCTAGTTCCATTTGAGTTCTTTTTAATCTTATTAGATACTGGAAAACTTTACGGTACCTAAATGTCACATTGATTGGAAGCTGTGAAAACCATGATTCAGCGACAATGTAGGTTGCCTCACTAAGCTTGTCTTTAACCTGTTATATATGTGCATATACAACATGGTGAGATCGTAAGCTATCAAAATAAGTTAGCAAAGCAAATTATACCAAGAAATCATTGTTGCCTTTTTTTTAAAGAGAGAAATCATTGCTGCCTTATGCAAACTGCATAATATGTTAGCCTGTACATTCTATGAATGTTTCAAGGTAAAGATATTTTAATACCGTTATATCACATTCTATACTCTTTTGTGCTGATATGCACGGTACATATATTTCTCTAGATACTTACTTTTGTTTTCTCTCAAAATCGAGCAGTTTGAAAAACCAAAGCTAGTGTGTGAGATTATAAGTAGTAAAATAAAGTAAGAAGGTATACGACAAAAGTGTTCTGATACCGTGATATAAACAAATTTTTCGTTAACGAACAAAGCAAGGTTACTCCGTAGTGTCCATGGAGTAGTCATCCATGCAACCATCCCAACATTACCTTTCTCCCCGATTAGCAGAAATGAAACCGTAACTGCTGTATCTGACACATCCTAAACAATTTGACAACCAAATACACAATATACATCACTAGGATAAAAGAATGATACTTAAAATATGAGACAATGTGTAACACTTATATGTTATAGGTAGAATTATTGAAAAAAAGGACAAGTGAAAAAAGGATAACTGAAAAAAAAGGTACTCAGATTGATCTTTTGTGAAAATAGAAGGCTTCCCAATCACTGGAGCTCCTGGCAGCAAACTATTAACTACTACCAAAGATTGGCATTGAATGACTCTGGATTGGAATAGCCATTACTAAAGGAAGAAATAATATGAGCAAGGAGAGTGATGTAAAGAAATAGAAAATATAAGAAAAATGCCATTTCTCTCAATCATGTACCCGGTGTATATCTATATGGTTGTGAAATCATTATCAATGTTGAGTATATAATTATCATTACAAGATGGACAATCATGTACTCAATTATTTAAGCAACTCATTTCTCTCCTTCGTTCAAAATTTCACACTTGTGCCATATGGTTTTAAGATATAAAATATAAATATCATGTTTGTCAGACAATGTATAAACCTCTGTATAATTATATTTCCTCCTAATTTAAACCTCTCTAAACATAACGTGATCGTTATGATCGATTATATCATGTTCAATGTATAACGTTTTATTTTGAAATCTTCTATTTTTTGCTTCATAGAGTAATAATTGCCTTCATGTGATTATAAAAAGTGGGAAATTATTAGATCAAATGAATAATAAAGAGTGGATTAGGGATCGATCTTCAAATAGAAATTCATGAGCTATTGTCAAACCACACTCTCCTAACTAAGCAGAAACACACCGAATTAAGCGTGTTTGACGTGGCTAATCTATGAAGCACAGTAGAAGAGTACGTCGAATATTTCCAAAATCTTCAAAATTTATAGCCCATAGCATAAAACCCTAGTCTTTTCGCATAGAACAAAACTAAGTAGAAGTGAAGGAAAAAAAAAAGAATGAAAGGAGGATCGAATATTTATTATACCTTTCATGTTCTTCCATCATTTACAATTGAAATTCACTGGCTGATTTCTAGAATTGAGATTCCTTAATCAATCTCAATGTGCGAAATTGTAGTTTGATAGAATTGCAGAAATTCAGGAGAAGAAAGTGGGAGGAGAAGTACCTTTCAGGTTCCCCCATCACTTACAATTCAAATACACTCAGCTGGTTTCTAGGTTTGGGATTCCTTAATCAATCTCGACGTGCGCAATTGGGGTTTGATAGAACTGCAGAAATTAAGGAGAAGAAAGTGGGAGGAGAAGTAAACGGGAAAAGATATTTCTTTAGAACAAACGAGAGAAATAGGGAGGAATATTTTGGCTTCAGGAAATTTTATTTTGGTTAGTAGAAGTAGGCAAACCTCCCTAACGGTCGGTTTGATAATAAATTAATCCCAGGTCTTACGAAACAGAGAACGTTATTTTACAACAGTCGATGGATAAAATTCATAGACGATGGTTAAAAGGTTCTACCAAAAAATGATTGATCTGGCTGTTTTATTCACAATGCAAAAAATGAACCTTGGTTAGAAAATACGCTAACTCAACTCTACTATCAGACTACATCCGTAACTTAATATGTGTTTAGTTCAGGCTACAGTTGTACTGATTTAAAGCAATATTTTAGACGCATTTGTATTTTAATCTACAAAAAGACAACCCTTACAGCCGAGTTTTATTTACTGCCTAAGGTGTGGACCAAACCCATTATCAACACGAAATTACTAAAATAAGTGGGTGAGAGTTTTTTGCCCACAACATGTTTCACAACCGCAGTGCAACCTCAGTACACCATCTTCGTCCGCTCATAAAACCTTCCATAACTGCATTACAAAAAGATTGGAAACGAAAATATCCCCTCGAATTCAAATAGTTAATTATTAGTTCAATCGCTACCCGCAACATGCATCTGCGTGCAATGTGCAGTGCTGTGGCTGGGTTGTTTGTAATATTTGTAATTTTTTTCCAACGTCTGGCTTCTTAGAAATGGTACTATAAATTAAATAGTTATTGCTGCATAAAGTGGGAAGTTAAGTTAGGTACCAGTTGGCTATGCAACCCTTAAACAGGTAACAGTTGACAAATTCGTTGATCAAATTTTTTTTGAACAGTAATTGTTATCGCCAAAAATTTTGTTACCGCTTAACTGTGGACATATTGGACTTCTCTATGTCTACTACTGTCACTATTTTTGATAAAGAAGCAGAACAGCTACTAGGACATAAGGTTGACGACATGCTTGCCATCCTTAACTCGGTAAAAAACATAATTACACAGTTTATTAGCATTCATTTAACTCCGCTCTTTTTAATACAAAGTATCTACATTTGGATGTATATATATCATATTATTACCTCATTACTCAAGTTGGGGCAGACAAATTTATTTGCGCTCATTTTGCACGGCTAATTTTACCTCCTTCCTTCACGTATTGGCCGAGCTGGGTTTTAAATTTAATTTTCCAAATAAATAACGACCATGCTGTTACAACCCGGTTTTCATTGTGGCTTCATCCAATCTATAACTTATAAAGTAATAGATTATACGTTAGTATAAGATTTGTCATTCTAGAGTTCTGGTAGGTCAACTCCCTAATATGCATTGCAATCTGGCATATTAATATCATTTGTATCACTTTGTTCCTTTTCTGCCTTTATTTTTGTTTCGCATGCATGTTAAATAATGACAATGCTATTACAACCCGATTTTGATTGTTCTGTACTTCAGTAATGAGAGTGTTATTTTGTTCAAACTGCTGTGAACAAAACACTACCGCCCATTGGTTGAAATCAGCGGGCTCCACATGAAGCCCACTGATTTCAACCAATGAGGAGTGTTGTTTTGTTCACATAGTGTGAACAAAATAACACTCCAATAATGCTATACCTTTTGCATATCTTTCAATGCATACAGCCAAGCTGTTATGTGGTTAAATATTACTGTGGGTTTCACAATATTATCCAAAACGTACAAACCCCAAACTGGTTCGAATTCGTAAATATTATTTCCCGACCAAATCACAGCCATACTGTTACAACGTGGTTCTCACTGTGTTGCACTCGGTGAATGAGACGTGTTGGTCTTGCTGGGTTGTAAGTTTAAAACGCATTCCTGCGTGCCACTATTCAAACGCGCTAATCATCCTCCGCGTGGAACATGTAGACGGTAGAAACCGAGGGGCGTGCTAAGACACACAAATTATAATTGTACCGCTATGTAAACAATGACGGTCTCCCTAAGTTTTATACACCTTCTGTTCCATCCTCTTCAAATTGTACTCACATATTTAATTTCCTGTCTGTACTCCCCTCACTTTTACCCAGCTATGATATGCGCTGTCCACAATTATACGAAGGTTGTTCTATTGCACCTTTGAATACCATCCACATTATCATTTCACGTGTGTTTGCACTGCGACACAATCTTTGAACCCTGAATAATGGCATTTTGTACACGGCGTATCTTAAAAGTAAGTTCCCCGATGCAGGAAAATGGGGTCCAGAAAATCGACAAAATTTTCCACCATCTCTCGGAGACCGAAGCAATATTTGAATTCAGACCGAGTAACTATGAGATAAATAATCCCGATGCTTATCTCACTGCCAGATAAATCACAAAAAACGTAGAGACGGTTTGTTCTCAAATTTGGTCATGTATTAACTTATAATTTACATAATTAATTTTTCTCCCTTATTACTAGTCTTCTTTTGTTTCCCAATACTTGAAATTTACAGCTCACTCCACCTAGCGATCAAAGTTCTAACTTAGTTTATCCCTCAAAGACGGATAAGTATGACACACCGTCGAGAGCAGACATCAAAGGGAAGAAACATATTGCTCATGTTTGATCTGCAATCATCACGATTCTACGTTTATTCAAGTGGTATCACAAAAATGACATTGATTTGTTTACCAGGACGACAATAGTGTCAATCATCCAACATTACGTGCTTCGGATCCACCACTCCCCAGAAAGACACTGAGAAGAGGAGTTGTTATTCAAGTGCGGATTTATTTACTGTTTTGTTCACCATTTTCCGTTGACAATAGTTAATTTTAACAATTCATTCTTTCCTTGTGCCAATTGCTTTGTCCATTGACGACTATTATATGTGACACACAATGCTTAAATTATCATCGTATGTTACGTTCCTACATTAGTGGAAATTACACCTATTTGTCCATATCAAATACTACTAAGCTGCTCTATGTATGGATACTTCCGTTTAGAACTGTTTCAACTTTCAAACCAATACCGTGACAATGTACATTCACTTCATATCATCACCTTCTACCACCTCAACATGTTTTGTACTCCCAAACTTAAACATTGTTTTTTTTCCTTATCTGCAGGATGTTGATACAGATCAGCTGACTGCAGCATCTACTGGAATCAAGAATCGAGAGAAAAAGCAAAAAAAAATTAATTTGTACCATTTCATGATTTCATATTTGTGGTGCATTCACATTTTTATGTCTGTACCAACTACTGTTCCGTTCAATGTAGCCATCGACTCTTTTTTTTCCGGTACCTCATTTTGCACTTTTTTTAACCATACGTCAGGACGTATGACATTGAATTCGTTTGCTTTCGTATGCAGTATATATGTGCTTTTTTTATAAATCTCAGCTCCGATCTTAAACTACTATTTATGACTATCATTGTTCCTTACATTACCACTGTAATTTCACATCATGTCTGTGCTAAAATATGAATTCGATTTCCACTGTCCATTAACATGTATATCAAATACATGATCACTATTCCATACTACCTTTGCGTTTCTGCTACTGAGATTATAATTCACGGATTATAACAATGCCCGCGTGCGAAACACGGGGTACTCACTAGTTTATTTTAATTTTAAATCATATTTTGTTTTTCCATGTGTCATCAGCTTACGACTAATGGCTGAATCAAGTCACCGTTAGGATGTGACCCAAGAGACCAAAGCATGATAATAATTGTTAATTTCCTTATTAATGAAGCTACTATTTATCCTTGTGATGCTAAAAAATGTGTAAATATGCAAAGTAAAGTTTATATGGTATTATAAGCATTCAAAATAGTGTTATTGCTTATACATTACAAATTTAGCAATTTAATGTTTTGTTGCACTCCGTGTGCATAACACTGGTTCGCGCTCGTTACTTTTAGTAGCAAGAAACCAGTTTTCACGTTAATGATGGTTTTGCCATGTCAAGGATATTGATACTGACTTTCACTGTGCCGTATATATGACCTTCGACGTCAACCAAGTGGGATGTATAGGATATCAACTTTAGTTCGTATGGGATGGATCGGGCTTGGTTGGGATACGAAGCAAAGCTTCAAGGTCGACGTCATGAACTTCGAAATGAGCATTGTCGCCTGTTTTCAATATTGTCGCCGACCCCATAAGGCAGCTTTGTCGCTAGTCTTTTACTCCCATACTTATTATGACGACTCCGCTCCTATCCATAAAGCAGTAATGCCGCATCTTTTACTTCGGCAATAATGGTGCCGCATTTTATTATCTCAACTTTATTCCTTGCCGCCTTTGTTCTTTGCCACATGTTTTCAAAGAAGGCAACAATGCCGTCTGTTTTCACTTCAACTCTAATGAGGCTATGTTTTAATGGTCATAGTGACGCCGCCTGTTTTATTTAAGGCATTGATGTCGACACCTACCTTTTAAGATTCTATACTATACAAACCAAGTTTTATACTATATGACGTCGACACTCTATGAAGTGAGACATATATGCTATCAGCCCTACGGCCTTAAGACTATACTGACACCGAGCTTTATCAATATACAAGGTTTATTGTTTTGGCCTTATGGCCTATGTTTTGAGGAGCGAAGACCTCCAGTTGATTTCGAAATTCATCAATATTGTTTTATAAAAGCATATATCATGGCATAAATATTTTGAATAAAATATACGGTTATAATTTTCTTTGTTTTGAATGTATGATTTCAAGGGTTAAATCATTTATAAATCATTATATTCTCAAAGAAATACAAAGGGTATTTAACCCAGAATTTTACTAAAGAGATTATTATTCCTATCGCCTTTAAATATTGTGATAAGATGAACTGACTCGGAGATTAGAAAACCATATAAGACTGGTGTAGGGTAGCATCTTATACTTCATGCTGTTAGCCCCTACCTGATATTAGTCCACAATTCCAATGCATAGGGCTTTGTCACGGGTAAGACTAAAAGTAGGTTTACGCACAGAAAGGAATATACAGAGAGGAGTTAGGTTATTAGTTAGCCCGCAAAATATTAGTATCAGTTGACCCTACAAATAGCAAGTTTCGGACAGACCGTCCAGTTTTCCTCTAACAGTAAGTTAGAAAATTTGATGTATTTGGTAGGTCCGAGTCAGCCTTATAGGTTGATAGTTACCCTATGAAAACTAAACATTGGGACACATAGTCCATTGATTTAACAAATTGGTGCATATGTTTATTGTGATATTGCTTAACTATCATGATTGTAGGGGTATGATTATGATTAACATATATTTAAAGGACACTAGTGAGGGGAAAACCCATTCCGCTCAGCGGCGTGGTCTTATTAGATATCCATAAAATCGAGATGACTAATTAGAATTAATTGTCCATAATTAAACTTAATTAATTAGGTAATTAACAACATGGCTGTTACAACTGCATGGAGCTGCATTGTACTAGTAGAATAGTGTTACTATTAGGGTTGCAGAGGAAACTTTGACTTAGGCTGAATTCAAGAGGAGGTTTGAAGAGAGATTTATGTCTGAGATTGCTAAGCCAACTCTATTAAGGAAGTTTGCTGAGTTAGTACAAAGTGATATAACGGTGCTTGATTACGCAACCAGATTTGAGGAGCTGTCCGGATATGGGTATGCTACTGTGGATATAATGATAAAAAGGGGCTAGAAGTTTATCCGTGTGCCGAGACTTAAACTTGCTAGGGAAACTTTATTACATCTCAGGGATCCATGTGATGTAGTCGTGGAGATGGCTTTGAGAAATAAAAAAATGCTTGCTTTGTTCAGTCATAACAAGCGAGCAGAGAATCAGGGTGGATAGAATCAGAAGAGGAAGTTCTTTCATGAAAAGGGAATTCAGAAGGGTGGAGCTGCTAAAAGTGAAAGGCCGAAGTTGTGTGTTACAAGTTTGACAAGAAAGGGCATTTTGCAAATGAATGTCATTCTAGTAATGGAAAGAAGATGATTGGGAGAAAGAACATCAAGTGCTTTAACTATGACCAGATTGGACATCATAAGAATCAGTGCAAGAAACCAGCTAAAGTTCAAAAGGGAAAAGTGTTTGCCTTGGAACTAGCTACCTCGAGACCCATACCAGAGGATAAAAGAAAGGCTGTGATGGGAGGTATGTTTTTGATTAACGGCTTACCTGTTTGAGTACCGTTTGATACCAGTGCATTACATTCTTTTATATCTCGTTGTTTGGTAGAAAAGCTTGACCTAGAACCCTCATACCTAGTTACTTCCTTAAGGGTTGCGAATTCGATAGGAGGATATGCAACTCTAGGGATGAGATGTGACCATTTAGAATTTGGATTATTAGGTCATATATTTGCCTGCAATTTGCATGTGTTTGATTTTGTAGGCATTGGAATTATTTTAGGTATGGATTGGTTAAGTAAATATGATGCTAGAATATTTTGCCAAGATAGGGGGACATCACTAAGACACCCTAATAGTAAAGAACGAATTATATACTTAGTAGAGAATCCAAGTTTTGATGATTGTGATTTGTTGGGTGTAATAGAGGAGGAAGATAAGTAGAATCGGTTTTTCGTAGTTGAGAATTTGCAAATGTCTTTGAGCCTGTTACAGAACTACCATCGAAACGAGTTGTTGAGTTTCGAATAGATCTTGTACCTGGAGCTGAACCCGTAAGTATACTGCCTAGCAGAATGACACCTACCTAGATGAAGGAGTTAAAGGTGCAACCTATGGATTTAGAAGGGAAAAGCTTTATTAGACTTTGCATTTCACCTTGGGGAGCGGTCGCGGTATTCGTGAAGAAATCGGATGAGTCGTTAAGAATGTGTATTGATTATCGTAAGGTGAATGAAAAGACGATAAAGAACTGATATCCTTTGCCAGGAATTGACGACTTATTTGATTAGTTGAGTAGAGCCAAAGTATTTTCTCAATTGGAATTAGTAATAGGGTTCCATCAATTGAGAGTGGCGAAGGACAACATTCTTTTAACAGCGTTTAAGACAAAATACGGTTCGTGCAGGTAGTTAGTAATGTCATTCGAGTTAACTAATGGGCCTGCTTTCTTTGTAGATTTGATGAACCGGATCTTCCAAGAGCATTTGGATAGATTCGTGTTAGTATTTATAGATGACATTCTGATATATTCTAGGAACGAGCGAGACCATGAGACTCACCTTAGAATAGTGCTTGAGACATTGAGATAGCATCAGATGAAGGCAAAATTTTCAAAATGTCATTTTTGAAAGAAAGAAGTGAAGTTCCTTGGTTATGTAGTCTTAGAAAAAAGGTTGTCTATGGAACCAGCTAAGATAGAAACTATAAATAATTAGAAGAGACCCGAGACAGTGACTGAGATAAAGAGTTTTCTAGGATTAGCTGGCTACTATCGAAGATTCGTCCAGGATTTCTCTTGTATAGTAGCATCGATGACTAAACTAACAAGGAAGGAAGTGAAGTATGTTTGGACCGATAAATGTGAGGAGGCATTCTAGAAGCTGGAACATTTATTGACCAATGTGCCTGTGTTAGTAGCCTCAAATGGAAATCAAGATTTTGTGGTGTATACTGATGCGTGCGGAATAGGATAGTATGTTAATGTAGAGAGGTAAAGTGATTGTCTATGCTTCACGACGGCTCAGACCGCACAAAGTTAGATATCTGACTCATGACTTAGAGTTGGTTGGCGTAATATTTGCTTTGAAGGTGTGGAGGCATTATCTTTTGGGAGAACGATTCAAGTTGTATATGGATCACAAGTCTCTAAGATACTTATTCTCTCAAAAGGAGTTGAGTATGAGACAATAGAGATGGTTGGAGGTTTTAGCTGCTTATGATTTTGGAATTGAGTACACACCGGGGAAAGGAAACAAAGTTACAGATGCACTTAGCAAGAAACATCAAAATGCAGTGTTGGCAATGATATCGGAATGGAAAGATTTAGAAGCATTAACTACTTGTAGTGTGCGGTTAAGATCAACTGCCAGTTCTAGTCAGATTACCGCAATGTTGTCTTGCTTGGAAGTTCGACCGGTATTGATTGAAAGAATTGCTTCTAAGAAAAGTGATGATCCATCTCTAGCTAAAAGAGTTAGAAGATTGGAAGATGGAACTGAGATTGATAATTTGAAGGATTTTTATCTTGACCGGAATGGATGGTTGAGAAAGAAGGGACGATTGTGTGTTCCCGATGTTAGTGACCTAAGGAAAGAAGTTCTTAGGGAGTATCATCGATCGAACTTGACTATTCATCCTAGAGGAACATAGATGTATTTGGATATGAAAAGAAGTTTCTTCTGGAAAGGAATGAAAAGGTATGTAGGCTTATGGGTAAAACAATGCTTGAATTATCAACAAGTAAAGACCAAGCATCGGAAGGCTGGTGGATTGCTTCAGCCTTTAGATATACCAGTATGGAAATGAGATTCTATATCTATGGATGTAACATCCCGCCTTCTAAGGCCAAAAACTAACCGCTACTGATGCTGCAGTCATCCGTAGTTGTTATTTCTTGGCGATCGAATGCGGCATAGTTAATATTGATACACTGGAACACATGAATATGAAAAAAAAATTAAACTTCCAATAAACAGAATTCCTCATTTCATGCAATATTACAATTTAAGATTTAACTACATAATCCCAAACGTTAAACATGTTCAGATCACATATACATGTATAAAATACGATAAGGGCGACATATGAAGACGTCCCCTTATGATTAGAGAACTAATAAATATGAACTTTACAGTTCTTAGTACATCACGGTGGAAAACACAAAATAGCTCCTATATAGCTAACACTGCCTTCTGCACGTCTCCAGAAGCTTATTCGTCCAAAAACTTGAAAGTATCCCACTCTCGGACTACTCAAATTAATTTTTGAGCGCCGGAGAGTTTATGGAGAAACTCAAACTTCGAGTTAGACAATAAATCTGGTATGAATAATCCTCTATCATCTCTTATCATAAATAGATAGCTAGTGAGACCACACCGCTTAGCGGAACGAGTTTTCCCCTCACAGTATCCAAACAAAACATGCAAATCATTTACTATGCTCTTGCACCCAAAATGATTAGTCTTAACATAATATGAAATAAAGCCAGAAATCATATATATATATATTGGATATCTCATCCACCCATTCATTAGATATCCCAACTTAAAGCAATTTATTAGATTTCCCATCTAAAATCCATTTATTAGAGTTCCCCTCTAAAATCTTTAAAATGACTATCCATCAAAACTTAAATAGGACTATCCGTCCAAAATTCATCAAAATAAATGCAGAATATCCATTGTACATTGTTTTATAAAAGTTGGTGTGGGCTATCCACCGTACACTCCATGGTTTTCCTAGGATGACTATGAACCCTTGGGTGCCAAATCCCGAGGTTAACCACCTCTAGCAAAACATTCTTTACTTTAGAAATTTGGTGTGGGCTATCCACCACACATTCCCTGGTTTTCCTAGGTTAACCAAGAACTCAACACTTGGCCAATTAAAATATCATGATCCCCATGATTATTTATTTTCCCCAGGTATACCACTTGTTTAACTTATTCCCATTGGTAGCCCCAATTAGGTTAAATAAAAACACATTGATAGCCCCAATGTATATTTTCGAAAGCATATTTCTGTTTATAACCCCAAATTATGTATCAAAAACATTAAACCCACCCGTTGTCCCTAAGGTTTATTTACATCCAATTTATATAAGGATCCCCCGTACATATTCAAACCAAGATAAGTATTTTATGCTATAACCCTTCGAAGTACCCCCTTCAAATTAGTAAAACTTTACTTAAGAAAAATGGCTAAAAATAGCTCTTTGAACCCCTTCGAATGAAGCCCCATTCGAAAGAAAATAAACATCTGAAGTTAGCCCCTTCGGAAGCCTTCCTTTTGAAAGCATCACAAAATTATACTTTTCGACCTTGTCGGAAGGTTTCTTTTCGACCTAGTCGAAAGGTTCCACCTTTCGACTTTGTCGAAAGCCTGGGGTATCCCCCCTATAAAACCATTTATAAACTTTTTGAAAGCAATGAAACTCAAAACCTTTTAAAATCATTGAAACTCAAAACCTTTCGAAATCATTGAAGGTAACCCCTTCGAAACCTTTTGAAACCAAAACCTTTCGAAGTCAAAATCCTTCGAAACCATTCAGAAACAGTGAAGTGTTGGTGTTGGAATCAACCCTTCGAAATCAATGGAGAGAGGCGGCAAGTTTTATAAAACAAAAGATAACCTTTGAATCCATCTGGGTCGAAAGGTTTGGAGTGGCAACTATGCTTCCGACCCTATCGAAAGGTAACCTTTCAACTTTCTCGAAAGATTTTATTTAAAACAAGAAAGCAAACCAATCGAAACCTTTTTCTTTTAAACCATTTGACAATGTCGAAAGCTCTTTGTCGAAAGCTAACAGGCATATTTTCTTTAAAACCAAAAGAAAGTTTCATCTCCTCCGAAAGCTCTAACCTTTCGTCCCTAAACCTTTCGACCCCTTTCAATTCACTACGTACCAGTCGCCTGATGCCATGTGCATTGATTTTTGACCTAGTCGAAAGGTTTGATACCTTTCGACCTTGTCGGAAGGTTTGGAATGAAGGCGGAAGGTCTTGCCGAAAGAGTTAAAATAGTGAAAATTGTACTTTAAACAGTTCATTTGTACCCCACCGGCCTTATTTGTCTAAATCTGATTAATTTCTAGAATTTTATATTCAAAAATTGCTACCGACTTTCCTTATTTGGAAATTTGAATAAATTTGAAAAATCCCCTTTCTCCTTTATAATTATACAAAACATTTAAGTCTCATTCCTTAAATAATTTTATATAACTATTAAAACATCATGAAATATTCTAGAAAATTCTAGAAAATTCTAGAAAATAAATTAATATGTTCTCTTCAACATATTAAAATTTCAAAGCATATGAAGATCAAAATAATTCAGAATTTAACCAAAACCGAATAAAACATGTTAATTAGCCCATTAACGTTTAAAAACACCTATGTCTTATCCAAACAAAGGTTTTAAATGGTTATATCCTAACCAAAACACGAACAAGAATCGGGTATAACCCATAACCGATCCAAATAGAGAAAAATGAGATGATAAACATGATTTTTCACCTTGATTAGTTGATTGGAGAATGAGATAATTTCCTAGCTTTAATTCATTAGCTTTTATCTTCAATTTATATTCTTCTTGGAGCTTTTAATGGTCAGCCGAAAGTTGGTGAGGAGTTATGAATGAGAAAGTGAAAGTTTATTAAGGTGGAGGAAGAGATATATACTAAGAAATGTAGCCCCATTTCCAAGTTTACCCCTTAGGAAAATTCCTCCTTCTAAATTTAGTTAAGTCTTATTTTAGTTCATTCATTAAGACACAACCATTGGATTTATTAATCTCATCTCCCTAATTATTCACATTATTATATTTAATTTATTCAATTAAATATCTCGAATAATGTTAATTAAAATTCAGGGGCATTACAATTGATTTCATAGACGGGTTGCTAAGGTCGAATAGAGGAAATGAAAGTATATAGGTTGTGGTAGATAAACTGACCAAGAGTGCACACTTTATTCCCATTAAGTCAACAAGGACGGCATCCGTTTTAGCTAAGTTATTCATGAAGAATATAGTTAGACTACATGGAGTTCCTAGTAGTATAGTCAGTGACAGATATTCTTTAGTTACTCGTGAATTCTAAAAGAGACTGCAAGAAGCTTTAGTTACCAAGCTCAAGATGAGTACCGCTTACCATCCATGTAACATCCCGCCTTTTTGTACGTTTTAAGCAGACACGCATGCCAACTCAAACCATATAGAAGGGCGGATTGTTATTGGGGTGAATAAGAAAAAGCAGAGAAGAAAAAAAACAAAACAGAATCTCGTAGCGGAATGACAAAATATAATAATCAAATAAAAGCTCATGAAGCTGTGTACAAAACATTTGATTATACTTATACAATACAAAATCAGAGTTACACATATCAGAGATAAACAAATAATGCAGCGGAACAGTATGAATGCAGTGGAATAAATATAGTAAATAATAGTAGCATAAATCTTCGCCTTCATCCTCCAGAAATAAGGTCTTCAAATCCTGAAATACTCAGGCTGACCCGAGCGAATTGAAAAGAAAAAACACTCGAGTAAGAACTAAAAGATCTTATGTGAGTTAAATCAACGGTAAATAAATATGAGTGTAAACGGCGTTGGAGATGTTTACGGGGTTTGACATCTCCTGTCCAGTGTCTAACGTGGGCGCAGTAACTTAAGAGATGTTCGGGATTCACATCTCCTAAGGATCCGTTAAACTATCTACTATGTAATACAATACGCTATTATAATATGTCTACAGTAATATAAACTGTTAAAATAGCGTTAAGGCGTTACATTTTCCCCCTTAACACATTTTTATTTCTCATAGTCTATACAGTACCGTAATCCCGTCCATACTAGACGTCGTCAGAGGGCACTCCATAGGTATGGTACAAACCAAACTCGTAAAAGGCGCGCTAGGGTAGGTAACACGGCACAACTAGGCAATGCCAGGGTAGATATACCAATTACACTTCCGGACCGGTGGTAACGCATAGCAGCTACTACCGCCCACCTCGGAACACACTCCCGAATAAAAAAAATCGAGGGTGGCCACCAAATAAATCGCAAAGTCAGAATATAGTATCGATGGAATGTGCCCGATCGGAGGAATGACCTCACTTAGCCCATCAATTGCTCCTGTTTTAGCCACCTTATGCTAACTCACGGGAGTCAGGTCCACGTATATACCTTATAGGATCGTCGCCACCATCCTACTTCATTCTGGAATCTCCACCCTGTACACAGTTGTCAAAGTGGTTTTCGGTATCGACAGAGAGTATGTCCATATACGATTCCGATCTCTTTAATAACCAAACGCTTATTTCACACTGGATGGTTCTTTTACATTTCCGAATCATTTCGTAATTGATATCAAAATATCATATTCAATTCAAATCATATCATTTTCGAAATCATTACTTACTTTCGAAATTATATCACATTGAAATCATAGTTCGAAATTAAATTTCCTTTCAAAAGTCATATTTCCAAAGTAGGCTAAACTCTCATTTCGAAATATCATATTAAACCAAATATGTTATTTAATTCCAAACTTAGGTTATAACATCATTAACCATATTCACTTAAAAATCGAGAGTTTGAATATAAACCCATCCATTTTACTTAGTTTGGAATTTAGAAGAAAATAGTTTTAAATAGTTAATATAGATTTAAAATAGATTAAATATAATTAAAATAGATTAAATAGCTTTAAAATAGATTAATTAGATTTAAAATAAGTGAAAACAGGTAAATTAGTTTAAATAAATTAAATGGTTTAAAATAGGTTAAAATGATTTAATATAATTAATATAGGTTAAAATAGTTTAATACTTTGAAAATCTTAATAATTAGAAATTTTGAAATAATATATTTTAAAATAATTTATATTAAAACATGAATTTGGAATTAATACCAAATTAAACTATTCATTTCATTCCAACACATTTTGACCATTACAATGTCCCAAAACCCAATTTCAAATTTTTCCGATTCAGAATTCTAAATAAATATTAAATTCAATATCGATTAAATTCATGTTTAAACATCGATTTAATTACTCCAATTACGATATATTTCAAATTTATACTTCAACGATTTTTAATAACCCAATTTCGATAAACTTCTTTTGTATTTCAAATTCACTATAAAATTTCAATTTTATCCCTTTAACAAATCTTTCAAAACAATTCGATTTTAATATAAAACTTGAAATTCGATAAAAAAATTCGATTTATATAACCCAGATTTTATTTCAAAAATATCATTTAACTCAATGCAAAATTTAAGGATTCAAAATCATTTAATTTAACCAATCTGGTGTCCGTATATATCTCTACCCTAGGGTCAAGTGATACGGATATTTATCATTTCAATCCGCGATTTTAAAAAATTTATATTTACGGATATATATATCATTGCAATCCAAAATCCCAAAAATATCAAATCCATAAAATCGCTTGAGTCTATCATTTCAACCCATAACGATTTTTCCTTAATCTATTGATCATTCGGGTATGTATCATTTCAACCCATAGTGAATTTGCAGTTTATAACGATATAAAATACAACATCCATTCATCCAATATCAACAATCAACATCCATTACAAACATCATCCAAATCAATCAAATAAATATCAATATAGAACCGATAATCAATAACAGGTATTTAACTGGCAATTTATATTCCATAATAAATTAAATAACGATTTAATTCAAATAAATTCAAATTAACTGAGATGATGATTTAAAATATACCAAACAGTCATAAATAAATTTCTAATCACATCATAAATTAATTTAACAAACATAAGAAATTTTAGAAGTTGTGAGTGGGTTAAAACACTCACCTTTGAATTAGTCGAATTTAAATTCAATTTAAACCCAAAATTTAAACGGTCTCAGAATTTGTCCAAACCAGCGTCAAAATGTCCGGGATTCCGATACAATCCTACCGGAGAAAACCGCGCGTTAAACGGACCTCGTACGTAGAAGTTATGCTAGTTAGAACGATTTGAAATCAAAAATAAATAATAATAAAACAAAAGAAACGCACCTACCAGATTCAGACACGTCAGCAGGCCGTAACCCTAGCCCCAACAGCAGTGCACGCGAACGAACACTATTGCGCCGCCGGTCTTAGGGCAAAATCGCCACCGCGTACACACGTTCTAACCCCGATCTGGCCCTGGCAACTTGACCCCCACCTCCGGCCGACTTCAACGTGACGACGACGCCCCCCTCCGGTGGTCCCCCTCGTCCATGCCACCGCAAAGAATAATGGCGATTTCTGGTGAGCCACGTCGACCTGAGCACGAGCGAACGACACAGAGCGTGTTGCACCTCCTCATCTACCCAATGCCACTCCCCGATCGCCAAACGGTCGACGATCCACCGTTGGATCGTCAAAATCCAATATGGACGGCCACAGTTCATTCTCGATTTCTGGAAAAATGGTGCATCGAATTGAAAAACGAATCACAAAATTGAGATGCGCTCTTCGAGAGCTTCGAAACGGTATATAATTTGATAGTGTTTGAGGAGTTTAAATTTTTGAAGTTGGATTTTAAATTGAAATTGCATTGGAAAATTTAGGGTTTTCAGCCATTGAGAAAGAGGAGCAACAGAAATTTCTATACGTAT
The DNA here is from genome assembly GCA_030737815.1 of Allium fistulosum. Lineage (NCBI taxonomy): Eukaryota > Viridiplantae > Streptophyta > Magnoliopsida > Asparagales > Amaryllidaceae > Allium > Allium fistulosum. Next base: position 1,027,999,218 of record CM060905.1, on the reverse strand, counting down.
AGAAATAAGAAATAGAAAGACCACTGGGTTTTATAATAGGTTATTTATAGGCAGGGCTGAAAATAAAAGAATGGATCGGATTTTGATTTGGGTTTGAACGATAAACAACCCGAAAAGCCTGTTTCTACTCCAGAACGAAAATGGGTCAACCCATATATCAAAATAGATGCTTTCAAATATTTTAAACTCAATGGAACAGGTTTCAAGTCCTAATTCCATCGTATGAAGAAGTTATACTAAAATTAGCTTATTTCAAATTGATTTTAATTGATTTCAATTAAATTAATTTATAGGCGTTTCGAGCCCGTACGATCAAACGATAAGTCCGATCATTACGAAACTTGAAATCCTACAATAATTCACTGTTACGGATCCGATGAAACTGGTTTCATCGAAATCCGAGTCAGTGGCCAAAATGGCTATATTTCAGTTAATTAAATAAATTAATATTAAATTAATTAAATCAAAATTTTCAATTCAAATTCTACGATTAACAAATTTTGCCATTTTTGATTTCTTAAACATTCACAATAATTTAAACAAGTTTAGATGTCAATTTAAAGTTGATTAATTCATCAATTTTAGTGTTAAATTTTAATTTCATTAAATTCAGAAATTATAAATTAAATTTTCAATAATTCCATTTAATTGACCTTTCATCCTATTATTCAATCCATTATTATCAAATGGATGAAATTAACATTGGTTCATGATTTATTACATTAATATTCTCAAATTTCACCTTAATTTTCATTGACGTGATATTTAAATATTTAATTTCATTTAATTTCAATTAATCCAATTATTATAATTTGAATTCCAATAAATTAATAAATCTTGATTTTCATTCTTTTTATTCCCAATTATCATATTATGAATAAAATTAAGATTATTTCCAAATATTAACTTAATTTACATTAACATAATATTTAATTACATTTATTGAAATTTATTTCCAATTTAAATTAACAGGTTAAATAGATAGGTAACATTCAATAGTTTCCACAGTTAACCTTTAGTCACATTAATAAGCTTTTATTACTTACAAATCAATGTTACCATTTATTTTCATAATACTAATTTCATTCAATTTCCATTAACTACCTATTATTTCCTTGGTTAATCCAATATTTCATTTATCCACTTATATTCAATTTATAACCAAGTAGAGCATTTTTTTATTATTTCAATTAATTGGAATTTCATTCAATTTATTAATTATTAACTTTAATTAACCTTGTTACGCTTCATTTTTGTCATTATTTCATTATTAAATTACAAATTTTAATTTCTGCCAGCTTTAAATTACAATTTCTTATTAAATTAATTATTTTTAATTATCGAAAATTATGGGTCGTTACAATCCACAGACCGATAGGCAAACGGAAAGAGTTAACAAAGTCTTGGAGAATTTATTAAGAGCTTATGTGCTAGATTTTGGAGGATCATGGAAAGACCATCTACACTTAGTCAAATTCACGTATAACAATAGTTATCAGACTAGTATAGGGATGGCGCCTTTTGAAGTTTTGTGTGGAAGACTGGGCAAATCACCAGTATGTTAGTTGGAGACCGAAGATAGATTAGTTCTTGGTCCGGATATGGTAAGAGAAGCCATAGAAAAGATTGAGTTGATTTGAGCTAGAATGAAAGAAGCTCAATCTAGGTAGAAAAGTTATGCAGATAAGAGATGGAAGGACTCAGAATTCTCAGTTAGAGATCATGCTTTCGTCAAAGTATCACCGATGAAGGGTGTAGTAAGGTTTGGGAAGTCAGGGAAATTATCGCCCTTAATAAAATAGAATATAACACATGCGGTATTAAAACAACATCGAAAAGAAACTTAAGGCTCTCCACCCTTAAAGAAGATAGTCGACATTCAAGCCGTGCTATGCCTCTTCGAACCTCTATCCGAGGTAAACCAAGCTTAAATTATTTAAGTATAAAATTTCCATGTCGAAGACAATGTCGTAAACATAGATAACATATGGGTTACCCCCCTTCCCCAAAAAAAAGTTTTAGGATAATATAAAACAAATGGCTTATTGCCGAAAATATAGGGTCATCGACCCTCTTTAACTTAGGCTATACCGCCTCTTTAAACTATAGTTATACTTTACATAAAATTTTGCCTCACCGGCTTTAAAGAAAGAAGTGCGACATCATTGCCAAATAGTATAATGTCGCCGACCTCGATGAATAGCGACATCAAGACTAGCGGTGCCAACTTAAAACCTTATACTTAACTTACTTTGGCTATTATGCAACTTCGTATACCGAAGACTAGACATGCGGCGTCATCGCCCTTTCGTATAGATGACTTCGAAAGCACTTAAAATAATAGTATGCAGCATTATTTAAAAAAATAGGCAAAGAGGTGTTGCTTTGCCGTAGATAAATCATGAGGTGTTGATGCCACTGATACTAAATTGTCAACATGGTCGACTTTGACCTACTTTGAAGCATTTCATAGCCACCGAAGTAATTATCCTATGCTTCCTTTCACCTCGTCTTCGATAGTAAAGGACACGACTCTTCTATAGACCCAGAGAGGATACATGTGGCATAGCATTATCGTAATTATCATTAAAACTAGTTTATTACTAATAAAAGTAATTGCTTTTCACCAAACCTTAATTCTTGTCCATTTTCTATTGGATAAAACAATCTCTTTAACAATGATTTTCAGAAGTTATTGCCACATACATTTTCTTAATTCCAAAACATATACCAAACTGATTAATTAATATCCTTAATTAATTTCCCTTTTAAATGCTTTTCGACCAAATAAAATTCGCAATAATTTGAAATCTCTTAGGAAAAGTCCTAAAAGTTCAAAATTACTATATTCTTCATTATATAAAAATTTCAGGACCAAAAACCATATTTAATTATTTTTAATAATTAAAACCCTAATTTAACCAAATTTCCACCTTAGAAAATTCATAAAATATTCAATTTAATTTGGAACATTATGAAATTAAAAACCCATCTCCAAAATAATGTTTCACTAAACATACCAGGAAATCAAAGCTATTAGAGATTAAAAACTTAGGTTTTGCCTTTGAAACCACTTAAATAATTTCCTAAATCATTATTCTATCCAAACAATGATTAAACAACCATAACTTGGCAAAACAAATAAACGAATTTGATTGCTATCCATAACCGAATTAATCAAAAGATAAAAGAGATGGTTTTAGCATTATTCACCTTAGATTTAAATGTTTGAGTTGAAATTTGATGTTGCTTTAGTTTCTCCTGATCCCTTCCTTGAATTCCCTTTTTTGATTTTGTGACTTCTCCCTTAAGAACGGCCGGCCTTTGCTTGCTTTTCTTTAGTTGTTTATGTTTTGTGAAAATGAGGATGATGTAAGGGGAGAGGGTTTAAGGAGTGAATGATAGATCTACCTATTTTGTCCCTCTCATATATTGTCTTATATGATAAGTTCTTAAAACAATCTCTATGCTTAATTCATTAAGGTACGACCTTAAAATGTTCAAATCTCATTCTCCTTAACTATTTATATTATTCTATTTAATCTATCTAATTAAATATCATGAATAATGTTGAACAACAATCAGGGGTGTTACGGGCTACCTTCCTTAAAGAATTTTGTCCTTGAAATTCAATAAGGACTACAAAACAAGCACATCAAAATGCAAATAATGCTAGTATATCCTACCAGCTGCTAAGACTATATATAATACATATAGAACATACCATCACACCAGCTCAGAATAAGTATCCATAATCATGTCCTCTGTCTCCCAAGTATAGTTCTTCTTGTTGTCGCTCCACTACACTTTTACTAATTTAACTATCTTGTTCCTTAATCTCTTCTCATCTCTCACCATAACTCAAACTGGTTGTCTCACAAAAGTCAGATCCGGTTCTACTACTAAATCTTCCAATGCAGTTAGAGCAATAGTAGTTTATGGACCATGCACAACTTCCTAAGGTGAGAAACATGAAATACATTATGGACACCTGCCAAACTACTCGGTAGCTCTACTCGGTACGTGAGTTTCCCAATCCTCTCTATAATAGGAAATGGTCCAACATATCTCAGTGCCAGTTTTCCTAACTTTCTAAATCGTACCACATCCTTCATCGATGATACCTTAATGAAAACACGATCTCCAACAGAGAACTCTAAATCTGTACACTTTTTATTTGTGTAACTTTTCTGCCTACACTGAGCTTCTCTCATCCTATCTCGGATTAACTCAATCTTCTATGTGGCTTCTCTTACCATATCCGAACCAAGGACCAATCTGTCTCCGTTCTCTAACCAATATGCTGGTGATTTGCACGGCCTTTCAAACAAAGCTTTGAAAGGCGCCATTCCTATACTAATCTAATAACTATTATTATAGGAAAACTCAACCAAGTGTAAATAGTCTTCCCATGACCCACCAAAATCTAGTACACAAGCCCTCAATAAATATTCAAGTACTTTATTGACTCTTTTTGTCTGCCCATCTATTTGTGGATTATAAGCGGTACTCATCTTAAGCTTAGTACCTAATACCTCCCATAGACTCTTTCGGAATTTACTAGTGAACAAAGCATCTCTATCACTGACTATACTACTAGGAATCCCATACAGTCTAACAATATTCCTCATAAATAACTTAGCCAATAGAGGTGCCATCCTGGTTGACTTAGCGGGAATGAAATGTGCGCTCTTAGTGGCAACCTATTAATAAAATCCATGGATATCTAATCCCATTTCCAAATTGGTATATCTAAAGGTTGAAGCAAACCATTCGGCTTCTGATGTTTGGCTTTTACTTGCTGGCAATTCGCATATTGATTCACTCATAAGCCTACATCCCTCTTCATACTTCTTAGAAGAAACTTCTCTTCATATCCTGATACATCTTGGTTCCTGTAGGATGAATCATAAACTTCGATCGATGACACTCCCTAAGAACTTCCCTCCTTAGGTTTTCAACATCTGGAACGCATAATCATCCCTTCTTCCTTAACCATCCTCTCTGGTCAAGACTAAAATCCTTTAGATAATCGATCTTGGTTCCACCTTCCAATCTTCTAATCCTTTTGGCTAGTGATGAATCATCTCTCTGCTTAGAAGCAATCATTTCGATCAACACTGGTCGGACTTCTAAGCAAGATAACATGGTTGTACTTTGACCAGAACTAGCAGTCGACCTTAACTGCACATTACAACTATTGATGCCTCTAAATCCTTCCATTCGGCCAACATAGCTAACACCACATTCTATGTTTCCCACTAAGTGCATCTGCAACTTTATTTCCTTTCCTCGATGTGGTACTCAATTCCAAAATCATAAGCAGCTAAAAACTCCACCATCTCCGCTGTCTCATATTCAACTCTTTCTGAGAGAATAAATACCTCAAAGACTTTTGATCCATATACAACTTGAATCATTCTCCTAAGAGGTGGTGTATCCATACTTTCAATGCACATATCAACACTGCCAACTCCAAACCATGAGTTAGGTATCTCACTTCATGTGGTCCGAGCTGCCAAGAAGCGTAGGCAATCACTTTACTCCTATACATCGATACAGCTCAGAATCTAGTTCCACACACATCTATATACACCATTATATCCTGATTCCCATATAGAACAACTAACATGGGCGCATTGCTCAACAAATGCTTCAATTCAAGGAATGCTTCCTTAACTTTATCAGAACAAAAAAACTTCATGTCCTTCCTGCTTAGCTTAATCGAGGGTGCTGCTATCCGTTAGAAATCCTTGATAAATCTCTGGTAGTATCCAGCTAATCCAAGAAAACTTCTTATCTTGATTACCGTCTCGGGCCTCTTCCAACCGTTAGTAGCTTGATTTTAGCTGGATCAACTAACAGCCCATTTTCTAAAACCACAAGACTAAGAAACTTCACTTCCTTCTTCAAAAATAACACTTTGAAAACTTCACTTTCAGCTAATGCTACCTCGACGTCTCTAGCGCTATTCTAAGATGAACCTCATGATCTCTTTCATCCTTAGATTATATCAGCATGTCATCAATAAATACCAATATTAACCTATCCATAATGACCCTAATTATGGCTAACATTATTTAGAACATTTAATTAGTTAGATAAATAAAATAATATAAATTGATAAGGAAATTGAGATTTGGTAATTAAGTTTAGGTCGTGCCTTAGTTGATAATCTAATCATAGAAATAAAACGTTAGGATAAAAAGGAGGAAAATGATCAGGGTAAAATGGGAATAGCCTTCATTCCTACCACTTAAACCATTCTATCGTCATTTCCTTTATTCAATTTACACACTTCATTCATAGAAAATGAAAAAAAAATAGGAGACATGAGGGCCGACCATTAACAAAAATTCAAGGGAGAAAAGGATAAAGAATCAAGGAAAAGCTTAGGGAAATTAAATCAAGTTCAAATCTCAACTTTCTTAATCAATACAAGGTGAATAATGAATATACATCTCACATTTTTTATTATGTTATTTTAAGTGTAAACCCATTTCTTTTGCAAGTATTATGCCATGTTTTAGTAGTTTAAATGATTATATGCTTGTTGGTGATTTTCTAGAATTTAAATATGAAATTTAGTGATATGTTTGAGTTGGAAACCCTATCATATGATACCCAAATGACTTGAGATTTTGATATGATGTTAGAAATATCATTTTAGTGGGGTTTTAATTTTATAATTTTCCAAGAAAGTATGGATTTTATATGAATTTTCTAAGTGAATAAATTGGTAGATTCCGAGTTTTAATTATTAAAAATAATTAAAATAAATTTTTGGCCTTGAAATTTTATATGTCAAAGAGTATGATTAACTTGATTTATTTTGATTTTTGGAGATTTTTCCTAAGTGTTCAGGAATGATAAATAAATTTTTTAAGTCAAAAGGGCTTAATTGTTTAAGTAATGTGTTTTATAATAAGAGTTAAAATGTAAAATGTTTTAATATTTCAAACTATCATGTGCGGTAGATTTTTGGTAAAGAAATTGATAAAGTTTTTATTAGCCAATGAGATTTTGACAAATTATAGAGGTTTAGTGAAAAGATACTACTTTTTATAATAAATTAGCAATTTTCGAGTTAATTACAGTTCTACCATGTCAACATTGTCCATGTCGAGCCACATCTCACCACACTTCATCATCGTCGATGTGGAACAAACCAACATTCATGATGTCAACAAGCTTAACATGAAGTGGATTGGTTTGGAGCTCGTCGAGACAATAACAAAGATAAAGGGATGGCCCTCGACATGGTCATGTCGATGCACATGATGTCGTGTTTTATTATACTACTCAATGTTTTTGTCTCACCGACCCGGATGGTCGAGCTTACTCTATGCTACATTTAATTTTCCATAGAGCCTAACCCTTGTTGTTTTTTAACTAGTCATCAAGTTTACTCTATGTCGCTTTTTAATATTATTATCGAGCTTTGTCAATGCTGCTTTTAACTAGTCTTCGAGCCTAACCCATTTTTGTTAGTCCTTGAGATGATGGTTTTGATGACAACAACCTTAGAATAAGATTATAAAATATAAATACTAACATTATAGTTTAGATATATATGTATATGCAGGATTTAACCATGCAGGTATCAAGAATGAAGACTGTACAGTATAGAGATTCAAGATATCAAGATTGAAGACTCATGAGTATCAAGAATATCAAGAATAGCAAGATTATCAAATAGTACAAGATAAGTATTGAGTCTAGAATTATGTTAAAACTTCATAATAGCACTGAAATCTTCACTCCATATTTCATTTGGGATGGAACCCATTTCTACCTTTCTAGTGGCTTACAAACCCACGACAAGTAGCTTACAAACCTACGACAAGTGGCTTACAAACCCACGAACATCTTGGTTTTGTACAAGTTCTCTAGTCCTGATGTGATGAGATATTCTACAGGAAGAAGCTTGCAAAACTACTTCAAAATGATTTTCAAAACTGCTTTTCAAAATGTTTTAGCCTTAAAAATTACCTTTTCAAATGATTTTCAAAAAGATGTTTTAGCCTTAAAATATTCTTTGATTTTGTTTTTAAATAAACTCTTGTTTTAAACTTCGTTTGTTTTAAACTATCTTTAATAATAAATTTAATATTTATACTTAGATTTAAATATAAAATTATAGTAAAATTTATATATATATTATTCTCTATATTTACTTATGTATTTTAACTATATTTAAGTATATTTATAAAGTTTAAAATAGTTTTAATTTAAGATAGAAGTAATTTTCAAAGAAAAACAAATCACCAAAATTTCCTTTGGGATGTCCACATACCCAAGATACCCATGTCGACATAGTGGCAGTTGGTTTCAAAAATTTTGAATTTCAAAAGAAGTGTCTATTCGTCATAACCTTTCACGAATAGACATGGTTGTTGTTCTTCTATAAATAGGGGATGTTTTCAACGAATTTTCAACAATTTTTTTCTGGTTTTCACTCCTCTTCTTCTTCCACATTTCTTTATATATATTCTTACCATTACTCTGCCGAAATCACCATTGAATTTAACTAGATCATTTCTGGTTTGATTCTCTATCACTATCTCAACAAGATCCCAGTGTTATTTAGAGTTATAGGCTTCTTTGTAATCAATCAAGTGAGAAAAGGTGTGATTGTAGCCTTGGAAATCAATCAAGTGAGAAAAGGTGTGATTGTAGCCTAGGAAATCAATTGGGTGAACTTGTTGCCCAGGAAATCAAGTATCTATACCCAGAGGATTGTGAATCTAGAGTGGTGTACCTCGTGGCCTTGAAATCGAGGGTTGTAATTGTAAAGATTGTTTTTGAAAGGAAATCTGTACTTATGTGCGGGACTGGATGTAGGGTAACTCCAAACCAGTATAAAATCCGGTGTGTTCTTTCCTTTACTGCTTTTACTTTATATTTGCATCTGTGTTTGAATCTGTGATCATATCTGTGTCTGAATATTGCATACATTTGTGTTCAAATTAATATAAACTCGAAAAGAATTAGTAATTCCTTAAAACACTATTCACCCTCTCCCCTCTAGTATTTATACTAGCCTTAAGATCCGTAATCCGCATTTCTCACATTTGCTATCAGAGCAAGGTTTTCAAAGTTTCATAATCTGAATTTTGAAAAGTTTTCAAAATGGCTGCCAACACTGATACTGTTACTAACACTAGTTCTATTACTACTAGTACTAGTTCATTTGTAGAAGGTCAGTCTACTGCCAGACCACCACTTTTTAATGACAGTAACTATGCATACTGGGCATGTAGGATGAAAATATATTTACAATCTGTAAGTCTAGACACTTGGAATATCACACAGAATGAATATTCTGAACCCACAACTAATTTTGCACAGTGGACCACTAAGCAAAAGACTGTTGCACAGAATAATTCTAAAGCAATGAATATTCTATTTTGTTCACGTGATAGGAATGAATTTAATAGAGTGTCAGTTTGTAAGTCTGCATATGAAATCTGGAAAACTTTGCAAGTTACTCACGAAGGAACAAGCAAAGTTAAACAGGCCAAAATTTCCATGCTCACAAATCAGTTTCAATTATTTAAAATGAATTCTAATGAGTCTATTTCAGATATGTATAGTAGATTTCAGGATATTGTGCATTCTCTAATATCCTTGGGAAAGGAATTTTCCGAAGAAGATCAAGTCAGAAAAATCTTAAATTCTCTTACTCCAGAATGGGATCAAAAGACACTTGCAATCGAAGAGGCAAATGACATCAGTACCTTAGAGATAGAAGAATTAATTGGAAATCTAATATCGTTTGAAGTCTAAATGATCAGGAGAAGAGAAAGCAAAGCATCTGAAAAGAAATCAATGGCATTCAATGCATTAACCGATGGATCGGACTCAAACAGCGATAATGATGAAGAGATAGCCTTTATGACCAAGAATTTTCGGAAAATTCTGAAATACAGAAAGATGAATAATCTTAAGAGAAACAACTATAAGAATGCAGGAAATCAGAATGTAGTGCCAAACAATCTCAAATGCTTCAACTGTGACGAATCAGGCCATATCAAAAGAGACTGTCTGTATCCAGATAAGCAAAACCTTCCTATAAACAATGATTCCGTAAAGAAACGAAAACGTGCTTTTACTGCTACTCTAGATGACTCAGACTCGTCTTCAAGCGATGATGATCAAAAGACAGATAATTCAAATATGTGCTTCACGGCAGTTCACGACTCCAACGAATTCAGAGAAACGGACTCAGAAAAAGGTACACATTTACAATACAATTGATTGAAATTGCATGCTTAGAATTGATTGCTTGATTGATTGATTTTGAATTGGTGTGTTGTTTGAAATTTAAAATTTTATTATTATCTTATTATCTTATTATTTTTTATTTTTATTTTTATTTTTATTAGTATCATAATATCTTATGGAATATACTAATAATATTCCAGATATATATAGACATTAAAAATAATAAGAATATATATATATATTAGAATTCTTATGAAAAATAAATTATAGAATTTCAAAGACACATGTCGACATGTCCTTACCATGATGTCGACATGGGTACAGAATTTGAAATTCAAAATTTGAATTCAAATGGTTGAATTTCCCTCCACCTTTTCACTTCATTCAATTCTCTGAAAAGGCATCTTTTGACCAGAGAATATGTCCTTTGAGAATCTATTTATTCACCATCTTTTATCACATCTTTTCACTTTCATTTTCAAATTCAAACTCTCTCTTCAAAACTTCAAGCTCTCTACTCTCTACTCTAATGGCTTCTTCAAGCAACCCTTCCACCATGAGAATTTCCAGAAAGATAAAAGAGCAACTCTTCAATGATCCGAAGGCCATAAAAGCATACATCAATTATGCTAACTATGGAAAAGTCCATCCCGAAAAGTTTGCTTTATTTCAAGATTTTTCTACTTATGAAATTGATTCTCTTTTTGCAAATAATCATGTTCTCAGTCTTATTGATTCTTCTCAAAATGATTTTGTTTGTTATCCAAATCTTGTTAAAAAAAATTATGCAAATCTTAATCGAGGATTTTATAATGGAAACGATGATGAAATTTGGAGTAGTGTCAAAGGCACTAGAATCGTTTTAAATTGTGATCTTTTGGGTACCATTCTCAATTGTAAGAATACGGGAATGGATCTTTCTAGTTTTAATATTGATGAAAATGATCGTGAGACGTTTCATCATATTTTTGAAGGAAATGATAATTTTGAATTCAAAAATCGAAACTTTCGACCAAAAGCTAGAATTGTCAATCTTCTTTTACAACATACTTTGACCCCAAGATCGGGGAATTTTAACAATCCTACTTCAAAAGTTTGCAAAGCACTTTTCGCTATTTTGGAAATTATGATGTTAATTGGGCGCAAGTTATTTTGGATGAACTTCGTCCCAAAAATCATGAAATGGGTGAGAATACTTTGTATCATGGATTCTATCTCACTCGGATTTTTAACTATTTTGGAGTAGATTTCAAAGGAGAAGAATTTGTTTCAAGAAAGGTTTTCAATCAATCAAATATTTCTCTTATGAAAATTCCATTTATTTTTCAACCGTATGAGACTCTTGCCGAAAAGGAAGAGCGTTTGGCTCATGAAGAGATGGAAGAGGAGGAAGAGGAAGAAGAAGAAGAAAGGGATGAAATGGAAATAGAAGAAGAATAAGAAGAAGAAGAAGGTGAAACATCCTTGGAAAGTATTGACTATCCTCCTAATCCAACCAACAAAACTCTTCTCAATAACCAAAAGACCATTGTTAAGAATCAACGGATTCTTAAACGATCCGTTAGTAAGAAGTTGGATAAAATTTCATCCAAGATGAACAAGTTTATTTCCAAAGTAAGCAAGAAGCTTGGATTATATTCATCTGCATCATCCTCTAACTAGTTCTATCTTTTCATTTCATGTTGTATTTGTTTAGTTCAATGTTCATGTAGTTCTTTATGATTAATCATTGTATCACTCTATTAAGAAATGAAATTGAATTCCTTTTTCTATTATCTAGCTTATCTTATCTCCAAAATAAATGTTAGTATATTATATAAATATATATATATACACACAATTATTCACAAAATCAAAATAAGCCATCAAAATTCACTGCACCATGTCGACATCCCCCCTATGACCATGTCGACATGTACTGGTCAGAAATGACATTTCATTTTAAATTTGAAATTTGAATAACTACCTTACGTCTATTCATTTCAAACGAATTTCTACACCTATAAATACCTATTTCTTCCATAATTCATCACTCAATATTATTTCTTATCTACTTTGTCTATCATTCTTCTCTCAAACTAAAAAAATGGCCAATCCAATTCATAATTTAACCGAAAATCTTGAAGAAACTCTTAATTCTTTCAAGAATATTCTTTCGTTCATTCTTCGTAACCAGCGACACTTAGAGTTGAGTCAAATGCAGATGATCAAGGAGCAAGAAAGGCATTTCGATGCAATACGATGGATGATTTCCTCCCTGCACAAGGATGATAACGAAGCACGTCCTCCAGTCTCTCTCACCAATGACAATGAAAATTGGGATGCCATTAAAGCAGACCCTATTTTTGGAGAAGAAGGATGGGTGGAAGTTCCTCGTAGTGTTTGATTTGATTGCTTTGTTTGATTTGAATTGTTCGCTTTAATTGATTTGATTTCATTTGTTTTGATTTGATATGGATTGATATTTGGTGTAGATTGATATTATTTGTACAAAGCATGTATACATATGCATTGATATTTATATGATCTTTGATTAATTATCATGTTTATCAATATAATTATCTCTTAATCTATATATTATATACTCCATTGTATAGTTTATTAATGCAGGTACTTTAGTACAAGAATGAGGGGGAGTTATGTAGTTTGGAGTTAGCTTTTGTTGATGACAAAGGGGGAGAAGTATAAAATATAGGATAGTTAGGCATAGATTAAGGGGGGGTTATTAGTTTTAGGGGGGTCAATAGGATAGAAATAATATTTTATAAACAATGGTTGTCATCATCAAAAAGGGGAAGATTGTTAGTCCTTGAGATGATGGTTTTGATGACAACAACCTTAGAATAAGATTATAAAATATAAATACTAACATTATAGTTTAGATATATATGTATATGCAGGATTTAACCATGCAGGTATCAAGAATGAAGACTGTACAGTATAGAGATTCAAGATATCAAGATTGAAGACTCATGAGTATCAAGAATATCAAGAATAGCAAGATTATCAAATAGTACAAGATAAGTATTGAGTCTAGAATTATGTTAAAACTTCATAATAGCACTGAAATCTTCACTCCATATTTCATTTGGGATGGAACCCATTTCTACCTTTTTAGTGGCTTACAAACCCACGACAAGTAGCTTACAGACCTACGACAAGTGGCTTACAAACCCACGAACATCTTGGTTTTGTACAAGTTCTCGAGTCCTGATGTGATGAGATATTCTGCAGGAAGAAGCTTGCAAAACTACTTCAAAATGATTTTCAAAACTACTTTTCAAAATATTTAGCCTTAAAAATTATCTTTTCAAATGATTTTCAAAAAGATGTTTTAGCCTTAAAATATTCTTTGATTTTGTTTTTAAATAAACTCTTGTTTTAAACTTCATTTGTTTTAAACTATCTTTAATAATAAATTTAATATTTATACTTAGATTTAAATATAAAATTATAGAAAAATTTATATATATTATAATTCTCTATATTTACTTATGTATTTTAACTATAGTTAAGTATATTTATAAAGTTTAAAATAGTTTTAATATAAGATAGAAGTAATTTTCAAAGAAAAACAAATCACCAAAATTTCCTTTGGGATGTCGACATACCCAAGATACCCATGTCGACATAGTGGCAGTTGGTTTCAAAAATTTGAATTTCAAAAGCAGTGTCTATTCGTCATAACCTTTCACGAATAGACATGGCTGTTGTTCTTCTATAAACAGGGGATGTTTTCAACGAATTTGCAATAATTTTTTTTGGTTTTCACTCCTCTTCTTCTTCCACATTTCTTTATATATATTCTTACCATTACTCTGCCGAAATCACCATTGAATTTAACTAGATCATTTCTGGTTTGATTCTCTATCACTATCTCAACAAGGTCCCAGTGCTATTTAGAGTTATAGGCTTCTTTGTAATCAATCAAGTGAGAAAAGGTGTGATTGTAGCCTTGGAAATCAATCAAGTGAGAAAATGTGTGATTGTAGCCTAGGAAATCAATTGGGTGAACTTGTTGCCCGGGAAATCAAGTATCTTTACCCAGAGGATTGTGAATCTGGAGTGGTGTACCTCGTGGCCTTGAAATCGAGGGTTGTAATTGTAAAGATTGTTTTTGAAAGGAATTATGTACTTGTGTGCGGGACTGGATGTAGGGTAACTCCGAACCAGTAAAAAATCCGGTGTGTTCTTTCCTTTACTGCTTTTACTTTATATTTGCATCTGTGTTTGAATCTGTGATCATATCTGTGTCTGAATATTGCATACATTTGTGTTCAAATTAATATAAACTCGAAAAGAATTAGTAATTCCTTAAAACACTATTCACCCCCCCTCTAGTGTTTATACTAGCCTAAAAATGCGTAATTCGCATTTCTCACAATTTTTTATAGTCATCGAGCTCAACCTATACTGCTTTTAACTAAGTCGATGTCATTGATATCGACACCATACTTACCAATTTATTTATATTCTCGATGAGGCTTTGATGCCAAGGTTCTTGTGTGTCACCGAAGTTTATTTTTATAGTTTATCACTATAACTTATGAAGTTATGACTTCGACATCATCCCCATATATTTTCAAATAAAAGACTTCGACATGCTTTAGAATGGGTGAAGATCTTTAATGGTGATGACGTCGCCCAGTTTTATAATTGTAAAAGTATTACATAGTTTTGGTCGTATAGCCTAAGTTTTGAGAGGGTCGAAGACCCTAATGATTTCGAGTTTCATCAACAATGTTTTGTAAAGCATATATAATGGCATAGGTAGTTTGAGTAAAGTAAAGTACCAATGTTTTCCTTGTTTTAAGTATGATTTCAAGGTTAAATCATTACAAAGATGTTGTCTTCAAGGAAATATGGATCAGGTAGTTAACCCAAAATTTTACTGAACTAATGACTCGGAGATTAGAAAACCAGGTGGGACTAGTCTGGAGTCGCACCCTATACTTTAGCTAGTAGCCCCTAGCTAATATAAGTCCAAAATTCAAGTGTGTAGGGCTTTGTCATGGGTAAGACTAAAAGAAGATTACACATAGAAAGGAATACACAGAGTAGAGATAGGTTATTGGTGAGCCCACAAAACCATTAGGATCAGTTGACCCGAGAAGTAGTAAGTCGGGACAGACCATCCAATTTTGCTTTAACGACAAGTTAGAATATTTATTATGTCTGGTAGGCTCGAGTCAACCATAGGTTTATAGTCAGCCTAATAAAACTATGATGTTAGGACAAATAGTCCATTGATTACCTATTTTGTATGCATACATGTTATTGTATGTTGTTTATTATAACTAGTTTGGTTGCAGGATTTTGATTGAAAAATATACACTTTTGAAGGATATTAGTGAGGGGAAACCTGTTCCGCTAGGTGACGTGGTCTCACTTAATATGGATAAATCGAGGTGCCATATTCTTTTTTACACCAGGCTTTATGTCTGACTTGAAGATTATGTTTTCCTCTTAAACTCTCAGATGCTCAAATTTTAATTTGAGTAGGTTGAGAGTTAAGGTTTTCAGATTTAGTAGGTTTTGGCGAATAAAGCATTTGAAGACGTGTAGGAGGTAATCGTACTTCGTTTTGGCATGACTGTTGGATTTCGATCTTGCCTCTTAAGATAGAATTTAAGGATCTGTATGAAATTTGTAACTTTAAGTATGCTTTAATCAATGAAGTTTATTCTCCAGAAAATGATCCTCCTTAGAATTTCAGTTTTAACAGAATTTTAGTTGACTCAACTTTTAGACAACTTTCTTTGCTTTATACCAGATTAAATCTTTATAATATTGATAATGATAATGATTTTATTAGTTGGGAATGGGATAAAAGTAAGAAATATACTTCTAATTCTTTCTACAGATTCATTAATTTTTCGGGTACAACAAATAACTCATTTAAATATATGTGGAAATCTAATGCTCCTCCCAAATCCAAAATTCACATGTGGTTAATTCTTCATGGAAAACTTAATACAATCGAATTTTTAAAAAGAAAAAATATTCAAAATGATAATAAATGTTATTTTTGTAATCTGTATCTTGAGGACATTAATCATATATACTATAATTGTATGGATTCTAATTACATTCTAATTAATACTCTTAAAAATTTTAACTTTAATATAACAACTAAAATTTCGGATTGTGAATTTTACTGGAATAATTATAGATTCAAGTTCAAAAAGAATATTAGATTTTTACTAGACACTTTATTCATTATTATTAGTTGGTTTATTTGGTTTGAAAGAAATCAAAGAATTTTCAATAATAATAATTGTCATTTTAACAAATTGATTTTTACAATTTCTTCATTTTGTTTTAATTGGATCTCTAATCCCAAATATAAATTAGCTAAAAATATCCTTTTCAAAAGGTATCTTAACAAGGTTAATCATAATATTAATTTTTTAAACACAACAATAATTTTTTTAACATTAATAATAGTATTATTAATATTTTCTCTAGTTTAGATGATGATTTCACTTCTAATCATAACTTACTTATGATTAAAGATTCATAAGATTGATCCATCCCAATATTTGTACTAGTCTCTGTTTGGTATTGGTTTTTAAGTATTTTATTTATACTGTTATTGTCCATTTAGTCTTATTTAGGTTTTTATTTCCTTCCTTATTAATACATATATATGTATATTTATTATATAAATATACATATATATGTATCATTCTGATTTTTTTCTTTAGTCATTTTCCAGTTACATGTATGGGAGATAGGATATCAGGTTCATTTGCAGGTTTTCATATCTTCAGATTGCTAGACACCAGATGGTAGAGAGGTCAGCAGAGCAGAGTATCTTCATCCAGGTCTACTAGCAGTTTCTCCTCAGATTTAGGATTCTACTATCTCCATTACGGAGTACTTTTTTCAGGAGGATATATTCTTCAGTTCGGTACCCCTTTCTCTTGATCAGAGGCTTCAGAGAGGTTTCTCTTTTCAGCTGATCCACTTCAGAGCATATGCTTATTCACCTCTCCTGATTCAGTTGGTTGGAGTTTCCTCATTAGTCTGGGACGTCATCCAGTAATTTTTGTTTTTGTTTTTTTGTTTTTTTTTCCTCTGGTTTTTTAGGTACTTCTAACACCTTAATATTGGGCGGTGGCCATGCCGGAGCTCGATATCGGGGTGTGATGGGTGGTGGCCTTGCCGGAACTCATCTTAGGAGTACCTGAGATTTGATATATATATATATATATTTGGTTTTTGTTACCTGCCAGGCATGTTGGCAGCACTTTATATTCGTGATATATATATACTCGCATGTGTGCTCTCCTATATTTGTAGAGGATCGCACATTTTTCTCAAAAAAGAAGACGTGTAGGAGGTAAATCAAGCTATGTAAGAGATTATCTATTTATCTATTCCGCTGTGATTGAATGTTGTATGTAATAGAAGGTGTTATAACTATCTATTTAGTAACTTTAATCATCCAAGGGGCATCTTTATATGTCACTATTGGCGTGTTTTGTAATAATTATATTTATCCGAACCTGGGCAACGTTATAGGATTATGTACTGAATATGAAATGCTGGTTTGAAATGTAATGAAAAAATTGTGTTGAAACTGTGTTTGAAATATTTCATATTCTTGTGTTTTTGATATTATGGATACCATTAACATTACCGCATTTTATCATCGAAAACTAACACTACAGATGACTGCAGCATCTATAGAGGTTAGTTTTGAGCCTCAAAATGGTGGATGTTACAACTTGGTATCAGAGCAGAAGTTTATGTAAAACTAAAAAGAAGTTTGAACTTAAAAGTTGGTTTTAAAACATAATCCATATGAATCAGAGAATAAGATTAGGGTATGAGATAATGCTGTAGTAACGTACTTGTATTTGCTGTATATAAGTATACGCTTTATCTCTATTCTCCTATCTTTCTTCGATCGTTCTTTCGTGTCTTACTAAAGTTCGAATGCATATTTAACGAAAATCAAGAAATAGAGGTAGAAAACGAAAGAGTGAATCTCGATGGAGGAAGCATCACAACAAATGGAAATGCTAGACCCAATATTAAAAGGAATCCGGGTCGGGAACAAGCTGCTAATGTAGGTGCTGGAACACCACAGGTTGATATGGGAGCAATGTACCAATTCTTTGTCAACATGATGCAAGCAGGAGCTGCTGCTGGATTGGTTGGTGAAAATGCTGGAGGAGTGAATCAAAAAGCTCCGGTTGTCAAAAACTATGTTATGCTAAGTAGAGACTATGCAAGACTGGGAGAAAAGCCGTTAAGTGGAGAACTGGTTGCTTCATTGCGAGAGGATTTTCGCTGATCTTGGACTGAATGATGAGCAGAATAGAAGATTGGCCTTTAGGCAACTACAAGGAGCTGCGTTGTACTGGTGGAACAATGTTACTATTGGAATAGTGGAGGAAACCCTGACTTGGGCAGGATTTAGGAGAAGGTTTCAAGAGAGGTTTATGTCAAAAATGCTAAGTCTACCCTGTTGAGGAAGTTTGCTGAGTTAGTGCAAGGAGACATGACTATGCTAGAATATGCTATGAGATTTGAGGAATTGTCCCAGTATGGATATGCTACCGTGGACACAATAATTAAGAAAATGAAAAGTTCATTCGTGGATTAAGACCTAAGCTTGCTAGGGCAACTTTGTTACATCTCAGGGATCCATGTGATGTAGTTGTTAAGACAGCTTTAAGGAATGAAGAGATGCTTGCATTCTTTGGTAGTAACAAAGCAGTGGAGACTTAGGGTGGGTAGAATCAGAAGAGGAAGTTCTTTCACAAGAAGGGAGCTCGGAAGGGTGGAGCTACCAAGAAAGGAAAATTTGAGGTTATCTGCTACAAGTGTGATAAGAAAGGGCATTTCGCAAATGAATATCATTCTGGAGATGGAAAGAAGGTGATAGGATAGAAGAACATTAAGTGCTTCAACTGTGATCAGATCGGTCATTATAAGAATCACAATGCAAGGAACCAGCTAAAGTAGAGAAGGGCAAGTGTTTGCATTGGAACCAGCTACCTCGAGACCAATAGCTAAGGAGAAAGGAAAGGCTTGATGGGAGGTATGCTTTTGATTCATGGTATACCTATTAGAGTTCTATTTGACACTAGTGCATCACATTCTTTCATATCTTATTGTTTGGTAGATAAGCTTAACATAGAACCCTCGTACCTAGTTACTTCCTTAAGAGTTGCAAATCTGATAGGAGGGTATGCAACTCTTGGGATGAAAAGTGACCAGTTAGAGTTTGAATTGTTAGGTCGTATATTTTCTTGCAGTTTGCATGTGTTTGATTTCGTAGGATTTGGAATTATTTTGGGTATGGGCTGGTTATGTAAGTATGATGCTAAGATATTTTGCCACGATAGGAAAATATTACTAAGACACCTTAGTAGTACTGATCGAGTTATATATTCCGTAGAAAACTTGAGTTTTGATGTTTGTGCTTTGTTGGGTGTAATGGAGGAGGAAGATGAGTTGAATCGAGTTTTCATTGTTAGAGAATTCATAGACGTCTTTGAGCCAGTTACAGGACTACTGCCGAAACGAGCTATTGAGTTTCGAATAGACCTTGTACTAGGAGCTGAACTAGATAGTAGACCGCCAAGTAGGACGACACCTACTGAGATGGGGGAGCTAAAGGTGCAACTGGTGGATTTAGAAGGAAAGAGTTTTATTAAACCAAGCAATTCGCCTTGGGAAGCAGCCGCAGTGTTTGTTAAGAAACCAGATGGATCGTTAAGGTTGTGTATCGATTATCGTAAGTTAAATTAAAGGATGATAAAGAATCGATATCCATTATCGAGGATTGACGATTTATTTGATCAATTGAGTGGAGCCAAAGCATTCTCTCAGATAGATTTAGCAATAGGGTTCCATTAGCTAAGAGTAGTGGAGGATAGTATTCCCTAGACAGCGTTTAGGACAAGGTATGGATTATATGAATGGTTAGTAATGTCGTTTGGTCTGACTAATGCGCCAGCCTTCTTCGTAGACTTAATGAATTGGATCTTTAGAGATCATTTGGATAGATTCGTGTTGGTGTTCATCGACGACATTTTAATATAGTCGAAGGATGAAAGTGACCATGAAGTTCTTCTTAGGATAGTGCTTGAGACACTAAGACAACATCAGTTAAAGGCAAAGTTTTCAAAGTGTCACTTTTGGAAGAAAGAGGTGAAGTTCCTTGGCCATGTAGTCCTAGAAAAAGGGTTGTCGGTTGATCTAGCTAAGATCGAGGCAGTTAATAATTAAAAGAGACCCGAGACAGTGATCAAGATAAAGAGTTTTATTGAACTAGTTGGCTATTACCGGAGCTTCATCAAGGATTTCTTATGGATAGCAGCATCGACGACTAAGCTAACAGGGATGAACGTGAAGTATGTTTAGACCAATAAATGTGAGGAGGCATTCCAAAAGCCGAAACATTTATTGATCAATGTGCCGGTGTTAGTTGTTTCGGATGGGAATCAAGATTTAGTAGTGTATAAAAATGCGTGCGAAACTAGATTAGGAGTTGTGTTAATGCAGAGGGGTAAAGTAATTGCCTACGCTTCTCACGGATTAAACCACATAAGGTTAGATATCCGACGCATGACTTAGAGTTAGCTGCGGTAATTTTTTCACTAATGGTGTGGAGACATTACCTTTTGGGAGAGAGATTCGAGTTGTTTACGGACCACGAGTCATTAAGATACTTATTCTCTCAGAAGGAGTTGAATATGAGACAGCAGAGATGGCTAGAGTTTTTAGCCGCTTATGATTTTGGAATTGAGTAAACATTGGAAAAAGAAAATAAAGTAGCAGACACACTCAGTAAAAAGGCATCAGAATGCAGTGTTGGCAATGCTAGCTGAGTGGAAAGATTTAGAACCATTGACTACGTGCGGTGTGCAATTAAGATCTACGACAAGTTCAAGTCAAGAAACCATTATGTTGTCATCTTTAGAAGTTTGACCAGTAATGATCGAAAAGATTGCTTCTAAGCAAGGAGATGATCCTTTACTAGCTGAATGGATCAGAAGGTTAAAGAGTGGAACCAAGATTGATGATTTAAAGGATTTCAGTCTTGACCAAAATAGGTGATTGAGAAAAAGGGAAGGTTATGTGTTCCAGATATTGAAGATCTAAGTAAGGAAGTTCTTGGAGAATGTTATTGATTGAAGTTTACTATTCATCTTGGAGGAGCTAAGATGTATAAGGATATGAAAAGAAATTTCTTCTAGGAAGGTACGAAGAAGGATGTAAGCTTATGGGTAAAGGAGTGTTTAAACTGTTGGCAAGTGAAAGTTGAACATCAGAAGCTAAGTGGATTGCTTCAGCCTTTAGATATTCCAGTTTGGAAGTGGGATTCTATCTCTATGGATTTCATAGACAGATTTCCAAGGTCGAATAGTGGAAATGAAAATATCTGGGTTATAATGGACAGATTGACTACTCCCATTAAGTCGACTAGAATGGCGTCGTTTTTAGCTAAGTTATTCATGAGGAATGTAAGTAGACTTCATAGGATTCTGAGTAGTAGTAAGTAACAGAGATTCCTTGTTCACTAGTGAATTCTTGATGAGTCTACATGAAGTTTTATGTACCGAGCTCAAGATGAGTACTGCTTACCATCCACAGACCGATGGGCAAATGGAAAGAGTTAACAAAGTCTTAGAAGATTTGTTAAGAGTTTGTGTGCTAGATTTTGGAGGATCATGAGAAGACCATCTATACTTAATCGAGTTTATGTATAACAACAGTTATCAGACTAGAATAGGGATGGCACCGTTTGAAGCTCTATATGAAAGATCGTTTAAATCTTCCGTGTGTTGGTTAGAGACCGGAGACAGATTAGTTCTTGGTCTAGATATGGTAACAGAAGCAGCAGAAAAGATTGTGTTAATTCGGGCTAGAATGAAGGAAGCTCAATATAAGGGGAAAAGTTATGCAGATAAGAGACGAAAAGACTTAGAGTTCTCAGTTGGAGATTATGTTTTTGAAAAGACATCACCGATGAAGGGTGTAATAAGGTTTGGGAAGTCAGGGAAATTGGCCCCTCGCTAGATTTGTTGGACCATTTCCTATTATAGAAAGGATCGGGAAACTCACTATAGGATAGAGTTATAGAATAGTTTGGTAGGAGTCCACAATGTTTTCCATATTTCTTGTCTAAGGAGGTACGTTCAAGATCCAGAGACTATTATTACTTCGATTGCGTTAGAAGACTTAGCAGTGGAACCGGACGTGACCATAGTTAAACAGCCAGTTTGTATAGTGGTTAAGGATGAGAAGAAGTTAAGGAATAAAACAGCCAGATTAGTAAAGATCCAGTGGAGTAGGGATGATAGAGATTGCACTTGGGAAATAAGGAGCAGGATTAGAGACCGATCCTGACTTGTTTGATGGTATTTTTTACCTTTGTGTTTGATTGATGTATATGCCTTATCGTAATTTCGAGGATGAAATTCTTTAAGGAGAGGAGTCTGTAATGACCCTAATTTCGACTAACATTATTTAGATAAATTAAATAAAATAATGTAAAGGGATAAGGAAATTGAGATTTGGTAATTAAGTTTAGGTCATGCCTTAGTTAATAAACCAATTAGAGAAACAAAAGGTTAGGATAAGGAGGAAAATGATAAGGGTAAAATGGGAATAGCCTTCATTCCTACCCCTTAAACCCTTCTATCTTCATTTCCTTCATTCATTTTACACACTTCATTCATAGAAAACGAATAAAATAAGAGAAGTAAGGGTTGGCCTTTAACAAACTTTCAAAGGAGAAAAGGCTAGAGAATCAAGGAAAAGCTTTGAGGAAATTAAATCAAATTCAAATCTTAACTTTCTTAATCAATACAAGGTGAAAAATGAAATATGTCTCACATTTTTTATTATGTTCTGGTTTTAAATGTAAAGCCGTTTCTTTTGCAAGTATTATGCCATGTTGTAGTAGTTTGAATGATTATATGCTTGTTGGTGATTTTCTAAAATTTATTTACAAAATTTATTGATATGTTTGAGTTGGAAATCCTACCATATGATACCTAAATGACTTGAGGTTTTGATATGATGTTAGAATGTCATTTTAGAAGTTAGTTTTTAATTTCATAATTTTCCAAGCATGGATTTTATATGAATTTTCTAAGTGAATAAATTGGTAAATTTTGGGTTTTAATTATTAAAAATAATTAGAATAATTTTCTAGCCCTGAAATTTTTATATTTCGAAGAGTATGATTAACTTGGTTTATTCTGATTTTTAGGGATTTTTTCTAAGTGTTTAGGAATGATAATAAATTGTTTAAGTTAAAAAGGGCTTAATTGTTTAAGTAAAGTATTTTATAATATGGTTTAAAATGTAAAATGTTTTAATATTTCAAATTATCATGTGCGGAAAATTTTTGGTAAAGAAATTGATAAAGTTTTTATTAGCCAATGAGATTTTGACAAATTATAGAGGTTTTGTGAAAAGATACTACTTTTTATAGTAGATTGGCAGTTTTCGAGTTAATCACAGTTTTACCATGTCGACGTTGTCCATGTCGAGCCACATCTCACCGCACTTCATCATCTTCGACATGGAACAAACCAATACGCATGATGTCAACGAGTTAACATGAAGCAGATATGTTTGGAGCTCGTAGAGGCAGTAACAAAGATAAAGGGATGGTCCTTGACATGGTCATGTCAATGCGCATGATGCCGCGTTTTATGCTAGAAAGCACGCTACCGCATATACTACTCAATGTTTTTGCCTTGCCGACCTAGATGGTCATCGTGTCTACTCTATGCCGCATTTAATTTATCATCGAGCCTAACTCTTGCAGTTTTAACTAGTCATCGAGTTTACTCTATGCTGCTATTTAATATTGTTATTGAGCCTTGTCAATGTCGCTGTTAACTAGTCTTCGAGCCTAACCCATGTTTTTTATAGTCATCGAGCTTAACCTATACGGCTTTTAATTAAATCAACGTCATTGATATTGACGTCGCACTTATCCCAATTTATTTATATTCTCGATGAGGCTTTGATGCCGAGGTTCTTATGTGTCATTGAAGTCTAGTTTTATAGTTTATCACTATGACTTATAAAGTTATGACTTTGGCATCATCCCCATATATTTTCAAATAAAAGATTTCGACATGCTTTAGGATGGGCAAGGACCTTTAATGGTGATGACGTCGTCGATTTTTATAATTGTAAAGGTATTACATAGTTTTGGCCGTATAGCCTAAGTTTTGAGAGGGTCGAAGACCCTAATGATTTAGAGTTTCATCAACAATGTTTTGTAAAGCATATATCATGGCATAAGTATTTTGAGTAAAGTAAAGTACCAATGCTTTCCTTGTTTTAGGTATGATTTCAAGGGTTAAATCATTTACAAAGATGTTGTCTTCAAGGAAATATGGATAGGGTAGTTAACCCATAATTCTACTGAAAGAATGACTCGGAAATTAGGAAACCGGATGGGACTGGTATAGGGTCGCGCCCTATACTTTAGCTAGTAGCCCCTAATGTAAGTCCAAAATTCTGGTGTGTAGGGCTTTATCATGGGTAAGAGTAAAAGAAGGTTACACATAGAAAGTAATACATGGAGTAGAGATAGGTTATTAGTGAGCCCGCAAAAACCACTAGGATTAGTTGACCTTAGAAGTAGTAAGTTACGGAAAGACCATCCAGGTTTTCTCTAACAACGAGTTAGAACATTTATTATGCCGGTAAGACCGAGTTAACCATATGTTTATAGTCAGCTTGATAAAACTATGAAGTTGGGATAGATAGTCCACTGATTACCTATTTTGTATGCATACATGTTATTGTATATTGTTTATTATAACCAGTTTGGTTATAGGATTTTGACTGCAAAAGATATTCTTTTAAAGGATATTAGTGAAGGGAAACCCATTCCACTAGGCGGCATGGTCTCATTTAATATCGATAAATCGAGATGTCATATTATTATTTACACCAGAATTTATGTTCGATTCGAAGTTTATGTTTTCCCCTTAAACTCTCGGGTGCTCAAAATTTAATTTTAACAGGTTGAGAGTTAAGGTTTTCAGGTTTAGTGGGTTTTGGCGAATAAAGCATCTAAAGACGTGCAGAAGGCAGATCTAGTTATGAAGGAGATTATATATTTATCTATTTTGCTGTGATTGAATGTTGTATGTAATGGAAGATGTTATAACTGTCTATTTAGTAACTCTGATCATCCATGGGGGCATCTTCATATGTCGCTCTTAGCGTATTTTGTAATAATCATATTTATCCGAACCTGTCCAATGTTATGGAATTATGTACTGAATATGAAATGCTTATTTGAACCGTAATAAGAGAAGTTGTTTTGAAATTGTGTTTGGAATATTTCATATTCTTATGCTTATGATATTATGGATACCATTAACATTATCGCATTTTCTCATCAGAAATTAATACTACAGATGACTGCAGCATTTGTAGCAGTTAGTTTTGGGTCTCAAAATGGGGGATGTTACATTATCCAAGTGCTCTCGAAAATCCGGTTCATCAAATACAAAGAAAGCTAGAGGATTAGTTAATCCAAATGGCATCACTAACCATTCGTACGAAACATACCTCGTTCGAAATACCGTCAAAGGAATACTGTCCTCCACCACTCTCAATTGATGGAACCCTGTCGCCAAATCCAATTGGGAAAAATGCTTTGATTTGACTCAACTGATCAAATAAACCATCAATTCTCAACAAAGGAATCGATTCTTTATCATCTTCTCATTCAACTTACGATAATATATGCATAATCTCAATGACCCGTTCGGTTTCCTCATATGCTCCCCAAGACGAACTACTTGGTTTAATAAAATTCTTTCCTTTTAAGTCCACTAACTGCACCTTTAACTCCTTCATCTCGGTAGGTGTCATCCTACTAAGTGATCTCCTTACGGATTCAGCTCCTGGTACAAGATCTATTCGAAACTCAATAGCTCGTTTCGATGGTAGTCCTGTAACCGGCTCAAAAACATCTACAAATTCTCTTATAATTAAAACCTGATTCAATTCGTCTTCCGCTTCTGTGACACCCAATAAGGCACAATTTTTTGGGCTCGCTCAACTGAGTATACTATTCGATTACCACTATCAAGGTGTCTCAATTATATTTTCCTATCCTGGCAAATTATCCTAGCATCATATTTTCTCAACCATGCCCAAAATAATCCCAAAATTCATGAAATCAAATACATGCAAACTGCTGGCAAACGTATAACTGGAAAATCAAATTTTAGATAGTCGCATCTCATCCCAAGTGTTGTGTACCCTCCTATTGGATTAGCTACCCTTAAGGAAGTAACAAGGAATGATGGTTCTAAACATAACTTATCTACCAAGAACTGAGATATAAATGAATGTGATGCATTGGTATGAGACAGTACCCTAACTAGTATGTTATGAATCAAAAGCGTACCATCCATCACAGACTTTCCCATCTCAGCTGTTGTTAGCTTAGAGAAGGATGGTTCCAAAGCAAAGACCTTACTTTTTCCTGCCTTGGCCTCTTCTAGACATTTTTCTTATAATGCCCCACCTGGTCGTAATTAAAGCACTTTACATTCTGCTTCCCTACAACCACCTTACCATCACCTGATCGACACTCGTTAGCATAGTGCCACTTCTTGTCACACTTGTAACAAACTATATCAGCTTTCTCCTTTTTGGTAGCTCCACCTTTTTTATCTCCCTTCTTCTTAAAGAATTTCCTCTTCTTATTCTGAGAATTCCGGTTCTCCACCGACTTCTCTTTCCCAAAGGTCTAAAGCATTTCTTCATTCTTGATAGCCATCTCCACCACTACATCTGTTGGATCTCTAAGATGTGGCATAGTTGCCTTAGCAATATCCGGTCTCAGACCCCAGATAAACTTCTCGTTTCTCTTAATACCAGTGTCAACAGTGGCATATCCATACCTGAATAGCATATCAAACTTAGCAAACTGCTCTAACACCGACATTTCCCTCTACTCCAATTCCATAAACTTCTTGAGCAATCCTAACTTGGCTACTTCAAACAAAAACCTTTCCTCGAATCTCCTTCGAAATTCTGCCTAAGTCAATTCCTCTTCTAGTACCCCTATCGTCACCCCGTTCCACTAGAACAAAGCAGATCCTTGCAACTATTTCGAATTCAATCTCCTTTTCTTCTCATCATTCAGACCAAATTAGCAAAAATCCTTCCATAATATAGCAGCCAGTTCTCCACTTCTAATGCATCCCCGGTCCCCAGAAAAGCCTTCCTACCCAGACTAGTGTAATCTCGACTCAACTTAGCATAGTTATTACCAACTGGGGCTACGGATTGACTCCTCTCGCATTAGCAGCATTCCCTCCAACTACTCCTACAGCTGCTCCAGCTTGCATCAGATTGATGATGAACTGATACATAGTCTCCATGTCTATCGGTGGGGTCGTAGCACCTACATTGGAATTTTCATTTTGATTAGCATTTTCCTATCGACCTTGATTCCTCTTGGTATTGGGCCGAGCATTTATGTTGGTTGTGGTGCTTCCACCACCCAAATTCACTCTTCTGTATCTTTCTTTCTCGTAAATCTACATATGAGCCATAGTAAGATACAAAAGAATGGTCTAAGAGAGAGGGGAGAATAAAGATAGAATCTTACATATAGCAAATACAAGTACATTACTATAGTGTTAACCCATACTCTAATCTTATTCTCTGATTCATTAGGATAATGTTTTTAGAACTCTTTGGGTTTAAAATTCTTTTAATCATAAACTTATGCTCTGATACCAACTTGTAACATCCTCCATTCTAAGGTCTAAAACTAACTGCTACGGATGCTGCAGTCATCCATAATTATTAATTCTCGACGACAAAATGTGGCTATACTAATCATTTCAATAATTAGAAGCACATGAATATGAAAAAATTTCAAACATAATTCAAAAATAACTTTTGCATTCCATTTCACCATATGATTTCATATTCATTACATAATCCCATTTACGATTCCACGTTTAGAGAAAATATAATTATACAAAATACTCCAAGAGAGACATATGAAGATGCCCCTTGGTTGATCAAAGTCAAATGCTTGGCAATTATACAAGTTTTCCATTACATCCAAATAGACAAAACCAAACTACACAGCGGAAATAAATAAAGCTCCTAATAGCTAGATTGCCTCATGCACGTCTCTGGAAGCTTATTCGTCTAGCTGGAACCTAAAATCGCTTACTCCCGACCTACTCAAACGAGTACCTAAGAGTTTAAGGGTAAAAACAAAAACTTCGGGTCAAACATTAGTCTAGTGTGAATAATAACCTATCATCTTAAACCAAATAGATATCTAGTGAGACCACGCCGTTGAGCGGAATGGGTTTTTCCTTCACTCGCAGTGGAAAGGAGGCTTGGGTTCTGGTAAAAAGAACCAGGTTCGATTCCTACCATGCGCTTCCCTATCCTATATAAATTTACCCGGGGGTATGAGGGCTTGGATCAGCGGACGGCTTTACTATACCATCCTCAGGAGTTTACCGGCCCGCCGGGTTCTCCTGGGTTTTCAAAAAAAAAATCTTAACCAAAACATAACAACCATATATTATGCTCCTACATCCACATTGGTTAGAACATAGAAAATAGCATTTTTAATAATGCAACATATATCGGATTACCTATCCCAATTTATTAGATTACCCATCTTAATTTCAAATGACTACCCGTCATAATTTAAACTGACTATCTATCTTATTTTAATCTGACTGCCCATCTTATAATTATATGGACTACCCATCTTACATTTGAGTTTATTCATAGTTATATGGACTATCCATCTCGCATGTAATTATTACTTGGATTACCCATCCCCTACCATATTGACTACCCATCACATATGGTTCCATTGTCTAAATTATATGGACTATCCATCACACATTTTCCATTTAATTTACAATGATGTTGACTATTCATCACATATTTTCCATTTAATTTACAATGATGTAGACTATCCATCACACATCTCACAGCTTTCCTAAGATGACTATAAACACTACATTAACATCATAGAGACTATCCATCTCTAGAATGATGTTAACTATCCATCTCACATGCTATAGTTTTCCTAGGATGACTATGAACCCATCATTTAACAATTTGATTCATGTTACCCAAATGTTTAAATTATGTCTATTTGTGTCCCCAATTAGGTTATCTCCCATTAAAGTTATAACATTTCAAAATGATATCCCCAAATGATCAATTTCGAACTCATTTAAGAAAATGCATTGGTATCCCCGATGATAAAGTCTCATTTATGAAACATTTAGTTTGTCGAAACTAGTCTACTTTGATGTCCCCATTGATAGTGCAGACATCTATAATCAAAATAGCATTGGTATCTCTAATGTTTAAAATTGAAGTCATAAAATAATAGGCTCGCCACCATTAACAAAATAGAATATAATTCACACGGTTTTAAAATGGTGTCAAAAAGAAACTTAAGGGTCTCCGCCCTTAAAGTAGATAGGCGACATTCAAGTCGCACAATGCCTCTTTGAACCTCAATCCAAGGTAAACCAAGCTTAAATACTTTTAAGTATAAATTTTCAATGTCGAAGACAATGTCATCGACATAGATAACATATGGGTTACCCACTCTCCTTAACAAAGCTTTAGGATAATATAAAACAAATGGCTTACTGTCGAAAATATGGGGTCATCAACCCTATTTAACTTAGGCCATACCACCTCTTTAAACCATAGTTATAATTTACATAAAATTATGCCGTACCGTCTTTAAAGAAAGAAATGCAGCATAATTTCCAAATAATATAATGTCGCCGACCTTGGTGAATAGCGGCATCAAGACTAGCGACGCCAATTTAAAACCTTATACTTAACTTACTTCGGCTATTATGCCACTTTGTATATAAAGTCGAGACATGCGACATCACCGCCCTTTCATATAGATGGCTTTGAAAGCACTTAAAACAATAGTATGCAGCGTTATTTAAAAACATAGACGAAGAGGTGCGGCTTTGACATAGATAAATCATAAGGTGTCGATGCCACTAATACTAAATTGTCAACGAGGTCAACTTTGACGTACTCGAAGCATTTCATAGCCACTGAAATCATTATCATATGCTTCCTTTCACCTCGACTTTGACACTCAAGGACACGGCTCTTCTATAGGCTCAGAGAGGGTACATGCGGCATGGCATTATCGTAATTATCAATAAAATTGGTTTATTATTAATAAAAGCAATTGTTTTTCACCAAACCTTAATTCTTATCCAATTTCTATTGCATAAAACAATCTCTTTAACAAAGCTTTTCAAAAATTACTGCCACATACATAACATATACCAAACTAATTAATTAATATCCTTAATTGATTTCCTTTTTAAATGCTTTTCTAGCATATAAAATTCATAATAATTTGAAATCTCCTAGAAAAAAATCACAATAATTCATAGAAATTCCCAAATATTATGTTCTTCATCATATAAAATTTTGGGACCAAAAGCCATATTTAGTTATTTTTAATAATTAAAACCCGAATTTAGCTCAATTTCGAGACCAAAAGCCATATTATATTATTATTATCCATTGTGTTATGTCAGTTGTTGTATGTATGTATTGACAGTAGATGTATCTTTCTATTTAATAACTTTGATCTACCAAGGGGGCATCTTCATATGTCACCCTTGGAGTATTTTGTAATAGTTATACTTATCTGAACCTGGGCAACGTTTGGGATTATGTAAGGAATGTGAAATGTTATTTTTGAAACGTAATGTGAAAAGCTGTTATTTATTTAAATATTTTCATATTCACGTGATTCTTATGATATTGATATCATTAACATGTCCGCATTTTGTCACCGGAAATTAATACTATAGATGACTGCAGTATTTGTAGCGGTTAGTTTCAGGCCTCAAAATGGGAGATGTTACATCACTCCAAGATGATAACCAGATTTTAATATATTCTAAAAGAAGAAAAGTCAAAAAGTAAGTGGAAAAGGAGAAAGGTCCAAAAGTAGGGACAAGTAAAACCCACTCTGAATCAGACCCCATATGAAAGAATTTAATAAAAGGTTTAAAAAGAAATATTTGAACTTATTTTCAAAGGATTTATTTAAAAGTAGAAACCTTATTTTTGAGAAGTAAGTATTGATTTTATCGTAGAATAAAATATCCTTTTATATTTAAATAAAAATTTGTAGTAGAAACTAAAAATTTGTTTAGACCAAAAGTTTCAGTTGAAATAATGAGTTTTAATAAAGAGATATTTCTTTTGAAAAAAAGTACATAGCTTGTTGATTTTTCTGAGATGAAAAATTTTAAATTTTAAAATTCTTTTAAATGGTGGATAATAGGAAGTGGTACTAGTTTAAAATGGGGTTAAGAGAAATGAAGGTTAAAGATGCCTGATAATGAGGATAGGAAGAATATTTCCTAAAAGGAAAAATATGGGGAAAAAATAACTGAAATAGATTATTACATAAAAGAGTAGTTTAGTTAGAAGATAGTATATAATAGTAACATTATGAAATATAAATAAAATAATATTAGAAATTTATATCAAAATAATGTTAGTGATCTAATTAGGAATAACATAGAAAAAATGAATAGTTCAATAAATATGTGCAGTAGTTGCACATATCTTTTAGACGTTCCCCTCAGAGTCTCCACTAAAGTTGAAAGTGGTAATAGTATAAGTAATAGAAAAGGAATTAATTAGTATGGAAGTTGTCCTGTCTGCTTCGGTTTTTAATTTTTTAAAAGTTATAAAAGATGTTTTAGAAACATTGTAAAGTGCATGGTTTGGTATGAATTTTTTTTATAACACAAAACTTAATAAATAGTTTGAGTTAAAAACCCTACATTTTTAGAAGTAAAATATTTGTTATGAAAATACTTTAAAGGAAAGGATCTCTTTGAATTAAACAGCTAACAATGACTTTTAGGACAATAAATAAACTTGCTTCATAAATCCAACATTATAATTTTAAAAGTTTCTAAATTTACTAAAATATAATTTTAAAAGCTTCTAAATTTATATTTTAAAGGTAAAAGTTTGGATTAAATACTTTATGACTATGAAGTTTAATAATTTTTATAAAGAATGGTGAAAACCAAACCGACTTTGATATGGAGTAGATAGGGATGACTTCCTAGGTAAGACGGGATAAAAATTAGGGCTATGAATAAATTAGATATCAATGCTAGTAAAGTAGCAACAAGGAATCTCCGTAATATATAAGGAATATTGGTATAAACCTAGTGATATTTAGTAAGACATGTGTGAAAGTCGTAAGAAGAACCCATGAAGGAATGATTAATGGTATCAAAGTACACTTCCATGAGTTTTAGAGTATACTTGCATGAAAAGATAAGGATAAATGAAGTAATTACCAAAATTTGATAATACTATCAAGAGAATTGGATTAAAATAATATAGTAATAAAGGACAATGAGACCGCAAACACACATAGAGGATATTGGTTGGCTCAGGATTAAAGAGGGCAAGATAATAGGTAGGAAAGTTATTTTGCCAAGCCAATTTTTTCGATGAACTATTCTAAATGTGCATAGTTTATATTCCTTAGCTCACTACAATATGGAAATACATGGTTCAACATATAATTGGTTGTAGTAGTTAAAAGTAATGAATGAACTTTATTTACTAGAATCCAGAAAGGTGGATTTAGACATGTAGGTTGCAGTAGAATGACATTTAGAAAGGCTAATTTAAGTAACAAGTAATAGGGCCACATCATCATTAATGTCAGTTGATGTTAAGGGTAGCTTCTAATAATTATTTATTTTAGGTTAGTTGGGTTAAAAGCATTAGTTGTCTTTGTTTGTATAAAAACGTTATGATATTATGAGAAATGTTCCTTTTGAAAATTGGTTTT
The DNA here is from genome assembly GCA_030737815.1 of Allium fistulosum. Classification (NCBI taxonomy): domain Eukaryota; kingdom Viridiplantae; phylum Streptophyta; class Magnoliopsida; order Asparagales; family Amaryllidaceae; genus Allium; species Allium fistulosum. The sequence continues at coordinate 1,027,966,094 of CM060905.1, read as the reverse complement.
CTAAATTGATCGCTATATTAATTTGAAATTATGTAAGTAAGGAAATTTCATGTAGATACTTAACTAATATAGAGAAATACTGGAAGTTTATAAAATAAATTAGAAAATTTATTAGCTATAAAAGTAAATAAACTAAGGTCCCAAAAAGTAGTAAAATTTGGAGAGACAAATTTTAGCAAGCGAAGGAAGAGTGAAGGTTGTTGTGACATCACGGGTCAATATCCCTACGGCTTAAAAGCTGACATTTATAAACTTATGTGTTGATTATTATTCTAAAATAAAAGAAAACGTTTTAGAAATTTGAAATTTACCTTGTAGTAGAAAAGAGTCAATCATGGACTTTAACCCTTTTGACTAAATCCTAATTGCGTAGGATGTGGCTAAATTGGTTTTGAAAAGTAAATTAAATACTTTTGAAATTTTAGTTCAAAAGTCTTTGATTTTAAATATAAAATGTTTTTGAAATTTTCTTTTGAGAAAATAAGTTTTATTTTAAAAATTTCTAACTATTCCAAAATTTTAATTAAAAAAGATTTTGAATAGAAAAGAGAAAACTTTTGATTTTTGAAATGTCACATCCTTAGCATAGGAAAAAGTCGATGGGTTAGCAAATATGATTTTTACTATATAGTATAAGTTATAGTAAAATAAAAGCTAGTTAGTAACGAGAGAGAAAGTTGTTTTAGCTTTGGAATTCTTTCTCCATACCTTGTCGATCGGTGAACAAAACTGATTTTAAAATAATTCTATTTTCAAATTTTAAAATTAAATTCCTTATGTCGACTGTACTTGGAAAAGTTGGAGAACAATTGGGGAGAGCAAAAGAGAAGGTTTCAAAGTACAGTGGAAAAAAGGGTGCCTAAGAGAAGGATGGAAATATGAATTTTCTATATAAACTCTTTTTCAGCATAAAAATATTAAAATATAAGCTTAGAAAGCAGAATTTTTCAAAATTTTGGATGTTAGAAACGGTGGGCTAGGATTGGGTGGTAGGGATTGGATGCAAAAATTGGTTGAATTATAATTCTTTTCGTAGAAGTGTGAGAAAATTTGGATGAGAAAACAAAGATTTGATATTCAAAATTTTCATATGTGTGTGTGTGTGTGTGTGTGTGTGTGAACTGCCAGTATATACAGGTTGTTTGCACTATATTTTCAAAATTGTTTTAAAGAATGCATTCATATAGGAGGCGCCGATTTAGAATTACTCAACATGCATATCATATGTATTGTGACACACCGTGTACTTGTACACGATTGGCTGCAAAAATTTGTTGCACACTAATTAATTGGATAGCTTAAAAGTTGATCCTTGACGAAGTTCAGGGATGAAATTCTTTTAAGGGGGGAGAATGTAACGCCCCATAAATTGAACGATAATTAATTTAAAAGAAATTAATTAACAATTAGTAATGCCGAAAATGGAAGTTTTACAGACTTTGGAATTTGGCTATGAAACTTGCACTGTTGTGTTTGTGGTGATTTTCTAATCAATTTTTGTATATAAAACTTTCCGGTCGGAGTTCAAACGAAAAAGTTATTAACGGTTGAAGATTTCGGATCGGAAATAATTATGTATGCAATTAAAAAAATAAATGCAATTAGTTAACCTTAATTAACATTGACGTTTACGTAACGACTAAGCAGAATTAACGTTATATTAGGTCGGTTAAATACAATATAAAATAAATAAAATAACATATAACGGGAAACAAATGAACGTGTAACAAAAATTGACAACTGGTCGACCACTAATTGGGACCGGTTGATCGCTAGCGGTCAACCGCTAGAGTGCCAACGGCTGTAAATTGAATCTAGGCTAAACGATCTAAATTTAATATATTGTAATCCAACGGCTAGCATCGATTCGAACTCCTATAAATACATATAATCTATAAATATATTTAAATTATTGTCTATATAAGCTATAATCTATATAAATGACATTTTTTCTTCTCCACAACTTCTAAAATCTATATAAACTATAATCAATAAATAAATATAAGTGGAGAATAGCAGATGATAATAGAGAAGAAGAATAAGACCGAATCAAATCGCCAAAGCTAACGTAAATTGTAAATCCAAATCGAAGTTAAATTCAAATCTCTTCTCGGATCTAAATTTTTAATGAATATGTATATTCTTACGGTACATATTCTGATAGGGAGAAAAAAGAAGTCAAATAAGAATAACGGGATTTAGATCTGTAGATTGGGAAGCTTAAAGGTGAGTGGAAAATTATATATTTTTATATAATATTGGATTTATATCGTTGAAAATTTGTTCGTTGTATGTCTGAATATAATTATTGTGGAGTTGTAAGCTTAAACATATGCATGTAATGAATTTAAAAACCATGCCTACATATTCTGTGAATTTTTAACTTGAATTAAATATTACATGTACTTGAATCTGAAAAGTAAGTGTGAAAGTAGTCCCTAAGTTAATGAATTGTATAGTAATTCCAAATTTGTTGGTTAAACGATACATGTTAGTAACTATGAATTAGAAGTAATTATAAATTGGATTGGCATTTAAGTAGTATTTTAATCATTGGAATGAAGTGTGTTATAATGTAAATTTATATATATTATCCAGTTTTATAAAAATGAATAAAAGTGCATCATTTGAAATAACAAGTAATATCTTAAAGAAAGAGATGTATAAAATGAGGATGTTTACCGTATTTTGTACCATCTATTTCAATAATAACAGAAAAGATATATTTTTTTGTAATTCCAAATGCAACACAAGTCCTCTTTTAGATAAGTTATGAAAATTTACAGTGTTAACATTTCCTTTTTGAGGATGTAATTTCAATGCATTAAAATACAGAAATCCCTAAGTATAAATCAAAAAAATTATAAGTGGAGATAATAACAATAATTCAATTATAAATCTAGCATATATGGTAAGTTAGAAATAAATAATAAGCGAAGAAGTATATTTAAAACAACTAAATTAGTAAGTAAGAAGATTATAATAATCAAATGATGATATTAATAGTTGAAAAGGAACCGTAGAATACACTTAATAATATCAAGTAGAAGTTAAGTAGTAAAGGATATTTAATCTAATAAGAAGTAAGCGGTATGTGATATTAAATTGGCATAAATGAAACAAGAAGCAAGTTGGGTAAAATAGCTAAATACCAACAATTGAACATAGGAGGCGTAGAAACTAAATAAATTTAAGTAACCTCAAGTATGCATTACGACAGGTGTGAATTATTGAATTTAGTCAATAACTTAGAGTAATTAAAAATGAGACAGTCATCAATGGGTGGAATGCGAGATCAGTAATGTTCCACAATAGAAGTCTGCTCAGCGCAAGGGGCTACCAACAGTTGTGTATACATTATATTGACGTGGGATGTATCCAACTGTAGGACCCATGGAATTATATGTTCACGTATAGAAGAAGAGACACACCAAAGTAGGAGGGTTCGCCCCGGTCAAATTGTCAAATGGCAAGTAGAGTCTGCTTCAACCTTTTAGGGGTGTGTTTTAAGTAACCAAATGAGAATTTCCTTGATTGAATTAGGTAGTCTAAATGGTATGGTGAGCATAGGCTTGGTGCTATGGTAGTGAGGTTGGTACCATATATGAGAAGTTGGAGCTGTTTACATAGGTCGAGATCGTCATCGGTGCTGAGTGGTCAGTGGAAAGATAGGATTTACGCCTAAAAGGGCTGCACCTCCTAGTAGTGTAGACCACGTTTAGGACATGCACCACCTTACAGTTGTTTGTTTGTTTGTTCTTAGAAGGCAAGACTGGATAACCCTTTAATAGGGGTCTTTCAAACAAATAGGATAGTATGTGGAGCTGAGTCTATGATATAAAGCAAGATGAATAGAATACGGCTAAATAGTCGCAATGCAGTTATTAGGCACTACGAGAGTTCCTTGGTATGCATGGTTACGATGACATGATATTGCGTTGATGATGGATCCTGACGAGGTGCTAAGTTACAAATATCAGCGAAGAAAGTATCCTAGTCCAAAGGGGGACTGTGGTACTTATATATAGACACACACAGAAAGAGACACATATATATGTATATATATGTATGTGTGTGTGTACATATATTGAAAATATGTTTTTTATTTAGTGACGTATAAAGAACATCGTTGATTTTCCTTCTTAAAAAACCTTACCATAATAGTAAGAAATAAGAGTGCAACAACCAACGATATAGAACAATACAACCCAAAATAAATAGAAAACAACCACTAACAAGGCCCACATATAACAACCCATAAACAACATGCATACAACAAACCCGATAAACATAAACTCTATTCGCAATCTGGTAGCTCTACTCCCCATCTTTCTAGAAACTCGATTTCTTCTTCTTTATATTGTCGAACATATCTGGATCTTACCACCTGAAAAACAATCTCCTTATCGATGATTCTCGCACGATGTAGCTTTCCATCCTCTTGCATTAAAAAACCCTTCTATTCCACTCGGCCCAAATATGATAGATGTACTAACCAGCGACGTAAAAGCAAACTTCTGCATGATGTTAAGTTAGTGGAAGGAAGTTCTAGGATGTCGTACTTCAGTCAGTAAATCACCATCAACCAACGGTGAAAGTCCCAATTTTAATCTGAAGAAAGTAAGTATTTGGCATAATCACACTGGAAGAAAAGGTATCCATGTGACTCGTCATGTCGTATACATAAAACACTTCGATTATTAAGCTGCAATCCCCAGCTCGTTACTCGATCTTCATATGTCGCTCTTGGCGTATTTTATGTAATAATTATATTTGATCTTTACCTCGGAAACGATTATGGGATTATGTAATTTGACTATGGAACATGTTTTGAAAATGTAATGTGAAAAGAAGTTTTCTTTTGAAATTTATGATTTTGTTTCATATTCATGTGATGCTGATATTATGAATACCATTAACTTTACCATATTTTGTCACCGGAAGTTAATACTATGGATGGCTGCAGCATCTGTAGCGCTTAGCTTCGAGCCTCCAGATAGGGGATGTTACAACTTGGTATCCGCGCACAGTTTATGAAAAACTTTAACTAAAAATGATTTTTGAAAACATAATCCTTAGTAATTAGAGTTAAGATAGGGGTATGGAATAACGCTATAGTAACATACTTGTATTTACTATATATAAGTATACGCTATATCTAGTTTCCTATCTCTTTTAGGCTATTCTTCTATATCTCACAAGGCTTGAGTACATATATGGATGCTAGAAGTGGAAGAGTGAATCTTGGAGGAAGCACCACCACAAATGGAAATGCCAGACCAAATACTAGAAGGAACCAAGGTCAAGCACAAGATGAGAATGTTGGTGCAAGAGTCCCACAAGTGGATATGGGAGCTATGTATCAGTTTTTCATGAATATGATGCAAGCTGGAATTGTTGCTGGTATGGTTGGAGGAAATGCTGGACTAGGAGGAGTTCATGAATCTTCGGTGTTCAACCATTATGCTATGTTGAGTGGAGATTATGCTAGGCTTGGAGGAAAGCCATTTATTGGAACGGAGGATGCTATTGAAGTGGAGAACTGGTTGTTGCATTGTGAGAGGATCTTTACAAACATGGAGCTTAATGATGAGCAAAAGAGGAGGCTTGCTTCGAGACAGCTTCAAGGAGCAGCTTTATTTTGGTGGAACAGTGTGATGGCTGGAGTTAATGAAGAGGAGATCACATGGGATGAGTTTAGAAGAAGGTTTCAGGAAAGGTTCATGTCTGCAATGGCACAGTCTACTTTGCTCAAAAAGTTCGTTGAGTTAGAGCAAGGAGAGATGACTATGTTGGATTATGCTAGAAGATTCAAGGAGTTGGCTAGATATGGATATGCCACCATTGATACTATGCTGAAGAGAAATGAGAAGTTCATCAGGGGGTTAAATCCTGAGTTGGCAAAGCCTACATTACCTCATATCAGAGACCCTTGTGATGTGGTTGTGGAGATGGCTTTAAAACAAGAAGAGATGCTTGCTTGTCTAGAGAAGAGTAAGGCAAAGGAGGTCCAGGTTGGGTAAGGTCAGAAAAGAAAGTTCTTTCATAAGAAGGGTGCTCAGAAAGGTGGAGTCGCGAAGAAAGGAAGGTCTGAGCTGGTTTGTTATAAGTGCAACAAGAAGGGGCACTTTGCTAATGAATGCCGCACAGGAAAGGCGAAGGAAGTCATCGGGAAGAAGAACATCAAGTGGTTCAATTGCGATCAGATTGGCCACTATAAGAACCAATGCAAGGAACCAGAAAGAAAGGGAGAGGAAAAGTATTTGCATTGGAACCAGCTACCTCGACGCCAACGGTACAGGAGAAAGGGAAATCAGTATTGGGAGGTATGCTTCAGATCCATGGTATGTCTGTTAGCGTTTTGTTTGATACTAGTGCATCGCATTCTTTTATATCTCAATGTTTGGTAGACAAGCTTAACCTAGAACCCACATACTTAGTTACTTCCTTAAGAGTTTCAAATCCGATAGGAGGGTATGAGACACTTGGGATGAAGTGTGGCCACTTAGAGTTTGACTTGCTAGGTTACACTTTTGTTTGCAGTTTTCATATATTTTACTTTGTAGGGTTCGGAATTATATTGTGTATGGATTGGTTAAGTAAGTACAATGCTAGGATATTTTGCCACGATAAGAAAATATCACTTAGACACCCTGATTGCAGTGATAATATTTTATATACTGTAGAAAGCCCTAACTGTGAGGTGAATGCTTTGTTGGGTGTTACGAAGTTAGAAGACAAGTTGAATCGAGTTTTCGTAGTTAGATAATTCGCTAATGTCTTCGAGCCGGTAGCTGGATTGCCATTGAAACGATCTATTGAGTTTCGAATAGATTTGGTGCCTGGAGCAGAACCTGTTAGTAAGCCGCCAAGTAGGATGACATTTACAGAGATGAGAGAGCTAAAGGTGCAGTTGGTGGATTTGGAAGGGAAGAATTTTATCAGACCAAGCAGTTCTCCTTGGGGAGCAGCTGGAGTGTTTGCTAAGAAGACGGACGGATCGTTAAGGTTATGTACCGATTATTGTAAGCTGAATGAGAAGACGATAAATAATCGATATTCGTTGCCTAGAATTGACGATTTGTTCTATTAGTTGAGTGGAGCCAAGATATTTTCTCATTTGGATTTGGCTACAGGTTTCCATCAGCTTAGGGTAGGAGAAGATAGTATACCTTTGACGACGTTTAGGACCTGATATGGATTGTACGAATGGTTAGTTATGCCGTTCGGACTAACTAATGCGTCGGCATTCTTTGTAGATTTGATGAATTAAATTTTCAGAGAGCACTTGGATAGATTCGTGTTAGTGTTCATATATGATATTTTGATATACTCTAAGGATGAGAAAGAGCATGAAGTTCATCTTAGAGTGGTTCTTGAGACTTTGAGAGAACATCAGCTGAAGGCGAAGTTTTCGAAGTGTCATTTATGGAAGAAGAAGGTAAAGTTTCTTGCTCATGTAATTTTAGAAAGAGGATTGGCAGTAGATCCAACTAAGATCGAAGTAGTGAATAGTTGGAAGAGACTAGAAACAGTGACTGAGATAAGAAGTTTTCTTGGATTGGCTGGATATTATCGGAGGTTTATAAAGGATTTTTCACGGATAGCAGCACCGATGACCAAGCTAACGCGAAAGGATGTGAAGTTCGCCTGGACAAATAAATGTGAGAATGCATTCCAGAAGCTAAAACACTTATTGACCCATTCATTTGTATTAGTTGTTTCGGAGGTGAATCAAGATTTGGTAGTTTATACAGATGCGTGTGGAACTGGATTAGGAGCAGTGTTAATGCAGAGAGGTAAAGTGGTTGTCTATGCTTCTGGACAGCTTAGACCGCATGAGGTTAGATACCCGAATCATGACTTGGAGTTAGCGGCAGTTATTTTTTGCGTTGAAGGTGTGGAGACATTACGTTTTGGGAGAGAGGTTTGAGCTTTATACGGATCATAAGTCGTTGAAGTACTTGTTCTCTCTGAGGGAGCACCAGGGAAAGGCAATAAGGTTGCAGATGCGCTTAGTAGGAAGCATCAGAATGCATTGTTGGCTATGATAGCAGAACGGAAAGACTTGGAAGCATTGTCGACTTGCAAAGTGCGGTGGAGATCCGAAGTTGGGTCTAGTGGAGAATCTGCTATTTTATCTTGTTTAGAAGTCCGACCAGTATTGATTGAAAAGATTGCTTCTAAACAGGAAGAGGATCCCGTGTTAGCTGAAAGGATCAGGAAGTTAAGGGATGGAACAGAGAGCGATGACTTGAAGGATTTTAGTCCTGACCAAAGTGGGTGGTTGAGAAAGAAGGGTAGATTATGTGTTCCAGTTGTGGGAAACATAAGAAAGGAAGTTTTGGGGGAATGCCATCGTTCGAAGTTCACTATTCATCCAGGAGGAACAAAAATGTATCAGGATATGAAGAGAAGTTTCTTCTGGGAAGGAATGAAGAGGGATTTAGGCTAATGGGTTAAATAGTGTTTGAACTGTCAGCAGGTGAAAGCCGAGCATCAGAAGCCAAGTGGGTTGCTCCAGCCATTGGATATTCCGGTATGGAAGTGGGATGCTATTTCTATGGATTTCATAGACGGGTTGCCGAGATCTAATAGAGGAAATGAAAGTATATGGGTCATAGTGGACAGGTTGACCAAGAGTCCCTATTTCATTCCTATTAAGTCAAATAGGACGACACCTGTATTGCCTAAGTTATTTATGAAGAATGTGGTTGGACTGCATGGAATTCCTATTAGTATTGTTTGTGATAGAGATTCCTTATTCACTAGCGAGTTCTGGAAGATTCTACACGAGAGTTTAGGAACCAAGCTCAAGATGATTACCGCTTACCATCCGCAGACAGATGAGAAAACAGAAAGAGTTAACAAGATCTTGGAAGACTTATTAAGAGCTTGTGTATTAGACTTCAGGGGGTCATGGGAAGACCATCTACACCTAGTCGAGTTTTCATATAACAATAGTTATCAGACTAGTATAGGGATGGCACCGTTTAAAAATTTGTATGGAAGACCATGCAAATCACCCGCATGTTGGTTAGAGACCGGAGATAGATTAGTCCTTTGTCTCGATTTGGTAAGAGAATCTGTAGAGAAGAATGAGCTGATAAGGGTGAGAATGAAGGTAGACCAGTTGAGGCAGAAGAGCTATGCAGATAGAAGATGGAAAGATTTAGAGTTCTCTGTTGGAGATCATGTTTTCGTCAAAGTATCACCAATGAAAGGTGTTATCGGGTTCGGGATGACAGGGAAGTTAGCACCGAGATTCGTAGGACCGTTTCCTATTTTAGAGAGGATCCGGAAAGTCGCGTACAGAGTAGAGATACCGAGTAGTTTGGCAGGAGTCCACAATGTTTTCCACATATCTCATCTGAGGAAGTGTGTTAGGAATCCAGAGACTACTATAGCACCGACTGTGTTAGAGGATTTAGTAGTGGAACCAGACTTGACTATAGTTAGGAAGCATGTCCGGATAGTCGCGAGAGATGAGAAGAAGTTGAGGAATAAGACAGTTAGATTTGAAGGTCCAGTGGAGTGACGATCATAGAGACTGTACTTGGGAGACTGAGAGCAGGATTAGAGACACTTGTCCTGATTTGTTTAAAGGTATATTTTACCTTTGATTGTTTTGATGTGTACCTTATCGTAATTTCGAGGACGAAATTCTTTAAGGCAAGAAGATTGTAACACCCTATATTTTTAGTAACATTATTTAGGAAATTTGATTGGTTAAATTAAATTAAATAATGTGGGTTGATTAATGGATTGAGATTTGTGATTTAATTAAGGGGTAGCCGTGCCATGTTAATGAGCAAACAATGAACTAAAGTATTAAGGTGTTAGAAAATAAGGAAAAGCAAAATAGAAAAATGAGTATTTTAATACCCTAAACCCTTATGAAAATGCACCATACGTTCATTCTATTTTCACAAGATAAAATATAATCTAAGGCCGGCCACCATTAGCAAGGAAGAGAAATTAAAGAGGATAAGCTAGGATTCAAGAGAAGAATCAAATCGATTAATCAAGATCAAATCTCACATCCTTAATCACAAAGCTAAAGTGAATAATGATTATATATCTTGTTTTCTAAATGTTTTCGATTTTAAGGTTAAATCAGATTTATCTTGCATAGTTTAGCCATGATTTTCAAGGACAAATGTTTATATATGCTTGTTGATGATTTATGCTTATTCATATAGATTTTACGATATATTTTGATGTGAAAACCTTATTTAATGACATCCAAATGCCTTGCAATTTTAGATATAGAACAGAAATGATATTTTAGATATGGGTTTCAATTTTCATAATTTTCTGAAATAATGTGGATTTTATATTAATTCTCTAGTGAAGAAAATGATTTATTGGGTTATAAATAATTTACGGTTAAATTATAAATAATTTGAGTCTGAAATTTATATATGTTAGAAAACATATTAAAAAGAATTTTTTGGAATTTTTGTAGAATTTTCCAAAGTGTTTTGATGAATATATAAAATTATTTAAAGTATGGGACTTATATGTTTTATATATTTATAAAAGAAGAAGGGGTGTTTTGTAAATAAATTAAATTGTTATTTCTGAAATTATGGCAGTGCTTTTAGAAAAGAAAAATTAGCAACCAATAAGATTTTGACAAACAAGGCAGGTTAGTTAAAAAGATTACTTAAAAAGGTTAAAGACCATATTTTCATGCCAAATGCATGTTTCGCCACTTTCGGCACCCTACCTTCGACTTTGATGGTTTTTGACTTAGTGGTTCCATCGTCATCACCATCGAAAACTATGCGCTCGGTATCAATTCATTGGTACGTAGCGAATTTGATAAGGGGCGGGAGGTACAAGGTCGAAACCAGAGGTTCCGAAGGAGGTCAAAGCGCTACTTTGTGTTAAATGAAAAATGCGCCTGCTTTGCTTTCGACTGTATAACTTTCGACATAGTTAAAAGATTTTAATGTAATGGTTGCGCCTTTGTTTTGAGAAAACCTCTTTCGACCCGGTTGGCTTTTGACTAGGTCAATGGTTAAAAAGAATGGTTTTAAAGAGGTTGCGCCTTTGTTTTTTAAGTATAGGCTTTCGACTAGGTCGAAGCCTTAGCTGTCGCTTTCTACTTTCGAAGCAATGCCTTTGAAAGAGTTAATTTTGTTTTATAAAAACCCTGCCGCTTCTCCATTGCTTTCGGAAGGATGGTTTCAACACCATACCTTTTTTGCTTTGTTTTTGGCTTTCGAAAGAGTTGCTTTCGACCCTGTTGTTGTGACCCTTAGAGGTTTTTAAAGATTAACCCAAAGGTTTCGAAAGATAAGGTTATGAATGGTTTTGAAAGGTGTTTCCACATGTTTGAAAATTGAACCCAAATGCTTTCGAAAAGTTTAAGGTTTTGATGCTTTCCAAAGGTTTCTAAGGTGTGGTCCCCCAATGGTTTCGAAAGGTTTAAAGGAAAGGTTTTCCAATGGTTTCGAAAGGCTATGTTTAAAGGTTTTAAAGATAGGATGTCTAAGGTTTTTAGCTTTTGAAGGAAAGGGTATTTCAATGGTTTTGAAGGGTTTATGTAAATGGTTTCGAAAAGAAGGTATTGGCCTTTCGGCCTAGATGAAGGAAAGGGTTTATTTGGTTACGAAAGGGATACTTTCAGTGGGATCGAAACGGGTACTTTCAAAGGTTTAAAGGTTTTCATCAACAAAGATTTGGGCAAAGTATATATATAACATGGGAAGGTGATTTTGAGTAAAGCATAGAGTATATGTGTTTTCCTTGTTTAAGTTCGGTTTAAAAGGTTTTAAATCAATTTCAGATGAAAAGGTTCTCAAGGAAAATTTTGGGAAGGTTTCCCTAAGTAAAATGACTTAGATATTAGAATACCAGTTGAGACTGGTATAGGGTCACGCCTTATACATTAGCTATTAGCCCTAGCTAATTTAGTTCAAAATTCCAGTGTGTAGGGCTTTGTTATAGGTAAGACTAAAATTATGATTACACACAGAAGGGAATATATGTTTGTATAAAGATAGGTTATTGGTGAGCCCACAAAACCAATAGGATCAGGTGACCATGGGAGATGTTAAGTGAGAGACAGGCCATCCAGAAGAGGAGTATTTAATAGATAGTTAAGGACAGACCGTCTAGAAGAGGAGTATCTAACATGTGTTAGATTATTTTGTTTATATTGTCTGGTAGGCTCGAGTCAGCCAAAGGTTAGTAGTTAGTCCAACAAAACTATAGTGTTCAGACAGATAGTCCATTTGTTACCTAATATGTATGTTTACATAATACTGCTTTGCAGTTTTAACCAGTTTTGGTTGTAGGGAATGGATTTGCAAAAGATATGTTTTAAAACGATATTAGTGAGGGGAAACCCGTTCCGCTGAGCGGTGTGGTCTCACTTAATATTAAATACTGAGATGTATAGTATTATTCACACCAGGCATTATCTCTGACTCGAAGTTTACGTTTTTCCCCTTAAACCTCGCGTGCTCAAAATTGATTTGAGTAGACTGAGGGTTGAGGATTTGCATGTTTTAGTAGGTTCACGAATAAAGCTTCTGGAGATGAGCATATGGCTGACGGATAGCTATTAGGAGTTGTTGTTTTGTTTTGTATTACTTCGTTGTGTTGTATTTAAGACAGTTATGTCTATATAGTACTCTGGTCAACCAAGGGGGCATCTTCATATGTCGCTCTTGGCGTATTTTATGTAATAATTATATTTGATCTTTACCTGGGAAACGATTATGGGATTATGTAATTTGAATTTGGAACATGTTTTGAAAATGTAATGTGAAAAGAAGTTTTCTTTTGAAATCTATGATTTTGTTTCATATTCATGTTATGCTGATATTATGAATACCATTAACATTACCGTATTTGGTCACTGGAAGTTAATACTATGGATGACTGCAGCATCTGTAGCGCTTATCTTTGGGCCTCCAGATAGAGGATGTTACAGTTTGGTCAGAGAATTGTGCAAATCGGAGGCAAAGTTAGTCAGAAATGGATGAAACTTGGAGGGGAAGCTTTGGAGTATGAGAGGAGCTTAGGGTTCCAGTTGTAGATTCGTATTTTCTAAGAACAGAAGTCGGCACTGACATTAGAGGTCGGTACCAAGTTTTGTGGGTTGGTTCAACAAGTCAGCGACTTTGGGGAGAGTAAGGATGTTGCTAGTAAAGGTTGCTTAAGGTGATGGATCGGTGGTTGGCTAAGTGTTGGAGGCTATAATGACTTGTTTCTATAATATGAAGTAGATTGCTTTAAAGAGAGGACATGTTCTATGATGACTTGATTTGTTTAGATAAGTCGGCGTCAAAGCACCTGGGCATGGAGTACTAGAAGCAAGGAATGAGTGGAGGAAAACTTAGCCATAGATTGGCTAAGTGGAGAGGTCGATGCTGAGTTCTAAGGTTAAGCTAATACGAGATGAAACTTCTGGGAGGTGAAGTAGAGGTCCTGTAGATTGTTCTGGAGGTGTTGGCTCGTTCGTATTAGGTTAGATGACGATATAACATCATGATGAAAAGTTATGGTCTTCGGATGTTTGCTCGTGTTGGGAGTAGATTCTGAAGATGGTGGCTCGCAAAGCGGGTGGGTCGCATGATCAGGGAATGTGGAAGGGATCCTTGTGAATAATGGAAACTAGATTGAGCAAGAAGGGATCGGTATGCAAATGGAGAAAAGGTGGGCTCGGATATATGTGCTAAGGAATCATTAATAACTCGGAGAGTTTTTAGTTGTACTCGAAGCAGGGGTATTGTCAGTGGGGACGCCCATGGGCATTGAAGGGACCTGTATACCTTGGACATGTAGCTTTGAGTCTAGTGTCCAGCTTTGGACTGCGAGACACGTATCCAGCTTTGGGCTGTGAGATATGAGAGTACAATGAGAACCGGGATTTCCATTAGTCCCTAGCTTGGGGGTCATACGAGTTATCATATCTTCATAGCACATGGACTGATAGTTCGGATTGTTTGATGGATGTTATGGATGCCATAGTTGGTTTGGTTGCTCCCTTTAGTAGGCTATCACTCGTAGGTATCAGGGGAAGTAGGTATTGGAGATAGGAATACCTTGAAGACCGATATCCTTTATTTGGTTTGTAGTATATCTTTATGATATTATAGAGTAGCATATTATAGTGTTGTATACTAACTCTTTGGTTGCAGGGATAGGTCAGGTATGGTTCGTGTACTCTTGTTCCTTACCATATTTACCTGTTTAGTATTTTGAGACTCATTTAGCATTCACACCAGACTGTTGTCTAACCCAAGGTTTTAAGCTTTGCCACTTATTATCTTGGGTATTCTTAAATAAGTAGACTAGATAATAGGTCTAGGTGAGGTTGTAGTCGTTCGGAGGACGAGATAAATAGAGCTATCTCGTATTATATACATGTATGAAGTCTACGCTTATTCCGTTGAGCAACGTTGTGAAGCCCGTGATAGTGCTTGCTTATTACTATTTGTTGAGACATTTTATTTGAGTTTACTTCTATTGTATAAACTCTACTGCATTTGATGTATAACTTTGTGGATCTATTGCTCTGATGATGATTTGTTCACATCGTTTTTACTGTCTCTTCTATTATATACGTGATATTATATTTTATCTATGAACTGTGAGATATGACAGGTTATATACTATATTGGTTTATTTCAACCTTGATGATCGTCCTATATTGGCCGGGCATGGATGGTGCACTAATTATATACCATTAGTACGGTGGTATAAGGTGGTCGTCACATTTGGTATCAGAGCTTTGGTTACACGATTAACCGGAGTTGATACCATGATGCAGCAGAGATATGGAAGGTGTTATTGCCTTAGACTACATTGAGAGTATGTATATGCATGAGAGAGTGAGTACTTCTTATAAGTTTGGTTTTCAAAACTATATAGTAATATATTATATAGTATAAGAAGCATGCACATGAGCACTATAAACATAGTTTTCTTTATGAGATACCGATCATTCTTGTTACAGATAATAGTGAGCCGACATACAAGGAATGCTGTGAGGAATTCTGCTTCAGGAGTACAGGATGGAGTGGGATCAGGAACTCCTATGCCTAATGTTCAAGCCATGTTTAATGTTATGATGGCTAATATGACGAGGAATGCTCTTGGAGTGGTGATGGGTGGAGGTGCTCCAGTGCAATCGCCTAGGGTTGATTTTGCCAAGTTGAGCAAAGATTATTCTACTCTTGGAGGATAGCCCTTTCATGAGACAGAGTCAGCCATAGAAGTGTAAGATTGGTTAGATACTTGTGAGCACATCTTCGGTGATATGGGGGTGGAAGATGCTATGAAGAGGAAGTTGGCTTCGAGACAGCTTCAGGGTCGAGCCATGAATTGGTGGAATACTGTTAATATTGCTACTCCAAAGGATCAGTTCAGCTAGGATCAGTTCCAGGCAAAGTTCGAGGAAATGTTTATTCTGGCTGCTCAAAAGGTTCGGTTCAGAAAATTTGTTGATCTCAAGCAAAGGAAGATAACAGTTTCTGAATATGTGGCAGAATTTGATGCTTTGTCTAAGTACGAGATGTCATTCATCGATACTCCCTTCAGGAAGAATAAGAAATTCATTATTGGTTTGGATGACTACCTGGGGTAAAAGCTAGCGGACCATATAGATGAGCCATTTGAGAAGCTTGTAGAGAAGGCGCTATGCCATGAGAGCTTGTACCCTAAGGCTAAGACCGCTACTGTTGTTTCTACTGAGATGGAAGAGCCAAAGCTGCAGCAAGGCGGTGAAGGCAAAAAGAAGTGGAAAGGAAAGAGAAAGAATTCCCAGGGAAAGGGTGGTAAGAAGAAGGGTAAATGGGAACTTACTTGCTTTGGATGCAACGAAAAAGGTCATTTGATTAAAGATTGCAAGACGAGTGAGAAGAGGAAATGCTACAACTATGGCAAGCCTAGGCATTTGAAGAAGAATTGTCCAAAACCGATAAAGGATAAGCAGGTAGTGAAGGCATATGCTTTGGACGGATTCCCGACTTCGTCGAGTGCTCGCTCGGCGAAGGAGAAGGGGAAGGGAGTCATCATTCAAGGTATGCTTCCTATCGATGATGTTCTTATTTGAGTTTTGTTTTACATCAGTGCTTCTAATTCATTCATCTGTAGTGATCTAATAGATAGATTGGGATTAGAACTTGAGATAATAGACCAACCCCTAATCGTGACGAACCCTGTTGGAGGCTCTACTAATCTTTGCATGGTTTGTCGTGACCTAGTTTTATCGAGTCATGGATGTTCTTTGGTTTGTGGTTGCTTTGTTTTGAACTTTGTTGGGTTCGGGATTACCTTGGGTATGGACTGTCTTAAGAAGTATGCCAGCATAGTGGATTGCGAGAAGCTATTGGTGACAATCAGAGATGTAGATGAACGAACAGTAGTGATTGACTGCATACCAAAGGATGTGGTGATGGTTAGCTTTCTATATTCGCTTAAGGTTTCATAGGAGGGATTGTCATCTGTTCCTATCATTATTGAGTATCTAGATGTTTTCGAGAAAGTGACTGGATTACTGCCGCATAAAGAGGTCGAGTTTCGGATAGACTTGGTGAAGGAAGCTAGACCAATAATTATACCTTTCAGGCATATGGCACCCAGAGAGCAGAAGGAATTGGAGGTGCAAGTGAATGACCTATTGAGGAAAGGGTTCATTCAAAGAATTAAATCTGAGTGGGGTGCACCTGTGTATTTGCAACAAAGGCAAATGGATCTTTGAGGCTGTGTGTGGATTATCGTGAGTTGAATAAAGTGACGAAGAAGAACAAGTATCCACTCCCATGCATTGATGACTTGTCTGATCAGCTGTACGGTGTGAAGGTGTTCTCCTAAATGGATTTGGCGATGGGATTTCACCAGTTGAGAGTAGTGAAGGAGAGTGTGCATATTATTGCATTTCATATACCATCGGGTTTCTATGAGTGGTTGGTGATGCCATTTGGATTAACCAACGCTTTGGCATACTTTATGGATAGCATGAATCGGGTTTTCAAAGACAAGTGGAATAAGTTTGTACTTGTATTCATGGATGATATTCCGATCTACTCCAAAACTGAAGAGGGGCACAAGACACACTTGAGGATTGTGCTAGAAATATTTAGGAAGCACTAGTTAAGAGCAAAGTTCTCTAAGTGTCACTTCTAGAGAGAAGAAGTGAGATTCTTGGGTCACGTCGTTTCGGGATGGGGTATAGCAGTGGATCCAGCAAAGGTGGAAGCGATGTAAGATTGGAATCTGTCTAAGATTGCTATGAATGTGAGAAGTTTCCTAGGATTGGCATGACACTATAGACGCTTCATAAAGGACTTCTCGAAGGTAGCAGCACCGTTGACCAATTTGACGAAGAAGAATCGGACCTTTGTATGAGATGCGAAGTGTGAGCATGCATTTGTGAGTCTGAAAGAGAGGTTGACGAGTGCATTAGTATTAACCATTCCAAGTGGAAATAAAGAATTGACAGTATACAACGATGCATGTGGTACTGGAATGGGTGTGGTGTTAATGCAGAAGGAAAGGGTTGTCGCTTATGCGAGTGCACAGCTAAAGCCACATGAAAGGAATTGCCTAACTTGTGATTTGGAATTGGCGACAATTGTTTTTGCTTTAAAAATGGAGAGGTGTTGTTTATTGGAAGAAAGGTTTGAGCTGTTTATAGACCATAAATCCTTGAAGTACCTTTTCTCTCAAAAGGATCTCAACCTTCGACAGCAACGGTGGTTGGATTTCTTGGCCTCTTACGATTTTAGTATTTTCTATACTCTAGGAAAAGGGAATGCAATTGCTGATGCATTGAATAGAAGACATGCTGGGTTGGGAGTAATGTTCTTGGAATGGAAGCAGATAGAGTATATTGTTGGATTTGATTTGAGGTCTCACTATGAGCAAGAACCTAAAATAGTGGCAAGTTTGTCGATTAGACCTACTCTAATCGAAAGGATAGATACTGGTCAAAAGCGGGATGCTAGGCTAGTGGAGATCATAGCAAAGATAGGAGTAGAGTCTGAAGACATGAAGCAATACGAACTCGACTGAGAATGTTGGCTTCATAAGGATGGAAGATTATTTGTTCTCGATGTTGATGGATTGGGAGATGAGTGTTAAGAGAATGTCATCATTCCAGATTGACCATTCATGTCGGTGGTAACAAGATGTACCAAGATATGAGGCAAACTTACTAATGGGAAGGTATAAAGAGGGATGTTGGGGCATTCATCTCGAAGTGTGTAAATGTTAGTTGGTAAAGGCAGAGCGGAAGAAATCTAGTAGATTATTGCAACCAATAGAGATTCCTGAATGAAAATAGGAGAAAGTATCGATGGATTTTATTGATGGATTGCCGAGGACCCGAGCAGGGTACGATGGCATTTGGATCATAGTAGATCGGTTAACTAAGAATGCAAGGTTTATACCTATCAAGTCAAGTAAAACGGCATCAAGCTAGCAGAGTTGTATGTAAAATGGATAGTGCGATCTCATGGTGTGCCGAAGAGCATTGTAAGCGACCGATATCCATTGTTCACCAGTGGGTTTTGGAAGAGCTTACAAGATGCGTTAGGGACGGAGCTACATCTTAGTACGGTTTATCACCCACAAACGGATGGGTAGACCAAAAGAGTAAATCGTATATTGGAAGATCTCTTGCGAGCATGCATTATAGACTTTGGTGGATCATGGGATGATCATTTGCATTTGATGGAGTTTGCATACAATAATAGTTATCAATCGAGTATTGGTATTGCTCTGTATGAAGCTCCATATGAAGCATTGTATGACCGACCATGTAACGCTCCTTCATATTGGTGGGAAACGAGTGAGAAACTGATACTTGGACCAGATATAATTAGAGAAACTTCAAAGAAGATTGAGGTCATTCGACAATGAATGAAAGTTGCTCATGATCAATAGAAAGCTACATGGCTAAGAGACAAAGGGATTAGAGTTTTCTATCGGAGATATGGTGTTTATAAAGATTTCTCCTCTAAAGAATGTAGTTTTACTCGGTAGAAAGGTGAAGTTGGCACCGAGATTCATAGGTCATTTTCCAATAGTTGAGAGAATCGGGAAGCTAGCATATAGGGTCAACTTACCTCAGAAGATGGTGAGCATGCACAACCTTTTTCATGTCTCTTATCTACGGAAGTTTGTGCATAACTCAGGCATGAAGATCACACCAGATTAGCTAGAAGATGTTGAGATAGAACCAGAAGTTTCTATATCTCGTAGGTCGCTTTGTATTATTGGGTACGATACGAAATAGTTTAGGAGAAAAACAGTAAAGCAAGTTAAGATACAATGGAGCAGAAGTAAGGACGATTGTACATGCGAGACATAAGAGAGCATGAGGACTTCTTATCCGAAGCTCTTTGAATGGTAAGACCCATCGTTTATCATGTATACGTTCACCATTGTATACTATATTTGATGGGTTAGTATTCCACATGCTAGAATAGGTCACCTATGTTATTGATTGCATGGCTGCTTGTTTGATATGTGTGATGGTTGCTTATGATTGATAGGCATGCGGGATGACCATGGTCGCTTATACTTTGGCTTGTTTGGGGATTTCAAGATCGAAATTATTAAAGGGGGAAGAATATAATGACCTGTATTTTACATATCGAAAAATCATATAATATTTTATTCTATTCTTATGAGGTTGTATGATTCTACAATTTTGGGATATGATTCTTAGGGACATTTTACACACCTATGATTTTTCCTGAATTTCTATGTGACCATTTTGATCCTAGAAATCTTGTTTGGGATATAACTTTGATGGGAGTCGAATTAGGGTCTCACATCAGTTCCATTGCTTTAGGTTGATGGTTTACCATTCCGTAAAATGGCCATAATAGGAAAACGGATTTATGGTTGGCAAGCTATGTCTGTTTTAAGTTTTTAAATTTGTTGGCCAGAATTAGTGTGTAATTAATTAAGCCCATTAGTGAGCTCATTAGTCTAATTAGAGAATACTATAAATAGAGGTCTGAAGAGTCAAGTTAATACTTTTTTCTCTCATTCTAAATTAGGTCAAAACCCTAATTAGCCCTAGATCAATCCTAATTTCATCCAAAATCATCCAATTTACTCTTTAAATCAAACTGAATTGTGGATTAGAGGTTAGATCATCAACTAGAAGATAGAGATCGTTGATTTGTAGTGCATTCCATTTCTATCCGGTTTGGATCTACATTCATATTAGTTGAATTTGGTAATTGGTAAAAGGTTTATGCCTTCTCACCATATTGTGCATGTTTATATGGTATAATCATAGGATTTAACATGTTTTAAATTTATTTTTGGCCATAAAACATTTTCTAACTTTAATTATATGTTAAACTATATATGATCTAGATTGATTAGAAAACACCCTTGCTCATGCTCATATATTCATGCTATATGTACATCTATGTTAGAAATTGACTTATTTTCTTATTTTGATGGATTGCATGTTTGATTGGATGAAATTGCTTGTAATTCAACATTGGACGATATGATTTGATGTTATTTGTTAGTGTTGTGATTGCATAGAAAGTTAGGTCGGAGAATTGAGCAAATCGGAGACAAAGTTGGTCGAAATTGGACGAAACTTGAAAGGGAAGCTCTGGAGTACAAGAGGAGCTTGGGGTTCAAGTTGCAGATTCAGATTCTCTAAGCACAAAAGTTAGCGCTGACATGAGAGGTCGGTATCGAGTTCTGTGGGTTGGTCCAACAAGTCGGTGACTTTGGGGAGAGCAAGGATGTTGCTAGTAAAGGTCTCATAAAGTGATGGATCAATGATTGGCTAAGTGTTGGAGGCTATGACGACTTGTTTCTAGAATATGAATTAGAGCCCTTTAATGAGAGGACATGTTCTATGACGACTTGATTTTTGTAGAGAAGTTAGGGTCAAAGCATCTGGTGGAGTACTAGATGCAAGGAATGAGTGGAAGAAAACTTAGCCATAAATTGGCTAAGTGGAGAGGTCGGGGACGTGTAAAGAGGTCGGTGTCGAGTTCTAGGGTTAAGCCCAAATGGGATGAAACTTCCAGGAGGTGAAGTAAAGGTCTTGTAGATCGTGCTGGAGGTAGTGGCTCATTCGTATCAGATTGGGAGTAGGTTCCGAAGATGGTGGCTCGTAAAGGGGGTAGGCCGTATGATCGGGGAATGTGGAAGTGATCCTCGTGAATAATAAAAACAATATTAAGCAAAAAGGGTTCGATATCCAAATGAAGCAAAGGTGGGTTCGGGTGTATGTGCTAAGGAATCACTGATGACTCGAAGAGTTTTCAGTTGTACTCGAAGCAGGGGTATTGTAAGTGGGGATGCCCATGGGTCAATGAAGGGGCCTGTATACCTTGGACATGTAGCTTTGGGTCCGGTGTTGTAACATCCCCAATCTAGAGGCCCAAAGCTAAGCGCTACAAATGCTGCAGTCATCTATAGTATTAACTTCTGGCTACTAAATACGGCTATGTTAATGGTATCTATAATATCAGAAGCACTTGAATATGAAACAAATCACAGATTTCAAAACAAAATTTTCCATAACATTTCAAAACATATGTTCCATATTCAAATTACATAATTCCAAAACGTTTCCCAGGCAATGATCAAATATAATTTTTACAAAATATGCCAAGAGCGACATATGATGATGCCCCCTTGGATGACCAGAGTAGTATTGCCATAATCGACATTATACGCACAGTTGAAATAACAACAAAACAAGAACTTCAACTCCTAAATAGCTATCTGTTGGCCTCCTGCTCGCCTCCGGTAGCTTTATTCGTCATCCTACTAAGAACCAATATACCTCAACCCTCATCCTACTCAAATCAATTTTGAGCACCCAGGAGTTCAAGGGGAAAAACATAAACTTCGAGTCAGACATAAAGCTCGATGTGAATAATACTATACACGCGGGTATACGATATTAAGTGAGACCACACCGCTGAGCGGAACGGGTTTCCCCTCACTAATATCCTTTTAAAGCATATCATTTTGCAAATCATTATCCTACAACCAAAACTGGTTAAAACTGTAAAGCATCATTATGTAAACATACATATCAGGTAATAAAAGAACTATCTGTTCGAACTCTTTAGTTTTATTTGGCTAACTATTAACCTTTGGCTAACTCGGGCCTACCAGACAATATAACAAAATAATCTAACATCTGTTAGATACACCTCTTTTGGATGGTCTGTCCTTAACTATCTGTTAAATATTTCTCTTCTGGACGGTCTGTCCTTTACTTAACATCTCCAAAGGTCACCTGATCGTAATGGTTTTGCGGGCTCACCAATAACCTATCTGTATACAAATATATATTCCCTTCTGTGCGTAATCATAATTTTAGTCTTACCTGTTATAAAGCCCTACATACTGGAATTTTGAACTAAATTAGCTGGGGCCAATAACTAATGTATAGGGCGCGACATTATACTAGTCTCATCTGGTATTCTAATATCTGGTCATTTTACTTAGGGATCCCTTCCCATAATTTTCCTTGAAAACCTTTTCAAAATGATTTAAAACCTTTAAATCAAACTTACACAAGGAAAATACATATGCTCTATGCTTTATTTAAAATCACCTTGCCATGTTATATATATGTATTTACTCAAACTTTAGTTAATGAAAACATTTAAACACTTGAAAGTACCCCTTTCAATTCTATTGAAAGTGCCCCTTTCAAAACCCACTGAAAGCATCTCTTTCGAAACCAAGTAAAACCCTTCATTTATCTTAGGCCAAAAGGCCAAAACCTTCCTTTTGAAACCATTCTCAACCCTTTTGAAACCTTTGAAAACTTTTCTTTCGAAAGTGTTAAAACCTTAGGCATCATATCTTAAAACACTTCAAAACATTGCCTTTAGAAACCCTTGGAAAACCTCCCCTTTCAACCCTTTCGAAGCCATCAGAAAACATTACCTTTCTACTCCTTCGAAACCCTTGGGGAACCACCCATTTGAAAACTTTCTTAAAAACCTTTCGAAAGTATCAAAACTTTATAAACTCAAACCTTTCGAAAACACTTGGGTTCAATTTAAAACATGTGGAAAAACACCTTTCGAAACCATTTAAACCTTCTCTTTTCGAAACCATTGGGTTTTACTTCAACGAAATAAAGAGGGTTTATAAAATCATCTAAGTTGAAAGCCTATCTTTCGAAAACATTCCCAAGTAAAGAAGTGATGGTGTCGAAATCACCCTTCCGAAAGCATTGGAGAAGTGGCTAATTTTAAAAGCTAAGTATACCTTTCAAAACCATTGGCTTCGAAGGGTAGAAAGGCGTCAGCTGGGGGTTTCAACCCCTTCGAAAGCATTACTTAAAACAAAAGAGCGCAACCCATTCGAAACTTCTTCTTTTAAAACAATTGACTCAGTCGAAAGACAACTGAGTCGAAAGCCATCCTTTCGAAAGCAAAGCGGGTGCTACCTTTAATTAAAACCAAGGCATACTCCGACCCCTTCAGAACCCTACGTTTCAACTACGTACCTTCCGCCTCTGTCCAATACGCTACGTACTAAGTAACTTGATACCAGGCGCATTGGTTTCGAAAGCATGGTGGCGAAACGTCCAAGTCGGAAACCCTTGTACCAAAAGTAGCGAAACATACTAAAAACATGTTATTTTTGTTTTTAACTTAAAAGAGAAGCACTTTTCAACTAACCTGCTATTATTTGTCAAATTTTCATTGGTTGCTAAATACCTTTTTCAAAAGTGCTGCCAATATTTTCAGAAATAAATAATAATTTTTATTTTACAAAATACCTGTTTTCCTTAATTAAATATATAAAACATTTAAGTCCCATACCTTAAATAATTTTATATATTCATAAAAAAACTTAGGAAAATTCTATAAAAATTTCAAAAAATCCTATTTAATATGTGCTCTAACATATATAAATTTCAGACCCAAATAATTAATTATTTAGTCGTAAATAATTTATAACCCAATAAATCATTTTCTTCACTAGAAAATTAATATAAAATCCACATTAATTCATAAAATTATGAAAATTGAAACCCATCTCTAAAATATCATTTCTGATCTAAATCTAAATTCGCAAGGCATTTGAATGTCATTAAATAGGGTTTTCACATTAAAAAATATCATAAAAATATACATGAATAAGCACTAATCATCAACAGGCATACACAATCATTTAATCATTCAAAAACATGGCATAGTCATGCAAATTATTCGGATTTTACCTTAAAACCGAAAATCATTAAGAAAAATGAGATATAGTCATTATTCACCTTAGTTTTGTGATTAAGGATGTGGGATTCGATCTTGATTAATTGATTAGATTCTTCTCTTGAATCCTAGCTTTATCCTCTCTTGAGATTGCTAATGGTGGCCGGCCTTAGAAATATTTTTGTTTGAGAAAATAGGAAATGAATGTGTGTTTTGATTTCCTTAGGGTTTAGGTTGTAAGTTCAATCATTTTCCTATTTTTTCCTCCCTTATTTCCTAACACTTATTTTCCTAATACACTTTATTCATGTTATCTCGTTTTGATTTACATATTAACATGGCATGGCTACCCTTAATTATAATCAAATCTCAATCCATTAATCATCACATTATTTAATTTAATTTAGCTAATTAAATATCCTAAATAATGTTACTAAAAATATGGGGTGTTACAGACTCCCCCTTACAGAATTTCATCCTCGAAATTACGATAAGGTACACAACAAATCAATCAACAAGGTAAAACATACCATCAAAACAAATCAGGATAAGTGTCTCTAATCCTTCTCTCAGTCTTCCAAGTATAGTCTCTCTCATCGTCAGTCCACCGGACTTTCACTAGTCTGACTGTCTTGTTCCTAAGCCTTTTCTCATCTCTCGCTACTATCCGAATCGGCTTTCTAGCTATGGTCAAATCTGGTTCTACTACTAAGTCTTCTAACACAGTCGGTGCAATAGTAGTCTCCGGGTCTCTAACTCACTTTCTAAGATGAGAAACATGGAAAACATCGTGGATTCCTGCCAAACTACTCGGTAACCCTACTATATATGCGAGTTTCCCAATCCTTTCTATAACAGGAAATGGCCCTACGAGTCTGATTCTAACTTTCTTGTCTTCCCAAACCTGATAACACCTTTAATTGGCGATACTTTGACAAAAACATGATCTCCAACGGAGAACTTCAAGTCTTTTCTTCTTTTATCTACATAACTTTTCTGCCTAGACTGAGCCTCCTTCATTCTAGCCCGAATTAACTCAATCTTCTCTGCAGCTTCCCTCACTAATTCCGAACCAAGAACCAACCTATCCCTAGTCTCTAACCAACAAACTGGAGATTTGCATGGCCTTCCATACAAAGCTTCAAATGGTGCCATTCCAATGCTAATCTGATAACTATTGTTATACGAGAACTCGACTAAATGTAGATGGTCTTCCCTTGATCCTCCAAAATCCAATACACAAGCTCTTAACAAGTCCTCCAAGATCTTGTTAACTCTTTCTGTTTTCCCATCAGTCTGTGGATGGTAAGTCGTACTCATCTTGAGCTTGGTTCCCAAAACTTCATGTAGACTCTTCCAGAACTCACTAGTAAACAAGGAATCCCTATCGCTAACAATACTACTAGGAATTTCGTGCAGTCTAACCACATTCTTCATGAACAATTTCGCCAAAATGGGTGTCGTCCTAGTTGACTTAACTGGAATGAAATGGGCACACTTGGTCAGTCTATCGATTGTGACCCATATACTTTCATTTCCTAAACTAGATCTTGGCAACCCATCGATAAAATCCATTGAAATAGAATCCCACTTCCAAACCGGAACATCCAATGGCTGAAGCAATCCACTTGGCTTCTGATGCTCGGCTTTCACATGTTGACAATTCAAACACTGTTTCACCCATAAGCAAACATCCCTCTTCATGCCTTCCCAAAAGAAACTTCTCTTCATATCCTAATACATTTTTGTTCCTCCTGGATGAATAGTGAACTTCGAACGATGGAATTCCTCCATAACTTCTTTCCTTATGCCTCTCACATTCGAAACACATGACTTTCCTTTCTTTCTCTACCACCCGTTCTAGTCAAGACTGAAATCTTTCAAGTCATCGCTCTCGGTTCCATCCCTTAACTTTCTAATCCGCTTGGCTAAAATTGGATCCTCCTCTTGTTTAGAAGAAATCTTCTCAATCATCGCCAGTCGAACTTCTAAACAAGACAACATAGCACTTCCTTCACTAGACCCAGCCTCGGATCTACACTGCACTCTACATGCTGTCAATGCTTCCAAATCCTTCCACTCATCTATCATTACCAATACTGCATTCTGATGCTTCCTGCTAAGTGCATCTGCCACCTTATTTCCTTTTCCCAGTGTGTACTCAGTCCCAAAATCATAGGCAGCAATAAACTCTAACCATCTCCGTTGTCTCATGTTCAGCTCCATTTGAGAGAACAAATACTTCAACGACTTATGATCCGTATATAGCTCAAATCGCTCTCCCAAAAGGTAATTCCTCCATACCTTCAAAGCAAATATAACTGTGGCTAACTCCAAATCATGCGTTGGATTTCTAACCTCATGCGGTCTAAGCTGTCTAAAATCATAGGCAATCACTTTACCTCTCTGCATCAACACAGCTCCTAATCCAGTTCCACATGCATTAGTATAAACAACAAAATCTTAATTCCCCTCTGGAACCACCAATACAGGTGCATAGGTCAATAAGTGTTTCAAGCTCTGAAATGCTTCCTCAGGCTTATCGGTCCACACAAACTTAACATCCTTTCGCATTAGCTTGGTCATTGGCGCTGCTATCCGGGAAAAATCCTTTATAAATCTTCGATTATATTCAGCCAATCCAAAAAACTCTTTATCTCGGTCACTGTCTCAGGTCTCTTTCAATTATTCACCGCTTCAATCTTAGTCGGATCCACTGACAACCCTTTCTCGGAGACTATATGACCAAGGAACTTCACTTCCTTTTTCCAGAAATGGCACTTCGAAAACTTCGTCTTCAGCTAATGCTCCTTTAGCATTTCAAGCACAACTCTAAGATGAACTTCATGCTCCTTCTCATCCTTAGAGTATATCAAAATATCATCTATGAAAACCAATACGAACCTATCCAAGTGCTCTCGGAAAATCTGGTTCATCAAATCCATAAAGAATGTCGGCGCATTAGTTAGTCCAAATGGCATAACTAACCATTCGTACGATCCATATCTCGTCCTAAACACCGTCAATGGTATAATATCCTCGGCTACTCTAAGCTGATGAAATCCCATCGCCAAATCTAACTGAGAGAATATGTAACGACCCACTATTTTGGACCATTCAAATCGACAATAAAACCACACATGTCGGACTTGAATAATACAAAACAATAGATTGTAATAAATTTGGAGCAAATAAAACCAATCATAGAATCACAAATACAGAATATCAGAATAACTCGCAGCGGAAAATAAAATAAATAGTGGTTCATGAAGCCACTACAATACATAGTCTCAAAACAGATTCAAAATACATAATCTGAAAAACAGACACAACAGAAGTCTGAATACATAAGTATAATAGAAATCCCAAATACATATGTCTCTAATACAAAGCTAACATAGAAATACTAAATGGAAATAGATAGCAACTAAATAAAAGATGATCTCCAGCAGTCCTAGCTCCAGAAGGTGAAATCCTAAGCTGATACTTAGGCTGACCCGAGCTTAAAGCAAAACACAAAACACTCGAGTCAAGACATACATACTTATACAATGTAAACCAACTCAAGTGAACTATAATAAAAGGTACAAGTAACATAAAGAATGCTTAGGATCGCCCATTCTTTAAGGATCCGTTAAACTATCTACTATGTAGTAATATTCGCTATTATAATAATGTCTAATAATAAAATAAACTTACTTTTAAATACCATTAAGGCTTTACATTTTCCACCTTAACACGTAATAGTCATAGTAGTCTGTCCAGTATTAGCATACTCCCAGATCGGGGGGCTACCCTCAATACTCCACAGGCTACGACACAAATCCCAACTCGTAGTAAAGCTCGATATGGTAGGTGACACGGCACAAGAAGGCAATGCCAGGGTACATATACCAATTACGCATCCGGGCTGATGGAAACGCATAGCAGCCACTACCGCCCACCTCGAGCCACACTCCCAAAATCAAGGGGTGCACCCAGTCAATCACAAAAGTAATAGAATGGTATCAAAGAAGTGTGTCCGATCAGAGGTGCTACCTCATTGGCCCGAGAATCGCTCCTGTTTTAGCCACCTTATGCCAACTCACGGGAGTTGGGTCCACGTAAATATACCTTTAGGATCGTCGCCACCATCCTACTTCATTCTGGAATCTCCACCGTGTACACAGTTGTTAAAGTGGTTTTCGGTAACGATAGAGAGTATGTCCATATCCGATCCCGGTCTCTTTAACAACCAATCGTTATTATAACCCATGGTTATACTTTCCAAATGGTTTATATTTCCAATCAAAATAATTCATTTAGACCATTTAAAAATAAAGTCATTATTCTTTCAAATCAAATATTCAATTCCCCAAAATTTTAGCATTTCTAAGTTCATTCATTTAATTACAACAATTTCAAAACATTGCATTTCAGAACAGCAGCACTTATAAAGTGTTACGGTAGATATAGTAGTATTTCAAAAACATTGTCAAAATCAGAAACAACAGCACTTACAAAGTGCTATAGTAGGTATATTAGTTTCAAAACAGTTCAGTTCAGAAAAGACAGCATTTAAAACTGCTGCAGTAGTTCAGTGTTCATTTGAAAATTTCTTCATTTCAACAAACAGCAGAGAATACCTTGGCTCCACTCAACTGATCGAAAAAATCGTCAATTCTCGGTAATGGATATCGATTCTATATCGTCTTCTCATTCAACTTACGATAATCAATACATAGTCTTAACGATCCATCCGGCTTCTTAGCAAACACTGTGGCTGCTCCCCAAGGTGAACTACTCGGTCTAGTAAAACTCTTGTCTTCCAAATCCACCAACTGCACCTTCAATTTCTTCATCTCTGTAGGTGTCATTCTACTTGGCAGTCAACTCACTGAATTTTTTCCAAGCACCAAATCTATCCAAAACTCAATGGCTCGTTTCGGTGGCAATCCAACTACGAGCTTGAAAACATCTGCGAATTCTCTAACTACGAAAACGCGATTTAACTCATCTTCTAACTCTATAACTCCTAACAAAACATTCACCTCACAGGTAGGGTTTTCTATGGTATAAAGTATTCGCTCACTACAGTCAGGTAGTTTAAGCGATATTTTCCTATCATGGCAAAATATGCTAGCATCATATTCACTTAACCAGTCCATACCCAATATAATTCCGAACCCAACAAAGTCAAACACATGCAAACAGCAAACAAAGGTGTAACCTAGCAAGTTAAACTCTAATTTGTCACACTTTATCCCAAGTGTCGCATACCCTCCTATCGGATTTGCAACCCTTAAGGAAGGAACTAAATATGAGGGTTCTAGGTTAAGGTTATCTACCAAACATCGAGATATAAAAGAATGTGATGCACCAGTTTCAAACAAAATGCTAATAGACATACCATGAATCTGAAGCGTACCTCCTAACACCTCCTTTCCCTTCTCCTGCATTGTTGGCTTTGTAGTAGCAGGCTCCAATGCATACACCGTTCCCTTTCCATCCTTTGCGGGCTCCTTGCATTGGTTCTTATAGTGGCCGATCTGATCATAATTGAAACATCTGATGTTCTTCTTACCAATCACCTCCTTTTCCTTTTACAGTACGACACTCATGAGCATAATGTCCTTTCTTGTCGCACTTATAGCAGACCACCTCAGACTTCCTTTCTTCGCTACTCCTCCTTTCTGAGCATTCTTCTTGTGGAAAAACTTCCTCTTTTGGCCTTGGACCTCCTTTTCCTTCTTCTTATCCAAACAAGCTAACATCTCTTCATGTCTCAATGCCATCTCCACAACTACATCACACGGATCTCTAATGTGCGGTAAAGTAGCCCTTGTCAACTCTGGCTTCAACCCTCTAATGAACTTCTCATTCCTTTTCATCACTGTACCAACAGTGGCATACCCATATCTAGCCAACTCTTCAAACCTGCTAGCATACTCTAGAACAGACATTTCTCCCTGTTCTAACTCAGGAAACTTCATGATCAAAATAGACTGCGCCATTACTGACATGAACCTCTCCTGGAAACCTTCTCCTAAACTCAGCCCATGTCATCTCCTCTTCGTTTACACCAGCCGTCACACTATTCCACCAAAACAAAGCTGCCTCTTGAAGCTATTTCGAGGCAAGTCACCTCTTCTGCTCGTCATTGAGCCCCAAGTCATCAGAAATCCTTTCGCAGTGCAACAACTAGTTTTCTACGTCTATCGCATCCTCGGTTCCAATAAATGGCTTCCCTCCAAACCTGGCATAGCCTCTACTCAAGTTTCCATAATGATTGACCACTAGAGCTTCCTGAACTCCTCCCGCGGCATTTCCTCCAACAACCCCAGTGGCAATCCCAGCTTGCATCATGTTTACAAAAAACTGATACATAGCCCCCATATCTACTTGTGAGACTCCAGCACCTACATTCTCAGCCTGAGCCTGACCTTGGGTTCTCCTCGTATTTGGTCGGGCATTCCTATTTGTGGTGGTGTTGTCTTCTCCTAGGTTAACTCTGCCTCTTCTTGCATTCATATCTATATTCAAGGCTCGTGAGATACAGAAGAATAGCCTAAGAGAGATAGGAGAATAGAGATATAGTGTATACTTATATATAACAAATACAAGTACGTTACTATAGTGTTATCGCATACCCCGATCTTACTCCAATTCATAAGGATTATGTTTTCAAAATCATTTTTAGTTAAAGTATTTCATAAACCTATGCTCTGATACCAAGTTGTAACATCCCATATCTAGAGGCCCAAAGCTAAGCACTACAGATGTTGCAGTCATCTATAGTATTAACTTCTGGCGACTAAATACGAATATATTAATGGTATTTATAATATCAGAAGCACTTAAATGTGAAACAAATCACAGATTTCAAAACAGAATTTTTCATTACATTTCAAAACATATGTTCCATATTAAAATTACATAATCCTAAAACGTTTCCCAAGCAATGATCAAATATACTTATTATAACCAAGAGCGACATATGTTGATGCCCCCTTGGATGACCAGAGTAATATTGTCATAATCGACATAACACAGCGGAAATTACAACAAAACAAGAACTGCAACTCCTAAATAGCTATCTGTTAGCCTCCTGCTCGCCTCCGGTAGCTTTATTCATTATCTTACTAAGAATCTGTATACCACAACCCTACGCCTACTCAAATCAATTTTGAGCACCCAAGAGTTTAAGGGGAAAAACATAAACTTCGAGCCAGACATAAAGCCTGGTGTGAATAATACTATACATCTCAGATATACGATATTAAGTGAGACCACCCCGTTGAGCGAAACAGGTTTCCCCTCACTAATATCCTTTTAAAGCATATATTTTTGCAAATCATTATCCTGCGACCAAAACTGGTTAAAATTGTAAAGCATCATTATGTAAACATATATACCAGGTAATAAAAGAACTATATGTTCGAACTCTTAATTTTATTTAGCCAACTATTAACCTTTGGCCGACTTAGGCCTACCAGACAATATAATAAAATAATCTAACATCTGTTAGATACACCTCTTTTGGACGGTCTGTCCTTAACTATCTGTTAAATACTTCTCTTCTGAAGGGTCTGTCCCTAACTTAACATCTCCCAGGGTCACCTGATCCTAATGGTTTTGTGGGCTCACCAATAACCTTTCTGTATACAAATATATATTCCCTTCTGTGTGTAATCATAATTTTAGTCTTACCTATGACAAAGCCCTACACACTGGAATTTTGGACTAAATTAGCTGGGGCCAATAGCTAATGTATAGGGTGCGACCCTATACCAGTCTCATTTGGTATTCTAATATTTTAGTCATTTTACTTAGGGATCCCTACCCATAATTTTCCTTGAAAACCTTTTCAAAATGATTTAAAACCTTCAAATCAAACTTACATAAGGAAAATACATATGCTATATGATTTACTCAAAATCACCTTGCCATGTTATATATATATATATATATATATATATACTTTACTCAAACTTTAGTTGATGAAAACATTTAAACACTTGAAAGTACCCTTTTCGATTCTATTGAAAGTACCCCTTTCAAAACCCAATGAAAGCACCTCTTTCGTAACCAAGTGAAACCCTTCATTTATCTTAGGCCGAAAGGCTAAAACCTCCCTTTCGAAAACATTCTCAACCCTTTCGAAACCTTTGAAAACCTTCCTTTTGAAAGCTTTAAAACCTTAGACATCATATCTTAAAACACTTCAAAACACTGCCTTTAGAAAGCCTTGGAAAACCTTCCCTTTCAACCATTTCGAAACCATCAGAAAGCATTACCTTTCGACTCCTTCGAAACTCTTGGGGGAACCACCCCTTTAAAACCCTTTTTAAAAACCTTTCGAAAGTATCAAAACTTTATAAACTCAAACCTTTCGAAAGCACTTGGGTTCAATTTAAAACATGTGGAAAACACCTTTCGAAACCATTTGAACCTTCTCTTTTCGAAACCATTGGGTTATACTTCAACAGAATAAAAAGGGTCTATAAAATCATCTAAGTTGAAAGCCTATCTTTCAAAAACATTCCCAAGTAAAGAAGTGATGGTGTCGAAACCACCCTTCTGAAAGCATTGGAGAAGTGACTAATTTTAAAAGCTAAGTATACCTTTCGAAACTGTTGGCTTCGAAGGGTAGAAAGGCGTCAGCTGGGGGTTTCAACCCCTTCGAAAGCATTACTTAAAACAAAAGAGCGCAACCCATTCGAAACTTCTTCTTTTAAAACAATTGACTCAGTCGAAAGAAAACTGAGTCGAAAGCCATCCTTTCGAAAGCAAAGCGGGTGCTACCTTTAATTAAAACCAAGGCATACTCCAACCCCTTCGGAACCCTACGTTTCGACTATGTACCTTCTGCCTCTATCCAATACGCTACGTACCAAGTAACTTGATACCAAGCGCATTGGTTTTGAAAGCATGGTGGCGAAATGTCCTAGTCGGAACCTCTTGTACCAAAAGTAGCGGAACATGCTAAAAACATGTTATTTTTGTTTTTAACTTAAAAGAGAAGCACTTTTCAACTAACATGCTATTATTTGTCAAATTTTCATTTGTTGCGAAATACCTTTTTTAAAAGTGCTGCCATTATTTTCAGAAATAAATAATAATTTTTATTTTACAAAATACCCTTTCTCCTTAATTAAATATATAAAACATTTAAGTCTCATACCTTAAATAATTTTATATATTCATAAAAACACTTAGGAAAATTCTATAAAAATTTCAGAAAATCCTATTTAATATGTTTTCTAACATATATAAATTTCAGACCCAAATAATTAATTATTTAGCCATAAATAATTTATAACCCAATAAATCATTTTCTTCACTAAAAAATTAATATAAAATCCACATTAATTTAGAAAATTATGAAAATTGAAATCCATCTCTAAAATATCATTTCTGATCTAGATCTAAATTTGCAAGGCATTTATATGACATTAAATAAGGTTTTCACATCAAAACATATCATAAAAATCTATATGAATAAGCATAAATCATCAACAAGCATACACAATCATTTAATCATTCAAAAACATGGCATAGTCATGCAAATAATTCGGATTTTACCTTAAAACCGAAAATCATTAAGAAAAATGAGATGTAGTCATTATTCACTTTAGCTTTGTGATTAAGGATGTGGGATTCGATATTGATTAATTGATTTGATTCTTCTCTTGAATCCTAGCTTTATCTTCTATTAAGATTGCTAATGGTGGCCGGCCTTAGAAATATTTTTGTTTGAGAAAATAGGAAATGAATGTTTGTTTTGATTTCCTAATGGTTTAAGGTATAAGTTCAATCATTTTCCTATTTTGCCCTCCCTTAATTCCTAACACTTATTTTCCTAATACACTTTATTCATGTTATCTTGTTTTGATTTACATATTAACATGGCATGGCTACCCTTAATTATAATCGAATCTCAATCCATTAATCAGCACATTATTTAATTTAATTTAGCTAATTAAATATCCTAAATAATGTTACTAAAAATATGGGGCGTTACAGGTGTCCAGCTTTGGGTTGCAAGATACATATCCAGCTTTGGGCTGCGAGATACTAAAGTACAACAGAGAACCGGGATTTTCATTAGTCCATGGCTCGGGGGTCATACGAGTTATCATATATTCATAGCACATGGAGTGGTAGTTGGGATTGTTTTATGGATGCTATGGTTGCTCTCTTTAGTAGGCTATCACTCGTAGGTATCAGGAGAAGTAGGTATTGGAGATAAGAATACCTGGATGACTGAGATTCTTTATTTGGTTTGTGGTATGTCTTTATGATATTGTACAGTAGCATATTATAGTGTTGTATGCTAACTCTTTTGTTATAAGGACATGTCGGGTATGGTTCATGTACTCTTGTTTCTTACCATATTTACTTGTTTAGTATTTTGAGACTCATTTATCGCTTACACCAGACTGTTGTCTGATCCAAGGGTTTTCTGTTTTGCCTCTTATTATCTTTGGTACTCTTAAATGAGTAGACTAGATAATAGGTGTAACACCCCATATTGTTAGTAACGTTATTAGGAACATTTAATTAGGTAAATCAAATTAAATAATGAAGTATGATTAGGGGATTGAGATTATTAATTAATAAGGGAAAAGTTGGGAAAAGAGCATTCTTATCCCCTAAACCCTTAGGAACACACATTCATTACTAAATTAAAAATTGAAGTATAGAGGTCGGCCACCATTAAGTAAGAAGGAGATAAAGAAAGCAAAGGAAAGAAGATTAATCAACTTAATCCATTCAAATCTCAAACTTCATAATCTCAAAGTTCATAATCTCAAAGCTAAGGTGAGTAATGACCACATCTCATCTTTCTTAAGTGTTTTCGATTTTAAGGTTCAATCTAATTTATCTCGCATGATTATGCCATATTTTGAATGATTAAATGTTTATATATACTTGTTGATGATTTATACTTACTCATATAGGATTTATGATACGTTTTAATGTGAAAATCCTATTAAATAATATCCAAATGCCTTGCGATTTTAGATTTAGATCAAAAATAATATTTTAGAGATGGGTTTTAATTTTCATAATTTTCTGAGTTAATGTGGATTTTATATTAATTTTCTAGTGAAGAAAATGTTTATTTGGGTTTAAAATTATTTACGGCTAAATAATATAATTTTTGGGTCTGAAATTAATACATGTTAGAAAACATATTAAAAATGATTTTTTGGAATTTTGGTAGAATTTTCCTAAGTGTTTTGATAGATATATAAAATTATTTAAGATATGAGACTTAAATGTTTTATATATTTATAAAAGGAGAAGGGATATTTTGTAAATAAATTAAATTGTTTATTTCTCAAATATTGGTAGCAATTTTAGAAAAGAAAATTAGCAATCAATAATATTTTGACAAACAAGGCAGGTTCGTTGAAAAGAAATTCTTTTTAAAGTAAAATCAGATTTTTTTACATGCTTTTGGCATGTTTCACTACTTTCGGCACCAGGGGTTCCGACCAAGTACTTCCTCCTTCATTACCATCGAAACCAATGCGCCTGGTATCAAGTAATTGATACTTAATGAATTGGACTAAGGCGAAAGGCACAGGGTCAAAGCTAAGGGTTCCGAAGGGGTCGAAGCGTGTCTTTGCTTTTAAATGCAAACACACCTGCTTTGCTTTCAAAGGACATGCTTTCGACTTGGTTAGCTTTCGGCTGAGTCAAATTGTTTTAAAGGAATGGTTTTGAATGGGTTGCGCCTTTTTTTTAAGTAAATGCTTTCGAATGGGGTCGAAACCCCTAGCTGCCGCTTTTCTACCTTTCAAAGTCAATGGTTTCGGAAGGTATACATTGTTTTGAAACTTAGCCGCTTCTCTAATGCTTTCAGAAGGTTGGTTTCGACGCCATCACTTCTTTACTTATGAATAGCTTTCGAAAGAGTGCTTTCAACTAAATGTTTTAATGACCTTTTGCTCTGTTGAAGGTAGAACCCAAATGGTTTCAAAAAAGATGATATTTAATGGTTTCAGAAGGTGTTTCCACATGTTTTAAATTGAACCCAATGCTTTCGAAAGGTTTTTTGTTTAGAAAGGTTTTGATGCTTTCGAAAGGTTTTAAATGAAGGTTTCGAATGGGTGGTTTCCCAATGGTTTCGAAAGGTTTGAAAGGAAAGGTTTTCTAATGTTTTCGAAAGGCAAGATTCAAAGGTTTTAAAGAAGGATGTCTAAGGTTTTATAGCTTCGAAGGAAAGGTTTTTCAAGTGTTTTCGAAAGGAAGATTGAATAGTTTCGAAAGGATGTTTTGGCATTTTGGCCTAGGTTGTAAAAAGAAGGGTTTACTTGGTTTCGAAAGGGGTACTTTCAATGGATTCGAAGTGGGTACTTTCAAAGATTTAAATGTTTTCATCAACAAAGATTTGAGTAAAGTATATATAACATGGCAAGGTGATTTTGAGTAAAGCATACAACATATATTTTCCTTGTTTAAGTTTGATTTAAAGGTTTTAAATCAATTTGAGAAAGGAAAATTTTGGTAAGATTACCCTAAGTAAAATGACTCAGATATTAGAATACCAGATGGGACTGGTATAGGGTCGCGCCCTATACATTAACTATTAGCCTCAACTAATTTAGTCCAAAATTCCAGTGTGTAGGGCTTCGTCACAGGTAAGACAAAAATTATGATTACACACAGAAGGGAATATATATTTATATACAGATAGGTTATTTCTGAGTCCGCAAAACCATTAGGATCAAGTGACCCTAGGAGAAGATAAGTTAGGGACAGACCGTCTAGAAGAGGAGTATCTAACAGGTATTAGATTGTTTTATTTACATTGTCTGGTAGGCCCGAGTTAGCCAAAGGTTAGTAGTTAGCCAAACAAAACTATAGTTTTCGAACCGATAGTTCATCTATTACCTGATATGTATGTTTACATGATAATACTTTACAGTTTTAACCAATTCTGATTGCAGGAAATGATTTGCAAAAGATATGTTTTTAAAGGATATTAGTGAGGGGAAACCCGTTACTCTAAGCAGCGTGGTCTCACTTAATATGAAATAACCGAAATGTATAGTATTATTCACACCAGGCTTTATATCTGACTCAAATTTTATTTTTTTCCCCTTAAACTCTCGGGTGCTCAAAATTGATTTGAGTAGGCTGAGGGTTGAGGATTTTCAGGTTTTAGTAGGTTGGCGAAAAAAGCTTCCGGATACGAGCAGGTGGCTGACGGATAGCTACTTAGGAGTTGTTGTTTTATTTTGTTTGATTTCACTATGTTGTATTAAGTCAGATATGACTATATAGTACTCTGGTCAACCAAGGGGGCATCTTCATATGTCGCTCTTGGCGTATTTTGTAATAATTATATTTGATCTTTACCTGGGAAACGATTATGGAATTATGTAATTTGAATATGAAATGTTGTTTTGAAATATAATCAGAAAAATGTTTTTAATCTGTGGTGTTTTTATTTCATATTCAAGTGCTTTTGATATTACGGATACCATTAACATTACTGTATTTGGTCATCGGAAGTTAATATCATGGATGACTGCAGCATCTGTAGCACTTAGCTTCGGGCCTCCAGACAGGGGATGTTACAATAGGTCTAGGTGACGTTGTAGTTGTTCGAAGGACGAGCTAGATGGAGCTATCTCGTATTATATACATATATGGAGTCTATGCTTATTCCACTGAGCAACGTTGGGGAGCCTGTGACAGTGCTTGCTTATTTCTATTTGTTAGGACAGTTTATTTGAGTTTACTTCTATTGTATAAACTCTACTGCATTTGATGTATAACTTAATAGATCTGTTGCTTTGATGATGCTTCGTTCATATAGTAATTACTGTCTCTTCTGTTATATCCGTGATGTTATATTTTATTCATGCGCTGTGAGATATGGCAGGTATTATAGTATATTGGTTTATTTCAACCTTGATGATCGTCCTATATCGGTCGGGCGGGGACAACACACTAATTATATACTATTGGTGTCAGTGGTATAGGGTGGTCGTCACAGCCTCCTTCCCGTCTTCTTCTTCAACATAGTCTCAGTAAAAGTCCTATCTTCGGCTAATAACTAAAATATGGAAATTATATAAACTCAACCTACTTAAAAGGGTACCCATGAGTTTACATGAGAAAAACAATCAACACATGGATCAAACATTAGTCTGGTATGAATAATATCATTTTCCATCCAAGTTCCTCCACTAGTAGGACCATGCCGCTAAAGCATGGAACAAGGTTCCCCTACACTAGCCTTGGTTAAATAATCAATATAAGACTATTATATGTCATAAGTCGTAGCAAAATACATATGCACATAAACATACATAAATATTTCTTAAACTAAACTATACCGGATGCCATCTTAGGTTTAGAGTCTCAAACAATACTTAACCTAGGATCAGTCTCAGAGATATTATCTACGAAACTGTCTTAGTTTTCATTTGTTACAAATTCTATGCCGAAAGGTAGAACCCCTCTCTGTCTCGTTAACTTATTAGTTAGTCTTATACTACAGGTACAACCCCCAGTAATCTCTTTTTCTTTAAGTTTATACTACAAAATACAATCCTAAGCAGTCTCGGTTCTTTAAATTTTATATTGCAAAGTATAACCCTAAGCAGTCTCGGTTCTTTAAGTTTTATACTGCAAAGTACAACGCGAAGATGTCTTGGTTCTTTATGTTTTATACTGCAAAGTACAAACCTAAGTAGCTTCTTTATCTTTTATTTTATGCTTGAACCCCATAGGAGAGTTACTATCACTCTTGCAAAAGCATACAACCCAACTAGATGTTCCATGCCCCTCTGGATATCGAATGTCGAACCCTACCTCTTAAAGTATGTGCATTCGAGTGAGCATGCCAACTCGTTATCAATAGCCCTTCCGAAACCGCATTGTTTATAGGTTTTTACTTATTTATTTCTTAGTTATCCTTAACTTTTCAAACTTCACCTAAATTTTCATTTATTAAGTTTCAGCTTTGACTATTCTTTTAGCTTCGTTAGGCTCCTAGCCTAATTTTGGTTGTTTTAAGCCTCAGAACTATTTTCGCAACGCATCATGCCTCAGTGCAACCTTTAGCCATTTTAAGCCTTGATTTTTGGTACTAGTGCCACTACAAGAAAATCAGCCTTGGTAGCGCACAAAAAACGCTACACACTACAAGGAAAAGCTCAAAAACCGGCAGGGTAGGGCGACGGCTCCCGACGGCTTATTTCCGACGGCTTCCGACGGGCCGTCGGCGGCCGTCGGAAATTCGCGAATATTTGGCTCCAGTCGAGCCTGCTTCTTCTCCACTTTCATATGAAAAATTTAGGTCACCTTCCCCCAATTCTCTTCCCCAGCCCTCCAATCAGCAATTTCGAGATTTCAGGTTCTTCCCGGCTGTGCAATTAACTTCTACTGCTCTCTAGAACAGGTATAATCTCTTGTTTTAGCCAAAATTTCAGTTTTTATCCTAATTCAAGATTTGCATAATTTGATAAATTAGGGGTAATTGTTGATTGAAATTGTTTACAATAGTGTTATAATAGTTTCTAGCATTCCATGGTATTCCTATTTCATCTGATATCGTGAAATTGCGAAAAACATGTATAATTTATATTGATTATATATGTGTGTAGCACTGTTATCATTGTATTGTGTTAGTTTATGCAACAAAAAAATACGTCGAACGAGCCTTTAGTTGATGCGTAATACGTTGAATAAATGTGTTAAATTAATATATATTTTTGTAAATGTGAACATTGAGTAAAACTGTATTTTTTTGTAAAATGCGCGCATGTAACTGACAAATGTCCCTTAGAGAGTTTTTGGCCCCGTCTGACGAGTGTTGTACATGATCGTTGTATAAATAGTCGTTCTTTTCGAAAAACGACCATTTATATTCATCTGGTACAATGTTTGTCGGATTTGTCCCTGTATTGGACAAGTTATGAACACAGTAAGCATTTACATTTTGTATACTACTTCGTCTCAAACGGTTCATAAAATTTCGGCCTAACTTTTCTTTTTTGTTTCCTGCGTACACGCATTTGTGTACAATGCAGGGAACAAAAGGGAAATGCTGCCGAAATTTTGTTGAATCGTTTGAGACGAAGTAATATACGAAATGTAAATGCTTACTGTGTTTGTAATGGGAAGTAGGATGCCTGACCAATGAAAAAAAAAATTATATATATTTTTAAATCATTACGTTAAAAAATAAAATGTGCCCTATTTGAAAATATTTTTAAATTTGTGAAGCTGTTCTTTAAATTCAAAATATTAGACGACCATGAAAATAATCTTTTTCGAATTTGTATTCTTCAAAATAAATATTAAAGTTTGAACTTCTCATTTTGTCAAATAGGAAAAATGATTGATTATTTTATTGATCGGAGGAGATGGATGTACCAAAGAAAAGGACTGAGGGGCTCAATAAAAGAAGATTTTTATGATGGTATAAACGTGTTTGTTGAATTCGCTTTAAGTAATAACGGAAACGATCCTGAAATTCGTTGTCCGTGTAGTAGGTGTAGACATTTGAAGTATTTTTTACCAGATGTTGTGAAAGTTCATTTGTGCAAACACGATTTCGCACCCGAATATTATGTTTGGGATCGGCATGGAGAAGTTGTAGCAAATACTTCTGTAGAGTCTGAAAATGTCGTTAACGAAATAGTTTCAACGACCCGTATAGAAAATATGGTCGAAGATGCAGCACGATCAATGTTTCCTATGGTTGAAGTTGACGACGATGATGGAAATGTTGAAGAACCAAATATTGAAGCTAAATTTTTTTATGATTTACTAGATGCAGCTAAGAAACCTATTTGGGATGGTTGTAAAAGCGACACTCAGCTGTCAGTAATCGCAGAATACATTGCGATGAAGTCAAAATACAACATCACTGAAGCTGGATTTACGGCTGTTGTACAAGCTGCAAAAAGGCATATGCCGCCCGATAATCACATGTGTGAAAATCACTACGAAGTTAAAAAACTTATGTCGGCTTTTGGTTTACCGTATCAGAAAATAGATACATGTTTAAAAGGATGCATGTTGTTTTGGAAAGAAGACGTAAACCTTAGAAATTGTAAAGTTTGTAACCAGGAGAGATACAAACCAAGAAAAAAGAAGGGGAAGGAAGTTCCATACAAGCGTATGCACTACTTACCCATAACTCCAAGACTTCAAAGATTATATGCATCTTCTGTAACTGCGTCTAATATGAGGTGGCATAGTGTGAGAACAGAGGAAGAGGGTACATTGACACATCCGGCCGATGGAGAAGCATGGAAGCATTTCGATAAAACGTATCCAAATTTTGCAGCGGAGAGTCGAAATGTTAGATTAGGATTATGTACGGACGGTTTTTCTCCATTTTCTCAATTTGGTTCTAAATATTCATCCTGGCCCATTATCGTCACACCTTATAATTTACCTCCATGGATGTGTATGAAAACGCAATATATGTTTCTTACTGTTGTCGTTCCTGGCCCCGACGATACGGATTTGGCAATTTAGCGGTAAATAATTTACTTTTTCTTAAAATATGATATTTTTACTTTTTCAAAACAATAAACTTGAATTTTATTTATTTTTCAATTATTGCAGTCCAGTAGTCAGAGTAGGGGACGGCGGGGTAGACATCAGAGCGATCTTGCAGATATAGAAGAATTGCGTACTAGAGTTGTCCAGTTGGAGGAGCAGAACCGCCAACAGGCCATGCACACCGCACAGTTGTTAGAGTACATGCAGCAGCAGCAGTAGGGTGGTGGTCACTTTCCTTCCTCGGCTGGCTCTGGATCTGCAGGAGATTAATTCATTACTTGCTTTCTTGTTCGTTCAGGTATGTTTTGTTTTAACTTAGAATGATTTGATAGACGGCGTAGGTAATTATTGATTTATGTATAATTATGTTTGACACATTTGGTTCTATGGTAGTATGAGAACGTGTATGAGAATATTGATGAATTTGTGTATTAACAACATGGTAGAACAGTTATTGTTAGGATTATGTTAATGTTGGAATGGTTATTTATATTTTGATGTAATTTTATTTATTTGTGTGTTTATTAAATATTTTGTGGTTTGAGTTTGAATATTTGGTTGGACTGGACTATTGTATATTGGATTGTGTAGTAGTATTGATATTCTAATGTTTGGAAGAGAAATGTGGTTGGAAGGCTAAAGCTGAAGCAAATTAAAAAAAAACAGCAGATTTCCGACGGCTTCCGACGGCTTATTGGTCAAAATTCCCGACGGTTACCGACGGATAACGACGGCCTGTTTCAGACGATTCCCGACGGTTTCCGACGGATTTCGACGAGTGTCGGAATCCGTCGGAAACCGTCGGGAATCGTCTGTATCCGTCGGAATTGTATACGGCAGCCTCCGTCGGAAACCGTCGGAAGTACTGCTTCCCGACAACGCCATTTCCGACGGTCATTTCCGACGGCGGCCGACGGGTTCCGACGGCCGCCGACGGCTTTTGGCCGTCGGAAAACGTGTTTCCCCTTGTAGTGACATAACTTATGGTAGGGCTTTAGAAAATGCCATTATACGACATGCAACTAAAAATCCAGTATTTTCTGTAGCGTTTAACCTAAACGCTACCGAAAAGCATCTTTTTGCAACGTCTACAAAACACAACAAAATTTTATTTATTGTGGCGCTTACAAAACGTCACCAAAGGCTTACAATCATCACTAAAAGGTATTGCCTACTACAACATAATAATTTAGTAGCATTTTTAAATACCACCATATATATTTTGTAGCCTTTATTTTGCTACATATTGTAGTATTTATTAAACGCAGTTAAAAGTTGTTGATTTTCTATGCAGATTTCTTTTGTTGTTGTAGCTCATTCAGTTTCCACTCCAATTTTTCTCACAGCATATTTATTATATAGCAATAATTAATATATTTTAACATGAAACCAACAATCACTCGTATGATTATCACATTTAAACAACTAGAAAACACATTAATCACATAATAAAATATGATATACAAACTCAATATAAAATATTTTAAACAAAACAATCATGTTCACATAAAATTCATAACCGTATAGATACAGTACCAATTTATTGCTAATAAAATGTCATAATATAGATGATGATTAAAGGCAAGTACCAATTCATCGTTGCAGCTGCTCATCTTTTTGAAAAAGTTTATGTATCTGTAGCAAGTATAATAATCAACAATAAGAACTTGTACAATAATTTTTTTAGGAAATATGATACATAACTAATTTAAACTGCATTATATAATATAGACGATAATTAATATTTCCTACATTATGCAAAAAGTGCTTTCATAAACAACTACAGTAAGGCAAGTAAGTAATGAAGTCATTACATAAGTTGCTATGTGATATCATAAAAAAAGGAACACCAAATTAAAATACTACTTACCATGTCTGATTATTTTAAAC
Source organism: Allium fistulosum (assembly GCA_030737815.1). Classification (NCBI taxonomy): domain Eukaryota; kingdom Viridiplantae; phylum Streptophyta; class Magnoliopsida; order Asparagales; family Amaryllidaceae; genus Allium; species Allium fistulosum. The sequence goes on along the minus strand of CM060905.1, from coordinate 1,027,922,487 downwards.
CTCAAACTACACTTAACTCACGTTTTGTAACTCTCTTGGTATTGCCCTGTTGTTAAGTAACATAAATAGCATAGGGTGTATTCATAAATATATAAATGGGTGCTAAGCTAAACAATGTAAAATCTATCAATGAAGGTAGATAGCAATCATTGTTAAGTTGCCACTTAAAATTAAGGTGAACTAATTCATTATGATCAACGGATTCTTGCTAGCAAAAATAGCTCATCGCTATTTGTATTATTGACAGCTCATAATTGTTAGCGGTTGGCGTTAATTTGTGGAATCTTATAGCAAAAACAATAATTAGATTCCATAAAGCGAACATTGAAGCTTCGTAAATTGAACACTAGAGCATCATGATTCTTACATTAAAAAAGTTGACCGTGAAATTTAATAATAAAGAAGTATGAATTACAAAACTATTTTTTTTTCATAATTTTATCGTTAATGATGGTTTTGAGTTTTAATTGCCAACCATTACTTACTATTGACGTTGTTAAATTTTATATTATTGTATTGATTATGGTATAACGAAAATGCTTATACTTGTTAACGGTAGGATAACAAAATTTTACCATTATTATTACAACTACAATCTTACTCAAAAATGGTTTTTATTATGTTATTTCAAAAGTAAGTTGACACCGTGTACATCAGTACATATAAATATAGGAACATTGTAAGATTATATAAAGTTCTAAGCAGTAGTTTCATAGTTAGGGACATTAGCTGTGATGATTTGAGTAATATTTTTTGGTCTATTATCATCGATTTCTTTGCAAAGCAAATCTTTAAGATGCACAGTAGTTTGCAAAGCAAATCTTCCATGGATGGCTAATTTTAGAAAGATGGCTCTTTTAGCCAATGCATAATCACATTGATGAACAAATGCCCTTTCAAATTTGCCAATCCTCATGTCAAAAACTGCACAACCGTTTCTATTTTTTAAATGTCCTTAACTATTGTTATAATCATCAACTTTCATCTCAATATTTTCTACCAACCTTCTCCATACAAAGTGTCGGGTTGGAGCATACCCAATAACCAACACTACAGCTACAGAAAACTTTGAAAGAAAAAAAAAAACAAATTCAAAAAAATACTTGATCCTGACCAATGTGAAATGATATATTTGTCATAAAGAAGAAATTAACAATAGCTCCATCTTCTCTTCTTTTTATTATACATAGTTGCCACTGTATTTTGGAGTTGGTTAGGATCAAATTATGAACTGGGAACGTGAAAGAACTTTCTAACACGATGGAGTAACAGTAACCCAGGTCTTTTTGCAACATCCCTCAAATTTCCTGACAACTAGATAACAACCTTATGTCGGAAAGCATAGGTATGGACACAACAAAAAAATAATTATACTTGTTTGTCTTGATATACATAATTTCAATCAGGCTATGCCTCTAAAAGAATCATTCATGAAATCTACATCGAATTTCAGACAGTAGCATAATCATGGAAACTATCATTCTACTTCGTTGTTCAACTGTTGTGTTCTTGAAAAAAAAAATGTTTCACGAGCTGTGCGTTTTGAAAATAAAATACAACATAGAAAGTTATAAAGTAATAAATGCGGAATCAAAGAATGCTCATCATTAATCTACTTTCTTATAATAAGTATGCATAAAAGTACTGTACTTAATTAAGTTAATCATTCGTCTACTTTATCAAATATGGGTATTGGTCGTTAGAAGACAATTAATAAATAGATCTTGCAGCAAGCAGTATTATCGTCACGATGAAATAATCTTAATACTATCTATGGTTTAGTACCCTGAGACTTAACTGTCAATTTTTTATTATAGAATATGTATCATATTGCTGGAAAGAACTGAACACATCCAACTTATTCACCTTTACAAACTCAACACAGTTTACATAGTCTTCCAGTGGTAAGGAACAAAACCAAATCCTTCGTATCATTAAAAAAAAACATACCTCGTTTGGTACTTTTATAGCTCTACGTAGGAGTATCAGATGAAAATTTGCACTCAATAATCCATTGAAAAACTCAAATTAAGCAAGCCGCGTACATGAAGTGAGATCAATTTCAACAAGGTTGTCTTCCTCCAACGCAATCTCAATCATCTCTTCTTCTTCATCATCTCATTTAAAACAAGGACAAATTTTCAAAAGAGGCTGTTTTTCAAAACCATTTGCACAAATAGGCCAAGTTGAAAACAATTTGCAGATATAGACCAGTTTTGCCACCTCAGCGATGAGGTGACATTTTTTTTTAAAAAATAACACGGGGCGCATTTGTGAAATGCGCCCCTGGTAATTTACACTGGCGCATCTGCCAAATGCGCCAGTATAAATTATTATCTCTAAACCAGAGAGCTGAAAGCAGTACCCTCTTATTATTTTCACTCAAACTAAAACATTCTTTTCCAACATCCAATTCCGAACTTATCTTTCACTCAGTTCAAAAATTGATTAACATCTACTTAAAATCCCAAAATATACAAGGATTACTAGTCGGATTACTTCTATCAGCTATTTGGCATCAATTTGAAGGTAAAATTATTTTTTAAACTCAAACCCTAGCTCAATTTGGGGTATTTTCATATTCTACTTTTCACATGTCCATCCTCTCATTTTTATGCTTTATTATGTCATTAGTATTTTTGTAGTAATTGATTGTTCTAAAATTCTTGTGTAGTATGTCGGATTTCATCCCAATTATTTGCTACTTTGATGGAAAATTGACTATAAAAGAAAACAATACACCGGTATATGTTGGTGGTAAACAAAAAGGTTCAAAGGTTAAAAATTTTGCTCCTATCATGAACTAAAAGAAACGGTGTATAGGGTGACAAAAATTAATTCACAAGAGTATGATGTAAGATTAGTAAGCAAGTGGGTTACTGATTCTGGATCTTCTGCTATCGACGTAAATGATGATGAAGATGTCGATGCTATGTTTTCCGTTAATATGAAAGTGATTGAAGTATTTGTAATAAAAGAGGAGTTGAGACATATTGAAGATGCAATTACCACTAATTTGAACCAACATTCTACTCAAATTCTTGGTACTATTCCGAGTTATCCTTATCAGAGCAATCCAAGTCCAGTATTTCCTACCTGTGTGAATACAAAGTAAGTAATTTTGTTAAAGTTTTATATTCGAGTAGTTGAAATTTATAACGTTTTGATCTCATACTATTTTTTTCACAGTGCTACGGTACATCCGGGTGGATCAAGCTCTAGATTGGCAAATGGTCAATTTTTACACTCCGTTCCTTCAAATGCTAGAGAGGGTAATAATGATGATGGAGGTCGTAGTTCACCGCATATAGATAGTATGCAAATTGCTTCAATGGATAATGATATGTCATGGATGGATAATATGGAAGTTAATAATAAAGCGCTAGAGTTTGAAATTAATCATGAGAACGAAATTGAAAATAATGAAGCATCTTTGGTGGAAGAAGAAGATGATGATAACGATGAACATATGGAATTTGAGATGCCTTTGACGGATGATTTATGTACTGCGAAAATTATGGCAGCATCGTTGATTGAAAATGTAACTCCTATTAGAGATGTTTTTACCTCAGAATGTGTTGATTCTGGTTTTCAAGTGGGAATGCAATTTCAAACAAAGGAAATACTTATTCAGCAGTTAAGCGAGTGGTCCATCAAGAATTCTGTTTCTTTTAAACCCATAAAATCCCGCAAAACAGAATACACTGCGATTTGTAGTGTTGATAAAAATTGCCATTGGAGAATACATGCAATAATCCCTAAAAAATCATTGATGGGATGGTGGGAAATTATAAAATATGATGGCAATCATACTTGTGTTAATCCGATTATTAATTCAAATCATAAACAAGCTACAAGCAGGTTTATTGCTAATAAAATACTTCCTTTTGTGAAATCGGATTTGAACACCACTCCTTCTGCGATTCAAGTGCTAATGTCTGAAACTTTTTTTATCAAAATCAACTACTTTAAGGCATATAGAGCATTGCGTAAATCACTTGAGAGAGTTTTTGGAGATTGGGAATCATCGTATGCTGAGTTACCACAATATTTAGCTACCATTAAAAAACATAATCCGGGAACAGTTTTCAAAGTTGATGATGAAAGAATCACCAATGACAAAGTTCTTTTTAAGCGTGCATTTTGGGCATTCGGTGCATCTATTGATGGTTTTGCGCATTGTCGACCGTTGCTTTGCATTGATGGCACTCATCTGTACGGCAAATATCAAGGTACGTTGCTAGTCGCGACTGGAGTAGATGCAAATGATGGTATATTTCCATTAGCATATGCAATCGTAGACTCTGAATCAAAAGATAGTTGGGATTGGTTTCTTAGATGCATGTACTACTATATACATAGTGTTCGGAATAGGTGTTTAACCTTTATATCCGACCGAATGAAAGGTATTCCGAGAGCATTAGAAAATTGGCCACAAGAACACCATCACCGCTTTTGTGCTAGACATGTCAAAGCTAACTTTCAAGTTGCTGGATTTACCCAAAAAAATTTGGTAGACTTGTTTTATTCATGTGCCAGTGCTACAGATGATTTGCAGTACAAAGAGTTAAGGGGACACTTGAAAACTATTGCTCCAGATGCACATGCTTGGATTGAAAAGAGTTTGCGAGGTGCGGAGGAAAATTGGGCTTTATGCAAGGATAATGGTGGCAGATTTATGATGATGACAACAAATGTATCTGAAAGTTTTAATGGAGTTCTAAGAGGTGCTCGTGCTTTGCCAGTTAAGTCGTTAGTAGCAAGAACGTTTTATCGTTTAAATGACTACTTCATGAAACGTCGTTCCGATGCCGAGGGATTTGAAACGCAAATGAGTCCAAAAGTCGAAACTCTTTTAGCCAAAAGAGCAAAACAAGCAAGATATTGTGGAATTGTTAGATTCAATCAAACTGAATGGCAAGTGAATGCTCAATTTGGAAAAGCGTTTACAGTGACATTACAGGAAAATATATGTAGTTGCAGTTGCAACATACCTTTATTGCAAAAGTTGCCATGTTTGCATGTGATGGCCGCTTGTGCTCGAACCATTGGAGGAGCGAATATATCATATTACGATTTTTGTTCAATGTGGTTTTCGGTAGAAAATTATAAAGCAAGTTACGCTCCGAGTTTTCATCCAATTCCAGATAGTAGATATTGGGATGCATATCACGGTCCGACCATATTGCCACCGCCTACAAAAAGAAAGACGGGACGTCCACGGTCCACAAGAATCAAAGGCATGATGGATAAAATGGGAGGAAGTAAACAAAACACTTGTAGCAAATGTGGTCAAAAGGGACATAAAAGATCAACTTGTCCATCAAAATAATTTGCATATTTCGTAGTGTTAGATTTGAACGTTTTGTAGTGACTGATTTGTATGTTGTTTGATTTGTATGTTGTTTGTTTTGTAGTGACTGTTAATCTTCAATTTGTATGTTGCCTTCTTCAGTTTGTATGTTGTCTGTACGTTGTTTGTTGACTTCAATTTGTATGTTGTTTATGTTGAATTTTAATCTTCAATTTGTATATGCAGCAGCTCTCTGTTTTGAACAGAAATGGGTGGGCACATTTGGCAGGTGCGCCCACGAAAATTTGCAAGGGCGCAGTTACCAACTGCGCCCCGTGCTGCTATTATACACTGCCATCCAGCCTCCCATTCCTCATTTCCTCCCATTCCACCTTTTCACTCAAAATCCCTAAAACCCCAAATCTTCTAACTTCTCAAATCCATCATCAATTCAATCATTTATTCGTCTAATCTGCTGAAAAATGGAAGGATCATCATCTTCTTCTCAAGTTAGAGGTACAAACTTCAATTCAAAAGTATACACCTTTGTTTATCAATTTGAAATTTTATTTATCAATTTAGTTTTGAACCTTCAAAATGAACATCGAAGTAATTACACTCATTTACATCGAAGCAATTACATTCATTTACATCAATTTGATTAAATTTACATTCACACTTAAACATTTTTTTCTTCAAGGGTTGGTACCCGGTCCTGTGAATGCAAGTGTTTTGTATCTTCAGAATGAACATCGAAGCAATGATAGAAACTTGATGCAGGTATTTTTCAAGCAAATTAAATTTAACATTGAGTGTTTGTTTATGCAAGTGTTTGTTTATGAACTTGATGCAAGTGTTTGTTTATGAATGTGTAGAGTGATGAGCCAATTGAGTGTCATGATCATTCAAGCAAATTAAAATTAATCAAGTCTAATACTCCAAGAGTTCAACTTGCATTACAAAGAGCGGAATTCAGGGAAATATATAGATTGGGTTTTTTCAAAATAGATCATGCACTAATTACTTCATTGGTAGATAGATGGAGACCGGAGACTTCAACTTTTCATTTTCCTACTGGTGAAATTTCCATCACATTAGCAGATGTTAGTTGTCTTCTAGGTGTTACAGTAGACGGAAATCCTGTTACAATCAGACAGCTAAGTAATTACGAAGATATTTGTCAACAGTGTTTAGGTGTGATTCCACCTCAAAGTGAGATAAGAGGCGCAACAGTTAAGTTGACATGGCTTCGCAATATGTTTGCAGATGAGCCATCACCGAATGCTTCAGATGTAGAAATTGAATATCATGCGAGAGCGGTTATTCTACATTTGATATCTTGTCGTCTATTTCCCGATCATTCTAAAGGACGACTAAACCTTTTTTGGTTATTATTTTTGCGAAATTTGGATGAGTGTGCACGATATTCTTGGGGTAGTGCTATATTGGCAACATTATATAATGAGTTAACAAATGCTGCACTCATGAAATCCAAATCGATAGCTGGTTGTCTCTCGCTTTTACAGGTATAATATGCATAGATATATTTGTTATAACTCACTCATATGTAATATTTAATTCTACTGTATTTAAAATTTTTGCAGCTTTGGGCATGGACACATCTTCCCATTGGCCGTCCAAATGTGACTACCATGTAGATCGACAGAACATTACCTTATAGTGCAAGGTAGTTAATTTCCAACTACATTTACATGTGTGTATTTTTGTACTAATAAAACTCTAATTGTATAACTATTGGTATAGATGGTTTGGTTCAAGGAGTTGGGTTGAGTCTCCAAAGCAAGTGGCCACTTTCTATCGCGACCAGCTCGACATGTTAACAGATGAAGCTGTTATATGGAATCCGTACACACAGGATGTGCTAGTCGATCTTCCGCAGATATGTCTAAGTGGGATGCATAGTTGGCTTTGTAAGACACCTATCATATGCATGCGAGATGTACAAATGTATACTCCTGATCGAGTGATGCGACAGTTTGGTCTTCATCAACACATACCTGATCCATGCGAACAAAAGCCAGATTTGGAGTTTGCTATCGTCCAGTGGAACGATAGACATAACCGTATCGTCCACCAACAGTTTCCTACCATTCCTATTTCGAGATACATGACTTGGTACTGGTCGATTACTCGAAGATTCATTATTGCAGATCGGACTGCTCACGAACGAGCATACACCGCTCGTGCACCGCTTAAGCGAGATGTGGTAAATCTTCACATTACCGTGATATTTTAAGTTCATTCACTTGAATCATGTTTCTAATTTTGAATAAATAATTGCAACTTGTAGGTCGACGTACTAGAGACGGTAGGAAGAGGATTGGACGATATCGGACATGGTAGAGTACCCGAACGAGAAGTTCAACCACGTTGTCTTGATTTTAAGAAACTTATTGACACAATACTTTTTTGAAATCGATTAACACGGCCAAGCTCTTCCGAACAAGCTATGCGGACTAGAGGGTGAAGAACTAAAAGAAGGCAAGATACACACCAATCGCAAGACGCTGGACCTTCTCAACCCCCACCTACTCAAGACGATCCTACTCAACCATGAGTATTCCTATTTTTATTTGCTTTTGTAACCGAACTATTAGTTTGCTTTTGTAACCGAACTATAACTTCTACTTTAATTTGAATGTAATCGAATATTAATTATGTTATGCTAGAATTTATTTACTGGTAGTTTTATTTGTTTGCTTTTATGTAGATAAACATTTGCTATCATTTAAGATTGTTCGTTTGGATTTGAATTTTGTGTATTTGGATTTGAATATGAAGCTTGCTGTCCAGGTTTTAGACCTGCATTTACACTGGCGCATTTGGCAGATGCGCCAGTGTAAATTAACAGGGGCGCATTTCACAAATGCGCCCCGTGTTATTTTTTTTTTAAAAAGGCCACCTCATCGCTGAGGTGGCAAAACTAGCCTATATCTGCAAATTGTTTTCAACTTGGCCTATTTGTGCAAATGGTTTTGAAAAACAGCCTCTTTTGAAAATTTGTCCTTAAAACAAATGGATGATTTTTCACTATCCTATAACTGTGAATGTATATGTGTACTGTTACTAAGCTATTGGTAAACTAGCTTGATTTTGTAAAGTGATTACGTGTAAAATTAATTAGCATATTTTGGGATCTTCTGGCAGATTCATGCAAGTTAAACGTTGAACTACCAAACAAATATCGATTAAAAGTTTCAAGATGCCCAAAAATTACGTATGTGCATAATAACAATAAACCTAGTTTTAAGGATTCAAGATAGATCTTGTTAGACCTTAAAATGAAGGCATACTAAGTAGGAATATATAGTCTTTTGTTCTCTTGTTGCTACAGTGATGTTTAATATGCTTCAACCAGTCAAATTTAACAAGTCATAGTTTTACAACAATATATCAATGGATAAAAGATGATGAAACAACGGTTCAAATGGACTTGCATTTTATTTACAAACCTGTGCATCAACACCTGAGGAGACGAGAACATTTACTGATTGAGAGAAAGCAAGGCCTGTAATTTTCTTGATGACCTTTGAGCTTGGTTTTAACCTACAGGCAAGCCACAAATTAATTGCAAAAGATGGTTTAATCGGTGATATATTAAACAGCGTAAAAGCTTTTAATAAGTATGAAATACAAAAGATAACAAGAACTGGTCTCCTTATCTACAGGAGATAATCCTAATGCATAAAATTTGATTAAGTAATATCCGGTAGCTTATACATAGAACTTTTTACACATGCAAAAAGTGTGAATCCTCTCTGCAATTTCATATACAGATGGAAGGAAATGTTATTCCCATATGTAGCCATAGCCATAAGTCAGTCCCTTGCGGTGGATTTCACGCTTCTATTATTTTTATTATGGAAATTCTAACTTGAGACCACTCAAATCAAAACCCCAACGAACAGCGGAAAACGAGATTGTGGTAAGAAGTGCAGAAACAACCAATCAATATCTCAATCCAATCCAAAATCAATCACAATCATCAAACAAGTAATAGAAAACCAAAACAATAACGATAAAATAAATCACACACTGATTTATAGTGGTTTCACTAACGTCTTGTTAGTGTACATCCACTTTGAGAGAGAGCATTTATTAATACCAATGAGAAGAGTACAAAAGATTGGTTGCAGTGATCAATATTCAAATAGAATAGATTTGTGAAGAAGAGGATTGAAGAAAACTAGGTTTAGATAAACCATAGTTAATGGAGCATAAATGCTTGATTAAACTCTTGCGGTCCTTCCTGCTTTGAATCTCAAAAATAACTTATATAGAAAGAGATCTTTCTTTGGCAAATTCCCGAAATGCTCGTTGAAGCTTCACAAATCTTACAAAAGTGCCCAAGTCGAAAATAGGCTGAAAGTCATCACACATTATGACAAACGTCTGTCATAAGTTTAAGGAAAACATTTCCAAAACCACAAACGTCTGTCATAAAGTAACAAATGTTTGTCCCAAGCCTCGAATTTCAAATCATGCCATCACAGACGTCTGTCACTTTATGACCGACGTAAGTCACCTGATGCTGACCACAGCACTCCACCATCTTCGTCATATCTTCCTCCTCCGAACTCCGATTTATAAACCGTCTTCTCCGCCACCAAGCTACTTCCGACCACTTCAATTCTCTGTATAGTTCGTCAAAATTCAACACTCCACCTCGACACTATATTCATTTCCAACAACCGATAGTGTCAAACTATCACAACTTCTACCTTCAACCAAATAAGCTTGAATTCTTTCTCAATGAGCTCCGACAAAGCCACCATCCATTGCACTCCATCAACGAGCTCAGGCAAAGCCCCCACCCGCTAACGAAGTGTTGAAAGCACCTAAATCCGAAACCGTCTCACCAAATGAGAAAATCACTAAGGAGTGTAAACTAGTACTCACCAAGAAGGTAGAACCACAATCTCTCATCGACACTCTTCATCATCCATAACCAAGCTCCCCCCTCAACCGTGCCATCCCGTGGCACCTGGCGTTTCAACAAGCGAATCAAGTTCGAGCAATGCTCGAACTTTCCAACCGGCATTGCCTTGGTGAACATATCCGCTACATTATCCTTTGTATGTACTTTTCGAAGATATACCTGCTTATCTTTGTCCATGGCTACTGGAAATGACTCTCTCACTTCAATATGCTTGGTACGTGAGCTAAATGCCAAATTCTCGCTAAGTGAATAGCACTCTGGCTATCACATCGAACATCGATGCTATAGTGTTCAAATCCCAAGTCACACAACAATCGCCTCAAATAAAATGCCTCTTTTGCCGCCTCCACCACGGCTATCAACTCCACCTCCGTAGTGGATAAAGCAACTACGGTTTGCAATCTCGATCTCCAACTCCAACTTATAGCCGTACCACCAAATGTGAAGACATATTCGGAAGTTGATTTTCTCTTATCCCTATCACCGGCGTAGTCCGAATCACAATAACCAATTCATCCCCTCACTACCGCCAAAAACAAGACTATGAGATGATGTACCTCTAAGGTATCTCGATATAAGCTTCAAAGCTTCAATTTCCCTAGATTAGCCATATACCAACTAATCATCCCGACGACATTCATGATATCGGGCCTTGTATACGCCATAGCATAAATTAAACTTCCAACCGCACTAGCATATGACACATTTTCCATATAAACCTTGTTTTTCTCCAAGATAGGTGATCCCTTACTCAAAAGTTTCACATGTAAAGGTAAACGTGTATTTGATGCCTTTGCATTCTCCATGATAAATGTCAAAGCACTTTCTCAATGTACTCCTTTTGAATCAATTTTAACTCAAAACGCTTTCATCCCTCTCTATTTCCATGCCCAACATCCTCATTGCTTCTTCAAGATCCTTCATTTCGGACTCCGATTTTAAACTCAATTTTAAATTGTTGATTTCATTCTTATCTTTTGAAGCAATGAGGATGTCGTCCAGATACAAGAGTAAATACATCCAACAATCATTTTCCAACTTCTTGAAATATACACAAGCATCCTTGATGCTTCTATCAAAACCATTTTCAAGCATAAAATGATCAAATCTCTTATACCATTGTCTAGATGATTCTTTAAACCATATAATGATTTCTTTAACTTGCAAACCAAATTTGACTTACCATCTACAACAAAAACCTTCTGGTTGCTCCATGCAGGTATCCATCCAAGTCACAATGCAAGAAGGCGATTTTCACATCAAGTTGCTCCAACTCCAAGTCGTAAATATCAACTATAGCAAGTAATATTTGGATTGAAGTATGGCGCATAACCGGTGTGAATATCTCATCATACTCCTTTCTCTTTCTTTGTGCAAACCCCTTAGCCACTAGCCTAGCTTTGTATCTCCCATCGTCATTCACCTTGTATACCATTTGCACCCAATAGCATGGTTTCCTTTAGGAAGTGGAACCAAATCCCAAGTTTGATTCTTCAATAACGATTGCATCTCTTCCTCCATAGCACAAATCCATTTTGAATTATCACTCGACTCCATGACGTCATCAAGGTCCATCGCCTCATCTTGAATTATATGAAGAGCATAGTCCAAATTATAATAAAAGCTAAGATAGTTCCAATCACCATTTCTATCGGGCGGCCTTATAGCACGATGACCAACCCGAGTAGCAATAGTATCACCCAAACCTCTTTCAGCTCCACCTTGAAACCAAACCCTCTCTAGAATCTTGTACATCACCAACACTACTGGAGGCATCCGATGGACTATGTGATGTAACATCAACCGCTTCCTCCTCACAAGCATCTTCAACTACTCTACTCCTTGAATGAAAAATAAGAATTACTTCTTTCTCCTTTGATTCATCATGAACCAAATCCGGAATATCCGATAAACTCTTATTCTCCTTGAACAAAGCCGACTCATCAAAAGTAACATGACAGAATTCATAACCTTCTTCGTTTCCGTATTCCAAATCCGATAGCCTTTTACAGCGTCCGTATAGCCAAGCAAGACCCCTTTGAAAGCTCTAGGCTCAAGCTTATCATTTCTCGGATCATGTACACAAACCGAATTACCAAAACACACGAAGATAACTTAAGTCAATGCTCATTCCCTTCCATGCTTCCTTTGGAATTTTGTTACCAATAGCCGAGCACGAAATTCGATTAACAATATGCACCGCAGTTGATAAATCTTCGGCCCAAAATCCCTTAGACAAACCCGATGTCAATCTCAAGCATCGAACTTTCTCAAGTAGAGTATGGTTCATCCTCTCTGCAACTCCATTCGACTGTGGATCTCCTAGTGTAGTAAAATGCCTCTGAATACCATGATGCTTGCATAACTCCAAGAACTCTCCGGAAACATACTCTTTGCCATTGTCGGACCTTAGAATCTTCAAAGACTTACCACTCTCATTCTCAACAAGAGTCTTCCATACTTTGAACTTTGCAAATGCCTCCGACTTGGCCTTCGTTACATACACCCATACCTTTCGAGAAAAGTCATCAATAAAAGAAATATAATAGCAAGCTCCCCTAAAAGAAGCTACCAGTGTCGGTCCCCAAACATCCGTGTGAACATACTCAAGAACCCTTCTCGAAGCATGTTTTCCTTCACCGGATGAAACTTTAGTTTGCTTCCCCATGACACATTCCTCACAAAACTCTAGTTTGTTGAAACTCTCTCCATCGATCATCCCCCTCTTCCAAAAAATATCCAAACTCCTCTCTGAGACATGAATCTCAAATGCCATAACCTAGTCGCATCCAAGCTACGAGAATTATCAACACACATACAAGTTTCACCTTCAATAGTCACTCCTTGAAGCAAATAAACACCATGAGTCCTAGCACCCTTCATCACCACAAGCGCACCCATTGAAACCCGTAAGCTATCACTCTCTATGGTGATCTTACATCCTAAAAAATCCAACCGCCCCAAAGAGATAAGAGACTTTCGAAGTCCCGGAACATAGTGTTCATTAGTGAGAGTATGAATCACTCTGTCAAATATCTGAATTTGCACGAAACCAATGCCCTTCGACTTACAAATAGCACCATTACCCAGAACAATGGAATTTCCTTCTTTGTCGACATAAGAAGAAAAACAATTCTTATTTGACGTCATATGATAAGATGCCCCCGAATCGAGCATCTATTCACTACCCAAAACATATGATGCTACCGCCGTTAAAACATCTACGTCTCCCTCACCAACTCCACTCTCCACCGCTATGGATGAAGGTGCTACTTTCTTCTTTGTCTTCTGCTTATCCAAATACTCATTCTTCTAATGACCAGGTTTCTTACAAATAAAGCACTTGCCATTTCTTTTCTTTGGCTTTCCTCTCCAACCGGGCTTTCTTGATCTAGAATGCCCCTGATTCCCTTTTTTCTCATATCTCTCCTTCTCCATAAATAAACCATGACCACTACTAGCACCACTACTTCCATCACCAAACTCTTTCATATGATCATGCAACTTCTCGCTAAGAATATCTGTTTTGACATCATCAAGAGTCAAAGTATCCCGGCTATAGATCAAATAACTTAAAGATACCCATATAACGGTCCGACAACGAATACAACAATATCATCGCCTTTTATTCTTCTTCAATCTTCAAATCTACCGCATTTATCTTCAATAGCAAATCATCAAAGATATTCAAGTGCGCCTTTAGCGAAGTACCCTCATTTATTTAAAGGTAAAGAACATTCGCAACAAGATCAAATGATTAGTTAGTGACTTCTTCATATACAACTCCTCCAACTTGTCCTAAATACCCTTATCGATAGTCTCACCACTAATTTCGGAGAAAACATTCTCTCCCATAGCAAGTTGAAGTGTAGTGAATGTCCACTCTTCCATTTGTTCTCTCTCAACATCCGAGATATCCACCGGCAATGAATGTGTATCAAACACTACCCGATGCACTCGATTCCGCCTAAGAACCTCTTTTATATTCTATTGCCATTTTTCAAAATCATTATCGACATTTTACTTGTCTATAACCAATTGTGATCCCAAAGCCGCATATGATCCACGTACATATGGCGCTACACCACTTGAACTAACCATTGAGGGACTACCTGAGGTATTATTTGATTCCGGCATTTCCACAACCACCTACCAACACCAAATCTTTGATACCAAATTTTATGGGAATTCTAACTCGAGACCACTCAAATCAAAACCCCAAAGCACAGCGGAAAATGAGATCGTGGTAAGAAGTGCAAAAATAACTAACCAGTATCTCAATCCAAATCTCAGTCCAATCCAAAATCAATCACATTCACCAAACAAGTAATAGAAAACCAAAGCAATAACGATAAAATAAACCACACACCGATTTATAGTGGTTCCACTAACGCCTCGTTAGTGTACATCCACTTTGAGAGAGATCATTTATTAATACCAATGAGAAGAGTATAAGAGATTGATTACAATGATTAATATTCAAATAAAATAGATTTGTGGAGAAAAGAATTGAAGAAAACTAGGTTTAAATAAACCCTAGTTAATGGATGATAAACCTTTGATTAAACCCTTGCAGTCCTTCTCGCTTTGAATCCTGAAAATAGCTTATATATGGAGAGATCTTTCCTTGGCAAATTCCCAAAATGCCCCTTAAAGCTTCACAAATCTTACAAAACCGCCCGAGCTGAAAATAAGCTGAAAGTCGTCACAGACATCTATCACATTATGATAGACATATGTCATAAGTTTCAGGAAATATTCCTTGAAACCACAAACGTCTGTCATAAAGTGGCAGAAGTCTGTCCTAAGCCTCGGGTTCCAAATCTTGCCATTACATATGTCGCTGGATGCTGACCACGTCACTCCACCTTCTTCGTCGTATCTTCCTCCTTTGAGCTCTGATTTGCGAACCGTCTTCTCCGTCACCAAGCTACTTCCGACTACTTCAATTCTCCATATAGTGTCGCCAAAATTAAACAATTTTGACATATTTTCATAAGAATGGACCAAATGAAATGCTCATATATGAACCCAAAAGGCAATATTTATTGCTTATAGAGGTAGGAATTTATTCTCAAATGTAACTACAGAAGAAACTTGTGTAGAGTAGAAAAGACAAATGCTGATTTACCTCATCAACTCTGAGGTTATATATCTGAATGGAGGAATCGTCCATCCCAATGGCAATAATATTATTATCCCGAGGATGAAATGCTAAGAAGGTCACCGCGGGAAGGGAAGGCATGAAAGTTGTTGATACCTGTAGGAAATTTAAAATATTGCTTTAGAATGCATCAACCAATGCAAATAATAAAATAATGTCAATACTTAAGATCCTAAAATGAATTTCATTTAACCTTGAATATCATCATGTTGAATAACGAGACTTTTCCACCAGATGTAGATATAACATATTAGTCATTTTTAGATAGAGTAATACAAGTATTCGATTCTTCTGGATTGCTGTCGTTTGTGTCATTAGTCATGAGAATGCAGACATAACATCACCATTTAGATTTAGGCGCGAGCATCTCTTCCAGGTAACAACGTGGAATCTCAGGCGACATTTCGACTACAGCACATACTTCGATTATTCAACATCAGCAACCCGTTCAATGGCAATGCAAGATGACGAACTTCGACAAGATGCGAGTAATGTCATCCAGATCTCAATGACAATCTTCTGACCACGATATCTCCGACGAAGTAATTTCTAATTGACAACAACCTCAAGGTTCATGCAACTCCAGATCCAATGATTCTTGACGAAGAGCAACGGCACGGTGATTTCTCTGACAGTCTATACTCGAACCAACGACAGCTTAGAGACAGAGCCGGCCCAGAGGGCAGCCCACCAAGCCCGTGGGCTGGGGAAACCCACTGGGTCGGAGCAAAATTTATTAATATTTGAATTATAAAGTATTTAAATATAAAGATCTGGTTAAAAGTTAAGTGCATTAGAAATTCTGGTTCAGTGGTAATGGCTATTGTTGGCTTCATGATGTGCTGGGTTCGAAACCCATGAGGGCAACATTTTTTTGACACGGCAATTATCTTCTACTTATTTTAACTTTGGGCTGGGGCAGCAAATTATTTGGGCCGGTACTGCTTAGAGAAGGCACAGAGTGCGAGTTTTTTTAGGCTGAGACCTTTTTAGACGGCGCGATTTTTAGATTTGTGGAGATTGCAATTTTCTTTTGATTGAGGGAGAACAAGATTAAAACAGAAGAAAGCATGAAAAAGAACTTGTTGAGACATGCAAATTTTTTTTTACAGCACGAAGAGGAAAAGAAGAGAAGTAATAAAGTGTTTATGTAAAACACATTTTTGGTCAAATTATTGGCGGGTTAGGTGGGAAACGTTTTTGTAGCATTAGCGGAATTACATTATTTGCACTTTCAAAGGAAACGCTATAGATATATGATACTAAAAGTAGGTTTTCTTATAGTGAGATTTTCTCGAAAAGCTAATTGGTCTCGCTTCAATAGGTCTCGGCTATCGAATCACTACCCTAAGGTTTCATCCAAGGGAAGCCTGGGTTATTCGCTCTCGTTTGGAGCACCTTCGATAATTATTCTCCACTTATGTCCGAACCTCCTTCGACCATCACTTTCGACTTTGCTCTTACTTAGTTCATTTACTTAGAATTTTTTTTCTTATTCCTTAGTTCATTTTAGGTTTCGGGTGTTATGCCTCCGGCATAAAACCTTCGTCTGGTCTCTCACTTCAATAGATATAACAAGGTCTACATAACTAAATATGCGCGTCTGCAATTTTGAGCACATCCTGACATGTTTTTCCATGTGTCGCCTCCTTATTCGATCTGCCTCAACTTTTAGTTAATAACAGTGTTCTTTATTTTATTTTTACAGCACTTTTGTAGGATCTTGTCCCCTTTTTACTTAGTCCTGAAATTTGCATGCATAATTATGTCTCGGTTGCCTTAGTATTTAATTTCAGCGTTTATATTTATCTTTTGGAAATGATTATTTAAGGAGAGAAAATTACTTATAAAATTCCAGAAATTTAGCGAATTTTACCACCATTTCCATTTTTAATCAATTTTGCTAGTTTTTTAAGTATGCGAATTCCTTTAAAAATTCATAACTGAATATTTTGATGTTGGTGAATTCTCAAATTTAAATCCCATATTTAAAATTTCATTTCCAATAGCATATTAACTTTTCATTTCGTTTTAAATCATTTTAATAGGGAAACTTAGCTAAACAACCTAGTAAAGCTATTTCAATCAAACATTCAAGATCTATCATTTATAAACACATACTATATGAAATTTATCATAGAAAATCAAAGTAATAATCAACATAGATGAAAACAATCTAAATAGAAATGATATTACTCACCTAAATCCTTAGAATCACTTGATCTTTAATCTTCTTGGATTTTTTTAGATTTTACCCTTTTTGTTCTTTTTTTCCTCTTTTATTTTTTGCAATGTCGACCTATAAGGTTTTACTTTGTTTTAATTCGTAGAGAGAGTGAACATGTGAGGGGAAGGTTATGTTCAGTGGCATACATATATATATATATATATATATGTATGTATGTATATATATATAGTTTGAGTTTTGATTTGGAAATCCTTTTTTTCCTCATTATATTAATTTGTTTCTCTTAATACAAAACCTCCTTAATTATGCATTTAAATTGATTCCCATTATAAATGGCCGAATTTTTAATTATATGCAATTACCATTAATATAAGATCTCATATATTAAATCCTTTCTCATCTAATTTATTTCCCTTAAAAAATAGGGACAGTTTGGCACAGGTCCCTAATAAGTTCAAAATACACAAAAACCCCAGTAAAATAAAGTTTGTAAATTAGGTCCCTAGAATTAAGTTACTGAATAATGACATACACTTATGCAATTATTCAGTGAATAATTGCAGACATTTATGCAATTATATCAAAAAATTGCGGAAAATTCCGCAATTATTCATCCAAAAAATTGTGGAAATTTACGCAATTTTTTCAAAAAATTGCGGAAAATTCTGCAATTATTCACCCAAAAAATTGCGGAAATTTACGCAATTTTTTCAAAAAGTTGCGGAAAATTCCGCAATTATTCACCAAAAAAATTGCATAACTATATGCAATTACTTAGTAACTTAATTCTAGGGACCTAATTTACACACTTTTTTTTACTGGGGTTTTTGTGTATTTTGAAACTTACTAGGGACCTGAGCCTAATTTTCACTAAAAAATATCCCACATCAAATGTTTATATTACCCTTTTAACATACGGTCGAATTTAATTACCTTTAATATGAGATCTCATTTGTTCAAATATTAAATATTCTCCTTACATATTATATCTCGTTTAAATTACATTCCCTAAATTTTCATTTAATAATTCCCAATTATTAATCCTATATACACAATAAGTAAATAAATACCTCCTAAATATTTATCTTGTTTAACTCATTCATACTCTTATTTGATTCCTTAATCGAATCAATTAACCTTCATTTTTATAACTAGTTTCTTAATTAATTATTTGTTAATTTATGGGACGTTACAATGCTACTCAGCTCAACGCTTTGGCAATGTTAGGACTTGGTTGGATCGACACTCCTTTCACAAAAGCTAGTAGGTTTGCTAATGAGTACATCCATCTATTTTCAACCACATACTCGGTCACGTTTTTATAAGAGTGACTTTTGAGAAGATAGGTAACATGGTTATTTTACACAATGCCTCCCAGGTTAGGAAAATAAGATTAAGACAACAACCAAAGTTGAAGGCAAACCATAATGAAATAGAAAGGGAAAGGGCCAAGGAAAGAAAGATGGATATGAAGTAAAGAACAAATATGATGTTGCATTAAGGGACTGTGACACCCCGTAAATTTACGTAATTAAGTAATTAAATTAAAAAGGGTAAAATCATAATTTACATAGTGGACAAAATAATATTTTTTTTATAAAAGTTGGAATTAGGCTTCAGGATCTATCACATTGCATCCGAAATTTCTTTTGCGGTCAAAAAACGTATACATCTTATTGATTTTGGTTAAACAGACTAGAAACTAGAAGAAGTCAAGTCCAATGACATTTTCATAATATATTGAATACAAGAATTTAGGCTTAATATGTATTGTTTCCAACCTATAAATAGAAAAGTAAACCTTATTATCTAATCCAGTTTTAATATAAATACCTTATAATTAATTTCCATCATCTTCTTATTTTAATCTGTAAATAAAATTAAACCAACCACATCAAATCAAATCTGAATTAAACAAATTAATATATGAAATCGGTCATCATGAAGAGAGCTACACGAATAAATCAACACTATCAAAAAATATGGAGTTTCGAAGGTGAGGAATTTTTGGATAGCGAAGAAAAAGGAGGATTCACATCAGACTGAAGAGGATGCACGGCTAATCGGTGAGTGTGATTCATCCTATTTGTGTATATATTGGTAAGACATAGTAATACACCCCGTATTATCTTAAACCAAATTATAAATGTTGTAATTGATAATAAAAAGGGGTTTCTTTATATATCTTATTAGGTTGTAGTACGGCATGGCTAGATGACTAAAAAGTGAATTATCGATTTTAATTAACAAAGGTAACCACTTTCTAATTAAAAAGTGCAAAATACAAAAGTGTTCTGAAATAAATGTATTATATATCAAAATTGTAGTTCTTGACGACACGAATCCACTGGTGGTGTTCGTTTGTCAATTAAGTGTTTGGATATAATAGAAAATGCATTGAAAGTTTTGATAAACGTGGATCGTAATTTTCGATCCAATGGTTAAACGACAATGATACAATGACCGGAAAGAATAAGTGTGTAGAGGAGGTCGAGTAGGACCTTATGCTCGTCGTCGATCAACTTAAAGTGACGTGGGTTCATTGGAAATGGCGTGTAATGGCTGGTGGCGGCATTCCTGATTAAGATGGACGGAGGTAAGGCGAGGCATGGCATTGGGACCAGCGTAATGTGGGGAAGGTAGTAGCGTAGTCGGATTAGGGCGGCATGCTATGTAGCGATAGTGGTGGCGAACTTTCTTTGGTGGTTGGTAGGGTATTTGGCGATGTAGGGGTTGTTTTTTCCTGTAGCCGATGCGAAATTTAAAATAAAATATAAAAATATATATAAACTAAATAACCACGATATCTTTAAACGATTATAACTCTCGCACACGACCTCTGTTTCACACGCGATTCATGGCATCAGGATCGTGATGAGATGGGGAACATTTTGATATGTCATTTCTTGTGTTCTAAGTTGTTTTATAAAAGTATCTTATTGTGTTAGGTTCGTTATGCAGGTTTGCGCTTACGAGTTTGGGGTTTGATCCAGTGGCTTTATAAACGGTGGGGAGATAATGAATTTTGGGCTTGATCCCAATAGGTCAACGAATGTCTAGCATTAACTTGACCTCAATAAGCATGTGTAGTTTCCCCGACATTGTCGTGTATGGGCCACATGAGTTGAGATTTTGAGCTCAATAGTATGGTATACTGTAGGCGTATGGTGCACTTCGATGGGGCCAGCGACGACGAGTTGAGGCTTCGAGCCCAATAGTGTCGTAGTTGGCAGTACATGAGTTTGGAGTTTGAGCTCGATAGCGTACATACGTTAGGCAATGACAAGTTAGAACTTTAAGCCCAATAGTGTCATGGATAACATCACACGAGTTGGGACTCTGAGCTTAATAGAGTGCATGCGTTTAGGCGATGATGAGTTGGAACTTTGAGCCCAATAGTATTGCAATTGTTTCGATATACGAGTGGAGTCCTTAAGCTTAATAGTTTGCATTAGACATGGGAAAGATTATCGTGAGACTTTAGCCTATAATGTCATTATAGTATTGTATTGTGTTTATCTGACTTGTTGGGTGTATGTGACATGGGTTAAGGTGTGGTTTTCGAGCATAAGTCTTATTTTACTTGCTTCTTAGTATTAAACACTTATACAATGAGTCTCACTCTTGATTAGTCGATGGTGAGGACTGGTGGTGACTTAGAGGCGATGGTACAACGGAGATATGCATTTATTTTTTAGCTATCTACTATTGTATTTCGTTTAGTCCCAGGCATTATACTGTGTTCGTTACCAATAGAGAGATGTTGTAGTTGGATCTATTTTGATATTGTATTTTTTTATTTGTCTAAGACCGTATTATTAGTTACTATTATATTTTATTCCTTCTGCTATGAGTTTCAAGTGTAGAGTATTGTAGATAGCTCTGTGATATGTTTTATATTTCACTTTAAAATGATCCACCGTCTGCAAGATTTGTAATGATCACATCATTTTATGCATGAATCGAGGCATTGTAGATGGCGGATTGTTACATTTTGATATCGGAGTTTAGGTCAGACTATTCCTACTTAATTAGGACGTAGAAGAGAGCATATTTGTAATTTTCTATTTGTATATTATGTATATACTTATTTATTCGCCACATCCACATATTTTGACTCGTAGCGCCCTTTATTGGCTTATCCCATATTGAAGTAAACAACTATAAGTTTAATATATGTTGCGATTTAAATAGTTTGGAGTGGAATATAAATCCATCACATTTGTTGTAATTTACTCCATAGAGAATTTCTAAAAAAGCACTTATACGCCAAGTAGCAGTGGAGTAAATTGTGGAACTAAGGATGAATAAGAAGAAGATACCCTTGAGTCCATAGAAAATAAGTGTGATATTGATAAGGCTTAATGAAGGTATATGCATTCTTTTTTTTAGATTGTATATCCTAGTTACGCTTTTTTTAAGTTATGATCTACTCTAATTAAATTATTTAAATTAATTGAAATGTTTTTCCTAAAAAGTTAGAAATATTTGTATTTGAAATTTTTGGAAAAATAAAGAAGTAGAAGTTTGTTTAATGTTTCAAAAAACAATAACCCCTTATTGTGAGTTTCAAAAATGGGAAATTTAATAAGAAGCAATTTTCCATAACTGTTTTAAGGTTTTATTTTTGCTTTGTGTAAGACACATTGTTATTATGTGTGTACTTTGAATTTGAAGAAGAAACTTTTAAAAGAAAATAGTAATGATAATAATAATAATAATAATAAGTAAACTGCATAATTTTGAATGTATTTTATTTTATAATATTTATATTACATTTTGAAACAAATTAAAATATAACATTTTCTTTACACATTTGTTAAAATTTCTTATAAAGGTAAATTTAAAAATATACATTTTACCTGCCTATTTCTTTAAGTTAAATTGAACCACCTTGGATAAAGTTTAAATTAAAAAAAGGATTTAAAATTATTATTTTGAACTTGTGGAATTATTCAATTTCAACATGTATGTATTTTTGAATAGAAACTAAAGAGCTGCAATATAAACTCTTAAAAAGATGCATTAGTAAATAATCTGTATTTTGGAAATTATTTTCAGTTGGATATGAAAATAGTTAGTAGCTAAAACCGAATTTTAAAAAAAATTATGTATATACATGATGTATTGTTTAAAGGTGTAAGAAATTGGCTAATTATAAAACAAGATGATATATACCCATATGATAAATGCTTATAAATTATATGAAATAATGCTTTAAAAATGAAGTATGTGTATTTTAGAAAATAACCGAAGTTATTTCAAATCAAATTATATTTTGAGTAATTAATATTGAATTGGTAAAACTATAGAGAATTGAGATTTGGAAGTTAAATGTTGTTAGGTGATGATATTTTTAAGAATTATTGAAAAGAAATCAGCTTTGGGAATTGAAAATATAATTGTTTATTTGAGGACATATGAACAGATATGAAGTGATTAAACTGAAATAAATTTACATGAAATGATTTAATATGAAATGTATAAAGTAAAACTTTTTGAAAATCAATAATTTATTTTGAGAAAAAAATTACGACAATCGAAACTAAACATTGGTTTAAGTTAATAGAGAATTATATGATTTTTAAATCTTACTAGTTTTGTGAAGAATGGGATTTGTAATCAGGGATTTTGGTTTAAAAACTAAATTAAAAGGTTATTGATACATTAATTGAAATTTGATCGAAACTAGAAAAGAATTACACTGCCTACAAAGTTAGAATTAATTATTGTGAACTAGCTAAGATAGTCAATATGTCAGTGTGTTAAGGACTTACTAGAAATGAACACTATGTATTTATACTTAAACCTAATGAGATATTACTTATGAATTTTGGAAAAATTCTGAAATAATAACAAAAAATCTATTTTGAATCAAGGATTTATTATATTTATAAAGTAAGGTGAAATTTAAATAAATATTACTATGATTTTTTAAAGACTATCTAAATCTTGAGCAAATAGTAATATGATTATTTTATGGAGTTTATGAAAAAAAAAATTATTATTTAAGTAATAAAAATAAAAGGTATTGTTGAATCAATCTAATGTATTCGTGATGTGCTGAAAGAATTCCATCTCTTCTCTAGAATTTGCATTGATAAAGGGAAACCTTGCATCAGAATGGCAGGAGTCTATGCCAACATGATAAAATCTGTTAGTGTTTTAGAGGAAGAATTAGAGACATCATATTACCTTGGCATTACCCTAGTCTCTTCTAAAATCACTACCTCCCAATGTCTTGGAATGTATGATAAAATCACAAGATCTATGAACTTCTGGTCAAATAAACTCATGTCTCAAGCTGGTCATTTAGTGTTAATCAATTCTGTGGTTTTTTCATATACAACTTATTGGTGTAGGACCTTTTTGTTGCCAAAGAAGTTGATTCTCATGATAAGAAAGCGGTCAGGAACTTTTTATGGACAGATAACATTCATTCCAAAAAACTAAAACATATTACTTTCTACAAGGTGGAGAGTAAAAGGAAGCATGGAGGATTGGGCATCATTGACCTGAGAAGATGGAATACAGCTGCTTTCAGTGTACATTTAGACAATCTTCTCAACAGGAAAAAACAACATATGGGTGGATTAGACAGTGAAGCATAACATTGCAAACAAAGATTTCTTGATAATAGAGGCTCCACAAAATTCAAGTTGGGTTTGGAGAACTATTTTAAACTTAAGAGCTACTTTCCTTTAGCATATTAGAGTCTTAACTGTTCCTGGAGGCAGGGCTAAGTTCTGGTCTGATCCATGGGTTAAGAAGGGGATCATTCTAAACAATATTCTGACATACAACGAAAAAATGCAAACTAGAATTCCCCTTGAAGCTGTGGCTTCTGATTACATACTTGATGGAACTATAACCTTCCCCTACACAAGTAACAATGCTATAAGGGGCCTGTGGAATCAGCTACAACAGCTACAGTACCCGACTTCTCAATCTAAAAAGGTGGTCTGGTATGGGAATGATGTGGTTCACTCAACTTCTGATGTGTACAAGTGTATTTCTTGACAATCTAAACTTTTTTGATTTGTTTGGAACAAGAGGATTTGGAACTCACACTGCAAGAAAGGTGA
Source organism: Allium fistulosum (assembly GCA_030737815.1). NCBI lineage: Eukaryota > Viridiplantae > Streptophyta > Magnoliopsida > Asparagales > Amaryllidaceae > Allium > Allium fistulosum. The sequence continues at coordinate 1,027,897,797 of CM060905.1, read as the reverse complement.
CAACTTCCTCCTATGGAAGGTAATGAGAAATGCTTTAAATACAAAAGCAAAATTGTTGAGGCTTGGTATGCAGGTTTCTGGTCAGTGTGTGTACTGTAATGTAGAGCTTGAAACCAACACTACGCCATAAATGACCTTCTGCAACGTTTTTGCAAGGTGTTGCCAGCTAAAATGTTGCGATAGATATAAAATTTTGGTCCTACTGCAACGTTGTATTTATGGTGTTACCTTAGCCATAAAAATGTGTTGCTCTAGCTAAAAAAGTGTAACACGATGCAACATTTTTATATAGTGTTGCTATAGATGTATTCAGATTAAAAAATTAATAAAATTAGCAATCCGCGTGAATACGATCCAACGGTCTACATTTAATCCGATTGTTAAACTGGATCACCACTACAATTTGCTCCAAATTTTCGTTCTCCCGCTTTACTTTCATATCATTTTCGTTCTCACCCCCAATTTCCAAATCCCTAATTTTCAAATCATATTTTCGTTTCTTTTTTTTCTTCCAAAAACAAAATCTCGTTCTTTTTTCAAAGGTTGGTAGTGATCTCAGACAAGCTTCGTTCCCCATTTCGTTCTCACCTCCAATTTCGCTGCTGTTTGCCTACATGTCGAGCCCCATTTGCTTTGCTGTCGAGATCTGGAAATGTCTGTTCGGCTTGTGAATCGGCGATTGTTGTTGGAGTTAGGTCATGATTGGACTGGGTTACGGTAGTGGGTGATTGCGATTGAAATTTCAAGCGATGGAGGTGAGGCCAATGGTGATTTAAGGTAGTTCTGGTCGATGGGTTGCTGAAATTGCGGTTGGTGAATTTGATATGGGAGGCGCTGGTGGGTTCGCGATTTGGAGGAGTTTTTAACAGGTTGGTTTTCAGTTTGATTGGTGAGGAAGTTAGGGTGTAGGGGTAGTTCGGGTTGTCAGAGAAGGCAGGTAGGTGTTTGTTGTGATGGTGAAGGCATAGGGTTAGTGAGGAGATGCGAATTGGTTGTGACAGATTATAGAGGAAGGGATTTGTTGTGCTATGTGCAGAAATGGTTCGAGTTCGTTAGGTGATAGGGGCAGGAGTTTGTGGCTGATTGTAGCTGGATGGTGAATCTGGTTGTCGCAGTTTGCAGAAGTTGGATATGAAGGTGTGATGGAGGTTGAAGTATATGAAGTGATAGGTTAGAGCTTTGTTTGTTGTTGCGCGTTTGGGATGTTTTGGTTGTGAGATGGTAGTTTGGAAGAAAATGCAGTTTGCTGGTAGGGGTTTGGATAATGAAGTATGCAGTGGTTGCTTGAGAAGGTTGTTGTTGCTTGAAATGTAGCAGGGAGGAGTTTGGGTTAAGGCAGTTTGGATTGGTGAAAGAAAGCTGGTGGTGGAATGGTAGGTTGCTGTTACTGTTTTGTGGAAGGAAGGAATGGGTGGTTATGCCAGCGATTGTGATTAGGTGATTAGGCAACATGTTCGATGAAGGGTAATGTATTACTTATTAACATGCAACATGTTCGATGAAATGTCAATTTTTATTTATCATGGTTTCAGGTCTTTTACCAAGGCAGAGCTAAGAATGATGGCTGGAAAAAGGTCGGATGATTCAGAAGAAGCCATGAAAGAGTTGCAAAAGTCAATCATCGAGGAGGTGTTCAAATTCGCAGGAGGTGTTCATTTGTGCATCATTTTACGTCGTTTCAAAGAAGGCTCGATCTTCCGAAATCGGATGAATCGGGCGGTGCCCACTTGTTCGACCTAACCGGGTAGGTCGATCCCCGCCGGGACTGCGGTGCCCCGGACCCCCGCCGGCGCTGCGCCCGGACCCGCTTCTCGCCTCGCCTTCGGCTCGGCACTCGGCTCGCCTTCGGCTCGGCATTCGGCTCGTCATATATTTGTCAGTGTCTGTATAAATTGAAACTGCATATGTAATGAGTGAACTGAGTGATGTAGTGAGGAATATCTGTATATGTGAATATCAGTATTATATATCATTGAATTGTAAAATAGTGGAGTCAGGAATTTGTACTATTTCAAATGTTGAAATAAAAAATTTATTTAAATAAATTACTGTTTGAATATCAAATTCTAATAGCATTTTATTAAATAAATATTTATTTCTATTAAAAAATCAAATGTGCTCTATATTGTGGGCCCCACAAATTCAGAAAGTTAATATCTATAGCAACATTTTTGAATGTTGCTACAGACACCTATGGGTGTTGCCATAGACCCAAATTGGGTTCTATTGCAACAATATTACTTATGTTGCCTTAGATAGTCAAAATGTTGCCTTTGAGCTCTAAGGCAACGGCAAAAATTGCATCACCCTAAAAGTGTTGCCATAGACCTATGGCAACATTTTTCGGGCCTGAGCCAACATTTTTTTTGTGTTGCAGTAGGCCATTTATGGCGTAGTGCAATCTTCATTTGTTTTTCAATTGTAATACGCTATTCCCCTTCTGGAAGAGATTAATGCACAAATTGGGTAGATCGAGTATTAGAAGAGATAACATGATTGAGTGGGACTTGATCCATAAGGCAACGAGATGGAAGAATGAAAAAACTATTTTTATGCTTCTGGTGTTGAAAAAGTATATACGAGCAATATGGAATCAAAGAAATGCAAGGTTGTTTGGTGGCATTATTAAGAATGATAGGCAACTGTGGTGTGACATGTTACAAGCTATAAAAACTAGAATTAGTCTCAACTCCTTCAGTTTTAGCGCTTGTACTATATGTCAATGGTGCTAGATCCTTACTGTATCTCTCCCTTTTTTGTTTTATTCTATGTGTTTGTTTTATCCCTGTGGTTTCTTGATGGAATGTTGCATGTAATGTTCCATCTCTTGTTTTTATTGTGTTTGCAATAAACTGGTAGGGGCCCAGTTCACCCCGCTTAGCTTTGGTAATAAAAATAAAAATAACAGGTACTTTGAGAAGAATAATAATAATAAAGAGATATTTCCATGAATATTTTTGGGTTGATTGTTACTATTGATATAAATATCAATAAAAGGTATTTTTGGGATTTAATGCACAATGTTATTATTTTTGAATTAGATAATAATAAAGTGGTTTTGAAAAAAAAAATGATTTAAATTAATATTATTGTTTTAATGTGAAATGATAATAATATCATTATTTTGAAGAAAATTTGACAAAAATATTGTTTTTGGATTAAATAATAATAATTAAGATATTTAAAGTAATACGTTGAAAACAAAAGACTTTTTTGAAGTATATCATCGATTTGAAGTAAAAAATCACTATTTTGAGATGTAGAGATAAAGCATTTTTATAATAAACAATACCGAGACGATTTATACTTAAGAGGAAATAACAAGTTTAAATTTACCATTTTGAATTATTGAGACATATGTAATTAAATATTGTTTGAAATTAACACATATGTTTACTTTAAGGATTAGGGGATGAGGTATACTTACATAAGACATCGAGAAGCATGAGAGCATGGTTGAGTGAAAAATTTTGGTTGAATAATAGAAGATTAGTTTTATGATATAGTCTCCGATAGAGGACTACCCTTGTCTATGTAAAGTGTTTTTGGAATACATTGGTGAACATAAGGGTATCTAGCTATACGTTAGTTTATAGGACTTCATAAGCATCGAGAGTTAATATTATTTTTAAAGTATCTAGTGTTGTATGATTTCAAGACATGTAGTAAATGTCATGACTTACATCGACTAAGGTACAAAGCTGAGTTTGAGAAAGGCGGGATTTGGTAATTTAGAAGAAAATTGACTAAGAGGTAAGATTAATTTTTTTTCACTCATCACTTGGATTGAAAGATCTATCTTATCAAGTCAATTTCATGAAATAGTGGCCTTCTGTGCATAATTTAATTTCAACTCCCGATGCATGTGAAAAATAAGCGAAAAATGCCACTACAAGAAAAACCATTTACGGTTGCAAAAAACTGTGGCGTTTTATCATAAATGCAACCAAAAATATTTTTTCCAAAATATGTTTCGTGACTAAATTTTTTTTGTTCCCGCGCCTTAGAAAACTTTTTCCGCCTAGCCGAAAATAAACATGACAAGTCATTGTTTTCCATCTCTCTCCCCATTTCGATCTACTTCTTCATAATTTTTTTCCGCTTTTCAATCCCCGCGGCAGCCAGCAATCGCTCAAATTTCCTATCGAGTTCCCCTTTTCATCGCCCACTCCGTCCTTGCTCAACGTCCACCAGAAATCGATCGATTCGTCTTACGCTTATCTTCTCTTCCAACGTGGACCCTTTTCTTTTATTCCGCGTATCCCTTTCTTTTGTTCTTCCTCCCGCTGTCCTCTCTACTCTCAAACCCTAAGTCGAAGACGCTTCAACCCAGGTATGCTGCTACTGCTTCTTCTTACTCCTCCTCTTTTTTTCTTCTTTTTTTTCCTTGTTCTTTTTGTGCTGAATTGAGATCGCGATGCTGAACTGGATCTCTTTTCGTTTTGCTTCAATTTGATGTTTAAATTGAAATCGCGATTCAATACGGGGATTCAATATTTTGGGTCTGAAATAGGATCGTACAATTTACACGGGTTGCGTTCTAATTTAACTCTTGGATCAAGAAGGCTGCGATTCGGCCAAACCGCATTTTGGATCTTATGATTTTTGTATTAACTTGATATGAACATTCTTTATTTCCAATTAAAATAGATATTCTACATTTTGTAACACATGAAACTACCCAGAGTTAAAGTTCTACAATTTACAGCGTTAGGATCCGAATCAAACTTAAAAAAACCCAAATTGAATAATCTTTGATCATATAGGAGATTAAAATAAATCGAAAAAATCTTGGTAGATCGGATGGATATCATGTTAAATTCATTACTAGTCCTACATTAGCTTACTGAGTGAAAATCAATTCCTCTTCAGTTGAAGTTTTAATATTTCAAGCACTCTAAGAGTTAAAATGCAAGAAAAATAAAAGTGTGTTCATGCAAATGCATGCTTCTGAACAGCATTTAGAACTATGGTCAGGTACAATCAAATTGTTTGCAAAGGTAATAATAACTTGTTATAAGTCACTATGTGTTATTTTTGGATGCAAGGTTGAGACAAATATCATAACTACTAGAAATTAAGAGGCCTTTTACTCAATAGCTTTGGTTCCTAGATAAATTAACTATTTATGTTTGACGAGTAAGCACCAAAAGAGATTGTTATTCTTATCATAATGATGATTTTACTCAACTCAAAAATGTGTGTTAGTTGGTCAGTGAAGTAGCATGATTGAGAAAGTCAAAAGTTAATATCTCCATCACAATCAGCACATTACTACTGCCTTGGTCTAAATTCCCTAAACTACACTATGTTGGAAACTATATGCTAAGTCTAACTTGTCCTTTGTGCAAATATAGTCTGAAGCTAAAATTTACTGATCATATAGTAGCAAAAATATACACATATAAAGCATTGCTTTCATACCTTGTCTCCTTAGAACTTAGAAGGCTATTGTGATAATTTCAAATTGGTGTCTTTGTATTTCCCCCACTTTTTTAATGTTGCATTCTTATTTAAGCTTTCAAATTCTGTAAGAAGTGGCTATAATTTTTGGTTCTTTTGCTGAAAATTCCATAATAACTTATGAGATGAGATGTTCTACCTCTAAGGCGGTTGTTTTGGCCTTGTTATAACAACAATGACTGGTTAATCGTAAAAGAAATTTGAAAAGAGAGAGATGTCAAAATCTTTTAATAATAAAATTTATGAAAGTTTAAAGTATTACAAGAGTGTAATCCAGTCGTTTGAAGTTAAGACTTGAAACTATAAATGCTATCAATGAAGTTAAATTCAATAGTAAAATTGTTGGCGCATGAAGTAGTGGTGAAGGACATGATTATTCTCTTTGTTGTCCGAGGTTCACCTCCCATCTCAGTGTCATTGAAGTAGTTTACATATTTCTCCCCTTTGTATGATTTTTTAGTGTACCAAAACTAAAAATTGGCCTAGGGCCGGCATGTAAGATAATTTTCCTAAACATTTCATCACAATCATTTTGATTCACCTAATTTATTGCATCATTTTGTGAACTTAATGTCAATTACCGTTATATTGCAATTTTCTTTTTGTCTATGATCTGTATCAACCCCGTTCACATTACCAATCATATACAGAGAATGTTTTTATCTTTTTGGATATTAATATTATTCAGTTCAACCATATGGACCATTAAACTAAGGTTTTTTTTTTCTTTTTTTTTAATTCTTTCTGCATTGTCATATATCATTGTCTTTTATCTATCGTTAAAACTCGTATGGAGGCGAGGAATTTTTTACTTTTGGTTATCAATTCTATGAATGTTACAATAGATTATCGGTTTAGTAATATCTCCATATGCACTTGAAATTGGTACGTAGGTTCGATCATCATTGCAGGTGGTTCAATATTGCGTTGGAGTAAATTAGTATACCACCTTAATCCTTCTGTGGTTTTTGCGTTCTATTGGTTGTATATTACAAACTTTATTAAACGTTTGTTTACAAAACCTGAATTTGAAATAGTACCTAGCATACTTTTACTTTTGCTTGCACTTGAATGTGGCACTCCAATAGCCATTGTATACACTGCTTCACATATAGTAAGAGGAAACTCAAAAGAGTTAGAAAACCCCATGTCGAAATGACCCTGTCATTTCAAAATATTTCAGCAATAGGTTACAAAATTTGATATTTTACTTTACTACACTTTGGATTCTTAACTTATGATGACATGAGAAGTTCTGCTGCATATTGGCAGCTTTTTAGTTTCCTTTGGTTCTCAATAGGAAGGTAAATGTTGCACATGTTAATATAAGTAGTTTTATGTAAATATAGTTTATAATATGAGATAATTGTTACATGCAGAAAAAAAGAACATGTGCTCGCATAAGCCCTGAAATTGAAAACCCTTCACCCTAGAATTACCACCATCTAGGTGCAGCCCTGGTTTTGCTGTGATGCTGCAGCCGTTTGCCAATTCGACTAATTTTTGAATGGACACCATGACAAGTTCATTATATGGATTTTCAAGTATAGCATGAGAGGAGTAAGCATTGGGCTCCATAGACATGATTTGATTTTAGAATTTCATATTCTTTGCTCTGCCACTAGGCAGAGAGTAGGTGCTTCGAAAGCTCCTAAAAATAAGACAACGATTGTGGGAGATAGCGATGCATTCTACATTGTTCGAAAAGGATACTTGGTTGGTGTTTATAAGGGTTCGAGCGACTGCCACGTTCACGTTAGCTCTTTGGTATCTGATCCATCTATAAGTGCATACAAAGTTTACACTTTGCAAAAGATACAAAAAGATATTCGCTTCTCATGGTTTGAAAGATGCTCTTTACTACATAAATGCTGCTGATCTAAGAGATGATCTATATGGAAAACATGAACCATGTCCTTTTCAACAGCCACTTTATAGTGTAGTAAATACTATACAGAAGACGGATACTGCTCAAATAGTCAAACAAAATGTTGACATGTATTCATGAATTTGATGGCGATTCAAAAGAAAACATGGACAAACGGGTGCAGGAGCGATCCTATGCCCTCTAGACGACACTATTCTTATGCGTGTTCGTGAAGGCTTGGGCTATGTAACGAGCAATTTTGCTTAGTATCGTGCCTTAATTCTAGGCTTAAATACGCTCAAGAAAATTTATACCGAGATTCAAGCTCAAAGCGATTCAAAACTTATTTGCATGCAGCTACAAGAGTTGTGGCACACCAAGAACCATAAGTTGGCTGAACTCTGTAAGGAGGTTATAAATTTGAAGCAGATGTCTTAGGAATTCAAAATCAAACATGTATTTAGGGGACGTATTTAGGGGACGTAATTCTAATTCAAAATCAAACGTAAGATTTCGCAATTTTTGCAATCACTGTTTCTGCCACATTGAACTTTATTGCTGTGTAGAATATCAGTAATCGTTTTCATAGATATTTCTTCATGTAGGGTATGCTTGTGATAAAATCGTAGAAGAAGAATCCTCTTGTTTCAAGAATGATTGTATTAGCTTTGGTAATGATTTATGGAGCTTATATATGTTCAATATGGATAAAGCAAAAAGGGTTCATCATCAGTCAAAATACAGTGAAGATAAAGCAAATAGATGGACAAAGCTGAAGATAAGCAAACAGGCCCTTTTTCAGTATGTTTACTTAAATTTCGGTGAAATTCATAAAAAGTTTAATATATTCCATAATCACTTAATGTTTAGTAATTTTTTATTTTTGGACTTGATAGACATGAATGCAAGTGCACGCCTGTGCTATATTTTGCTATTGTATCAATGCAATGGTGTGGAAGTGGGTGGTTTGAGACTTTTTTGAATATCAATATTAACATTAGCTCCCATGGCGAAATATTTTCTGTTAAAGACAGGAGAGCTACTATTTCGACTATTGTAAAGACGTTAGATACGATTTATAACATGTGGATGCTAAATCAGGTATTTATCTTCTATAGTGTAGATTTTTTTTTCCAAAAAATTATTAATGTCTTCATATAAAATGACTTATGCGTGGTCTGGTTTCGTATTATTCGTACACTACTGCTAATATCATTTTTTTCTCTAGAAGCCTTCTGCACAATTTCAAGTATTCATCGTACATTTGATTTCTATGGATAAAGAGTTTATTATAAGTTCAAAATGTCTTTCTCTTCACTAACCTGACGTGCTTACACTATCGCCAACGCCCCCGGTCCCACGCATCAAAATGCGTCGATCGTCCCATTGCTGCAGGCAATGAAAACATCGCGATTCACATTACAACTGCACTTGCCCATATTTTTTCGTCGTGATGTGCAATTGATTAAGCCTGAGGTTTGATTACAGACTACTCTATGATGATTTAGAGTTTATCATCGTAACACATTATTTGAACTTTCCTTATTTCTTTTTCCAGATCTTTCAGCATGTTCTTATTGATACACCAAGTCTTTTGTTCTTCACAACCTATGCTTTATTGGTATTGTTTTGGGCAGAAATATATTATCAGGTCTGCCTTTTGTTACTTGATATGCTGCTTTATCTTTCGATATCTAAATGCAAACTAATTTTATTTTACATGAATTGAAATTATGGCAGGCACGTGCAGTTTCTACTGATGGTTTAAGACCAAGCTTTTATACAATCAATGGTAACCAATATTAAGCTACATTGGTATACCAATGCTATCGGCATAGTAATGGTTAATTCACCATTATTAACGGTAAAAAAAAGTCAAAGCTGGTGGTAATGATAATTTTATTAGACATATTAATTTTTTTATAACTTTGATAATTTATATGACATCATTTATGAATGTATATATGATAATTATATTAAAGTTGCATGGGGTTGTTTATAGATGGAGATTGGATGAATTATGGTAGTGGATTTTGGTGGTAGGTTGGGTTTGGGAAATGGTTGATGCAGAACTGGTCAGGGAGGATTTTCAGGTGACTGGTGGCAGTTTTAATAGGTTACAGGCTACAAATGTTGTATTTGTGAAGGAGGTCGGGGGTGTTTGGGTTGCTATTCGAGATGAAGTAGCAGGGGTGCAGTTGGACAAGCTACTGGCAGGTGTGATCGTTGACGGGTAAGTGAGAAATAGTTATTTATTCACGAATTATTTTCGTTATTTATCTATTATAGCAACTTTGGAATGGGTTACTAAACTCTTTATTAAATGAGTATATTTATCCGTTGGGATATTCTCTTGTATCATGTCTAAATTTATCTTTAGGCAATAAGAATGTTTAAGTTTGTCTTATATTTGAAGTCCTACGAGTTAACGTAATTGTTTGACTATCTGTTGTGCTTTCACTTGTGTAGGCATCAGACTTTTAAAGAGAGCAAATTTGGACTTGATGATGCTAGCTTTCAATTGTGTATGCAACAAAGAATTATGGGTAATCAAACGTTTTGTTAGCACTAGTTAGATATAACATTTATTAGTACCCGATGTGTAAATTTGTATACAAATGGTTATTATATGTGAGTTAGGTCATTTTGTCGAAAAACTATTGTATTGGAATGGTTATGGATATTTTATTTGATTATATGGTTAATGTGTTTTTTAACTTATTTGAATATGATGATTATGTGAGTGATTGTTGATTGATATAATAGAACCAAAATAGACCATTAACAGGAAATAATAACATGAAAAAATGGTGTAAAATAATAAACAACTTTTAGTAGCGTTTCAAAAACGCTACCGAAATATATATAGTGGCGTTGAGTAAATGCAACCGTAAAACAGGGGTAAAGTTGGAAATTCTATTAGTCGCGCCAAAAAATCTTTTGGTGGCGTTTTTTAAACGCTACAAAAAGATTTATGGTGGCGTTTGAAAAACGCTGCCAAAAATGCATTTATAGTGGCGTTAAAATAAATGCAACAAAAAATCATGGATTTTTAGTGGCATGTTTTCTCGTAACGATTATCAAAACGCCACCAAAAGTTTTTGTAGCGTTTTTTGAGCGCTATAAAAAATAAAATTTCTTGTAGTGTGCACAACCTAGTTTATCAGTTCGTTATAGTAATATTGTGTTCACTGAAAATGAGGCATCATCCTTTTGTGAAATCTATAGATTAAACGGTGATGGTGTATGGGATTCGCCTAAGTATCTTAACAGTTAGTCCACTTAGAGGGGAGACACCGTCCGTTATTGCGTTGTTTTGCCTATGGACCTTAAAAACAAGTTTAGTGATGTATGTCAAAGGATACAAAAGAGTTTTCTTGTAACATCCTGAAATTTTCAACCGTTCGCATCCATACATGTCGGATTTGAATTGCTCAAAATATCATATTGTTAGTTTAAATTTGGCAAATCTCAGCATATACAGTAAATAAATAATCACAGAATCACAGACACAGAGTAATATAACAATAATGCAGCAGAAACAAAAGAATAGTAGTTCATGAAGCTACTATATATATAACAGAGTTAAACAAGATACAACAGAAGTCTCAAATACATAGATGTCTCAATACAATAGTCAACTACAAGATCAGAATATATCACTGGAATCAACTGAATAACTGAAAGCTGGATAGATAGCTGGATCTCCAAGCGAAGCTCCAACTCCAAAGGCGAGTCTTGAATACTGAAGCACTCAGTCTGACCCGAGCGAAAAGCAAAACACAAAACACTCAAGTCAGGATTAACATTCTTATATCAATAAATCCAACTCAAGTGAAATATCAACTGAAATACAAGTAACTTAAAGGATGTTTGGGATAACCATCCTCTAAGGATCCATTAAACTATCTACTATGTAGTGATATACGCTATTATAATAATGTCTACAGTAAAGTATACTATTTAAAAATAGCGTTAAGGCTTTACATTTTCCACCTTAACACATTTTTAGGTGTGCCAATAGTCTATACAGTAGCGTAATACCCCGTAAACTGGGGCTACCAGAGGATACTCCATAGGTACGACACAAATCAAACTCGTAGTAAAGCACGCTAGGGTAGGTGACACGGCACAACAAGGCAATGCCAGGGTAGATATACCAATTACGCATCCGGACTGGTGGTAACGCAGAGCCGTAGCAATCGCCCACCTCGAGCCACACTCCCGAATCAAGGGTGCGCACCAAATCAATCACAAAGTAATAGAATGGCATACGATGGAGTGTGTCCGATCAGAGGAGCTACCTCATTGGCCCGGAATCGCTCCTGTTTTAGCCACCTTATGCTAACTCTCTGGAGTTAGGTCCACGTAAATATACCTTTAGGATCGTCGCCACCATCCTACTTCATTCTGGAATCTCCACCGCGTACACAGTTGTTAAAGTGGTTTTCGGTATCGACAGAGAGTATGCCCATATCCGATCCCGGTCTCTTTAACAACCAGTCGTTATTGTAACACCGTAGTCATTTTAAAATAGTTTATACTTCAAAACCAAGATATCATTTTCATTTCAAAAAAACCAAAACAATACGATATCATTTTCATTTCAAAAAAACCAAAACAATACGATATCATTTTCACTTCAAATATATCCATTTCCAAAAAATCATATCACTTTCCAAGGTTATAACGCGTTCGAAATCATAGTCTTTTAAAATCAAACACTTTGGAAATCAAAACCTTGAAATTCATAATACTTTGAAATCATAGCTTTGAAATCATAGCATTTTGGAATCCATAACACTTTCCTCTTAAACAGTTTAGATATAAAAATTAGTATATAATAAAATCGTTTATGAAATAAAATAGTTTATATAAATAGTTATAAGTTAAAGTAGTTTACAATAAAATAATTTATATTGAAAATGATTTATATTAAAATAGTTTATATTAAAATAATTTATAAAGTAAATTATAAATAGTCTTAGATATAGTTTAAAACACTTTGTATAATAAAATAGCCTCCTCAATTTCACAAATTGATTCAAATCAACTCGACTTCCAAATTCAACTTAATTAAATCTCAATTCATAAATTTCAACTCAATTCAGTTCTCAATAAATCATTTCAAATTATATCGATTTCAAATACAGATTTGAACCACAAAATAAACCTTTTAATTTCAATATATTTCGAAGCTTTAAATATTCAACACTTCAAAACTAAATTCAATAATTATATATATATATATATCAAATTAACTTTACTGTTATTTAGTTTTGAAATATTTACCTAATCATTTCAATATCATCTAAATACAACTTCAATTTACAAATTTAAATAAACAAATATCCCATTTACATTTATATAAGTTTGAAATATTCAATTAAGTCACTTTTATCAAATCCAAGTTATAAAACATATCCTTAAAATTTCAAATTTAATAAATTTCAAATCAACCTATTTATGTAAAATTCTTAAATAGATATAATTTCAAATCACTTTCAAATTTATCCTTTCAACCTGAATCATTATAAACTCTATATTTGAAAATATAGATATTAAATAAATACTTAAACATATTATATATCAACTTTATTAAATCAACTTTAATAAATCTTTAAATATCAATATTTATTAAAACCATATATTTCTTTTCAAAACCATAGAAATCGTTTTCAAAATATTTATATATAGACCAACGGTGTCTGTATATAATTCTCTACCCTATGGTCAAGTGATACAGATATTTATCATTTCAATTCGTAATTTAAATATATACGGGTATATATCTTTTCAACCCGCAATCCCAAATTCAATTCAATGAAAATCGCTTGGGTTTATCATTTCAACCCATAACGATTTTCTCCTATTCTATCGATCGTTCGGGTATGTATCATTTCAACCCATAGTGAATTCTATACTAACATGGAACTAGCATAGTGATAACAGATATGATAATAATATAACAATCAGTAACAAACATATATCATCAGTGATAAATAACAGATAATGGTGTCAGATGTCACAGGTGAACAGATACAGATAATGGCATATATATAGCAATGTGAATAACTAACAGCAGCATATTTCAATTGTCATTCAAATTTAATAAATATTAGAACATTAATCGTGAGTGATTGCTCACCTTCCGAGGCTAGAGAAGTTTGAAACATAACCAAAAGCGATAATTAAATTTCAACAAATATCTGATTATCAAAAACGATAATCAGAACTCATATCAACAAATATCTAATTATTCACAAGCGATAATTAGAAGCAACAAATATTTAATTACCGAAACGATAATTAATTCTCATAACATCAGATATCTAATTACCTGCAGATAATTAGAAACAACAAATATCTAGAAATCAATTAAGAAGACTAGAAAATCAACATAAAAGCTTGGATCGATCCCATCAGATGGCGAGTTTTTAATTCGCCGCACGTGCATCAACAAATGGCCGAAGCCTACCAAGTACTCAACATAATTTTGGCGCCCAACAAATGACCCGAAGGTCTGTAGAGTGACCCGAAGGTCTAGTACTGGTATTTGACCCGAAGGTCCATCATAGTGGCCCGAAAGCCCAACAAATGACCCGAAGGTCCAACAAATGACCCGAAGGTCCTCATAGTGGCTCGAAAGCACACGAAAGCATCAAAATATTTCAATTAACGAGTCCGGAATTAACCAAAATAGCAAACGCACATGTCCCATAACCACGAGTTTTACTAAATCATTTAATTCTCTTCCTCGTTTCCTTGAAAGTGTAAAATCATCAAAATCATCAAAAAAACAGATATTTCAATTAACGAGTCCGGAATTAACCGAAATAGCAAACGCACATGTCCCATACCACGTGTTTTACTAAATCGTTTGATTCTCTTCATCGTTTCCTTGAAAGTGCAAAATTGTGTATTTTGTAAAAATACACTTTACATTCTCAAACGGACAAGTCCGGAATTAAGCGAATCAGTAAAAGAAAGGGGTCATAGTCCTCGATTTTGCTGAAACGTTTAAATCGCTTCCTCATTCTTTTGAAAGCGCAAACTGTTAAAATTTCTGAAAACAATTTTATTTATTTTGTAAAAATAACAATTCACATTCTCAACTAGACAAGTCCGGAGTTAAGCGAAACAGTAAAAGAAAGGGGTCATAATCCTCGATTTTGCTGAATCGTTTAAGTCGCTTTCTCATTCTTTTGAAAACGCAAACTGTTAAAAATTTATAAAACAATTTTCATTTTAAAACGATTTTCCAATCACATGATTAAAACAGTAAATCAGTAACAATTTCGATAAGGAAATTGTACTTCTCAAAATACCGTAAATACGGTCACAAATTAGCATTGCGGTATAACCGCTTGAAAATCCACTTTTAAAATTTGACAGTTACTGAAGTCAAAGCGACAGTAATTTTAAAACGTCAAAATCTCATCAAAATAATTTACATCAAAATGTAATATCAATGAATTTTCATTCATCAAAATGCCAACAAAACACCTTGCTTCAAAAATTTAGCATTGGTGTAAAAATCCCGTTATAAAAATAACGGCAACAAAATACGTTTCATAACCAAGCATCGGTTCAACGTAAAATAAATGCAGTAACGTGCAATTCATATTTGCACGCACATTACAATATAAACAAAGAAATCATTCGAATGTATCTTCAATGAAGACAATTCAAAACAGCAAAATCCAATCAATAGATGATTAGTACAAGAGAAAGCCAGCGGAAATTTCAACAAAAATCACATATCTGCAATTTCTTCGAATCCTCAATTCGGATTCGAAATTCTCAAAGAAACAAAGTAATTACAGCTATGTAAACAACCAATGAAATTTATTTCAATTTCATATTTCAATTTTTAAATCAAATAAATTATCAGTTGTACTCAACGAAGACAGATTCACTGTTTCCGCTGTGCACTCTGATTAACAGAACACATTTTAATCAATCAATAAAATACAGTTTCACATTTATTTTTAAATAAAGATATTTAAAATTTTCATCAAAATTTCAAAACTTTAGTTTTGACTCAAAGCACAATAAAACATCGACCAATAGTTGTAACATATGTTCCATCCAAGTTATGTTTTATATTATGTCCATAAACCCCAAGCTCTGATACCAACTGTAACGCCCTACCTCTATACTCATAATAACAAAGAGTATTAAAAGAAATACTGTCTATCATTACGAAGAATAAGGCTGGATAGGAGCGACCATCCGTAGTTGGCTTTACACTAACATTGGTTATCTCGATAGGAGTGGTATATACTTTTTATTTTTCTTCTATTATTTATTTACTCCCATCGACATACCCAATTTTAGTACAAAACAAACTACGACGGTTCATAATAGTTTAGGACAATATATATAAAAACAACACAGATACAAAAGAATGCGGAACACAAATAACAGAATCTCATATATATATATAACTGATGTCAGTTACAATATAGTTGACACAATACATATGATACAACTACAACTGTCGACTCTGGAAGTTATATAAACAAGTACATTATCAACTAATATACATGAATACATATCCTCCTATACAATGACTTGACTTCTACAAAATGACAAAGACAACTTCAGAAGATGTGAAAAGTCTTCATATCCCGAACAGCAACTCAAAGAAGGAAATCTACAACCTGAAATACTCGGGTCTGACCCGAGTATTAAATTCAAAAGAAAATAATACATGGGTCAGTCTAATTCAAACTCAGTTATTAATGCACAGAAGCAGTAATAATCAAACATCAAATAGACGACAGTCACAGAAATCTCGTATATCCAACTCTCGATATGAGAATTGGATAACGGCATATATAACACTAAACAGTGTCAAACGACAAATCAACAGTCCAAATCAAAATACAACTCCAAAGTATTGAATTTAACCAACGAAACAATTCAACAAATCGAAACATCAATTTAAAACTGTCAACTTTGATAGGGCTGCAGTACACGCACGCGTGTACTGCCTCGCCACTATCGCAGGAGATACACAAAAGATCAACGAACCAGAACAAAATGGCATCAACTCACTCAGAAGAGAGTCAAGTGCAATAGAAATGCATAGCGACATGCACAAGTGACTCTAACTAGTGAGTCAAGTACAAGTCAAGGCAGTGTACAATATTGAAACTGCAATTTCCAAAAATGAAGCAAGAAAACTCAATATGCAGAGAAACTGCAAATACCCAAAATGAAGCAATAACTCAATATACAAAGAAACTGCAATCACAATGAATGCGAGGGGCAAACTGCACAAAAGAAAGCAGAAACAACTGCACAATAAAACTGCAGTTGAAACTGGTACAAAGACAAGGGCAGACCGCAACTAAACTACAGTCACCACAATGTCACCAGGGCAATGGTTCAACATGAAATGAATCAAAGGAATGCAATTGATATTAAGTGAATGGCAACAAGTATTACATCAGTGAGCAATTCAACAAATGCATATGCAAGTCCCGATATAACAATGGTGCAGCAACAAGGGATACTAATGCATATACATACAACATAGAGTGTGAACAGAGGTAAAAACTGCCATAACTCTAAGCATCAAATAAATTATCAAAAGAAAAAGGTACCCAAGTATGGGTAGCAGACACAATGCCACACCAATGACTGATACGAGAATTATCAGATTAGTGATGCTAAACCCAAGCCAATCTACAATGGACAATTGGACAAAACAAATGATATCCCTACATGGGACTGGAAACTCCAAAGCTAACAACAACCAAGTTCAAATGAACATAGGCAGCAAGCTCCAAATACAATGCAGCAGAGCATATATGTATATAACAAGCATGCTGCGCAGAAGAACAAAACTTAACGATGCCAAGATCAACATAATTAGAGGCAACTAGCAGCTACATAGTAGCAAACAAAAGTATAGCCTCTATAATGAAAAGAAAGTGAAGATTCAATTATCAATGCTACTGCCCCGAAAATCAACCAAATGCACTGCATCACGTATACAAGATACGGGAACCAGTGGAACAAGATGTCACAAAACTCAAAAGCAACTACAAAGAACATCATCAATTCGAATGACAAGTGCACTAAACTATAACAGTGCAATCCCAAATTGAAACAGCGAGTAGTACAAATTAATGCAGACTGAAGAGAATGAATATACAGTGAACTAAGTCATGGATCCAACCAGCAATGTCATAGAACAGATAGTACAGTTCGAACATGATCACCAGTGAATAATATATACATACGTACTCGAGGCAACATGGAAACAGTGCCAGTGCCAAAGTCACAGAGATAAAATCAAGCAATTAGTGGTTATAATTTCAACGAAGTCAAAGTCGAAATCACCCAAAATTTAGTCTGTGTACAAACATGGAAACAGTAGCAAGTTCAACCACGACCGAAGTCTGGAATCATCACATAATATCACAAAAGTTAGTCTGTAAAAAATCCTTTACTAATCAAACCAAAAAAACAGTGTCGAAGACAACCAAACAAACGAAATCAACAATAATTCAATTTCCAGGAATTTAAACAAGTGAACTAGGGAATCGTTTCCACAACAAAACAATTTCGCAAATCAAAGTGGCCGAGATACAGCCATAACAGTAATCAACAAGTCAAGAAACCCAAACAATCAAAGAAACGAACTATATCTCAGTTCAAAATCGCATAAAAATTTCAGAGCCAACAACATTCGATGGAGGGAATTGAATTAGAAGTGAGTGTTGAACACTCACCTTTGCCGAAGCGAAGACGAGCACGGCGAAGGCAACGTCGATCTACTGAGCAGGCAATGAATCTTCGAACGAGCTATAATAGGCAGCAGAAGCCCTAGTTTTTCATACGAACGAACGAAGAAGATTGTGGCCGCCATTCTTTTCATTTTGATTTAGGGTTTGTCAATGAAAAAGAAGGGAAGGAATGGGTTATTGAACGAATGAAAATTGAGAGGGGGATCGAGTTATAATCCATTATCACGGTAACAATAACCATGAACGTGGGCCAATATTTAATTTCAAAGCCCACTATTCTTTTTTTTAACAATTTATAAAAGAATTTTCACTCAAGTTTAAAAACAAAACTTCAATTAGCGATTAGCAATTAACAACGATTCAATCGTTATTTTGACTATAAATAAAATTTACAAAATCCCGGGTTGTTACATTTGTGAGGTGGATACGGAAGGTACTATGGGTAGTACCTAGGACCGATGCGGTTATTGGGCTTATAGCTACATTTATATATCAATTATTAGGTTTTGATCTACTAGGGAGTAGATGAGCACGATTCACGCACAGAGGCGAGAGTATTATGAACCCAATGAATCTAATATAACTGTAATTGGAAATAAAATGGTATATGTAGAATTAAGCTTAGAAGTGTATAATTTGTCCATTCACCAGAACTTTAGTTCGGACTCACTCCTCATAACATCCTACAGGTTTGGTAGATGGCAGAGACTTTCCAGCTTTGAGACACTTGTTTAGAAAGTGTTATTATATTGGTGAGTATTTAATTACTATTATATTTTAGTCAGTTCCGCTGTGAAATATTTATCTGAACTCTGATATATTTGTCTTTGCCTATTTGCAGGATACCAAAAACCCAACTCGAGCTTCAGTGGGCTTGGATTTTAGCATTTTTTTGAAAAATCCGGACCAACTGGAATTCGGGTTGTTACATTTGGTATCAGAGCCTAGGTTTAGGATTCCTAGGTAGATAGTGAGTGAACGTATTTTGATTTTTGAATAAAATATAAATATATTATATACTAAAATCCAAATAGTCCCCAATTATAGATTTTAACGCATGGAAAGTTTTTAGAAGTATATTTATGCATAGTTTGCTAGTTGGATTTGGAATGATCCAAGGGTGTTGAGCCCTAAGTTATTACTGTTTTATAGTGTACAATAAGCCATGTTTTGAGAGAAGATTGAGATCCATATGTTATAGGAAGTGGGGAAGTTCCCTAGGGATAGTAGGAAGAGTGTTTTTATTTTGGAAGGAATAAGAGGTTTTAGTAAGAAAAAAATCCACTTTAGGTCTAACCCAATAAAATGAAACTTTTGGAATTGAAAAGTTGAAAAATATAATTGTTAATATATTTGAGGAAGTAAATATTGGGTTTTTGAAAAAATAAGTGGTATGAAATTTAAATTGGTTTTTATATGATATAAATTTTGTTAAAAGTGAAAGTCTTTTTGAAGAATTATAGAGCATGTATAGCTCGCTAGTGTCTTTGTAGGTAAACACAGATTTTAAAATATAAAAACTTAGAGTGTGTTAAGTATCGAAAACGTAGGTTACAACATTTATTGTTGTAATAGGTATTTTCAGTAAAAATAAAGGAAGCATAGACTATGACACTATTGTTTTAGTAGGTGACTCCCAAAGTAAATGTTTTTACATAGCATATGGGATTCATTAATATTTATTTTAATTAAATCCATATATTAGTATTTTTGGGTTGTAATAACGATGTTTTACGCAACATCTGTTTTGACCCAAATGAGTTTTGGAGATAATTTCTAAAGTGGTTTGTATGTACACTTATTATTTAAATAAGTATATGAAAATATTTTCTAATTATGAAAATATTAAAGCAGTTTTGAAAATGAGTTCTTTTGAAAAATAATGCACGTTAAATTAATAAATTTAGTAGGAAGTATCTTATGTAAGTAAATATGGAGTAAACATACTTTAATATTTTGGAATGAAATAAAAAATGAAATAATTTTCTATGAATCACAAATAAAGATGTTTTGTACAAGTTATAAGGAATACGTGAAAGAGATGTACAAGGTATGGAAAGCACCATATTTTGTATAGCCTATTTCGATAAAATAGAAAATAAATTCCTAATAACTTCACATAAACATGAAATCCTCCTTTAAAGGATTCATAGAAGGTTTTAGCGTTAATGGTTTATCATAAGAGGAAGTAATTCCAATACATTAAGGTATAAAACCATTAAGTGTTGTAAGTTAGAAACTCCTTCAAGGTTAAGTAATTTGAAGAGTAGGAAAGTTAAGAGCTTTTTGATAAAATGATTGTTCTTATCTACTCCAATTTTAGTAAATTTGAAAATCTATGAAAAGAAGATATTTTGAAAACATGTGAGGATATTTTTTTTAAGTCAAGAAAAAAAATAAAGTTTTAAAACAAGCAAGACATGTTTTAAAGAAAAATGGTTTGGTGAAAAAGTAAATAAGTTTTTGGAAAGATAAAATTTTAAGTAATCAAGTACCTTTGAATTTCATAGGAAACTTTAAAATAACACTTTCAAATGTGAGAATTTTAGGATTTAATGTTTCAAAAATTTAGAAGCTTTAATTTTTGAAGTAAAATGAAGAATACCAAATCAAACCAGACTTTTAAATATGGAGTAGATAGGAATCATTTCCTAGGTGTAACGGGAAAAGTATAAGGCTATAGTAGTAATTACTCCTAATAGTAATAATGAAAGTTCCCATAAGGTGTATAGGACACTAGTGAGAACCTAGAAATGTTGCTTCATATGTGTAGACTATAGAAGAATAGTGAAGTGATATTAGTAAGATAGTAAGACACACGTGGTTGGGAAAAGTAGACCTTAGTTGGGGAAAAATGAAAGCTAAAGAGAGAATTTCCCCAAGCTTAGTCGTCTTTTTAGACAGAGACTGCATAGATTGAAATCCTTATCCATTGTAGTAAATGAGACTTAGTTATTCCTTTTTTGAGCATGGAATAGAAGAGATGAATAGATCTTATTCGTCATGAGTAATACAGTGAAAGTTGGGAACAAGTAATAAGTGGCAGGAGGAGCATATGAGTTACTTGGATTCCTAGAGTAGGACCTTTCTGTGTTAGAGTGGACATGGTCCTAGGCCTCCTAGCCCTAGATGATAGCTGTGTTTAGTTGCTATATTATAAGAAGAGTAAAAGCAGATAAAAGGTAACTAAAAGAAAACAGTAAGATCTAAAGAAAGCAACACAAACATCAATAGAAATAAATGAGAATTGCAAAAGAAAAATACATTTTTCCCATAAATTAAGCTTGGGAAAAAGTTTGAAAAGAAAAATCTTTCTTATATAAACCATGCTTGGGAAAGAAAATAGAGATTTTATAGGATAGCGGCGCAAGTTCTAAGTACGGAGGGAGAGGTACGCAAGAGTAAAACGGAGAAATGTGAAGTTTTCCATTTTCTACCTTCTTTTTGACATAAGAAATCAAGTTCGGAAATTTAGATTTTTCTGAAATTCGAATATTAAAAAGTTGTATGGTAGGATTTGGATGGAAAATTCGTTGAACTACACCCCTATTCAGTAGGAGTGTGGGAAAAATTGGATGAAAAATGTTTTGAGTTTTCAAAGATTGCATTCATATAGAAATTACAAGTATATTTAGGATGTATGCATCATATTTTAAAATAAATTTTTAAAGAAGAAAAGCATTCATATAGGAGGTACCGCTTAGAAATTCATGTACATGCATATATTTTGTATGGAATAACACTTTTGCATAAGAACACGGATGGTCGCAAAATTGGATGTACACAAAATGGTTGTGATTAATGCGAGAAATTACATAATTTTACCCTTGTCGAATTTTGGGGATGAAATTTCCTAAAGGGTGAGAGAATGTAACACCCCACATTTTATTGATAGTTAAATTAAAATAAATTTAATTGATAATTATGAAAACAATAAAAAATGAATTTTTGCTAATGTTGGAATTTGACTCCGAAACTTATACCATTGTGTTTGTGGCAATTTTCTGATCAACTTACATATACAATATTTTCTGAATGGACTTCAAACGGAGAAGTTATAGCCGTTTGAAGTTTTAACGTCAAAAACAATTACATATGCAAACATGGAAATTTTA
This sequence comes from Allium fistulosum, assembly GCA_030737815.1. Classification (NCBI taxonomy): domain Eukaryota; kingdom Viridiplantae; phylum Streptophyta; class Magnoliopsida; order Asparagales; family Amaryllidaceae; genus Allium; species Allium fistulosum. The sequence goes on along the minus strand of CM060905.1, from coordinate 1,027,875,589 downwards.
TCAATTATAAACATTTGCGATGAATTCATAGGATATTTATAGAAGTAGTAACAAATTTATTATGTTTGTAATGAATGTAAATTATTAAGAAAATTAGATGTAAGAGGAAAAAAATAAGGGGAATAATTAACAATGCAAACAGAATCAGCTAAAAAGTGCAGTTAATTAATATGTGAATTAATATTGGAGATTAATATATAACGTATGCATATGTGTGTGTGTGTGTGCACGCGCGCGCGCGCGTGTGTGTATCAGATCCCTCAATTTAAAGAGGTTTACGTATAAATGTAACAAGTAAATGTTCAAATTCATATCTGGATAATAAATTATATATATGCATATTAAATATATATGTTAATTGAAAGGTGGAATTAATTGACATGCTAATTAATGAAACGTTATAATGTGTAAAATATTAATTAATAAAATTAACTAATAGAGGTGACATGTTAATCTATTAATGGGGCTATTAAGTAGGATTGTAACGTAATCAGTAGAAAATGTCAATTAATAAGGAAATGAAACAATAGTTGACCTAGATTTGAATGTGTACATATTGGCAGTATATTGCTGCAAATAAAAATTAATTGAAGGATCAATTAAAAAGAGGATTAATTAGATAAGTGGTGGGCTGCATCTATATAAGAGAGAACGTAATGTAATTCGTTCCATCAACCGTCACTTTCTTCATCCCTCTCTTACAGTAAACAATGACTTCTTTCTTCATTCTTTTCTCCTATTTCTCACAAATATTCACCAAATAAATCCAAATAAAATATATGTGAACAAAATAGAGAAATTGCAACAAATTAAAGGAGGGATGTTGTAGAACGGCGTAGTAATTTTAGAAGATAGAGATTTAAAGCTAAGGACGACAAATGAGTGGATTTAATTATATATCTTTTACGTTTATGATATATTATCGTTAGATTGCCGTTAAATAATTTTATTCAGTATTTATTTCAGTAATTAATTCTGTTAATTAGTTATGCCGAGACTGTAAATTGTATAAGAGAGCTTATATTTAATTAATATTAAGCTTGACAGTTAGAGAAAGACATAAGCCTAAAAGTAAGAAATTTACAATTATTTACATCTATTTTAAAGTTGAAATTTAGCCTGTAAATGTTAGCTTCTTTTTATTCCTTTTTATGCAAATAAATTAGTTAAAGAGAAGAATTCACAAATATAGACTAAAATAGAAGAACACTAGATTTACAGAAATTAGATGTAAAATAAAAAAAGCAGAACTAAAAAGAGAAAAATAGAAATTTGCAGTAAATTATGCTAAATTGGGGAAAAATAAATAAAAAGGGAAAACCTCGTAGCTTGATTTGGAAGTAAATGATAGATTAATTGGTTGGTTTAGAAAAGAGAATACATTTCTATAGTTTAATATTTGAAAGATAACAATAAACATAATTGCAAGAATAAAAAGAAATAAAAAGGGAATTAGTGTAAAATAGAGAAATTACTGTATTTTATATTATCCAGTAAGTAAAGAAATAATAAAAGAAATATCTTGCTGTTACAGATTATTGTTTATAGCATTATTTAGTATTAAAACATGGAAATGGATTTTTAGCATAGCTTTTTGTAACCAACCAAATAGAATAGAAATATTTTCTAAAATATAAGAAAATGAAGTGACAAATTAAAGGAATTAAAGAAGGAATCAAGTTAATTATTAGATAAGAATAGAAGCTATAGACAGAAATGTAACTAGATCTGCATATACTGCACAGATAATAGAATAAAAGTAAAGCAGTTATTATGATAAGTAAATTTGTGACAGCTGGACGTAGTCCCAAGTCAAGATTGTCATATAATATAAGAGATTTAAAGAGAATTCAATATCATAATAAAAAAAGACAAACTAGAATAGAAAAGAGACGCTTGTAATTATATTTATAATATATAGATTATAAAAGAATACAGTAGTGACAATTGTAAGTAAAATTATAACATAGGTTATAATTAAGTAGAAAGATCATAAAAGGCTTATTTTAAGACTTAAATTAAGTTAATAAGCAAATGGAGCAGAAATAACAGAAGAGGCTTATTTTAATAAACCTAGATCTTGGATTAAGTTAATAAGCAAGATAATAGAAGTGGTCCATACCAACAGCATTCCCTTTCAGTCAGGAACTGATGGTCTCACAATAGTTAAGTGAGGCTGGGACAAGGTTATGCTAATTAGGGTAAATAAGTAGCCAACAGAATAAGAAAAGTAAACTAAACGCAAAATAAAAGATTAGACTTAGGGTCTAATAAAAGAGTGAGATGCGTTTGAAGCAGCCCAAAGGATGAAGAGCCCAACGAAGCAGTTCATCACAGATTTCAGCACAGAAGAAGCACGTCGAACTTAGTTATTTTGGGCAAGAAGGAAGTACGTGACTTCAACGGAACGTGAGGGTACTCTAGGATGGCCCTCTGTGGTAGGCAGAGCGAAGCAGTCCTCTGAAGGCAGGTCTGTAGGTGTTCCATCAAAAGAGTATGTCTTGAGTGCTTTTTCCATGGCAGGACCATTGTAGGCAGTCAAAAGTGGTTGATGTTTGGAGTAGGATATTCGTATGCCCTAATACTTGCAAGTAAGTTTTAGCGGGCAGGACCCAAAAGGATAGTCGCATGCGGATATCGGGCCAGCATCAAAACCAAGAAGCGAGTTCGAGAAAGACTAGAGTTAAACCTACAGTCCAATGATTCTTTCACTATCGAGACATTGGATGAGGGGCACATTAAATTGGACGTTTAGATTGTTTGCAGTATGGCACAGCCACTTAGCTCTTTAGAGGTCTTTCGATTAGTTGAGGGGTGGCTGCGTGGGGCCATAGCCACGATAAGAAAAGGGACAGACTAAGTAGAATATCTATATTGTAGGCCTAATGAGGCAGTCCCCGACTGAGTTCCGTACAAGATAGACCTTGTTAAGTGAGATTCAGGGAGTAGACAGAACGATTACGTATAGTCCTCAAGGTACACACTGGGTGGTACATTGTGGATGTCCGAGCATTAGTATAGACTAGTGCGGACGCAGTTTTACGTTTTCATAGTAGACGACGGAACATCTGTATTGTAGGTCTTACGAGGCAGATCTTTATAGATATATTCAGAGAATGCGATAGAAGCAAGACGATGGAGTCCTTTGCGAGGAGGATACAGAAGGTACTATGTGTAGTACTTAGGACCGATGCGGTCATTGGGCTTATAGCTATATATATATATATATATCAGTTATTAGGTTTTGATCTACTAGGGAGTAGATTGGCACGATTCACGCATAGAGGCAAGAGTATTATTAACCCAACGAACCTAATATAACGGTAATTGGAAATAAAACGGTATATGTAGAATTAAGCTTAGAAGTGTATAACTTGTCCATTCACCAGAACTTTAGTTCTGACCCCCTACTCATAACATCCTACAGGTTAGGTAGATGGCAGAGACTTTGCAGCTTTGAGACACTTGTTTAGAAAGTGTTATTATATTGGTAAGTATTTACTTACTATCATATTTTAGTCAGTTCCGCTGTTAGATATTTATCCGAGCTCTGATATATTTGTCTTTGCCTATTTGCAGAATACCAGAAACCCAACTCGTGCTTCGGTGGGCTTGGATTTTAGTATTTTTGCGAAAAATCCGGACCCACTGGAATTCGGGTTGTTACATAAACGACACGGCGATGACGAGTTTTGGGCTCGATCCCAATAGTGTTGTAGATTGTTAAGCGAATGTTTAGCATGGACTTGACCTTCATAGGCACATGCGATTTTTGCGACAGTGTCGCATACTGGCTAATGGGTTGAGACTTTTAGCTCAATAGTGTGGTATGTGGTAGGTGTAGAGTGCACTTTGGTTGGACCAGCGACATATAGCGATGATGGGTTAGTACTTCAAGCCCAATAGTGTTGCATTTGGCAGCACACAAGTTGGGACTTTGAGCTCAATAGTGCATATACGTCAGATGACGACGAGTTGGGACTTTGAGCTCAATAGTGTCGCAGTTGGTGGTACATGAGTTGGGACTTTGAGCTCAACAGTGTACATACTTTAGATGCCGACAAGTTTGGACTTTGAGCCCAACAATGTCGCAGTTGGTGGCACATGAGTTAAGACTTTGAGCTCAATAGATGCATACGTCAAGTGACGATGAGTTAGAACTTTGAGTCCAATAGTAACGCAGTTGATTCGACATACAAGCTGAGAGCTTGAGCTCAATAGTATGCATATGACTAGACTTTAGATATATTATCGTGAAACATTAGCATACGATGTCACTATGATATTATATTGTATTTAGTTGACTGGTTGGGTGCAGATGACATAGGTTAAGGTATGGTTTTCGAGCATAAGTCTTATTTTATTAGCTTACTAGTATTATACACTTATATAATGCGTTTCACTCACCAAACATGCGTCTGGTCTCCTCTATCATTTTCTTCTTTTTAGTTATACTCCGATAGGTCGATAGAGATGACTAATGGTAACTCAAAGGCGATGGTATGATGGAGACATACATTTATTTATGAACCATATACTATTGTATTTCATTTATTCTTAGACATTATACTATGTATGTTACTAGTAGAGAAATGTTGTGGTTGGATTTATTTAATATTGTTTTGTTGATTGGAATTATATTATTGATTACTATTATATTTTATTTATTCCGCTATGAGTTGCAGAACGTGTGGAGTCTTTTAGATGGCTCTATGATATGTTTTATATTATACCTCAAAACAATCCGCCGTATGCGAGGTTTGCGATTTCTACGTCATTTTATGCATAAATCTGGGTGTCATAGATGGTGATTTGTTATAGAGGCGCTTCCCTAAGGATTGCAAAGTCCTAAAAGAAAAGTGAAGGTTCTTTAATTGTTATTAAGTGAGTCACATAAAGAGGAAATGCCCAACATTAGAAAGTGGAGGGCAGGTAGTTAAACTTAAAGGTTAGTCGTAGTGCCAAACTCATCTAAGCTAGTATAGAATGTGTTGGGAAAGAATATCACTCTTAAAGGCATGCTTTTTGTTTTTGATATATCTACCAGGGTACTTCCATTGCAAAAGAGTTACAGATTCCCTATGCCAATATGCCGTAGGGAAGATGTAAGGAAATTCTTTTTCCTTACATCATCCAATTTCTCTACATCATCCCTACGCCTTCCTATGCCATCTTCCTTGTGTTTGCTCCCTATGCCAGCTTTCATATGCCTTTATATGCTAAATTCCCTACGCTTTCCTTCCATCGGTCATTGTTTATTAACTAGATATAACTTAACTTTAAAGGTTATTAACTATAATATAGTTTTGATTTAAAAAGTTAGTATAATTTACTATAGGTTAAATTCAATTTTAAAGTTATGTATAATATAATTTTCTTTTTAACAGTTATGATAATTTGAATTCAATTTTAAACTTTATCGTAATCTAACTTTAATACTCCAATTCATCAAAATTAAGTATTAGTTGCTGTTAGTCAAATATCCAAGAAGATAGTTAACTTATAAGATCGAGAATCAAACTAACTTCGAACGAATCGAAATTTTATATTTTAGCTTTTATAGCAACAATAACAATTTTGTACGGTTGGATTTAGAAAAATAAAAATGCAAACAGTAACTTCATTTTAAATTAGTCATTTACGTTATAAGTTACCTAGAATTTCATGTAGAACAACTAATTAAACAATGATTACGTTCATGTTTCAGCTTTTTAATTAATACAACTTTCATCTTAAAATTTAAAGTTGTTATGTTTAATCTAAATTTAAACTCAATTTAAAAGTCATATATATAACTTATTTTAGTTTTCATTTAAATTTTAAAGGTTTATATGATTTAATATTAATCTAAATTTAATTTATATAATTTAATTTTAAATCAAATTGTAAAATTTATTAATTATGCTAATTTTAAAAGATATTAACTATAAGATAGTTTTAATTTGAGAAATATTATAATTTAAACTTAATTTAAATTAAATCTAAAAGTTAATATAATTTAATTTTCGGTTTATTAGTTTATAACTTAATTTCAACTTAAATTCTATTAAAATAGTTATTGTAATTTCGTTTTAATACCCTATTGTATTATGGAAAATATAGGGCATTAAAAATGCAAAGGGAAGGTGTATGGATTTCCTCACGTCTTCCCTGCTATTTGCCTATGAACTTTGAAGTGCTTGGGGAAGACATAGAGATTTTCCTATGCATTCCCTAAGCATAGTAGAAATTTGTAAAACAAGATTTGTGTAGGTATTTTCCTATGCCTTCCTTATAATTTTCCTACGAACTTTGGAATGAATGGGAAGGAGAAGAGATTTTCAAGATTGACATAGGGAAAGCGTAGGGATTTTCCCATGCCTTCTCTATGCTTTCCCTAAACACTTTGGAAGGTGTATGAAAGGTGTAGGGATTTCTCTATGCATTCCCTAGTTGAAAATTGAGAAAATAAGTTTGGCATGGGAAGGCATAGGGATTTCCTTTCGCATTCCCTATGCTTTCCATACGTCCTAACGTTTTATCGACGCTGCGCTTATGTGGGGGTGACGTAGGAAATTTTTGGTTGGAAAACCAATCATTTTCTAGTAGTGGAAGTCTTTTCTATATATACCCTTGAGCGTTTCTCGTAAGCATATTAAAAGAAAACAAAATTATAATACCAAAATATGATATTTGGAATACAAATATTTATTCGAAAGGATAAAACTAGGCAATATTTTAGTTTGCACTATAAAATATTGTTGTGTAAAAGAATTAGTATATTGAAAAAATTATGTATGTAAGTATGTGTGTATCAATGCACGTTGTCTATCAAATGAAATTTTAAATTTTAGTGTGACCATTATTTCTTGGAATTCAGTAGAATAAACCAACACTGAAGTTTGAAAAGAAGAATCAACATGTATCTCGCGTGAAAAAAGATACGAAATACTGACATTAAATGAAATATGCGATTTAAGGATGAGTGCTACTATTCATCGCAAATTTCCTCTTTATAATATCCAAACAATCTTTTAAAAAGAAGTATTTTTAATATTCTTTCTAACACCCACCTCTTCATTATTTCTTAGTTACCATTCAATTATCTTGCCAATTAGCAGTTTAAACCCTAAAATTATCTTCTTCAACAATTCATTAAAATCTCACAAATTTGCACATTCAGAGGATGGGAGAAGGAAATCAAGAGAGAGATGGCAATATGAAATCGTAGGTATTTTTGAGTTATTTAATTTTAAATTTCTTTTTTTTACCAATAATTCAATCGTGGCCTGCAGATGGTAAAATTCGACCTTGATTGACATCATTAAGTCGTTTGCATAATACATAGTCAGTGTTACAACGTCGTTCGTAAAGTTGGCCAATTGTGTTGTATATCGTCGAATGATACGTTTGTATGTTTTTTTTGCATAAATCTTGAACCTTTTACATTGCCTCTGTTGATAGGAAACGAATAGTGTTTTGCGTGCATGAAAATGTAGATGGAGAAGCTTTAAAATTTGGATTGTCGTTTCAAGAGAAGTTTTTTTCAAAATAAATTTGGGTAATGAATAAGGGCGTTAGGGAGTGAAGGTGGGTAAAAGTAAGAAACATATAATATGGAGAAAAAAATTGGAAATGGATATCGATAGGTAAACAAAATGGACATCGGACGCATGTTAAATAAAAGTATGATTTTCAGACATCGAACGCCTATTTAATAAGCGTATAGACTCAGACGCATATTAAATAAACATTTGACCGTTGGTCAACTCCCTGAATATTAATTATTAAGGGTTTAATATTCAGTTACTGAATATTAAGCCATTAAGTTGTTGGAGTTGCTCTAGATAGTAAAACTTCTTTTTTAATTTAAGTTTTGGGTAAAAATTAACTTTTATATTTAAAAGTAGTAAATAAATTTAGGCCTGTAAACGGATACTTTCTGTAATAACCCAGAATTTTAGTCAATTGGTTTTAAAATATTTAATTTATTGCAGATATTAAAATATTAGTTTTATAAGTCAAATAGCTTAAATTTCAAATATAAAAATTTATTTGAATATGTGAATCGTGGATTTGATAGTTGAATCTTAGATTTAATGTGAATAAAAATGATTTCAAAGTCCTGTTTATAAATAAGAATGATAATGGAAAGATTATTAATTTAAAATTAAAGTAATTCAACTGGTTTAATAATAATTCGTTTTACTTGACGTGTGAAATTATCATCTCGGAACGTCATCTTGGATTTTGACGAAACCAGTGTCATTGGATCCGGAATAGAGAATTATGATATGTCGTCAATTGGATGTATCGTGTGGTTGTGCAAGTATGAAACACGTAGAAATTAATTAGATAATTTAATATAATATAATTCAATTTTAAAAACTAACTTCTGTATATAGTCGAATTAGGTCTCGATAATAGTTCCATTGTGTTCGGAATAGGGGTATTTACTGTAGAACGTCAGCACGCTTCGATTGAAGTTCGCGATTTTGGGATCGTATATTGCCGGATATTTTTGAATAAAATAATACGATGCCATCCCTCTCCACTATTCTTCCCATCCCCCCACCATACTCCAAACCATACCCTTTATACTTCAGCCCACTATTCACACGTCCTATCCTCTACCATCTCCCCTTATAAAGTTCCACCATGACCAAAGAAGGAAAAAAAAGAGAGTTTGAAAATCCAAATCAAAGCATAGCCTCATCTAACGGCTGTGGATGATCGGAGCCAATCCATGTCGTTTTAGGCCTCGACATCAACTGGAGAATGTTGGCGATGACAAGGTAAACTCAATCAACGATGGTGATCAGCTAGTTCAGCGCGAGGTGGCATCAGTTTTCAGTTGAACGTCGTTCGTCTTTTGGATTCGTTGAGGCTGACGATGGCGAGGTGGTGGGCTGCGGTGGCATTACAAGGTCGGGGGTGACGAGGGGATGCTAGGGTGTGGGTATGGCGACGTGACGAGGTCATAGGCGACGGTGAAGTGGGAAAACGTCGGAGTTGGGTTTATTGATTTTAACAGCGGAGGAGGGGGAGTTAGGTGACTGCCACGACGTCATTGGGTTTGTCGAAGTCTAGGGCACCTGCGGTGGTGATGCGGCGGCTCCTGGAGTGGTGAGGCGGCGCTGGTGATGGAAGGAGTGGACGCTGGCTTTGGAAATTGCTATTTGAACGAAGGGAGGAGATAGATGGTGATGGAAGGAGAGGACACGGGCTTTGGAAATCGCGGTTTGAACGAAGGGAGGAGATAGATGGTGATGGAAGGAGTGGATGCGGGTTTTGGAAATCGTGTTTTTAATGAAGGGAGGAGATAGATTAGTAGCAGGTTAATTTATGTAATTGAGGTTAATAAAAGATAATGATGTAATTAATTTTATAATTATGTTATTTAAATTAGCTAATCTTATAATCGCGATAACTTATACGTTTTAGATCCAAATCGAACGCAGTTAGTCACGTCGCGCTTGTATCAACGTTGGCTACACTATGAAATTGGATTGGTGGCGATTGGATCTTATGGAAATTTTATGCTAAATCGAACGTCGTTTGATTTAGACGGAACCAGAACACATAAGCAACAATTGGAATTTCGGTGAGTTAAACTCACATTTTTGGTTAACCAACAATGTTATATAGTCGATAAAAATTATTGATTGGATGTTTGGATGTTTATATTTTGATTGGTTTGTTTTTATGAATTGTCGCTTTTGGAAGCAGTTAATTTATGAAATCAATTGCAGAGGAACAGGTTGGAGGGATCCAACAGGATTCCTTACCACTGTTGAATTATATATATATATATATATATATGTATGTATATGTATGTATATTTATATATTTATATCTGTGTGTGCGGTCGCGTTGATATATATGAGTTGTGATATAGAGGAACATGTTGGAGGGATCCAACAGGATTCCTCGTCATTGTTGATTTTAATTTCAATAATATTCCTAACATATGAATTACTGAAATATTAAACCTGATTGTTGACCCTATTGGTTATGACATTTCTATACGTTCAAACTTAATCGTGTAAGAATAGAAAATCATTAACAATGTTTGTTAAGTGACGAGTTAACCTATGATCGAATTTAATGCCAGTAACTAACTTAGACGGTTAATTAAATTAAATGGTAGCTTATTTAAGTACCATAGTGATTGTTAAGCCTCCTAAATCGAAAAGTTTTATATTCAAATCAACTTCAGTTTACATCAGTTAAAAAAAATGTTTTAAAATATATTATTTTATTTAAAATGTTTAAAGATATATTAATATTATTTTAAAGTTAACGATTATTAGTTAAGCTAATCGTTTTATTTAAAGTTAAATATTATGTTTAAAGGTTAATTATCTTTGTTTAAAGTTAATTTATAATATTGTAAGTAAATAATTATTATTTAAAATTGATTATTATTTAATGATAATTATTGAAAATCAATTATGGTTTAAAGTTTATTGGATAAAAAAAAGTGATTTATTATTTTAATAGTATTGTTTAAGTTTAATTATTATTAAAATAATGTTGTTTAAAGTTAAATTATTTTTATAATAATTTTGTTCAAAGTAAATTTATTATTTTATTTATATTATTTAAAGATAATTTATTATTTTATAATAATGGTTTAAAGTCTATTATTTTTAAAGGATATTTCTATATTAATATAACTTGCTTTAAAGTTATTATTATTTTGTTATTAATAGTTTTTCAAGTAAATCATTTTATTTGAAATGGTTTGAAGTTAACCTAATACTTTTGAAATGATTATTAAAATCATTGATTTGTTTAAAAATGGATTTAACTAAATACAATAACCTACTTATTTAAAAGAGTGTTTTAATAATTGATTTGATATTAAAGAAAACTTTATTGATTTATGTGATTGAAGAAGTTTTGTTTTAAAATAAGGAAAGTTTACAAAGGAGCTTTATAAAAGGTTTTGGTATTTTTATAAATAAGTTTATAAATAATCTTTGGACATTCATGGAAGGAGTTTTTTTTAATATTTCTAAAAGAGTTTTAGAAACAATTTTGAATATTTATAAAAGGTTTTCTATAAATAAACATGGAGGTATATAAAGTGTTTGCAAATGGATTTGGGTTTAAGCAAAGAAGATTTCAAAATGAAAGGAGATTTAAAAAAGGATTTGTTAAAGTTAATTATAAAAAGTATTTGAGATTTGGGTTTCTCTAAACTGACCTTTTAAACTAGTGGTATGGAACACCCGTTCCACACTTAACACCGAAGGAATAGTGTTTAGGGTTATCCTTATCTCCAATTTAAGTAACGTGTTTTTAAAATCCTTTTAAAGAGATTTGGAAATAATAAATCTTCACAAATGTTTTGTGAATATACTTATGTCAGCGAGATAAGTATATGAATGTTTTGATAAATGTTTTAGAAAGAGATTTAATAAACAAAAGTTGTGTTCTGAGGTTTAGTGGTTGCTATGGGTAATTAAATCTCTAAAATTGTTATTGTGTATTTGATAGTTAAATAATCGACTATCAGATCTTACCCAGTTTGACTTAGGAAGTATGATTGTAAATTCGAGTTCTCTCGTGAGGACTCAAATACTTCTAAAAGAAACGGGGTTAAGCCAATTGGGAATTATCGTTATTGGTTCAGAGAGATTGGGATCAGATATGTATCCAAAAACGACTTCGAACCGACATAAGTGTTCGAATGGAAGACATATTGATGAAGATGGTCGAAGACGGAGTTCTTTGAAGTGCAAGGGCTACTACTACTAATCCTGAGGGTGTTTCCAAAATGGATGTAGTAGAGATAGTGCCTTCGGTTTCGTTCGGACCCAGAATGAACTTGTAAGGGTGAATGCTGGCACTACATTGCTGTTTGGAGGGCAGTGTTAGCATTCCAAGTGGAATTACTAGAAGGAAATGATAAGAACGTAGCCTCTTCAAGCCCACACCTGGGAAATGAATAAAGCAGGAACGTGATGCAGGGCTATGTGGGTCGCTCCCATAAGGGTATGATCATCCCTGATCTAGTGTCGATATTCATGTTTGCTTCGGGGCCCATTAGGCTGTTTGATCGCAACCAAAGGGTGATCATATTCGGTGCTACTCAAGAAGGGGGTAGTGTAACATCCCGTATCTGGAGGCCAAAAGCTAAGCGCTACAGATGCTGTAGTCATATATAACATTAACTTTTGGTGATAAAATACGGTAATGCTAATGGTATCTATAATATCAGAAGCACTTAAATATGAACAAATCACAGATTTCAAAAACAACATTTTACTAATTACATTTCAATCAATAATTCATATCCAAGTTACAAAACCCCTTAATGTTTCCCAAGGAATGATCAAATATATCAATTACAAAATAAGCCAAGAGCGATATATGACGATGCCCTCTTGGTTGACCAGAGTCAATATAGTCATATTTGACTTAATACACATAGCAGAAACAAACAGAATAAAGTGTATCTCCTTATTAGCTATCCAACACCCACCTGCTCATCTCCGGAAGCTTTATTCGCCAAAACAACTAAAAAATGAAAACCTCGACCTTCAGCCAACTCAAATCAATTTTTGAGCACCCGAGAGTTTAAGGGAAAACAAAAACTTCGAGTCAGACATAAAGCCTGGTGTGAATAATACTATACATCTCGGTTATATTATGTTAAGTGAGACCACGCCGCTTAGCGGAACGGGTTTCCCCTCACTAACATCCTTTAAAATATAACTTTTGCAAATCTTTTCCCTCAACCAAAATTGGTTAAAATCTATAAAGCATCATTATGTAAACATACATATCAGGTAATAAATGAACTATCTGTTCGAACATTATAGTTTTGTTTGGCTAACTATTAACCTTTGGCTGACTCGGGCCTACCAAACAATATATCAAAATTTACCTAACATATGTTAGACATTCTTCTTTTGGACGGTCTATCCTTAACTATCTATTATATACTTCCCTTCTAGACGATCTGTCCCTAACTTAACATCTCCCAGGGTCACCAAATCCTAATGGTTTTGCAGGCTCACCAATAACCTATTTGTATACAAACATATATTCCTGTGTGTAATCATAATTTTAGTTTTACCTGTGATAAAGCCCTACACATTTGAATTTTGGACAAAATTAGTTGGGGCTAATAGCTAATGTATAGGGTGCGACCCTATACCAGTCTCATCTGGTATTCTAATATCTGAGTCATTTTACTTAGGGATCCCTTCTCATAATTTTCCTTGAAAACCATTTCAAAATGATTAAAAACCTTTAAATCAAACTCAAACAAGGAAAATCTATATATATTCTATGCTTTACTCAAAATCACCTTGCCATGTTATATATATACACTTTACTCAAATCTTAGTTGATGAAAACATTTAAGCCTTTGAAAGTCCCTCTTTCAAAACCATTGAAAGTACCCCTTTCGAAACCATTGAAAGTACCTCTTTCTAAACCAAGTAAAACCTTTATTTAATCTAGGCTGAAAGGCCAAAACCTTCCTTTCAAAACCATTGGAAATCCTTCTATTTGAAAGCTTTAAAAACCTTACAAATCTTTCTTTTAAAACCTTTAAACATCGCCTTTCGAAACCTTAGGAAAACCTTTCCTTTTAATCCTTTCGAAATAACCAGAATAACATTCCCTTTCGACTCCTTCGAAACCATTGGAAAACCTTTCTTCAAAACCTTTCAAAATCCTTGGGGAACCACCTCTTCGAAACCTTCATTTAAACCCTTTCGAATGCATTAAACACTAAACCTTTCGAAAGCCTTTGGGTTCAATTTAAAACATGTGGAAACCTTACGAAACCATTCAAAAATTTACTCCTTCGAAACCTTTGAAAACCGTCTAGGTCGAAACCATTTGGATTATGCCTTCAAGTAGAGCAAAAGGATCAGAAACTGATTAAAGTCGAAAGCATTCCTTTCATAATCCTTCCTAAGTAAAGAAGTGATGGTGTCTAAACCATCCGTTCGAAAGCATTGGAGAAGTGGTCAAGTTTAAAAAGCAAAACAACCCTTTCGAAACCCATCTGAGTCGAAAGGTAGAAATTGGCAGTTAAAAGGTTTCGACTTAGTCGAAAGCAGTCATCTAAAACAAAAGCGCAACCCAATCGAAACCATTTCTTTAAATCCATATGACCTAGTGGAAAGCCAACCAAGTCGAAAGCTACTTCGTCGAAAGCAAGCAGGTGCATTTTCTTTTAAAATAAAGTAATGCCTCAACCCTTTCGGAACCCCTAGTTTCGACCATATACCTTTCGCCTACATCCAATTCACTACGTACCAGTTCCCTGATACCATGTGCATTGGTTTCGACAGTGTTGGATGCAAAGGCAAGGAGGCGGAACCTGGTGCCGAAAGCATCGAAACAGTGAAAAATATGTAGATTAGTCCTTTTTAAACTATTTCTTTGTACATAAGCTGCCTTGTTTGTCAAATTATGACTGGTTGCAAGTTTCTCTTTTCTAAAAGTACTTCTGACTTTTCAGAATTAACAATTTGAATTTATTTACAAAAACCCCTTCTCCTTTTATAAATATATAAAATATTTAAGTCCCATACTTTAAATAATTTTATATATCCATTAAAACATTTAGGAAAATTCTACAAAAATTCCGGAAAATCGCTTTTTATATGTTTTCTAACATATATAAATTTCAGATCCAAACCATTAATTATTTAATCAGAAATAATTTTTAACCCAAAATAACATTTTCTTCACTAGGAAATTTATATAAATTCCACATAAATTCATAAAATTATGAAAATTGAAACTCATCTCCAAAATAATGTTTCTAGTCTATATAAAAAATCGCAAGGTATTAGAATGTCATTTAATAGGGTTTTAACACTAAAACATATCATAAAATCAATATGAACATGCATAAATCATCAACAAGTATATATAATCATTCCATCATTCAAAAACATGGCAAAACATTGCAAATAAATTCGGATTCATCTTAAAGCCGAAAATAATAAGAAATATGAGATGTAAACATTATTCACCTTAGCTTTAGAGATTAAAGAGATTGAGATGTGAATGGATTTGATTTGATTAAGTTTCTCCCTTAGCTTTTCTTAATCTTCTTCCTCTTTCTCTTGTTAATGGTGGCTGACCTTAAGTTTGAATTTTTTTTTGACAAATGAGAAATAAACGTGTATGGAGACACACGACCAAGGGTTTAGGGTATAAGAATGACCTCTTTCCTATTTTACCCTTATTTTAATTCATTGGTTAGGTGGCACGACTACCCCTTAATAAAATCAATTCTTAATCCCCTAATCAACACATTATTTTATTTAGTTTAACTAATTAAATATCCTAAATAATGTTACTAAAAATATGGAGTGTTACAAACTCCCCTCCTTAAAGAATTTCGTCCTCAAAATTACGATAAGGTACACAACACATCAACCAAAGAGGTAAAACATACCATCAAACAAGTTAGGATAAGTATCTCCAATCCTGCTTTTAGTCTCCTAAGTACAGTCTCTCTCATTGTCACTCCACTGGACTTTCACTAGTCCGACTCTAAGCCTCTTCTCATCTCTTGCAACAATACGAATTGTCTTTCTCACTATAGTCAAGTCCGGTTCTACCACTAAGTCATCTTGCACAGTCTGTGCAATGGTAGTCTCCAGGTCTCTAACACACTTTCTGAGTTGAGAAACATGGAAAACATCATGGACTCCTGCCAAACTGCTCGGTAACTCGACTCTATGTGCGAGTTTCCCGATCCTCTCAATAATACAAAAAGGTCCAAAGAATCTCGATGCCAACTTTCCTGATCTTCCAAATTTGATCACACCCTTCATCGGTGACACCTTAACAAAAACCTGATCTCCAACTGAGAACTCTAAATCTTTATGTCTTTTATCTGCATAACTCTTATGCCCAGGCCGAGCTTCCTTCATTCTAGCTCGAATGACCTCAATCTTTTCTGCAGCTTCTCTGACCAAATCGGGACCTAGAACCAACCTATCCCCGATTTCCAACCAATATACGAGAGATTTGCATGGCCTTCCATACAAAGCTTCGAACGGTGCCATCCCAATACTAGTCTGATAACTGTTGTTATACGAAAACTCGACTAAATGCAGATGGTCTTCCTATGATCCTTCGAAATCTAATACACATGCTCTTAACAAATCCTCCAAAATTTTGTTAACTCTTTCCGTTTGCCCATCTGTCTGCGGATAGTAAGCGGTACTCATCTTGAGCTTGGTTCCCAAAACTTCCTGTAGACTCTTCCAGAACTCGCTAGTGAATAAGGAATCTCTATCACTAACTATACTACGAGGAATTCCATGCAGTCTAACTATATTCTTTATAAACAACTTCGCTAAAACAGGTGTCATCTTAGTTGACTTAACTGGAATGAAATGGGCACTCTTGGTCAATCTATCCACTATAACCCATATACTTTCATTTCCTTTGTTCGACCTTGACAACCCATCGATAAAATCCATGGAAATAGAATCCCACTTCCATACCGGAATATCCAATGGCTGAAGCAGTCCACTTGGCTTCTAATGTTCAGCCTTTGCTTGTTGGAAATTCAGGTACTGCTTTACCCATAAGCCAATATCCCGCTTTATACCTTCCTAGAAGAAACTCCTCTTCATATCTTGATACATCTTAGTTCCACCTGGATGCATAGGGAACTTCGAACGATGGCATTCCTCCAAGACTTCTTTCCTTATGTTTCCTACACTTGGAATACATAATTTTCCTTTCTTTCTCAACCACCCACTCTGGTCAAGACTGAAATCTTTCAAGTCATCGCTCTCGGTTCCATCTCTAACTTCCTAATCCGTTTAGCTAATACTGGATCCTCCTCCTATTTAGAAGAAATCTTTTCGATCATCATGGTCGAACTTCCAAACAAGATAACACTGCGGTTTCTCCGTTAGACCCAGCCTCAAATCTCCACTGCACTCTGTAATCTGCTAAAGCTTCCAAATCTTTCCACTCAGCAATCATTACCAACACTGCATTCTGCTAAGTGCATCTGCAACTTTGTTGCCTTTCCTCAGTGTGTACTCAATCCCAAAATCGTAAGCGATAATAAACTATAACCACCTCTATTGTCTCATGTTCAGCTCCTTCCGAGAGAACAAATACTTCAGCGACTTATGATTTGTATATAACTCAAACCTCTCTCCCAAAAGGTAATGTCTCCACACCTTCAAAGCAAAAATAACTACAGCCACTTCCAAATCACGCGTCAGATATCTGACCTTATACGGTCTAAGCTGTCTAGAAGCATAGGCAATCACTTTATCTCTCTGCATCAGCACAACTCCTAACCCTGTTCCACACGGATCCGTATAAACCACCAAATCCTGATTCCCTTTCGGAACAACCAAAACTGGTGCATGGGTCAATAAGTGTTTCAAACTCTTCCTCACACTTATCGGTCCACACAAACTTCACATCCTTTCTCGTTAGCTTGGTCATCGGTGCCGCTATCCGTGAAAAATCCTTAATGAACCTCCGATAATAACCAGCCAACCCAGGGAAACTCTTTATCTCCGTCACTATCTCAGGTCTCTTTCAACTATTCACCGCTTCAATCTTAGTCGGATCTACTGACAACCCTTTCTCTGAGACTACATGACCCAGAAACTTCACTTCCTTCTTCCAAAAATGACACTTTGAAAACTTTGCCTTTAGCTGATGCTGCCTCAGCGTCTCAAGCACCACTCTAAGATGAACTTCATGCTCCTTATCATCCTTAGAGTATATCAAGATATCATCTATAAAAACCAATACGTACGTATCTAAGCGCTCTCCGAAAACTCGGTTCATTAAATCCATAAAGAATGTCGACGCATTAGTCAGTCCGAACGGCATAACTAACCATTCGTATGATCCATATCTGGTCCCAAACGCCGTCAAGGGTATACTATCCTCTGCTACTCTGAGCTGATAGAAACCCGTTGCCAAATCTAATTGAGAAAATATCTTGGCTCCACTCAACTGGTCAAACAAATCGTCAATCCTCGGCAATGGATATCGATTCTTTATCATTCTCTCATTCAACTTACGATAATCAATACATAGCCTCAATGATCCGTCCGGCTTCTTAGCAAACACTGCGGCTGCCCCTCAAGGTGAACTAGTCGGTCTGATAAAGCTCTTGCCTTCTAGATCCACTAACTGCACCTTCAACTCCCTCATCTCTGTAGGGGTCATTCTGCTTGGCGGCCTACTCACTGGTTCTGCTCCCGGAACCAAATCTATCCGAAACTCAATGGCTTGTTTTGGTGGCAATCTTACTACAGGCTCAAAAATATCTGCGAATTCTCTAACCACAAAAACTCGACCCGGCTCATCTTCCAACTCCATGACACCTAACAAAGCATTCACCTCACCGCTAGAACCTTCTATGGTAAAAACAATCATATCGCTACAATCAGGGTGTCTAAGAGATATTTTCCTATCTTGGAAAAATATCCTAGCATCGTACTCGCTTAACCAATCCATCCCAAGAATAATCATGAATCCTACAAAATAAAACACATGCAAACTGCAAACAAAATTATGACCCGACAAGGCAAACTCTAACTGGTCACATCTCAACCCTAGAGTTGCATACCCTCATGTTGGATTCGCAACCCGTAAGGAAGTAACTAAATATGTGGGTTCTAGGTTAAGCTTATCTATCAAACATCTAGATATAAAAGAATGCGATGCACCAGTATCAAATAGAACACTAACAGACATACCATGAATCTGAAGCGTACCTCCAAAAACTGCCTTTCCTTTCTCACGAGCTGTTGGCTTCGAAGTAGCAGGCTCCAATGCATACACCTTGCCCCTTCCATCCTTAGCGGACTCCTTGCATTGATTCTTATAGTGGCCTATCTGATCGCAGTTGAAGCATCTGATGTTCGTCTTTCTGATCACCTCTTTTGCCTTTCCAGTACGACACTCACCGGCGAAATGGCCCTTCTTGTCGCACTTGAAACAGACCACCTCAGACTTTCCCTTCTTGGCTGCTCCACCCTTCTGAGCACCCTTCTTGTGAAAGAGTTTCCTCTTCTGACCTTGCCCAACTTGGACTTCTTTCACCTTATTCTTCTCCTGACAAGTAAGCATCTCTTCGTGTCTCTAATATGCGGTAAGGTAGCTCTGGCCAACTCAGGCTTCAATCCCCTAATAAACTTCTCATTCCTTTTCATCACCGTGTCCACAACAACATAACCATATATGGCTAACTCTTCATACCTACTAGCATACTCCAGAATAGTCATCTCTTCTTGTTCTAGCTCAGCAAACTTACGGATCAAAACAAACTGCACCATCACTGACATGAACCTCTCCTGGAACCTCCTTTTAAACTCTGTCCATGTCATGGTCTCCTCATCCACTGCCACAGTCACACTATTCCACCAAAATAAAGCAGCTCTCTAAAGCTGTCTAGAAGCAAGCCTCCTCTTCTGCTCATTATTGAGCCCCAAGTCTACAAAGATTCTCTCACCGTACGACAACCAATTATCCACCTCTATAGCATCCTCGGTTCCGATAAATGGCTTCCCTCCAAGCTTAGTATAATCTCCGCTCAACTTAGCATAATTGTTAACTACTGGAACTTCTGCTTCTACAACATCTCCTCCTACCACTCCAGCTGCAATTCCAGCTTGCATCATATTTACAAAAAAACTGATACATAGCTCTCATGTCCATCTGCGGAACTCCGACACCTACATTCTCTGCTTGTGCCTGACCTTGGGTCCTCCTCACATTAGGTCTGGCATTCCCCTCGGTGCCCTCCCCTCCTGGGTTAACTCTTCCTCTTCTACCATCCATATCTGTATTCAAACTTCATGAGATACAGAAAAATAACCTAACAAAGATAGGAGACTAGAGGTAAAGCGTATACTTATATATAGCAAATACGGGTACGTTACTATAGCGTTATCTCATACCCTAATCCTACTCTAATTCCTAAGGATTTAGTTTTCAAAAATCATTTTTTTAGTTTAAAGTTATTCATAAACCTATGCTCTAATACCAAGTTGAAACATCCCGTATCTGGAGGCCAAAAACTAAGCACTACAGATGCTGCAGTCATCTATAGTATTAACTTCTGGTGACAAAATACGGTAATGCTAATGGTATCCATAATATCAGAAGCACTTGAATACGAATAAATCACAAATTTCAAAAACAACATTTTACTAATTACATTTCAATCAATAATTCATATCCAAGTTACAAAATCCCTTAACGTTTCCCAGGCAATGATCAAATATATCAATTACAAAATACGCCAAGAGTGACATATGACGATGCTCCCTTGGTTGACCAGAGTCAATATAGTCATATTTGACTTAATATACACATCGGAAATAAATAGAATAAACTGTATCTCCTTATTAGCTATCTGACAGCCACCTGCTTGTCTTCGGAAGCTTTATTCGCCGAAACAACTAAAAACTGAAAACCTCGACCCTCAGCCTACTCAAATCAATTTTTGAGCACCCGAGAGTTTAAGGGGAACCAAAAACTTCGAGTCAAACATAAAGCCTGGTGTGAATAGTACTATACATCTCGGTTATATTATGTTAAGTGAGACCAGGCCGCTTAGTGGAATGAGTTTCCCCTCACTAACATCCTTTAAAATATATCTTTTGCAAATCTTTTCCCGCAACCAAAACTGGTTAAAATCTGTAAAGCATCATTATGTAAACATACATATCAGGTAATAAATGAACTATCTGTTCGAACATTATAGTTTTGTTTGGCTAACTATTAGCCTTTGGCTGACCCGGGCCTACCAGACAATATATCAAAATTTATCTAACATCTATTAGACACTCTTCTTTTGGACGGTCTATCCTTAACTATCTATTAAATACTTCCCTTCTGGATGATCTGTCCCTAACTTAACATCTTCCAGGGTCACCTGATCCTAATGATTTTGCAGGCTCACCAATAACCTATCTATATATAAACATATATTCCTTTCTATGTGTAATCATAATTTTAATCTTACCTGTTACAAAGCCTTACACACTGAAATTTTGGACAAAATTAGCTGGGGCTAATAGCTAATGCATAGGGCGTGACCCTATACTAGTCCCATCTGGTATTCTAATATCTGAGTCATTTTACTTAGGGATCCCTTCCCATAATTTTCCTTAAAAACCATTTCAAAATGATTTAAAACCTTTAAATCAAACTCAAACAAGGAAAACCTATATATATTCTATGCTTTTCTCAAAATCACCTTGCTATATCACACACACACACACACACACTTTACTCAAATCTTAGTTGATGAAAACATTTAAGCCTTTGAAAGTCCTACTTTCGAATCTATTAAAAGTACCACTTTTGAAACCATTGAAAATACCTCTTTCTAAACCAAGTAAAACCCATTATTTAATCTAGGCCGAAAGGCCAAAACCTTCCTTTCGAAACCATTTTCAAAACCCTTTTGAAACCGTTGGAAATCCTTCCTTTCGAAAGCTTTAAAAACCTTAGACATCTTTCTTTTAAAACCTTTAAACATAGCCTTTCAAAACCTTAGGAAAACCTTTCCTTTTAATCCTTTTGAAATAACCAGAAAAACCTTCCCTTTCGACTCCTTCGAAACCATTGGAAAACCTTTCTTCGAAACCTTTTTGAAATCATTGGGGAACCACCCCTTCAAAACCTTCATTCAAACCCTTTCGAATGCATTAAACACTAAACCTTTCAAAAGCCTTTGGGTTTAATTTAAAACACGCGGAAACCTTTCATAACCTTTTAAAAATTTACTCATTCGAAACCTTTGAAAACCGTCTCGGTCGAAACCATTTGGATTATGCCTTCAAGTAGAGCAAAAGGATCAGAAACTCATTAAAGTCGAAAGCATTCCTTTCATAATCCTTCTAAGTAAAGAAGTGATGGTGTCGAAATCATCTGTTCGAAAGCATCAAAGAAGTGGTCAAGTTTAAAAAGCAAAACAACCCTTTCGAAACCCATCCGAGTTGAAAGGTAGAAAATGACAGTTAAAAGGTTTCGACTCAGTCAAAAGTAGTCATTTAAAACAAAAGCGCAACCTAATCAAAACCATTTCTTTAAATCCATATGACCTAGTCGAAAGCTACTTAGTCGAAAGAAAGCAGACGCATTTTCTTTTAAAAACAAAGTAATGTCTCAACCGCTTTGGAACCCCTAGTTTCGACCCTATACTTTCCACCCACATCCAATTCACTACGTACCAGTTCTCTGATACCATGTGCATTGGTTTCGACAGTGTCGGAGGCGAAGGTAAGGAGGCGGAACCTGATGCCGAAAGCATCGAAACTGTGAAAAACATGTAGATTAGTCCGTTTTAAACTATTTCTTTGTACCCAACCTGCCTTGTTCGTCAAATTATGATTGGTTGCAAGTTTCTCTTTTCTAAAAGTACGGTTGACTTTCCAGAATTAACAATTTGAAGTTATTTACAAAAAGCCCCTTCTCCTTGTATAAATACATAAAACATTTAAGTCCCATACCTTAAATAATTTTATATATCCATTAAAACACTTGGGAAAATTCTACAAAAATTCCAGAAAATTACTTTTTATATGTTTTCTGACGTATATAAATTTTAGGCCCAAACCATTAATTATTTAACCCTAAATAATTTTTAACCCAAAATAACATTTTTTCACTAGAAAATTTATATAAATTCCACATAAATTCAAAAAATTATGAAAATTGAAACCCATCTCAAAAATAATATTTCCGGTCTATATAAAAAATCACAAGACATTAGTATATCATTTAATAGGGTTTTCACATTAAAACATATCATAAAATCAATATGAACATGCATAAATCATCAACAAGTATATATAATCATTCCATCATTCAAAAAAATGGCAAAACATTGCAAATAAATTCGGATTCATCTTAAAACCTAAAACAATAAGAAATATGAGATGTAAACATTATGCACCTTAGCTTTCGAGATTAAAGAGATTGAAATGTGAATGGATTTGATTTGATTAAGCTTCTCTCTTAGCTATTCTTAATCTTCTTCCTCTTTCTCTTGTTAATGGTGGCTGACCTTAAGTTTGAATTTTTTTTGACAAATGAGAAATGAACATGTATGGAGATACATGGCCAAGGGTTAGGGTATAAGAATGATCTCTTTCCTATTTTACCCTTTTTTTAATTCATTGGTTAGGTGACATGACTACCCCTTAATAAAATCAAATTTCAATCCCCTAATCAACACATTATTTTATTTAATTTAACTAATTAAATATCTTAAATAATGTTACAAAAAATATGGGGTGTTACAGGTAGAACCAGTCCTAAGTAGCAGAGGTGCAACATGTTGTAGCCTCCCGTACATTTTATCTAGAGATGTACGGATTCGGTGGGTAGACCCTTAACCTTTCATAGTTGAAATCCATTATCAATACGAGCTTTACGGACTTAGTTGTGCCCAACTATGTTGGAATGTTAGGCAAGCATTTTAGCTATATTCAATATTTATTTTAAACCATAGACATTATTATAATATTAGAGGAGTTTCTACTTTCTATATAAATGTGTTTGGTTATCGTAAGGTAAAAACTTGTCCGTGTTTATGTCCGACGTAGTCTTACGAGATACCTTTTATCTAAAAAGGGTTTTCCTAGATATAGAAATCAGTTGATTTGATAAGAGTTTTCTCGCCCTGGTTTACCAGACTGATCTGGGCAT
This sequence comes from Allium fistulosum, assembly GCA_030737815.1. Lineage (NCBI taxonomy): Eukaryota > Viridiplantae > Streptophyta > Magnoliopsida > Asparagales > Amaryllidaceae > Allium > Allium fistulosum. The sequence continues at coordinate 1,027,851,907 of CM060905.1, read as the reverse complement.
TATTCTCTTATATGCTTGGATCGGCCCGAGCATATTTACAGATTTCAGTTTGGATGCATTGGGGCTCAGGAGACAAGCTGGAGGCCTTCAAGTCGTATTCACATATATGTTATTTTCCGTTGCATTAGACGTTCAGAATTATCAGCATTTGTAAGGACATGTTGTTGTAACTGTCCAAGCTGAAATAAGTTAGTATACTTTGATTGATGTGTGTGTATATATATTATAGTTGTTTCCTTTTGTAAAGATCTGTTTATATTATATATTATTCATTCCGCTGTGAGATTCCGTGTTGTTAGTTTCTTCCTGTCTTCTTTTTTCTTTCTTTCCCCTAATAATATGTTTGTTGGGCACTTAGTTGTTCGGCACGTGAATACCTTGGATGTATTAGTGTCGACTTATGAGGATTGCAAGAGCGGGTCATCATACTTTCGGATATGGATAGTGCCATATCCGCATCCGAAATCATTTTCGGATATTGGATATCCGCATATGTGGATACGGACGGATATCATCCTACCTGCTAATAATCTATAAATTGAGAAATATAAATAGAAAAATGTGGTTTAGCGTAATTTTTTTCAATCCCATTGATTATAAAAGTGTGAAAGATAAACAAATATGATAACAATTAATATGCATTAAATTCATATAATATAAACTACTAATCTAATTAAAAAAATTAACACATGTATATCATTGTATTAAAATACGTAAAATATTAACTATAATCTTGACAAAAACCGAACGGATAATTTTTGGATGTTTGTATCATTTTTTCGGATATCGGATATTTATCCACTTTTCAGATACGGATGCGAACGAATTTTGTTTTGGGGTTTTGGACCAAAGGTCCCTATTCTCAAAGCACATGCACAAAAAGTTCCTACTAATAAAACCTTGTAAATTAGATCATTGTTTTGTTATTTTTTACCAAATTGTCCCCTTCTAGAAAATCGGTGCAGCATTGAAATCAGGGGCAAAAGCGGCATAAATTAGTCAAAAACTAAAAATAGAATCAAAATTTCATAACTTTTTTAGAAGGGACTTTTCTTCCATTATTTTCCAATTCTAGGGACTTGGCAGCCGTTCTTTGTTTTGGATATTTCAGGTAACCATTGACCGGCCTAAATAAATTGATATATCATTCGCAACAAACAATTCTTAGGATTTGTCAGAAATTCACAACTAAAATCTTAGCACAATTTGAACTTAATAGTCAGCATTTTTACATTTTAACGTTCAAAACTCATCAACGCATTTAAAAATCCTTAAAATTACTCCCGAGCCTATTCAAAAATCCTTATTAATCTATCTATTCAAAAGTCCTTAAAGCACAGTGGCTCGCAACCGTCTTATGCTCAAGCGCCGCTGGTAAATTTCTCTCATAATCACCGCGATTTTTCCAACTTCCTTTTTGTTCAGGAAAAAGGCAGAGAGAACGAAGAAACAAACAGCGATCTTCCCCTTTTCTCTATTATTTTTCTCCCTATTATCTCTTTTACACATACATAATCCCAAGAATTACCTTTTTTGTTTCTCTCGTTCTCCCCTTTTGAACGAAGATCTCAGGTTTGCGTCCTTTTTCATTTAAAAATCGATTTCGATTTGATTCTGTAGTTTAGGGTTTTCATCTTTACGGATTTTCGATTTTAGCGTTATATTCGCTTAAAGTTCTTTTCTTTGATCTATACCTTCCTTCCTTTTGTATTTCGCTCTATGTTTAATCGCTATTAAAGAGATTACGGGTGGATTGCTTATTGTACCTACTGTTGTTTAATTTCTAACCGTTTTTTACTTTTGTTTTTGGTTTTGACAGATAGCTGCAATGGATTCAAAGGAAGTGTCAGAAGTAAATGTAGATTCCGAGACTACAGTTGCTATAAAAATTAGAACTTTAGACTCTCAGACTTATACCATTCGAGTTGATAAATGTGTATGTGGTTCCTTCTCTTATTATAGGCATTCTATTAAATGTGAATTTTCAGTAGACTATAGTGGCGAAAATATTTTAGGTTCTACGAACTATAATTTGGTTTTGGTGACTAATGCTATTAACCAAATGAAATAATCTGTAGATGAGCATTTGAACCTTAACTTTACCATTCCTGAAGTAAGAATTTCAATTTATAAATGATATACATAACCGGATAAGCATATCATATTGAATAACCAAACAAGCATACTTTTTTAACTTAAAGTGTTTGGCAAAAAGCTTAAATTTCTGATTTAAATAACAAATAAGTTAATACATTATAGAAGAAGAAGAAGAAGGGGAAAAAAACTTGATTGTGATTTTAACATATTTTACAACTAAATTTTAGTTTCAACCTATTGGTCCAACCATGTGTACTTTTTACTGTTTACCTAAAACTATTAAAAGTTTTGACTAAAAACTGCTTCAAGTAGTTTAAAAAAGTTGTTGCTAAACGGGCTTCAACATGTTTGAAATCTAAATGATATAGTTTTTCCCTTCAATTTGCTATACAGGTACCAATCCCAGCACTAAAAGAACAAATAGCTGTTGTAACTGGGATTCTTTCGGAACAACAACGCTTGATTTGCCGAGGAAAAGTTTTGAAAGACGATCAACTTCTGTCTGCTTATCGTATCCTTATATACATCACCTATTTCATTTCATTTATATAACTAATTGAATAATAAGTATATTAATTATACTTTTTGTTGTCTGTTAATTTCGTGTGCTTTTTTGTTTTCTTACCATGATTCCTGCTGCAGTTTGTTTGGCTTTATCCAGACCTGTTATTGTTATTATTTTCTGATTTGTTTGTATTTTGGTTTGTACTGTTATTGTTTTTGACCATGTATTTATTTTAGCCAGCTCCAATCAATCTTATTGTACCACTGTTGTAAAAATGTTAGGGTAATTGTTATTTTATATTTTATTTTTCAATCCAAGATTGAAAGAAGCGATTTTGTCAAACTGAAGATTCATTGTTTGCGATAGAGAATACACCTAAATTGTGGATATAATGTTGCCATTGCTTGTGATAAAAATACACCAAAACTGCGGATGTAAGGATTGTTATTGTTTGTGATAGACAGCACATCAAAATTGTGGATATAATATTTGATTATTTTATTTCAGACCTCATTTACAGTAAATATGTTGTAAACTAGCAGGTGCACATGCTGATTCTTATGTCAAGGTATTCAGTAGCTAACCCTATTTACTTCGCAGTCATTAAAAAAAAAACTACATTATAGAATCTTATGGTTTTTCGGCATTTGTCTTAATATATTATCTTATACGGTGTTGACATTCAATTGAGCATGTTTGGATACATATAAAGATATTCAAAAATAAGTTATAAATTTGTATTTGTATATGAATGTTTGGCAACAGCTTAAGAAGGATATATAAGTTACTTAGAAGTCAGAGGCTGATAGATCATAAATATGACTTGTGTCAAACACTTGATAGTTTTTAATATTCACTTAAAACTACTCAAAAGGTACAACTTTATAGGTTGAAGTTGATAAGTCATAAGCAAGAAAACTTGCTTATGATTTATTTCAAATGCTTATACGTTTTTAATGAAACTACTTAAAGTTATAACTTAAAACAAAGGGTAAATCTATCTGGACATAAACCGGTGACACAAAATTTGACACAATAGATCTCAACCATTACATCATCCCATGATTTCCACCTTCCCATGTAAAGGCAACATGATACAGGCATCAGTATTTTTTGTTTCAAATTTTGTGTTTAATTTTGGGTTCCGATAGCCGCTTCCTAAAACAAATTTTAAGCTGTTAAAAACAAATATGTTAAAAGGCCCGAAATGAAATAGGCCCGAATGAGTGCGGAAATGATCTGAGCCACACAAATGTTTGCTCCCCTGAATTCCAGGCGATGGATTTACCTTTCGCACATTTCGGCTTCTCCATTTCCGGGCCTTCTAGCAAAGTCCTGTTAAAAAAGTGTTCCTGAATTGGCTCAAGCCTATCAAAACAGTTTATAACTTGTGTACCGATGATTGGTCAGTCGATTGCTTTTGTTCCACCTTTTTGGCATATGTTCATATGTTCTTCTTTAACATGAATATTCAAGATGTTGAAGATGGACACACATTGCATCTAGTCGTAAGAGAACCACACACAGGACCATCAGCAAGTCAAACAGGAACAGATAGCGCAGCAGGTTTGTATGCTTCTGGTTACTCTAATACCATATCTTTTTTCCCCTTGATGTTTAATGCTCATGTCAACATCTAAGTAGCAAAGCAGTTATTTTGACACATCATATAAGTTACCATCTGTGCTGATTATTATTGCCAAATTTCATTCAATATAATGCATTAAAACAATTTTTTTGGTTCGCTGATCCTAAAATAAAGAGTGCATGGTAGCGAACTTGTATTATTTTGCTTAAACCGGTTCCTTCTTTACAATATAAGTTGTTTCTAAACCTCATATGCTATTTCAGAGTCTCAGATACCTGGATTGTTTGATTTGTAGGTCCCACCACTTCTACTTCAGAAAATCCACGTAGTAACTTCGGAAGTTCAATAACTCGTACTTTTGTATTTGAAGCTAGTAATGCAGGTCAAAGTGATATTGATGCTTCAGACATCAGTCGGGTTAGCTTTTTGAAAATAGAAAAAAGTAATTACTTTTGTGTTATATACAAAACCTTAGTCTGAATTTCTGATTTTTGTGTGCAGATTTTGACAAGTGTTTTAGATTCTATCGGGTCAACAAGTTCAGGAGATGGAAATTTTGAAAATGATATAAGGGTAATCTAGTGAATACCTAGACTTATTCAGCCAATAAATATGCACAAACATGTACACAACACACATACATACACGAGATCTAATGGCATGTGCTAGTGCAAAACAAAATTAATTAGTATAAAAACACATGTTCATACGTAGAACACAAAAAATGGAAGGCGTTCCACCCATGAAAGGCAAAATAAATAGTACACATGATATGCATTTTGGGTGCGAGACATAAAAATTATTATAAATGCCACATGATCCGCGAGTGAAAGACAAAACATTATAATTTGAAATTCAAAAGCTATTTCAATTGTTGACATTGTAACATCGGCTCAATATATGTGAAATCTATAAAGAAATTTAATATATAAGCATAATGTGGTGGTTCAACACATATCAAGTGTTGTTCTAACGATAACATTATCTCATCATTTCTTTTATCCTGACACCAACTTCAATAGCAAAAAATTGAAACATGACAAAGTTGAAAATGTTGGAAAATATTTCAACATAACTATCAAAGTTAACGATTATTGTTCAATTTATTAAACTTAACTTCATATTTTGGCATTGTCAATCAATTGTAAAAAAACATCTAATTTAACGGAAAGCATTTTAGTTAATATTTTCTATTTCTTTGCAAGTATGTTAGCACATGCTATGCACATGAATATTGTTTGGGCCAAAATTGATCACAAACCCCAGAAGTAGTGAAAGCACCAGTGTTTACACACAAATCCTCAATATCCAAACACAGATCTCAGATCGAGACGATGTAGAGAGCAAAAATGAAGAAATAAGAAAATTAAAATGATCAAGAAAACAAAGAACACAAGGTTTATAGTGGTTCGGCTATCTCCGGCCTTTTCTCATGCGCATGAAGAAGATCTCCCTTTTAGTTGCCATGAAAAGCAGAAGAAGATCCCCTTTTAGTTGCCATGAAGTTGCTATTTATGGAGTAGATCTGGAAAAATCTGCCCCAAAACTCGAAATACCTTTTCTCATGCGCAGGTAGGCCCACATGATCGATCCAAGGTGGTTTGGGATCGATCCCCGATCGATCCATATCAATTTCGTATCGATCAGGAATCGCTCCGATCAGGATGTGATCGATCATGGTGAAAGAAAATAGTGCCAAGTCCTTGCTCTCCAAATTTCATGAAATTCCAGTGTGTAGTTTGTGAGATATGATCGATCCAAGTTTCAGATTGCAAGTGCAGAGATCGATCCTCGATCGATCCATATCAATTTCGTATTGATCATGAATCGCTCCGATTAGGCTGAGATCGATTATGGTGAAAGACAATAGTGCCAAGTCCTTGCTTTTCAAATTTCATGAAATTCCAGTGTGTAGTTTTTGAGATATGATCGATCCAAGTTTGAGATTGCAAGTGCAGAGATCGATCCTCGATTGATCCATATCAATTTCGTATCGATCAGGAAGCACTTCGATTAGGCTGGGATCGATCATGGTGAAAGACAATGGTGCCAAGTCCTTGCTCTTCAAATTTCATGAAATTCCAGTGTGTAGTTTGTGAGATACGATCGATCCAAGTTTGAGATTGCAAGTGAAAAGATCGATCCTCGATCGATCCATATCAATTTCGTATCGGTCGGAAATCGCTCCGATTAGGCTGGGATTGATCATGGTGAAAGACAATAGTGCCAAGTCCTTGCTCTTCAAATTTCATGAAATTCCAGTGTGTAGTTTGTGAGATACGATCGATCCAAGTTTGAGATTGCAAGTGCAGAGATCGATCCCCAATCGATCCATCCAAGTTTGAGATTGCAAGTGCAGAGATCGATCCTCGATCGATCCATATCAATTTCGTATCGATCGGGAATCGCTCCGATTAGGCTAGGATCGATCATGGTGAAAGACAATAGTGCCAAGTCCTTGCTCTTCAAATTTCATGAAATTCCAGTGTGTAGTTTGTGAGATATGATCGATCCTAGTTTGCGTTTTCGAGTGTAGGCTGATGATTTCGTATTCATCAACTCGTATCCATCATCTCGTATCCATCATTCGGTATCCATCATTCGGTATCCATCATCCGGTATCCATCATCCGGTATCCGTAGTGATGGATACGAAGGCATCGATACATGCCAGTTTTTCACGAATATTGATCCATCCATAACTTGAGCATATGAACCCCGATTGACCTGAAATTCGAAGTGTAGCCTCCCCGAGCCTTTTTTATCATTCTCGATCGATCCCACCTTGATTGGAGCTTGGTCCAATTTTGACGGTATTGATTATAGCCCTGTTTCCAATCGATCATATGAATATTGATCCATCTATAACTCGAGCATATGAACTCCGATTGATCTGAAATTCGAAATGTAGCCTCACCGAGCCTTATTTATCATTCCCGATCGATCCCACCTTGATTGGAGCTTGGTTCAATTTTGACGGTATTGATCATAGCCTTGTTTCCAATCGATCATATGAATATTGATCCATCCATAATTCGAGCATATGAACTCCGATTGATCTGAAATTCGAAATGTAGCCTCACCGAGCCTTGTTTATCATTCTCGATCGATCCCACCTTGATTGAAGCTTGGTCCAATTTTGACGGTATCGATCATAGCCTTGTTTCCAATCAATCATATGAATATTGTTTCCAATCGATCTTCAATCCCGATATCCATCATTTTTAGCCAATTTGTTGATATTCCGGGCTTGACTAACATGTGTGTAACAAATATAAAAAAGTATTTTTGAATAAAATACATATTTAATCAAAATACTCAAATTTTTGCATGTCGTATTACCTGATTTTCAGTTAGATAAAAATTGCTTAGAAAATATACAATTAAAAACGATGTCAAAATATAAGACCTTGTTTGGTTTGCCCTTTCAGTTTTCGGTTTCCATTCAAATAAAAATGTGCACTACACATGTATTTTTTAAAGACAATCAATTTAAAAAATGAAGTTAATATACATAATAGAAAACAAATTTATTTTGTTTTCCGTGTTCCGAGAAATAACAAATGCATGGAAAACAATTTACCTCATCCACCGTCTTTCCATCATCGTAATGACTTAGAATTTCAAATTTTCTTCTCCGTCTTATATTTTGTAATACATATTGAAAACGCAACACATAAAAAATGAAACCAAACGGATGCTTACATTTTAGATTAAAAAATTAGATTGTTAATGGACTTAAATTTTGGATAAGGAGAGTATATTCTAGAGGGATTCTGACTAAAATAAAATTGTTATGGGAGAGATATGATAAGTGATTCAAATCTAGAATTTTACCATCGTTTCGAAGCAAATTCGACAACATCATTCGAAAACTAAAAAGAAAAAACAATGGTTGTTCATCGTGAATCACAAAAACTACATTGATCTATTGGACAAATCATCAATGCACTATGTTCGATAAAGTTGCACAAACTAATAATAAAACGGTATAGGCACATCGAAAATTATCAAAAAAATGAATTTGGTGGGGCTTGATCGGAAAAGAAATTAAAAACGATGGTGGTCTATCGAAAAAGTTGCATAACAAACGGTTATGTCGTTTAAATCCTAATCATTTAATATGCGAATGAAATGGGGGTAATTATATTATTGTATTCGATTCTTTTATGGTCAGGGGTTTAAATTTCTTGGTACCTCCGAAAATATTGAAGAAAATGTCACTTTATCCAAACTTGGAGTCCTTTAATAAACCAATTAAAAAATGTTAAAAAAACCACATTTTTTTTATTTGTACAATTATTTTATAACAGCTTTTAAAATTAAGAAGAAAAATGAATTTTGATACAAGATGCTATTTGAAAAAGACAATTTTATTTATGATTAGATGAAATATATTTAATTTCTAATATTGAAAAATAGAGCATTTTTTCCAAAAACAAAAACCTAAAGTTATACAAAAATCAAAATAAAACGTGCATTCAACATAAATTTTAAATAAACAAAGAAATAACAACGATTTATTAATAGTGCTAATAGAAAGAGCAATATCGGAAATGAAAAATAAAAAGAGAAAACAAATAATATGTGAAAATTGTCATGGTCGGATTTCGAACATAGGACCTTAATATTATTATGAACTTTCAACTAAAATAAGGATTAAATTTTGTCTGCCCGCTCTACGCGCAAATGACATAAGAAATAGTACAAGCAACGAATGCTCCGCACATGAACGACAAAAACTCAATTTGAAATTTTAATACTAAAATGATACTTATTGATATATTAATACTGGTCAACACATATAAACTTGCAAAGAAGTTAATGTAAGCATGGTTGGTGGTTCAAAACATATAAATATTGTTATAGCTATTTTTCTCTCTTCTTATTTTTCCAATTTTGATTCCAACAATAATAGAAATAGGAACATACATGAAAGAGCAAAAAACGTTTTTAATAATATTTTGATGTAAACTCACAATGTTAATTAACCTATTGAACTTAACGATTATTTTTCTTTTACTAAACTAAATTTAGTTTAACCCCTCGGTAGAGGGAGATGGTTCGAGCCTTAGCGGCTTGTTATTTGTGAAGGTATGTAAATAATCTCTTAAATGAGTAGAAAATCTCGGGATCAAAAAGTGTCGCTGTGAGAGTCCGAGTTAAAAGGGGGTGGGGCAGTGATGGATCTTCTTACGTCCCTAGCCTACGAAAGTAGGTTTTAAAAAAAAGTTTTCAATTTAGGTTGTTAGAACATTTTTTGAGCAACTTAGGTTATGAGTACGTTGATTGTGCAAAAAAAAACCCTGAACAAAATACATACAATTTTGAAATAATCGAACTTCACATGATATAATCGAACTTCACATGATGTATTCGTTAGCTTCAATTTGATAAATTTTTTGATAAAATTTATATAATTAATCATGATTTCAAAATATTGTACTCTAGATTGGAAAAAAAGCAAAACAGCAAATATATATATACATATGGAATTTGATTTTCGTATGACTTCTAAGTATAACATAGTATAAGTAAAAATCTGATTGTCGCAAAAGTGTTTTTTCTAAACGATTTTATTTATGGCTAGATGAAATTATCTTTTATTTCACATGTTTCAAATGTTTTTTTTCCACAAAGTAAGCTAAAACTGTATAAAAAATTCAAAATGAATGCGACTTCTGCTTAATCCTGGAATAAACAAAAAAGGAATAATGATTTACTGAAACTAAGAATCAATAAACATTAAAAAAATGAAAAACCGTCGGTGTTCGAACATATAATCTTAATAATATTCTAATCATTCTAAAATAAAATAAAGATAACTTTTGTTGTTACCGGGAGTCGAACTTATGACCTCATCCTTAGTAAGGGTATTCTGGAAAGTCCATGATCGAACGAAAAACGTGCGCGCGCTCTCGTACATGTGCCTATAACTTCTTGTCAAGTGGGAAGGCCTTCGGTGATTTGATTAAAAGGACTGGGTTTGATATGCTGAGGCATCAATTACCAGATATGTGTAGTAGTGTGTTTGATTGGTCTTGATTCTCCTGAAGTAAACTGATATTTTGCATGGCAGGACATGATTTCGGAAGGACTTGCTTCCCAGCCGAACCGTACTAACTTACAGACTAATAGAAGGCACACAGCTTCGTCAGGGTCTGATCTGACTGTAAGCTGAGTATCATGTTATTTTGTTGTATATATTTCTTCTTCTAAGATCTACAAGTTCTGAAGTTTATGATTAAATTGCATTTATCTATTGACAGGTGATTCCTGATTCCATAACAACTATGTCTCAATATATTGGCTTTATGAGAGGCCAGTTTGAGGCTGATGGTTTTCATGCTAATGGTCTGTACTTTGATGCATCTTTTTTTATTCATAAAAATATTTTCCAACTTTAGGAGTCTGTTTGACAACTACTTATAAGTTGTACACACAACTTATAAGGTACTTGTATTTTTTTCTTTGATAACAATTTATAAAGTGAAGAAATAAGTTGCTTATAAGTTGATTAGTCGTAATCCGTGTTTGCGACTTATTTCCTATTATTTTAAAATTAAACCTTTTCAAAATTTCAGTCATATATCCAAACAATTCTATTTTTTACTATTCTTTTAAACTTAATTATTACAGCTCTACTGTTATGTAGGTATATAAAAAGTTGTTTCTAACCTCTTAAGACCGTACTTTTTATGGTTTATATATTTATTTATTTATTGCACTATTTTTAGTCAGTGAGAGAAGCCACGAACCTCGTATGCCTACACAAGTTGGTCTCCCGACACCTGCTGCTTTGGCTGATGTCATTCATTCTTCAAGACAACTTCTTGTGGAACAGACAGGAGAAAGCCTGCTTGTAAGTTCTTGACTCTGGAAAAATCAAATAATGAGTTGTTGGTCAAGTGGTTCAGGGCCCTTTTGGCAGTCAAAAGCATATGCAATAGCGCTCTTTCTTTCCTCTGTTAAAAGTCCTGTTTTTAAGAAGTCAAAAACGCTAAAGTCAATTTGGCAAAACATTTATGTACGAGTTAAAAAATATATTAAAATTAACGTTGGCCATATCCACTTATAGAAGTTGATATTAAAAAAAAAGTTGCTTTCAAAATAAGAGTGCAACCTCTTTTTTTTTCCTTTTTAATTTTTTTTTTGTTTAATCATCGTTCCTCCAATCGATCTTTTGATTTCTGCTGTTAAAAAAAAACTTTTACAAACCTATCCAGTAGACCTCTTAGGATGTTAATCTTATTTTCAATGCATGTACACTAATAGATATGGATATTTCTTAGGCATAAAGCAAATGTTTGATTCATGCACGTTTTAGAAACATGCTTGGTTAGCATGTGTGCTATAAAATACAAAATACTGTGTAATCATATTTTAAACCCAACATAAAATACTGTGTAGAATATAGTAATACATATTCACCCAAACCCAAATAATATTGTACCATAGATTACTATTAAGTACAAATGTTATATATGATAATTTTCAAGTAGGACTTATGGGTCAAATTAGCTTTAACAGGCTGCAAGGACAAAAATTCATATATTTTTAACAATGATATTTTCTGATTTGTAACAGGCCACAACGTCAAATAAGCACAAGACAAAAATTTTAACAATGATATTTTCTGATTTGCAATTGCAATTTTAAGAAATAAGTTCATATATTTTTCTGACATTGATACCTTGTCCTTAAAACTTGAAATAAAAATAAATGGAATATTATCCTTATTTGGGATAAATCTGAAGAACAAGAACTAAATTTATATGTGTAATTGTGGCTAAAGAAAAAGATAAATAAGCGAGGCTAAAGAGAGATAAATAAGCAAGGCAAATTTTCACATGTTAATATGTTATATGCCATATGCGGATGCCATGTGGTTTAAAATATCATTTACTAAAATAGTTCGACGTTGCTATTGCTATTTACACAGCAAATTGCCAGACAACTAGAGGATCAAACAAACTTATCTGATCCTCAATCAAGGACAGACCTGCAAAGACGTGCTATAAGATTTGGAGCTCTTATGCAAAACTTGGGCTCGTTGTTGCTTGAGCTTGGTCGAACCACAATGACACTGCACATGGGCCAAAATCCTGTAAGTTTCGTACATAATTTCTTCACCTAATTTTCAAATATCCTGAATAAATAACTGTTATATTGTGATTCACATTTGCAGGCTGAAGCAATAGTTAATGCTGGACCAGCAACATTCATTTCTGCTAGTAGACCAAATCCATTAATGGTTCAGGCTGTTCCTTTTAACCCTTCTAGCACACCTGCAAGTTCAGAACAAGTCGAATCTGGATTTCCTTCTAGAAGCCTTGAAATAAGAATACGCAGATGTAAGTACACATTTTATATGTTTTGATATAGGTCACTAGTTTCACCCTTCAATTTGTCTTTCACAGCTCATAAAAAGCTCATTGAGAATTTTACCCTTCTTTTTCATCCTTATTACTCACGTGTTTCTCCAAGATTTCATAGTAATTTATTTGTTTATTTTCATTTCAGAACCATTAGATATTTAAAACGTAAAAGGAAGCTAAAATGTAAAAAACAACAAATTAATCCGATTCGAAATCAAATAAAAGGTACTGCAACAACATCTAAATTAAACTTTAAATTAAACCAAAGCTATAAATCTAAAATTTAGACCTTGGATCTATTGGTATATATCACTACAAATCATTTCCAGAGTTCAAAATAAACTTAAAAGAAAAGAAGTTATTTTAACTTTTTTTTTCTTTCAAATATATAGAATATAAAAGATTGAACTCAACTTGTTTTGTCCCTGTGAAAAAAAATACAATATTTTATTCTATAGTACTTTGCAGTAACAAGTGTTCTGTTTATTTGGTCTCGATAAAATTGTATGCCGGTAAACTTGATTCTCTTTAACATAGATATCATTTTTCCTTTTCCATTTATAGCTCGAGCTCCTGCTCCTGCTCCTGCTTCTGCTACTAATGAAGCTGAACAAGGCACAACCGATGCAAGTGCAACAAATCCACAAGAGCAAACACTTCAAGCTAGTAACACTTCTGGCCAGAATATTGATTCTCGAGTATCTAGGGGATCGATACGTGTGGTTTATCCTGTACTAGCTGCTAGAACTCGAAATTTTAGTTTTGCTAATCACGCGAACACTGATGGAAGAGCTGCAACAGTCGATCTGCAGACATTTCTTGATAATGCAGTCCTTGCGGAGAATGCTGCAGGATCACGGTCTACTGTGGTTTCAGGTATGAAGCCTATTTTATAATTTTTTCGAAGTTTTTAAAAGAAATTTTTTGAAAAACAAGGAAGATGTCCTTGTATGTTTTATTGACCTAAGACTAACATTAGGGGTAAATACTCATTAAAGGCGAAGCGGTATATGAATCCTATTGTTTATGCTATTGCTTTTTTGAAGTCTTTTATATTGGAAATATGTAAAATATGAAACTTGTCCTTTTGCCTTTTATTGACCATTGGAGTTAGATAAGTAAACCTGATTCTAATATATTTGGGTAATAGTTCATCGAAGACAGAGCAATATGTTTTCAGCTTCTTGTCAATCTAGTATAGTTCAACATTCAACTGATATCATGGCAGCCAAATGTAATGAATGAAAATGGTTTCACTTGTGGTTGATACTGTAGTTTATCGATGTCATGTGTGTATGTATGTGTGTGTATATGCATATGCATATGAAGCCTATTGTTTATTCTAATATGTATGTATGTATCTGTGTGTGTATGCATGTGTGTGCATGTACGCTCGTGCATATAAGCTATGAATATAAGTATCAAAATCTTATGGTTTGAATAACATTTCAAATCAAATCTCTCCAATAATGATGTTCTTTTCAAATTCCAATTCATAATAAATTAAAATTACATCAAAATAAAAATGAATAAAAAAAAACTTTTTGAACCTATAATTAAATTTTATCATTTCAAAAAATAGAGTTAAAGATGAAGCAAGAAAGAAAATAAGTTTTAGGTTTAGATGTAAGAAGCTTACAATCAAAATTAATTTCTAAAATATAAATCATGACTGTGGAAGATGGAAACAATGCTCTGGACATACTTAAATGATATTAAACAATCCCTATGTAAATCCTTTAAACATACGATGAATTTAAATCCAATGTCAAACTAAAATTGAATTTCGCGACTTACAATTCGAATCCTATTCTGAAAACATTTAAGAGCTATGTTTAATAGCATCTAGTACCTCTTTAGCACATAAATATGGCTCATTGGTTGGTTTATAGATATGTTTAATAGCATCGATGTAGTGCTCCTTTGGCACATAAATATGGCTCATTGGTTGGTTTATAGATATGTTTATATGTTTAATAGCATCGATGTGGTGCTCCTTTGGCACATAAATATGGCTCATTGGTTGGTTTATAGATATGTTCATATGTTTAATAGCATCGATGTGGTGCTCCTTTGGCACATAAATATGGCTCATTGGTTGGTTTATAGATATGTTTATATGACAATCATTAACAATGAGAATTGATCATGCAATCAACACTAATAACAGTCATCGATAACATGGTTCAAAGAACCAGATTAAGGTGCCAACTAAAATTACTGGATTCTGAAACATCAGTTTTTTTACACAGTCTACACGCATACAGAGTGTTTCTTCTGCGTTGCTTGAGACCACTGCAATAGATTAATCAAATTTAACAACTTTAGGGATTCCACAAGCATCTGCTGTTAACCAGCAAACCCAACCAGAAAGCATCGATACTAGGCAAACTGAAGCTAATGATGCAACAAGAACTGCAGAATCACATAATCCAGCAAGCATAGAGAGCAACGAGCAAGGAATATTCTTTTCAAATATTCTCCGTGAAATCATACCACGAATTTCTCAAGTCGCAAGGCAAGGAGTTTCACCCAATCAACCCAGCACCTCGTCTCCTGAAGTAAGAAAGCATTGATTTATATTTACATTAATATTGATAATATAGCAGACATAAATAGCTTGTTCTTTAAACAGACTGAGAGGGTGAATTTGAACGGTTCAAGTAGCTCCTCACAGCATGAGCGGGAGGCGGCAGATGCTCCAAGTCCAAAACGCACCAAGGTAGTCCGTGATAACTCGTTAATGTCTCTCTCCATATGCATATGCATGTATATGTGTGCATGTATACATACATGTATATAGTATGCATGTACAGAGATGAATCCATATACAAACGAACCCGAGATGTTGCCCGGGTTGGATTCATAATAACCCTAGGACATAAGCATTTGACATATTGCATTAATTCAGTTACATAAAATAAACTTTGTTTAGTTAAGCAAGTCAGTTATCTAATGTTGCACTGTGTCTAGCCTCAGACTGGATTTGATCTTAATCCTGGCTTGGTCTACCTGGGTGGATACGGGCGCGCGCCCCTGTGATGTTACTTACACAATTCTTATTATTGTTGTGGGTATATTACTTACACAATTCTTATTATTGGTGTCGCGTATATTGGTGTAGAAAAAGTGGAAATAGATGTGGTAGCGTGACAAAGTGGAGACTACCTCGTCTCACAACATGTTTTTTTTGTTTTGTTTTTTTTAAACCTCGGTTTCTATGCACACCTGAAATATTTACTGCAGTGGTGTTCCATTGCTTCTGAATCTACAATTGTTGTTTGTTATTTGTGTCATACTTACTACTTTTGTTATCTTAATCTTATTTAAAGAAAACAGTTCATAATATTTGAACACCCGTTTGCAGAGAGAAAATAGTGAATGAGTAGAAGACTGGCACTTCATAATCTTCGGACTTTCATTCAGCACATCTGATCAGGAATATTTGAGGATTCAAGAGGCTGCATAATACATTTGGATACCATGCATTTGCAATAAAAAAAAATGGGGAAAAGAGAGCTACATAGAACTTTTATTTTATTTTTTATACACATAATCTACCTTTAATATTTCTGTTATGGAGATTGAAATTTATAAATTATATGTATGGCTTGTTGCATTCAACCATTTTCTTTCGCATTCAGTTATCTACTCTCCCTTGATTTGCAAAAAAGAAAAAAGGCATTTGTTTGGAGTACAAATTTTGCCTTTAGCTCGCCACCTTTAGAATAGACAACAAAGAACTCACCAGGACAACTGCACCAGCAGCTGGTGCGCCACCTGCAGCCCGTCTTATTGTCATCACATCAACTGCTGCCATCAGCCTGCTGCATCCTCAAACAAACTCGTGCTTTTTTCACTGTATGCACCTCATGCATCCTCTAGCCTTTGGTTGATAACTAAAATACATATGCTTATATATATACATATGCTTATATATATACATACATATGCTTATATATATATATATATACATACATATATATATATGTATGTATGTCCGCACGCTCGTGCATCTTAGTATAAGATTACACTTAAAAAAAAGCTAACATAGTTCATAAGCGTTATTATAAAAATAAAAGCTAAAATACAAAATGATACCACTATTCATAAACCGATACTATAATTCATAAAATACAATTATGAAATAATATTGCGAGCTAAAATATACATATCTTATTTATAAAAGCTACCACAATTCATATATAATTTTAATACAAAATAACATTATGAACAAAAATATAAATAACTATATTATTTTCTAAAAAATCATAAAATGATACTGGATAGAATCATCAATTTAGGTATCTTCTTCCCACAATTTGAACCGTTCCCTTATAATCACCATCACCACATCATCTTCAAAATCCGACCGTCCTCTTTATTATCATCATCACGCCAGAGCACTCCCATTTTGAAACTGTCACCGTCTTCCAGCTCCAAAACCTTAGTTACCGTTTTCGTCGTCCAACTTTGAAATCCTAGTCACCGCCATCCATTGTTACTATTAGAGTTGCCGTCATCCATCTCAAAACATGCATCGTTATTCTCTTCTATGGTCTCCGATGTATGGTATGAAACCCGAGTTTTATTTGTCACCACTGATAAAAGCTGAAGAAGTCATTCTCATAAATTATTTTGTACTTCTAGTGAATGTTGGATGATGTTTTGTTTCTGTGGTTAATTTTGAGAGTGGATGTCCCTTGGAGCTAAAAAAAATACTTTGCTTTGTCCTTTAGAACCGTTTTCCTATTGCTAAAATTGTCCTATACTTGGTTGAGTTGAAAAGCGACCATGATCTTGGAACGATCAATGATGAACGTAGTTTGTAACGTGTTTTAGTTAAATGTTTCTATCTAATTTGACTTGTTGTCTAACCTTGATTACCAATCAGTAGAAATGCTATATAAAGATGTGGACATGTGGAAGTTAAAAGTTTTAAATTAGTTGAACACATCATTGTTTTCAGAGAGAAAGTATTAGCATTGACGGTAAAGGTGTAATTAGCTGTGTTACCGCATTAAAAATGCAGTGCATAATCTAGGTAAATTAGCTGGAGTACAAGGGCCTTTTTTTTTATACCAATGAGTACTGTCTAACTCATGCAACATAATCAAAATTTTGAACACCATACGACCAAATTCCTTTGGAGGCAACAATCTATATATAGACTGAAACTTCGATAACATTTAATAATCAGATACAACCATTGAACATCTACCACTGCAACTAGATCCAGAATGGCGTTTGAATCTCAATTACAGACTAAACCATTTAAAAGGCAAACACACCTCAACACAAAAGCACATACATGTCACTGTTTATCGTTTGAAAACAATTTTAATTCTTAGAAACAAAGAAAGGGTTATGATCATCAACAAATGGATTGTTCAGAAAACAATCTTTGCCATAACCTTTTGAATATCTCCGATCATGCGATTTAGAATCATCTCTTGAAAATAGATTAGGCTGATAATTCTCATCATAATTACCATCATCAAAAGCAACCCATTTCTTCGAATCATCATTGCTAGATATACTCTTCTCCTTTGCATTGTTTCCAAGCATCTCCATTTCTCTAACATGGTCTTTGCATTCCTTATCGACATACCTGTTTGGCGACACGACGTGCACAACTATTAAATTTTCTCAAAGTTGCCTTAACATGAACAATCTGGTTTTGAATTTAATTCATTTAGTACCCAAAATTTGTATTTGCTTGCAATACAGATAATTGTCAAACTACTAATCAATTTTGAAGTGTTGTAAATTAGCATCAAACTTCATCAAGCATAAGCAAAGTGTAGGTTCTTTTTTGGTTAAAACGTGCTTAATGCAATTAGACAGATACCGTGACAAATGATTTTCAGTTATTTATAGTGCGGTGCTAAAAGCACCGGAGTTTGTGCTTAGGGCTACCATGTTCGGCCATGAACGGCCGAACAGAAAGAAAGAGAAAAAAAAATTACTTACGGTCGGCAGACAACCACCGATCAAACAAGGGTTTGGTCCATGGTTAACCGCCGATTGAGACTGGACGCAGTAGCCCCTAGCATTCAGTCCAGTGCCCTTAGCACTACACTTTTTATAACTGTTTAGCATTAAGCATTTTGAAGTTCCTAATACCCTATATTAACAAAATACACAATAAGCACACAATTCTGATTGTGTCATGAAGTTAATCAGCATTCATCGATCAAATTTTTTAAAAGCTACTACTATACATTTACTGAATTAAGCATTAGGCATTTTAGTTGCGCATATTTAAGTTTTAAATGTTCATCACCTTATAAAAACACTCTATATTTTAACACACTTACTCTGGAAAGAACTTATTCAAATCAGTTTTGTTAACCGAAAGCCTAGCCGAAACCTCCATCTGATCACCCCTATAATATCACAGCAAAACTAGACATACACTTCCTAATAAACATGATTTTGGATCAAACATTAGTAGAGAACTTACAGTGAATCGAGATTAGAATGATTCGAAGAAAGTTCTGATAGGATGTGAGCGATGTCCTCCTTCTTAATATTCGAAAAAGAACCATCCAAATGAATTTCCTTTTCAATCCCTTCTGTGTCATGCCCTTCTCCAACAGGACTAGCAACATTAGGGCAATCAACTAAAGAAGAAGTATATTCATCTTCTCGTACATTACTTTTCCTCCATTTCGTTAATCCTTCAATCCTCCATTGCTTCTTTACTTTTTTAGATTCATTGATGTTTGTATTGTCTTCTTTATCAAACAGTGAGATAAAAGGCCTTCTTTTAGCCTTGGGTACGACTTCAGGGACTAGAATCGAAGAACTATTCTCATTGTTCGTAGGTTTTTTATTTGAGTTTTTCTTCTCCTTCCCTTTCCATCTCATCAATGATTTTATTGGAGTTTTGTGCTTCTTAGATTTTTCAGTTTGTGCTTCATTAGTTTCTTTGTCTTTAAGGTCTATATTTGACCATTCTTCTTCTTCTTCTTCTTCTTCTTTTTCTTCTTGATTTCCTTTTTCTTGCACTTGTGCAGTAATTTTTCTTATTATTATATCTTTGCAGTCGATTTCAACTCCTTCAATAGCTAGCCTTTGAAGGAGCGGCCTTTTTGAAGAATGATACTCATCATTCGATATGCACTTTGCATAGTACAGCTCCTACAATTAAATCATAAAAAAGATTGAATTTTACCGTCATAAAACACAAAAGGATCAAAATTTTGAATTCATTCACACACCTGCAAGAACAAAAGCTTGTCTTTTACAACTCCGATTGCTTCCTTTTCACTTGGAGAAGCAATTAGAGTATCCAGAAGATGAGATTTGAAGGAATTGACTTCAGCTTCAGAAACGATCCCTTCTTTATGTAGCTCTATTAGATTCAGAATCTTGTGAAAAGATTCTTGCTGCCATTTCAGATGATCGGATTGCTTCTTTGAGAGCTTTTGATCAGCAGGTAATCTTCGGTTCTTGTGAGAGAAAGGAAGCAGAATCGATTTGCATATAGTAGTAACTGTTTCTTGAAACGAAGAATAATATGCGGGTGTGTATGAGTGCATTTTCTTTTTCTGGATTGAGCCCTTTCGACTTTGAGGAGCTGGTTTTGAATTGTTTTGATCGTTTTACTGTTTGGGTTTTAATGGAATTTTTTAAATTTGGGTGAGGGAAAGTGACAACGGTCAAATAAACTAGCCGTTTGGGAGTTTATGTTGGTTGTCATTATCACATGCATGCCAGATCAAATTATATATATGCAAAAATTATGTAAAAAAAATTGGAATTACAGTGTACTCTTAAAAATTTAGGAATTACCTGGATTTATAAAAAAAGTTGAATTAATTATCTAATGACTCCAAAATTAGAAAACATATTTACTTCACTTTGGAATCAAAATAAATGAACGAAACTCCACACTTTATTTATTTTTATGGATAATTTATAGGATTAATTACTTAAAAGAAAGTAATTGTAAAAATGGTTTACGTGCACCATCCGACACACCATCCGATACCGTGAGATACGAATAAAAACAGTTTTTTTTAAGAAGACTTAATCAAAATAATACCAATGATTGAGAAATTACTTGAATCGGTTCATCCAGTAGCCCAAAAGACTGCTCGACATGTGAATAAGGGTGCACTGAAGGACTTTGGTTCAAATTTTGATGAAATTTGTACCATAGAAACTTAAATATAGCAAACACGATGACGCAATAATTTTATGGATTGAACGAAACGTTTGTGAAAAAGAATGTGAAGCTCGATTGGAATTTCACTTAGAAATGTGCTTGTACATGGATGCTCCGCAATTATTTGGACCAGTAGGACTTGCTATTTCCAACGCAGTTGCATACCCATTCAATCCAGCGTCAACCGATTCAACACCAATTGATTCAATGTCAATCGAACCAACTCTGGTAGGTCCAAAAAAATTAAATTCCACAAATGTTCTTGCATCGAAAAAGGCGGATCTGAAGATATTTCTCCCAGAATGACTTTTGGGAGATATTTCGATAAGTTTTCAACATCTAGACCCTTCATGCTATTTCATAACCTCCAACATTCAATACTTGAGTAATCAATTTGGGAGGCAGATGTTCTACCGAACTCAAAATCAAGAACACTATTTGTAGGGGCAAATATTTTTGGTGCTTTCACTAAGAACTAGTTCAGATCTTGAGACCATTGAATAGAAATAAAATATCTAAGAGGACACCAATGGAAGGAGAGAATTTTGTGTACGAAGCAGTGAAGAAAGTACATCTGGTGAAAGTCAACTAAGAAACTATCACACCAGGGATGAAGTCAAGACGACGATGGAGACAATTGAAGCCTCTTTCTTTGCTACGCAGAACGTGATGATGAATACATTACTTTGGCATGTTGAGAAAGGATTCCCATGCAAGCCATCGGAGATCCGAATGGAGCATGGATTTATGATGGGGATACAAACGAGGCCAATGCCATAGATCATCGGATTCTAAGGCAGAATGGACAAAGAGAAGTACAAATTTTTGTTCTACCAAAATTGCCGGGACTGAACCAGATTGGTTTGGTAGAAAACTAATCAACCACGGTCCAATCAATATATCCTACATCAGTAGATCTGGGTGTTGTTACTACACACTTGGCTGCTGTTATCCTACCTTTGAACTAGACCACATCTGGATGAGTTAGAACCGTTGAATGGTCAGAAAGCAAACCAGAAATCCTAAATACTAACTTTGGAGATCAGAATCTAGTGTAAGTCCGAAGAGTTGACACAAAATCTTGCTTTCCACTTGATAGAGGTTTGCCATCTTCCAAATGAACTAAGTGATGAAGATAAAACTTCCCAAAAAAATCTAAAGTGTCAACTCGGTACTGAGTTATGGAAGCGAACCAACAAATCAACTTCAAGGAAGTCGAAGGACGAACAATAGATGAGACACACTATGGAGCTAAGGGCGGTTGGCCAAGAACTTTCCACTCAAGAGAACAAGGAAACAAAACCAAGTGCTCATAAAAAACAGAACAACTCACAACTCGACGACCGAGTAGTGGAGCACAACTCGGTACCGAATTGAGCATGTTGAGAATGTGGCCACGATCTCCCTCCTGAACCTCTTTTTGAACGTGGAGAACGTGGGTAGAAAATATTGGATTTTATTTCGTTGATCTATATCTATAAATGGGAGGAGAGCGACACAAAATCGAGATCTTTTTTCTACATTCTGAATTATTTTATTTTACAATGTTACCCTATTGGATTCTCACTGACTTGTGAGCACCGAGTTGTAAGAACATTGTCTGTAAAATCGCTCAAAAAACATTAACAAATTTTAAGTGGATGCAGGCCAGATTATTGTCGAACCACTATAAATTCTTGTACGTTGTTTACCTCATTTTCATTACATTTATACACTTATTCTCCACTCATAATCTGATCGGGTGGTTATCCAACTTTTGGCATAATCATTTTGGTGCTTTCATTGAGAGAACTTGAATTTCTCACTGTTTGAATCTATCTTCAACCTTTGGATTGTTATAATCCATGAAGTAGATCTAAAAGTTGTTGTTGAATGATCCTTGATTACTTAGATTTCCTTAAGATCTACTATTGGATCCAAGAAAGATATGGAACCTAAAAAGGCCAAAGAGAACTCTACTACTTCCAAACCTACTAACGATGCATAGAATGATGGCTCTTAGCATGGAGAAGAGACCAATCAACTTGGTGCTGCAGAAATTCAGAGTGCATCAGAAATGGTCACCAGAGTTGATTTGGATAGGATGATGATGGAAATGAACAAGAAACTGCTGGAGAGCTAGGATGCTATGATGAAACAAATAAAAAAGAATCTGGATTTGATGACCCAGCTATCACAGAAACGTAGGAGTAGCGAAAAGAAGTTATCACCTTCTGATTCAGAAGAAGAAAGTTACTCTTCATTAGATAGAAACCACAGAGATGGAAAGCGGAAAATGAAGAGGAAGGAAGTTGGGACTTCAAAGTTTGGAACTGGAAAAACTCAAATTGGTAGGGGTGAACTCGGTACCGACCCAGGGACCCGAGTCATCAATAATGATGCGCATGTGGACTTGGAAAATGATGTTGATGCCGATGATGACCATGTCCTTGGTGTCCAGAGTAGTAGAGTTCAAATGACTGATGTTGAACCATCACACAGAGAACGTATAAGTGGAATGACTGGACGAACAGCTCTCCTAGAGATAGGAGAACCCATATATTATGGAACTAATTGAGACCCTTTGCGGAGCTGAACACTCGATGTAATCCATGATGATCTCATTTCAGTCGATTCGATTGAACTTGAGTTTTTTGTTGATATAGTAAGGAAGCTGGTGAATGAAAACCAACATAGAAATAATGACAATTGGGGTTCTTCTCCTAGTAGGAACCGGTTCACCGAGGAGATTTTACGGGAGGAGTATCCCGAAAGATTCATAATGCCTACGATGTCGTCTTACAATGAAACATCCGATCCAAGATAACATCTTTTGAAGTACGAATGACATATGGATGGTGTCAAGGCAACAAATGTGATGCATACATTTTCCAATATTTCTTGAACGAGTAGCTATGATGTGGTTCACTCGGCTCTCACTAAGGTCCACATCCTCATTTGACCAGTTGGCCAAAAGGTTTGTGGAGTAGTTCGGGTTGCATGCTGCTGTCCCAAGGATGTGATGCCTTTATCCAACATTTTTCAAAGTCCCGGAGAGTCTCTAAAAAATTTCTATGTAGGTTCAATAAGGCAACGACTGAAGTGAGCAATGCAAAGAGGACATTGTTTGATGACATCGATCAGAGGAATTCATCCGGATACGGATTTCGGTAAAGGCTAAAGATGAAACTACCACCCACCATGAGGGAGTTTTATGGGAAAGCGACCCAATTTCTGTGCCTGAAAGAGGCATATATGGTCACTGGAAAGATCGGTGGAAGGCCATCTACCGAGGTGGTGCATAGTAATATTGCCGTAAAAAGACCGATGAGAATGCCAGAATTGTTGCTATCAATGTTGGCAATATGAACAACATCCAGAAGAGAGGTAATTAGGGTACCAGATGTAGGAAGCCGAACTTTAAGAAGCGTTCAAGGTACCTTAAACACGAGGGTTACACCTCGCTTAATGACACCATGAAGAACATTTACCTTGCCATGCAAGGTACCGAGAATTATAAAAAGCTAGCCCGGAGGAAATCAACCGAGCTAGAGAAGATGTCTAGGAAGTATTGCCGCTTCCACGAGACCTATGGTACAAAACTAATGAGTTTCGATACTTGCGAGATATGATCGAGAACCTGATTAGAAAGAAAAAGCTTTAACAGTATGTGAAAGACCCACAGGATGGCGGACAAGCGAACAATTGACCCCAAAGTCAAACGACTCAATATAGACAATCTGGCCTTACCAGAGAGGAGCTTAGGCAGCCCAAGCGGAGACTTGTAATAAATACAATAACTGGCGGACCTTATCCAGCCAAGATAAGTTGGAATGAGATGGAATGATACGAGAGTTCATTGAAACATGTAGTGCAGGAGAGCCACTTTTCTGTAGAACACAGAACTTTGGCAAATAAATTGAGATTGATGATAGATGATATAGTATTCAAAAACCAAGATGCAGATGGGGTAGCAGCAATGATGCTTGACCCCTTGGTGATTACGACCATGGTTGGGCTGACAACTGTGAAGTTAGTTCTCATCGATTGTGGGAGCTCGGTAAACATTTTATTCAAAAATACTTACGACTAAATGAAGATGGACAGCTAGGATCCGAAGTCATGTAAATTCCACATTCAGGGATTTACCAGAGAGGCTATAGAGCATTTGGGATGTGTTAATCCGCCTGTGGTACTTAGTGAAGGTGATCGCAAGAGAGTGTGGGTTCAGACCTTCGTTGTGATTGAGACGTATTCTGCTTATAACGCTTTCTTGTTCCGACAGACCCTAGCTAGTTTTAGAGTGGCCCTAATCCCTTGGTGCTTAATGATGAAATTCCCAATGGAAAACGGGATAGGCGCCATTCAGGGAGACCAGAATACGGGGCGTGAATGTTATGTCGTAAAGCCGAGAGAAGTGAAGTGATGCGAGAAGGGAAAATGCAGGAAAACCCTCTGCATCAAATCGATTGATGCATAGAAACCACCTTATTAGCCCTAGCTCAGATGGCATAGTAAATTCTACAAATCTATGGATTTAAGAAAAGAGCCAAAGGATGCGAAGGTAGCCCCATCTTACCTAACTATTAACATCTCAGTTGCTCAGAATGATCCTACTCGAATCCTGAAGATCAGAGCTTAGCTTGATGTGAAAATGAAGCTGGAATTGGCAGGGTTCCTCTAGGCAAATCTAGATTTGTTTGCCAAGATGCATTCTGATATGTGTGGAATATCATTGGAGTTAACATGCCATACATTGAATGTGAACCCTAGATGTCCTTCTATGAAGCAAAAAAAGTGCAGCTTGGGTCCAAAATGATACACTGCATTGAAAGAGGAAGTGGATGATATAAAGGCCAACGGCTTCATCTGTGATGCTCCGTACTTTGAATGGGTGTCAAATCCAATGCTTGTCAAGGAGCCTAGTGGAAAATGGTAGACGTGCATCGACTATTCAAACTTAAATAAGGCATGCCTAAAAGGCAGCTTCCCGCTGCAGAATATTGACCAACTAGTGGACTCGACCACCAGACATGAGTTGTTGTCCTTTATGGATGCTTATTCAAGCTACAATTAGATACCAATGCACATTCCAGATCAAGAGCACACTAGTTTCATGACTGACCTATGGCTGTATTGCTATTGGGTCATGCCGTTCGGTCTGAAGAATGTAGGAGCAACCCACCAAAGATTGGTAAATTCAATGTTCAGAAATCAGATTGAACGTACAGTTGAGGTCTATGTGGACGACATTCTAGTGAAGTCACAACAATCGATGAACCATATAAGAGACCTCCCAAAGATGTTTGATGTACTCCAAAGATACGAGATGAAGCTCAATCCATTAAAATGTTCCTTTGGAGTTGTATTAGGTTAATTTTTGGGTTTCATGGCGAACTTAAGGGGCATTGAGGCTAACCCGGAGTAGATTAATGTCTTGAAGCATGTAACTGCCCTTAAGATAAGGAGGGAAATGCAAAGCTTGAATGAAAAAGTTGATGCGCTGAGTCGGTTTATCTCAAAGGCAATATATAAGTGTTTGTCATTCTTTTATGCCCTCAAAAATGAGAAAGGGAAGTTTGTCTGCATGGAGGAGTGTTAGAAAGCTTTCCAGAACGTACTTGATCACATGGAATAACCACCAGTTCTATTAAAGTCTTTGGAAGGAGATGACTTATTTGTTTATTTTCTGTTCATGCGCTAAGCGTTGCCCTGGTACATGAGAATCTGAAGGCCTATGTATTATATCAGCTAGAGGTTCACTAGAGCAGAGAGAAATTATCCGAAGTTAGAAAAGCTAGCTTACTACTTGTTGATTGCATCAAGGAAGTTACGACTCTAATTCCAAGCTCATCCATTAAAGTACCAATTGATCAACCTTTGAGACACTGTTACACCGACCTGGGACCTTGGGAATGTTGCTGAAGTGGAAGATCATATTTAGTCAGTATGATATAACCTATTATTGTAGAAGGGCGATCCGAGGATAGGCATTGACTGATTTCATCGTCGAATTTACCATCGGGGATGGAGAGATAGAGGAAGATGTGGAGCGGCTTGCTCAATGGAAGTTATACATGGATGAAGCATCCAATGAACGTTGCTCTAGGGCAGAAGTGATCTTGTTAACCCTTAAGGAACGAAAAATTTGTTGTTCCTTAATCTTGAGTTCCCCATAACGAGCATCAAAGCTAAGTACGAAGCATTGATCACGTGACTAAAGATAGCGAAGGAATTGGGAGTATGACCTTTGCATATATATACTGACTCTAAGTTGGTGGTTTGTTAAGTGAAAATGGAATTTCAAGCTAATAGAGTGAGACTAGCCTCTTACTTGACAAAGGTTTTGGAGCTGTTGTAATGACCCGATATTTTCAACCATTCACATCCATTATAAGTGTATAGGTAGACACTCATGCCGGAGTTGAATTGCTCAAAATACCGCGTTGTAATTAAAATTTGGCAAATCTCAGAATATACAGTAAATAAATATAATCACAGATCACAGACACAGATTAAAATAATGCAGCGGAAGTAAAAGAAATAGTAGTTCATGAAGCTACTATCTAAATATGTCAGAGTTACATAAGATACAACAGAAGAAATAGAGTACAACAAAAGTCTCAATAAAATAACCAAGTACAAGCTGAGTAGAACAACGGAACTGAAATAGATAGGACAAGACAAGCAGATAATCTCCAGCGATTCAAATCTCCAAGCGAGTGGAAATCCAAATCTGTGAATAACTCAGGCTGACCTGAGCGTAAAGCAAAACACAAAACACTCGAGTCAGGACAATATATACTTATATAATGTAAACCAACTCAATCGAACTGTAATAAGGGTACAAGTAACTTAGAGAATGCTTGGGATCGCCCATTCTTTAAGGATCCGTTAAACTATTTACTATGTAGTAATATACGCTATATACAGTAGTTTCTAATTAGTAAAGTATAATCATATAGAAAATAGCGTTAAGGGGATGGAGAACCTTAACGCGGTCGGATCTTAAAATCATAATCGTAGTAAAGCTCGATATGGTAGGTGACACGGCACAACTAGGCAATGCCAGGGTAGATATACCAATTACGCACACGGACTGATGGAGCGCATAGCAGCCACTATCGTCCACCTCGAACAACACTCCCAAATCGGAGGATGGCCATCTAATCAATCACAAGTAAGAGTATAATATCGAAGAAATGTGTCCGAGAAGAGGTGCTACCTCACTGGTCCGAGATCGCTCTTGTTTTAGCCACCTTATGCCAACTCACGGGAGTTGGGTCCACGTAACATACCTTAAGAACGTCGCCACCATCCTACTTCATTCTGGAATCTCCACCGCGTACACGGTTGTCAAAGTGGTTTTCGGTATCGACAGAGAGTATGTCCATATCCGATCCCGGTCTCTTTGCCAACCAATCGTTATTATAACCCGTGGTTATAACTTTTAAAAACAATATTTTACTTCAAAATAAAATATCATTTCAAACCATATCTTTATCAAAATATAGATTAAATCAATTCCAAACCATTTCCATATATTTAAATTTTCATATCATTTTCAAAACTTCATTTCAAATCATTTTTATATAATAACATATCATATCCTTACAAAACTTCATTTCAAATAATTTTAATAAAATAAAATATCCTATCAGTTCAAATCCAAATATTCAACTTTAAATACCTTTTAAATTCAAAGATATCGTTCATTTGCTATCATTTCAAATCACCTTTAAATAGTTTATATTCCAATCAAAATAATTCATTTAAACCTTTTAAAAGTGTAATTATTATATTTTCAAATCAAGTATTCAATTTCCAAAGTTTCAAACCATTCTGAGTTCGTTTACTAAGTCAAAAACCCTAATTATTAAAATTTCAGCATTTCACAGCATTTAAAAACAACTGCTATAGGTTATATTTGAAAACATTTTTAATTCAGTAAAGACAGCACTTAAAACTGCTGTTAAAACTCAGTTTTAGTTGAATTATAGTTCAAAACAGAAAAGACAGCATTTCAGAAGTGCTGCGGTAGTTCAGATTTCAAAACAAGGGTTAAATTTGGTTTCAGCAAAGACTGCAGACCATTATAGCATTTCCAGAGAATGCTATAATAGACTTGAGTTCAATATTAGCCTATAAGTTCAATTACAGCAACTACAGCATTTCAGAAATGCTGTAATAGCTCTTTTTACACAATTTTAGTTCAAAACAGAATCTATAGCATTTCTGAATGCTATTAAAAGTTAATTTCAGGTGTTAGTGTATTTCCAGCAATTAAATAACTTTAATTTAAAACACATAAACATTTTAAAAATCATATTTTAACATTTAAATTGTTCATTTACATATCGTTTAACATATATCTTTTCATAATAAATTTCTTATAATAAAATCCAATTTTCAACAATTTACTTAATAAATTTAAGTGTAAAAGTTCCAATTCTTCACATTTCAACAAATAGACTTAACACTTCAAATTTAAATTACCATGTCACAATTTAACAAAATTTCCAATTTTATTTAATTTACTTAAACTTTAATTAAAACCAAATTTCACATTTCCTAGTCAAGTTCATATTTTTAACGTTTCTTTTAAACATTCATTTATTTAACCACTTAAATTCATAGAAAAATCAATAATACTTTAATAAATCACTTAAATTCAAATTTAATCAAATTATCATATTTACCATTTCCAAATAAAGTTTAATATCCATTTTATTTATATAACTTAAATATCATTTTTAACCAAAATTCCAAATTTCCAACTTAAGTTATATTTCAAAAATCCAGTTAAACCATTCATTAATTACATTTTTAACACATAGAAAAATCATAATTTCTTTATTTTAAAACATTTCAAAATCTATTTAAATCAAATTTCATAAATTTATAATTTTTAAAATACTTAAAAATATCCAAACACTTTATAAAATAACCACGGGCCTGTATATAGTTTTCTAGCCTAGGTCAAGTGATACGGATATGTATCATTTCAATCCGCAGTTTAAAAAGAAAAATCCGGGTTCTATCATTTCAAACCCGCAATCCCAAGTTAAAATAAATTAAATAAAAACCATTCAGGCTTATCATTTCAGCCCATAATGATTTTTCCCTATTCTAAAGTCCGTTCGGGTATGTATCATTTCAACCCATAGTGATTCTAGTCTACAGGGAACTTGCAATGGTGATAACTGATATAAATAACAGAATAAAATTAAATAACAGTAACATATGATATAACAGGTGTAATAATAGGTGTGAACATCATATGATAATAATATAAGCATATATAACATGATAATATATTTCTACAGATTCGCAGGGTGTCAATTTACTAGTTATATAGGTACATATTGTCTGGTGAGAATAACTCACCTCTTTGTGCTGGAGATTGCTATCAAATGCACAAACTGAGATCTTCGAAGGCACGAAAGCACGAATAAGATTGGATATTGAGAGAGCCAAAGATAAATCTCCTTGAAAACATTCAAACAAAACAAGACAATATACACATAAATATTCAACGCAAAACAATGTTGAAACAATGCAGATAAGAAGCAACAACGGAATAGATTACTTGACCATGCTTTAACCATTCAAAAGCTCGAACAAGGGGTTCATTTCTCAGCCATGATGATGATGAGTGTGAGAGAGACAAGGTTAACTCCTCGGAATACATAAGACAAAACAATCCAAACAATATAAGTTTTCAACCCAAATTTTAATAGAACAATGTTAGAAATGACTGCACGGAATCAAATAGAAATGCTTGCACTTGCTTTCAACCTTTACTAGGCTCTGCCATGAGGGAAACTACAGATCTAAGGCAATGGTTTTGGGTCTGGTTTGGACCAAGGGATACACGACTACAAGCTAGAGATGATGTGGTAGTTATAACATAGGTTTGTGAAGAGTTTTAGGCACACTAGCGTGGTTTTTGGTCAACAAAAGGGCTCGGCCATAGGAGTTTGGGCTTGGCCATTCAAGTTCAGATCTGGACAGAGGTGGGGAGGGGTGTGTTGTGGTCAGGTCAGGGAGGTGGTGGCGGCTATGGTGGTGGTTTGGGTGGTGGTTGAGGTGGGTGAGCATGTAGAGGTCAATAAACATGGTTTTTAGGCATCTAGGTTGAAATTTGGGGGGTTTTACCATCAAAATGGTTCAGCTATGGTCAGATCTGGTGGAGTGGGGGCTGGTGGTGGTCGGGAAGAGATGGAAGGAGGTGGTGGCAGAGGAATAGGGGTAGAGGCTGATCTCAATCAGGGAAGAAGGCAAGCAAAATAACATAGAAAAAGAAGAAAAGTAGGAAGAAAGAGATGGAGGCCATTACCTAATTTTCTCTAGCCGTGAGAAACAATTGAAGATGGGATATTTTTTCACGTGAATGCCAAATGAGATGACGGCTACACTAGGGTTTTACATGGCTAGGCAATTAATTTTGAGGAGTTAAAGGAATTAAAGGATTTGGTAAATAAAAGGGCTTCCGTTTCAAAGCGTTACACAACCCTTCACATTTCTTTCCTTATAAATCTTTATATAAACAAAATATTTCAGAAAAATACTATACAAACCGAAACTAAGTAAAGATATAAGAAAATAAATAATAAAATTTAAAGAAATTAGAAAAAATAATAAAAGAAATTGCTTAAAATACAAAACAGTGTCCAGAAATTACAAATAAATCACCATTGACTTTGGAAAATTATTAACTTTAATTTAAAAATATTCTAAAACAAAATTTGAAATAAAAATTACTTTTAAAACATTTTCAAAGTGAAATAAATAATTAAATTCAGAGAAAATAGCAAAAGAATTGAAGAAATTGTTTAAAAATAGCAGACAGGACATGAAAATTTCACATAAATTACCATTGACTCTAGAAAAATGTCTACTTCACTTTAAAAATAATAAAAGACAAAAATATACATAAAATAACATATTAACACATATTAAAATAAAATATGACAAAGAAAATAAAATTTATAAAATTTAAAATAGGCAAAAATGCACAATAAAACAAATTATACTAAAAATTGAAATGTACATAACTTTTACATTTTAACTCCGTTTTCAACGAAACGAAAAGTGGTGTTCAAGTTATTAAATCTATTTTCATAATAAAAGATAAAATTTATAATTTCAAACTATTTAAAATTTAAACTTAAAAGTCAAAGTTTGACTATTGACCAAAATTCATATTTTCAGGAAATATTAAATTTAGTCATATTTGGAATTCTAATCCACATCAAAGTCAAAGTTTATATTTAAAATAACAAAAATTATTCTTTTTCATAAATAAAGCTTTTGAATCTGGAAAAAATCAATTTAAGAATATTTGTAAAATACAGGGTTGTTACAGCTGTTGAGTGACATTGGGTATTACATGATAACACACATTCCTAAAAAGGAGAACACGAAACCTTATTCATTGGTCAAGCTGGCTAGCTCTGAAGATGCACAACTTATGGGATCAGGTCTAGTAGAGGTTTTATTGGCTTTGAACATAGACCAGATGGATGTCGAAATGATCTTGGAGGCCAAAGTGGAAAAGGAATCATGGATGACTCCGATCAAGGAGTATTTACTAAAGGGAACTCTCTCTCGAAAGGAACGAATGAAGGAAACTCTTACATGAAGTACCATGATTTATTGTTCAAGAAGGAGTGCTATTCAAGAGAAGATTCTCCACTCCCCTATTATAATGTGTCACTAACGAAAAAGCTAAACGAATCCTTGTGGATGTATACGAAGGAGCCTGGGATGATCACACTGGAGGACTGACTTTGGCGAGGAAGATTCTTCACCACAGACAGTTTTACTCAACGATCAACTGGGATGCGGTTGATTACACCATAAAGTGCGATAGATGCCAAAGATTTGCGAAGATACTTAGAGCCCTATCTATAGAAATTACACAAATGGCCAGTCCATGGCCATTTGCAGTTTGGAGAATTGACATCATCGGTATGCTACTAACGTCAAAGGCAGAGAGAAGTATGCCATTACTGCAGTGGATTATTTTACAAATGGGCTAAAGTGGAACTGCTTGCCATGACCACCACAAAGAAAGTGATCAATTTCGTAGTGAAGAACATTATATGTCGATTTGGGATTCCATAAACAATCATCTTTGATGACGGGACCCAAGTTAATAGTGCTGAATCCAAAGACTTCTACAACAAGTATCGAATTGAAAAGAGATTTATGGCTGTAGCACACCTACAAGTGAATGGACGGGTAAAGGTGGTGAATAAAATCATCAAATCCATCTCAAAGAAATGACTGACAAAGGCCAAGGGCAAGTGGGTCGATAAATTACCTCTAGCATTATGGATTTACTGAACGACTCACAAGTCCACAGCTAGAAATACTCCATTCGCACTGGCCTACGGATCACAGGCTATGATTCCAATTGAATAAGAAGTGCCTTCATTGGAAGATTTATTACGATCCCAAGATAAATGATGAACTCTTGCTCGAGTCCCTTGATGCAATCAATGAGAAGCACAAAAAAGCTAACTTATGGGTCGTCGCTCACCAGAAAAGGGTAGCACGGCGTATGTAAAGGTCAGGAATCAGACCTTTAAGATCGACAATCTCATTCTAAAGCGGATTTTTCCTAGTCCACCAGCTCTGGGCCTGAACTGGGAAGGTCCATATACTATTAAACACTAGATTGGATATGGAATGCTCAAGTTGGCAACCGCCGATGGAATCTCACTTCCGAGGGCATGGATTAGCGAACACCTATGATGCTATTTTGCTTAATTGTACCCATGTAAATATCTAATTAGGCTATGATGTAATAAGGCAGAATCTGCCATTCTTCTATACATAAAAGGAATTGACTTTGGGGATTGATGGAACTGTGTTCTCAATAGCCTACTTTGGTGATGTGTGAATGACAACAGAATTGAATGCTCTTTGTTGTGATAATGTAAATATCTAGGTACCTAAAGATTGATATCGATAGACTCCTTCGATCCATGACTGGATCGTGAGAGTATAATCATTTCAGGTACATAGAGATAAATACCAATGAACTCCTTCAGTCCATGATCGGAATGTGGGAGTATAATCATGCTAAGGTTGATCGTGACAATTCGCCCTATATTTCTAACCTAAGGCCGCAGCCCGGATATTGGCGAGTCTAGTTGCAATGCCCAAAAATAGGCATCTTGCATATTAGGTCCCAAAGATAGGACCCAACAGGAGAATGAATCTCCTTGTCCAAGAACGATCGATGCCCAGTGATAGGCGAGATCAAATACATACATCCAAAGATATACGTCCAAGATACCACTTCTGATGGATGCTTACGATAAGTGCCTAGAGATAGGCAAGATTGAGTATGGATGTCTAGAAATAGATGTCTAAAACATCACTCCCTAGAGATATAAAGTGATGTGGGGAATCCAACCTTATCTCTGGTCAAATAAAACCTAACTAAAGATAAGCTAAGTATACTATAGAGTTAGCCATACGATCATGATTCTGTTTGCCAGCGGAGAGATGTCTTAGCAGCGATAAACAAAATGAAATAACAACATACAACTAAGCAATGAAGAGAAGTTATTCACACGTATGCAGTTACGGTGGATAATAACATTGCTTTGACCTGTATGCAATCGTAATTAACATAAATAAACTACGTATATAGCAAGCAAGATAGAGAACTGAAAAAACCTATTTTATTAACAACTAAAAAACTTTCCAAGCAAAAATGAGGGCCGTACCTGCACAAAAATGGCCTATATGCCCAAACAAAAACTAAGGCGAACAAATAATAACATAAAAGACAAAAATTAGGTGTTCCTCCTCTTCTTATCCTTCTTCTCCTTGGAGGAAATTATAACGTGCCTCTTGCCAGATCTTCCACCTTTCCTTCTCTGGATAGGTAGCTCTTAGGGTTGGTATTCCAATCATAATTGCTCCCCGGAGGCTCAGGAATATTTGCTTGGAAGCTACCGAGGGCATGAGTAAAAGCAGGGATGACAATGGATGGTATAGGTAACGAGACTGAAAGAGGAGGAGGAACACCGTCCATCTTTTCCTTTTTGATTTCTCCAAACTTATTAATTTGCAAACCTTTCATCACCTATAGTGAGGGTCTAAACGTATGTTTAGTGGCCCCTATGATGACTATATCTTTGTCTCCCTCCATCATATATTAGGATCATCTATGGCCTCTTCATTTAAAGCATGTATCATTTTAATGTCAGGACAGGGAGTAGGACCTACCGAAGAGGCTGGAATTTGAGTAGGGGTGGACATGATGAATGATTCAATCACTGTAGCCTGAGTGCCCAGAGATAAGTTCCTTTTTGGTAGGAGGGCAAGAGTGGGTGGACCTGAAACTTGAAAAGTGAAAAATAGAGATTAAAGACATCAACTAGTGTAATGCAAGCCATCTTGGACACAGGGGGTACCTCCAGGAGAAGTGGAGGTTGTATGTGAAGGAGTCCTCGTAGAATTTTTCTCTATGATGGGAGATAAGATAGATAGCTTTGGAAAGGGATCTGACTCTCTATAATCGAGCCTCATTAGGGTTACAGTGTACATAAACTGAGGTTGTTAGAGAAGTTGAAATACCAAAATTCGTTGCGATAGTTGAAGTCGTAGTAGTACTAGAGGAAGGAACAATATGTTCAGTGGTGAGAGGCCCTGATGTGGAAGAGGTGACAGCGCCAGATATAGCCGCCATTAGCACCAAAGTGAACAATAGGTTCAACAATGAGAGGCCCTGATGTATAAGAGGTGACAACGGTAGATGTAGCCACCGTTAGCATCGAAGTCTCTATTGTATGCCTCTTAGAAATGGAAGTGGAACTTTCACCCAAACCATTAGAAATAGATTCGGGAAGGGCTCTAGCAGGCACAACAGCTCGAGTGACAACCTTAGATTCTAACTAAACTTTGCTGATCTCAAGTACCTCCAAATCTTCTTCCTCTAAAAGGTCGTACTTTATCACCTCCTCATCAATCTTAGCGCTGTTAGAGTGCTCCCATTTCTGCCTAAGTATTTCCTCCTAGGCCATAGTAAGGCCCTGAGATACCCTTTGTTGAGCCACCTTAAGTTCCAAGACTTGACAACATTTGTGTAGAATCGAACTAGGTTAGGCTGTACCTTAGATTTGACTTGATCCTAAGCTATCTTCGCTTGGAGCTAGGTTCCTTTTATGCTTTTTGAGCATCCAATAGTTGATCGGAATACTCTTGGGCTTGGGTGAGGGTTTCATCATTTTTTTTATTTTAGCTTCTAGCACGGCTTTTAATTTATGGATTTTTGAGGCTTGACCATCAATAGTCTTTTGAATTTTTTTTGTTCGCTAATGTAAGAGCGTGGCTCTTATGATGTGCAGCTTCAACCTAATTATGCAGCTTTTTAGATTATTCTTCGAAAGACTTCATATTTTCGTCCAACTTCTTATCCACGGCTGACAAACCAAAGATGTCTTAAGCTCCTAAATTTCCTT
Organism: Allium fistulosum; assembly: GCA_030737815.1. Classification (NCBI taxonomy): domain Eukaryota; kingdom Viridiplantae; phylum Streptophyta; class Magnoliopsida; order Asparagales; family Amaryllidaceae; genus Allium; species Allium fistulosum. The sequence goes on along the minus strand of CM060905.1, from coordinate 1,027,815,700 downwards.
AATCGAAGTGTTAATAATGCACCTGTTATCGTTTTCTATTAGCTCCTTCCCTTGAAATGCCACTGTCTTTTCCAAGTTAAGGTCGGAAAGAGCCTCTACAAGCCTTCTCCATGTGTAATATTGATCATATGCGTCACTCACGTAAGTCATGACCTCTGGCCCCACTTGGCGAGGAATATCTTTCAAGTTGAGAGCAAATTTAACTCTGCCAAAATATTTTTTCGAAAGGCTTTCTACATAGTGAAGAGATGTGAATTTAAAATAGGCTCTGTTATTGTGGTAGATGCAAGAGCGATAACATGGTCCTTACCAGGTCTCCACCTAGAAGGGTCAGAAGATGCAGACCCAGATGGCTGAACTGGCTGCTTGGACTTGTGAGTAGATAACATCGGTCGTGTGGCAGGCGACACTGAAGTAGGTGTAGTGGGAAGTTAAATCAAAAGGATGGGATTGGGTCTCGTCGAACATTTATCTAAGCTTTTAGGCAAGGGAGAACGAGCCATGTGCTGAGAAGGAGAGGTCCTACTAAATCCTCCATAATGATCATCACAATGCTTGTAGTCTTTATCCTTCCTTTCTTGTTCTCTTCTATGGTGCTTGCTTGAATCGGACTTGTGAGATGACTCATGATGACAACGCGATGTGCCGAGCCTCTAATACTCACTATCGAGCTCTGAAGCTCATTAAAAGATGATGGCAGTTCATGGAACCTAAAAATAAAATGCAACCACCTGGAAATTGAAGATCAACACATGCAGTGAAATTATGTAATGATCCAAAGTATTATGAAGTGTTAATGTGTCCTAATGCCCCCTACGAATCATGGTCATGAAGCTTGCTAACAGGGGTTATTTCTCTTACAACGGTAGCAGGCACATCGGTGGGCAGACGAATAGAAGAGCCAATATCACCAATACTGATGTTATCGAGACCATATGAAGCTATTCTATCTGCTATGCTCCCGAACGAGCCATATATATATATCCAGATGGAGGATTTGACATCTATTCTTCAACCGATGCCGAAGGTGGTGGTAAAACTGAACGTAATGATATAATCTTTAACTTCGACCGATGGGGATAAGTGGCACTTGATCATCGCCACCCATCTCATCGGCATACTCATGGCCGAGGCTTACATCCTCACCATCACCTCTATCCTCGTTATCACCATCATTGCCATCATCATCTCCTCCTACAATGATGTCCTTATTTCCATCTCCTCACACTCTCTCCTGGATTAACTTGAGGATCTTGAACCGGGGGAATATATTAGTTCTCCTTGGCCTTATGAGCGGGCTGGGCATCTTCATGAACATTTGGCATGAGGCTAAAACTACGGGTATGGTCCAAGAGATTGAAGCGCCACATTCTTTCATTTGTCAATGGATATTTCATCACCCGCTCTTCTTCAGGGATAACATGCAAACATCGAAGAGCACTTGCCAGGGCTAAGCTGTCAAGCCTCCTTGTAATATTTGGGAATTCTTGA